>OZ014522.1:176088569-177288569 GCA_963966055.1 Lathyrus aphaca
CGATGCTGCGGAGATCTCTGGTCGGTCTGCTTGTAAAGGATATCCCAGCTGGGGGTGAGATCATTGGTAGATCTGATGAGATGATATCTGCTTGGGGATACAGGTCACTGATAGACCCATCCTGATAATGAGGGACCCAGCTGGGGTTTGTAGAAGCTTTCTTCACTCTGTTGTGATCCTTCATGCGCTGCTCTTCTGGATAGAGGCTGGAGCTCTGTGGGGAGATGGTTCCCTGACTTTTGTACTCGGCTGAGGAAGAATGATTGGCACCTCAGCTGGGGAGAAATAGCAAGTGGAAACTCAGCTGGGGAGACGACATTTGGGGTGCTAAGAATGAGTGTTGATTTGTCAGCTTGTTGGAGTGAAGCTTTCATGCCCCAAGTCGCGTTTTGGATACCTGCAATCCTGCAAAGATAGGGAAACGCACAAGTAATCCCGAGGTATCCTTTACTGGATTCCGTCATAGGAGTTTAGATACTTCCGAGAGTAAGTATACTTCCTGCAAGCACATATTTTTTAGAAGAAAATCATCTGTATTTATGCAATCAGTTTTTCTTAGGACATCAGACATTTTCGCAAATAAAAAAAACGCACAAGACGAAACATGACTGAAAATCTGCTTTTATTAATTTATGTGCCCTGAATTGGCAAGATACAGTCAAAGAAACAAATCTCCTAAAATGGGGAGATTGTTACAAATTGAGAAACAAAATGCTGGCAATGTTGACGACGCTTTAAGGAGCTTCCTCTATTGCTATGACTCGTATGACTTTTGACGTTCTTCTCGTCTTACTTTCTGAAGAAGGCTGATTCTGAAAGAAGCTTGATCCTTTCGAAGCTTACCAAGTTGTAAACGATACAGACGAATTCAGCATGCAGTTGTTCGCTTATTCCCTTGTTTTGCATGGATCGCCCTTTCGGGTTTTCAATCCATCGGGATACCCATTTTTTCCTGAGTTGTCCAATGCGGCTTTTCAACTCAGCGGGTGTACATTTTTTTTGTTTATTTTCCCTTATTTTTGCCCGAGTCTTTTATTCTGTTTTTGACTCGCCGGGATGCCCTATTTTTGCCTGGACTTACATTCTGTTTTTGTGTCCAGCGGGTCATTTTTATGCGAAGTATTTTTTAACTGTATCTGAATTCACAGGGGACGGGAAGTCTTCACCATCCATAGTGCTGAGCATGAGTGCTCCACCAGAGAAAACTTTCTTTACTACAAACGGTCCTTCATAATTCGGAGTCCACTTGCCCCTGTGGTCTGTATGAGGAAGGAGGATTCTCTTCAGCACAAGATCTCCTACTTGGTACTCTCGGTGCCTAACTTTCTGATCGAAGGCTCTCTTCATTCTTTTCTGATACAACTGCCCATGACAGATTGCAGCCAATCTCTTCTCTTCAATCAGACTCAGTTGTTCGTATCGGGATCGGACCCACTCTGCTTCGTTCAGCTTAACATCCATTAGTACCCGTAAGGAGGGTAATTCAACTTCAACAGGTAGGACTGCTTCCATACCGTATACAAGCTGATACGGTGTTGCCCCAGTGGATGTTCTGATTGACGTGCGGTACCCATGCAAGGCGAATGGTAGCATTTCATGCCAGTCCTTATAGGTGACTACCATCTTCTGCACAATCTTCTTGATATTCTTATTTGCTGCCTCAACAGCGCCATTCATCTTTGGCCTGTAAGGAGAAGAGTTGTGGTGTTGGATCTTGAAGTCCCGGCACAGTTCTGCCATCATTTTATTGTTTAAATTGGAACCATTATCAGTAATGATTCGCTCGGGAACTCCGTATCGACAGATGATATCTCTCTTTAGAAATCTGGCTACCACTTGCCTTGTAACATTTGCATACGAAGCTGCTTCAACCCACTTGGTGAAATAGTCAATGGCAACCAGGATGAATCTGGGGCCATTCGAAGCAGTTGGCTCAATCTTGCCAATCATGTCAATGCCCCACATAGCAAAGGGCCAGGGTGAAGACATCACATTCAGAGGATTTGGAGGCACATGCACCTTATCCGCATAAATCTGGCATTTATGGCATTTTCTGGCGTATGCACAACAGTCGGCATCCATTGTGATCCAATAATAACCTGATCTTAGCAACGTTTTAGCCATGGCATGCCCTCCCGCATGGGTACCAAAGGATCCTTCGTGCACTTCATGCATTAACAAATCTGCTTCTGTTCTATCGACGCATCTGAGGAGTACCATATCAAAGTTTCTCTTGTACAGGGAACCATCAGTATTCAAGAAGAAACTTCCAGCAAGCCTTCTTAAAGTCTTCTTATCATTGGAAGGTGCCCCAGGTGGGTATGTTTGATCCTCCAAGAAACACTTAATGTCATGGAACCAAGGCTTATCATCTTTGACAATGTCCGCTGCGAATACGTGTGCTGGTCTGTCAAGTCTGGACACTGAAATTTGAGGTACAAAGTTGGCAGCTTGAACTTTGATCATGGATGAAATGGTGGCCAGAGCATCTGCAAATTGATTCTCGTCTCGGGGAATATACTCAAGCTTGACTGTTGTGAAGAAAGTCAATAACCTCCTTGTATAATCCCTGTAAGGTATCAGATGATCCTGGTGTGTGTACCATTTGCCGTTGGTTTGATTAACTACCAGAGCTGAATCTCCGAATACAGTCAATGTTTTGATCCTGAGGTCAATGGCTTCCTCAAGACCCATGATGCATGCTTCGTATTCAGCTTCGTTGTTAGTGCAGTTGAAAGTGAGTTTTGCCGAGAAAGGCATGTGAACTCCTTTAGGTGTAATGAGTACTGCACCAACACCACGACCATTCATATTAACAGCCCCATCAAACATCATGGTCCATTCTTCCTCTGGGTCAGGCCCTTCAGTGTGAATAGGCTCTTCATGATCTTTTGCTTTTATGAACATGATGTCTTCATCAGGGAAGTCAAATCTCATAGGCTGGTAATCATCAATGGGTTGCTCAGCAAGATAATCAGACAATACACTGCCCTTGATGGCTTTCTGAGATGTGTATTGAATATCATATTCTGTGAGGATCATTTGCCATCTTGCAACCCGTCCGGTAAGTGTTGGCTTCTCAAATATGTATTTGACCGGATCCATCTTTAAGATCAACATAGTAGTGTGGGTCAACATATACTGTCTCAGTCGGCGAGCAGCCCACGCTAAAGCACAACAAGTTTTCTCGAGCAATGAATAACGTTGTTCACAGTCGGTAAACTTTTTGCTTAGGTAGTATATTGCATACTCTTTTCGACCAGACTCGTCATGCTGGCCCAACACACACCCCATCGACTCTTCTAAAACTGTCAAATACATGATTAGAGGTCTTCCTTCCACTGGCGGCATAAGGATTGGAGGTTCTTGCAAGTATTCTTTGATCTTGTCAAAAGCCTTCTGGCAGTCTTCATTCCACCTGACCGTTTGTTCTTTTCTCAGCAGCTTGAACAAAGGTTCACAGGTTGCTGTAAGGTGAGATATGAACCGTGAAATGTAGTTCAATCGACCTAAGAACCCTCGAACTTCTTTTTCTGACTTTGGTGCAGTCATTTCTTGAATAGCTTTGACTTTATCAGGGTCAACTTCAATCCCTTTCTCGCTCACAATAAAACCCAGCAGCTTACCCGATCGCACCCCGAATGTGCACTTGTTGGGGTTCAACTTCAGTTGGTACTTCCTCAGACGCTTGAATAGCTTTAACAGATTTACCAGGTGGTCTTCTTCAGTGAGGGACTTGGCAATCATATCATCCACATAACATTCGATTTCTTTATGTATCATATCGTGGAATAATGTCACCATAGCCCGTTGATATGTTGCACCAGCATTCTTCAGTCCAAATGGCATTACCTTGTAACAGAACGTGCCCCAGGGTGTGATGAAGGTTGTCTTCTCCATGTCTTCAGGTGACATTTTAATCTGGTTGTATCTTGAAAATCCGTCCATGAAGGAGAATACCGAGAACTGAGCCGTATTATCAACCAATACATCAATGTGAGGTAAAGGGAAGTCATCTTTCGGGCTGGCTTTGTTCAGATCCCGGTAGTCAACACACATTCTCACTTTGCCGTCTTTCTTAGGCACAGGCACAATATTAGCAACCCACGGTGG
Source organism: Lathyrus aphaca (assembly GCA_963966055.1). Taxonomy (NCBI): domain Eukaryota; kingdom Viridiplantae; phylum Streptophyta; class Magnoliopsida; order Fabales; family Fabaceae; genus Lathyrus; species Lathyrus aphaca. Next base: position 176,092,683 of record OZ014522.1, read on the forward strand.
ATAGCTAGTCACAGCAAGGAACCCGACGTCCCACTGCTTCTGTACCTCTTCTTTGATTTTCATTGCCATGTCTGGACGAGTACGGCGCAGTTTCTGTTTAATTGGCGGGCAATCTTCTTTCAAAGGCAGCTTGTGCACAACAATGTCGGTGTCCAACCCTGGCATATCTTGATAAGACCAAGCAAACATGTCCACATACTCTTGAAGCAGGTCAATTAGTTGTCTCTTCACTGAGTCTTGTAAGCAGGCCCCGATTTTAACTTCTTTCACGTCTTCATCTGTACCAAGATTAATCGTTTCGATCTCCTCCTGATGAAGAGTAATAACTTTCTCCTCTTGTCTCAACAACCTGGCTAGCTCTTCAGGAAGCTCATAATCTTCTTCAACCCCTTCATCAGCTTGATTGATCGGATTGTCAAAGTCATACGAAGTCATAGCCATGTTGTTGTCGGTGCGGTCTGGAAGGCACTCTCTGCAAGGGTTCAGTTTGTTCATTTTAGTGATTGATTTTAATCTTGTTTAAAAGGAGTGAAATGAAGTTATCATTTTGAAAACATTGCCATTTTATTTTTTGTACAAAAAGAAAAATGGAAAAAACAGTGAGCGGAAAAGAAAAAGAGACTCATTTGCAAAAGATGTCTGATATTTCATTGATTAATCTTGTTGCACAAAAATTACAGAGGGCCCGATTACAAAATGAGTCTTGTCATCTTGGGCAAGATGCAAGACTTGATGCATGCTTAAAATATACAGGAAATAATAATTACTCTGCAGGAGTAACTCTTATAATTTCCTGGGAAGACCAGTTTGAGATACTGCTCCCCGGGATCTTTGGACGTATCCAACTCTCCAGGTTGCAGTCGCTTTCATCCTCGTCTTCCAAATTGTTGACAGCATCAGGGGTGAGCATCCCCCCACTAACAAAGTTGGGCTCCTTAGCAGCCTCTGCTTGGTCTTGTTGAGTTGGTTTGTAACCCAACCCAAATCTATCCTCTTTCTTCTCTACAGGCAGCAACTTGCCCCAGCCTTGGGCAGTCCCTTCTTCAACAACCTTCCGGGCTTGTTGATAAGATGTCATTGAGGTTCCAGGTACAGCAGATGTTTCATTTATGTTCAAGGCCTCAAACCCTTGACTCATCGTTTCATGGATCTCCCCATCCATCTCAATGTATTTGTAGGTAGCCAGATGGCTAACAAAAATATCTTCCTCTCCACAAATAGTAACGACTTGGCCCTCCCACTCGAATTTTAACTTCTGGTGAAGGGTAGACGTAACTGCGCCAGCGGCATGAATCCATGGTCTACCCAACAAACAGTTGTAGGCAGGCTGAATGTCCATCACGTAGAAGGTCGTTTTGAAAGTTTGTGGGCCAATCGTTATAGGCAACTCAATTTCTCCCAAAACTGATCTCTTAGAACCGTCAAAGGCTCTCACTACCAAGTTACTGGGGCGTAATGCCAATCCTTCATACTCCAGCTTCACAAGGGCTTTTTTAGGTAAGACATTGAGGGATGACCCTGTGTCTACCAGTACATGGGAAAGAACTGCACCCTTACACTCCATGGTAATGTGCAAAGCCTTGTTATGATTGCGACCTTCAGTAGTCAAATCAGTGTTGGTAAATCCTAGTCCATTACTAGCATTGACATTCCCAACCACAACTTCCAACTGATTGACTGTGATCTCTTCTGGCACATAAGCTGCGTGCAAGACTTTTAGTAGTGCGTTCCGATGAGCCTCGGAGCACATTAACAATGATAGAATAGAGATCTTGGAAGGCATCTGGTGAAGCTGGTCCACTATCTTGTAATCACTTTTCTTGATGATTCTCATGAATTCATCAACTTCTTGATCAAAAGGTGTTTTCAAAGCTTCTTTAGCAACTTGTTCTTCTTGCACCATGCTCTTCCCTTTTGCCTTGGCAGCAGCTTCTGCTTCAGCAGTGGGTCTTTGAATTTGTGGGGCAAAGAGACGTCCGCTTCGAGTGAAGCCTCCGCCTCCTCCCACATTGTCTATTTGTGGTGAAGAAGTTGATGATTCCAAAGTGATTTTTTGTCCTTCGCAGTATAGATCAGAGCCGTAATGCCAAGGGATGGCATTACTACTTTCATAAGGTACTGGCCCAGGCACTGTGATAGTGACTGGACTGATAGCAGCTGCAGAAGGGACCATGATAGTATGTGGATCATAGTATATCGTGACTGGCGCTCTGACAGGAGTGGCGCTTTGTGAGTTGTAGGCAGAATCATTTTCAGGATCATAATAAATTGTAACTGTTGAGACGCTTTCATTGTTTGCTGTTGATGTTGTAGGAGACACTGTTGAATGGATGGGTGTTGTTGTTGTAGGAGATTCTGAATGAAGGGGTGCTGAAGTTGTAGAAGGGATGTTTGCTGACATTTGGTCCGTTGAAGTAACAGATGAAGCATTTGTTGATGAAACTGAAAAGTTGTTTGGAACAATGGTTGTTGCAGTTGTAGAAAACTCGGGAATTGCTGTTAAGGAGATTGCTGGATTGGTAGGTATTGATGTTGTGATTTGAAGCAGGCCACTCTGGATGAGGCCATCTATGCCATCTCTCAAGTTATCACATCCATTCACTGAAATGTTGCAATAAGCACACCCTAGCTCGCATCCAGGGAACATTTGACATTCAAGGAGTTGAGCTTTAATCTCTACCAAGGGTGTCCGAATCTGACCCACACTGGTTATCAAGTAAGACGGCTTGTCTTCCTCAATAGCGTTGATTCTGGGTCCTCCGTGGTTTGGCATAGGGTTCTTGTTAACATTTGGTGGTGGTGCAAAGTTTAGAGCCTTAGAATCTACCAAGTCCTGTACCTTCATGTGCAAAGCTCTGCACTTCTCTGTACTATGGCCAGGTGCATTCGAATGAAAAGCACATCTGGCGCTGGCGTCATAATTTCTGGGTAAACTGGCAGGATCTGGAGGTGCCAACGTCCTTAGCTCAACCAAGTTGAGTTTTAGGAGTTGTGGCAATAATGTGGCATAAGGCATAGGGATCGGATCGATCACCCTATTGGCCTGAGACGGTCTCTGTTGAAATGGTCTTTGCTGATTGTTGTTGTTGGTGTTGTTGTAGTTTCTCTGAGGAGGATACTGAGTTTGTTGTTGATAATTTTGTTGCTGTGGTTGATAAGCTGGTTGTGGATGAATTGGGGCGGGAATGGTGACTGCTGCCACAGACCTATGGACATATCGGGGTCTGCCCCTGTTGGTATGGATAGCATTGGTCTCACCAGTTCTTCTTGGGCCCACAAAAGGCTTCCTTGTGCTGCTGGATGAACTGGCACCGTTGTCAGAAATTTTGCCCATCTTTAATAGGCTCTCGATTCTTTCTCCAGCTATAACGACATCTGCAAAGCTGGTAGAAGAAAAGGCAGCTAGCCTATCAATGTATGTCCCTTGGAGGGTGTTCATAAACATATCAGCCATCTCCCTCTCTGACATGGGTGGCTGGACAGCAGCAGCAAGCTGTCTCCACCTCTGGGCGTACTCCCGGAAGCTTTCTCTGGATGACTGTGACATTCCCATCAGGAGGGTCCTGTTGGGTGCCATATCCAAGTTATACTGGTATTGTCTGATAAAGGCCTCAGCCAAATCCTTCCAACACCTGATGGTTGCTCTGGTCAAATGAGAGTACCATTCCCATGAAGCTCCTGTTAAGCTATCCTCGAAATAAAACATCCATAGCTTTTCATCCATGGTATATGCCTTCAGCCTCCCCAGAAAGGATTGTAAGTGGGTCCGTGGACAGGAGGTTCCGTTGTACTTCTCAAAGCACGGAGGTTTAAATTTGTGGGGAATCCTGACCCCGTCCACTAAGCCCATGTCCATAACATCAAAACCCAAGGAGTTTTGAGACTCCAAGGACCTTAATTTTTCAGCAATTTCATCCAGCCTTCTGTCATAGGCCTCATCCCCAACTCCCATTACTGTGAACTGATCTTCCTGGGGGTCTTCTTGGAGTATTCTGCCTGTAGTAGCATTCCCTTGTACATTAGCAGGGATATTGATCTCTGGATGAAGGTGGGGTCCAAATACAGGTGGATTGATATGAGGCTGAACCCTCTCATTGTTGCTTGTCCCACCAGTCCCTAGATGGGGATCTTCCTGAGTCTGCCTCTCTACCAAGGCTCTTAATCTCTCTTGGCTCTGTGCCAATCCATTCATCACCTCCATAAATTGTGTCATCTGATTCCTCATTTCCAATCTCTCATTGGCCATTTGGTTCCTGACCTCTGTAAGGTCCTGTTGTACCTGGTCCATCTGTATACCCGGAAGGTTGTTGCGGGTGGGATATCTGTGTGGACGGTTGAGTGGGAACACCCGACGTCGAGCAATAGTTCCTGAAGTCACAACAGAGTTAGTAACAAAAACAAAACAATCCTACAAAACAAACAAAGGTTAGCATGCAATGCAGTATGCTTATTCGTTTCCAAGGTATCCGGCTTGGCACTTGGTTTTGACCTTTCCAGACCCTTGAGGGAGATGCTTTTGATGTTGCTTGAAGAACTCAGATAAAACAAACCAACACATATATTACAAAAAGTAAATGATACATAGTTTGTTTCTTTTTACAATACACGCCCTCTGAGGGGTCAAAATACAACATAAGAAAATAAAAGTACATGGAATGAAAGCAACAACAAGCAAAAGTCAGACACCAAGACCAAACTCATCCTCCTGAACTTCCTTGAGAAGTGCTTCAGTCACAGGATCAGCTGGACGCTCTGTGAGATTCCTGATAAGGAGATTCCTGGTAGTAACAGCTGCAGTTAGCTTCTTGTGTTGACTCTGGTCCTTTGACCTCTTCACACCAGCCCTAATCTTCAACTCTGAGATCTCTCTCTGGGCTGCTAGCAGGGCTTCCTGTTGCTCTTTTGCACTAGTCTCCAACTGCTCAATCTTGTCCTGAGTCCTCTTATCTTCCAGAGTACGAGCTTCGGTGATCCTGACCCACCTGGCTTGACTCTCTTTCAGGTACAAATCAGTCCTGGCCTTCTGGAACTGAGCCTCCTTGCAGGCATTCTTCAAAATTTGTTCTCCAGCCCTTGACTTCTTGATGTAATCCTCTGACTTCTCAATTCTGGCCAGATGCTCCACCTTTAGCTTTTCTAACCTTTCAATGTCCAAGCGCCCATCACTCCTCTCCCAGAGGGTCTTCTGTAGAGCCTGAGTCAGCTTCTCATTTCTCTCTTTTAGTTTCTCAAACTCCTCTAAACTGACAGTGACAGGAGGTGGTGCTGAGGATGGCCCAGGTATATCTTCCATGGTGAAGGGCATCCCAGAAAATTGAGCCCTGGCATGGGACCACTCATAGTATTGTGCTGAGGCCACATTGTTGCATCTTCCCAGAATGGTTACTCCCTTAGTCTGGACATTGTCCCAAGCCCAGGATGCTTGCCTGACAATAGCCAGATTAGGCTTAATCTCACAGTAAAGAGTCTCAGCTAAGTCTTGTGCTTTAGGAGTGTGGACCAATGCATAGCCCAGTTGTCTTTTGAATAGCAGAGGGTTGTAGTTGATGCAACCCTTTACTCCTATCAGGGGTACATTGGGAAACTGCCCACAACTGGTAATGATGTCCCTGCCTTTTGTGCTTTGAGTGCACCACCTGATATCAGCTGAAGTTAAAGCAGTGAGTCTTCTAGCCCAGTTCCCCTGCTGATGAGGATTCAAAAATGCATCAGTCTTGGGCAAGTGCCTGAGCAACCAGGTATGGAAAAGGGGAGCACAGCACCTCACCAATCTTCCTCTTTGCTTTTCATTCCTTTGGTGAACAGAGTAGTAGAAATCTCCCAGTAAGGTGGGTACTGGGTTCCTCAGAATGAAAAGGTGAATTGCATTCTTGCTAACAAACTTAGGCTCATCTGCAAATAAAATGATCCCATATATGCCAAGGGCCAATAAAGCACAGACTGCCTTCCACTCTCCCAAGGAGGCCTTCAGGATGGCCTGAGAAGTCAAGAAATCCAAATGTAGGCCAGAGATTCCAGCCTTGGTAGTCATATTCTGCCCAATCAGAACTGGTTCCAGATGTAATGCCTTTGCCACTTCTTCATTACTTGGAAAAGCCATCTCAGGGTTGAAGGGGACCCCACCCCTGATAGGTACACCAACCAATGATGAATACTCCTCTAATAAAGGCCCCAACTGAAAGTCCTGAAAGGTGAAGCACCTCAGAGGAGGATCATAGAACTGCAGGTAAGTGTGAATCAGGCTCCTCTGGGAAGGGTCCAAATCCATAACCACATCAAGTATGCCTCCATAGTGTTCTCTGAATAGTGGTATATGGTCTGGAGTAATCAGGGTCTGAATCTTCCTGATGTTAGCCAACTCAGGCTCAAAGAAATGGTAGGAGATATTACTCTTCTTGGGTGCCATGTTGTTGAAGAAGAGCTAAAACAGATGCTGAGAATAACACAGAAGATGGGCCACTGACAAGCTGGTGCAGGTGACTGAAGCAGGTAGCTGATAGCTGAAGTAGATACTGATGAGGATAGGTCTATGCTGATGAAGGGGTCAAAACCAAGCCAAAATATATGATGGATACCCTGAAAAACAAATAAGCAAATGTTAAAATGATGCAATGATGATGTATGCAAATGATATGCAAGGGTTTGTGACTGAGCTGGATCTGATCAAGTGCTCTGATATAAGTCCATGTATGCTCAAGAAATCCAGATGGAGGTTCATAAGTCCAGTAACCAAGGTGGGGGACTCAAATAAAGAGTCACATGTCCAGGGTTAAAATCACAAGAACTGTTCCAAGATGGAGTACTCTTAATCAAAACAAAGTAACAGGGTATGCTGAGGTCAAGGGTACCTGCAAACCTGTAAACAGCCCAACCCCCTCACAGGTGGTGTTCTAAAACAAGGATCCTCATACTTGGATCAGTTATGAAAAATGTAAACACTTCCAACCCGGAGGTACAGTGTTTACAATAACCATAAAAGATCCTCCTCTAATTCACCTCAGTTTCTGAAGGTCAATACTAAAGGTCATTCAGACTTAGCAGGCTTCCCAGATTGCCCTAGCACTACAGGAAATCTGCAGCACAGAGTTCTCAAAAAGAAACCCATATCTGAACCGTGTTTCATATTCCCGCACCAGACCGAAATGGAATGGGAAAGAACATGAACCACTCTAGCCTAGGTGTCACTCAGGTCCCAGGTATAGGACCTTAACTCTCAATAGAACACCCACCCACCAAAGCAGCAAAACAGATCCAGCCAGCACAGTATGACAGTATGATATATGTAAAGCTATAAAGAAAGCAGTAACAAACTGTACAAAAAGCAAAAATAAAGCAACTATACAAACACAGATAACACATAACACCCCAGTAAACACAAATCAATCAAGCGCTAGGAGGAACCCACAAAAAGAACCAGAAGCCCTGGTTAAAGTATAAGGGTCCCCAGCAGAGTCGCCAAGCTGTCGCTCCCACCAGATGAAGCCGGGTCAAATGGGGTACAGACGCGAACGGTCGGCGAAAGGAGATACGAGAACACACAGGAGTGAACTCACAGGGAATGAAAAGAGTTGCCAGCTAGGCATTTTTATCCCGGAGGAAAGGCAATGCTGCATAGACCTAGAAAGATATGGATAAGACGGTTGCGAACCAGAGAGACTGAGAAAGGGGGTTGGTTACAACCTGGGAAGGTATTAGCACCCAGATTGTCCGCCGTACTATACGGGATCCACGCTTAAAAGATTTGTGATTCAAAGGGGTGGTGTCAGTGAAATTTGTGTGCAAAAGAGCTGGAAAAGGATGTACAGGTGTCAGTGTAAGAGAAGTGTGAAGTGTATAAATGATGTGTCAGTGTAAGAACAAAGATGAAATGCTCATGATAATGAGGCTAAAGAATAAGGCTAGAAGGAGGGGGAATATACAGAGACTTTTGTTCGATAACTGTTAAGTTATGCCTACGTATCCTATCGTGCAATGAGGAAGTCAGAACACCGTAGTTCGACCCAAAGAGAATGAAAGATGAATTGACTTGTGAACTGCTTACTAACCCATGCTCAAGTGTATGACCTGTCTGGCTCAGGTGCAAACTGTCTTGCATTAGACGGAAGAAGCAAGTTCTCGTTTATGAGTGAAGGTGATGAGAAAAGAATCCCGAAGGAAACGATTATTGTTTGTTTTTTGAGTTTTCAGTCTTTTATTGCTTTTGAAAGTTTGTCATAAGTTAATGAGCTTAAGCCTAAACCAATGGATTTAGTAAACTCATCACATCTTCCCTCTAATTAGGGGTAATGAGAATACCTTAAGTGTGAAGTCAAATTCTCACACTTAATCACCTTTGATGTAGGATTAAGATCATTAACCTACTTATGATTATTTAGATGTTTTTGTGATTTTTGTTTAGTGTTGAGTAATGAGATTAAGCCATAATCAAGGATTAAACAGACTCATTACACCATCCTAATAGAAGGATAATAGATGAGAATGTTTAAGCTGAGGAAAGCTCCTCAACTTAATCCATGATTAGGGATTAAACCCATGACAAAACAAAGCCTTTATTAAGTGAATTTTAGTTAATGGTGAGATGATGAAGTGATTTTTATGGTTTGTAAGACAACTTGAGGGGGACTTGTCCATTAACACTAGGGTTAGTCCTTCTTAACCAATTAAGGAAGAATTAGAACCCTAATGCAAGGCCCAAGTTACAAGCTTGATGTCTTGATAGTTATTAAGTGGATTGATTAAAGGAATTAAACACATTAAGGGTTTAACACTTAGGATTAAAGTTATACACTCCATCCTAATAGAAGGATGCAGACATAAGCTTAATCACAAAGCCTTAAAACCTTTAGGGTTTAGTCCCTGATTATGAGGTGAGAAGAGAAGACTCAAAGAGACACAAAGGTAAAACTAAGTGGGGAGACTAATCAAAACCCTAATCATTGTCATGCTTGGTTGTTCCTAAGGTTTGTGAGGTTATCAAGAGAAATCTTCAATGGAACCACCAGGAAGCAGATGAAAGGATCAGGAGAAGCAAAGTAACTTGCTTCATTTAAGAAGTCAAGTCACTTGAAGAAAGAAAGTGAGAAGAGAAAGAAAGAGCAAGCTCAATCTCAAACACAAAGCAAAATGCAGCAAGGATGCATAAGAGAGATGAAAAGAAAATGTGAGAAGTGAAGGCAAATTCACTTCTCAAAGTAACTTACCACCTGAGAAGTTAGTGAAAGAAAAGCAATGCAATGCAAAATGAGATGAAATGGCATGATGTAAATCAAAACCAGAAGCATATATGAGATGATAATGATGCTATGAAATGATGCAAACATGAATCAAGACATGGGGATGATCACATGAACAAATGGATGCAAATGGAGCAAGTTTAGAACCATGAACATACATGAAAAGTTATGAGATGCAAATGACATACAACATGGCAAATACATGATGCAATGATCAAACATGCTTTTAACATGTCTTAAGATGTCTAATTAATCAAATCAATGCATAAAATGTCATGGCAAGTCATGTTATACAAGCAAATGCAAGATGTATAAAAAAGGAAGCCCAAATTAGGGTTTATGATCAATGCATCAAACAAAAACCAAAATCAGAAGCAAACATCAAGATAAAAAATTGAAAATGCACTCAAAGCAACCCTAAACCTATACTAACTCACTGCCCAAAGGAGAGGTTTCAACTCTTAACCTAATTAGGGTTATGAATTTTCTAAGATTTCTAGGGTTTTAGGGTACCTTAACAAGAAAAATGCCAAACAAATTGAAAATGAAAGATCAAATCATGCCAATTTAATCTCACAAACTACATGCTAAACAAAATGCAATGCAAAAAGAATCAAAGTCCAACTCTCAATGGTTAGGCAGAAATGATTTTTTTGAAGTTTGGATCAAAATAATGCCTTGAAATGATTTTAATTCCATGAAAAATTCCCAAAAGACATTAAGATCAAAAAAGAAATTTGGTTTGAGGGTTGGACAATGTTTCTAAATGATTATGAAGGTTTCATGAATTTTTTGGTGATTTTTAAATACCTAAAAGTATTTTTAATTAATTAATTCTCATTAATTAATTAAAAATAAACTTTTAAATAATTTAAAAATATTTTTTAATGCAAAAAATAAAAATAAAAATGTTTTTGGTTTCTGAAATTAAATAAAAGTTTATACAAAAATTTTCAGAATTTTTAAAAAGGTTTTGCTATTTTTAATAAAATGAGAAAACAAATGAAATAAAAATGTAAAATAAAATTGGATTTAATCTGAAAAAAGGAAAGTATGCAAATCTAAGGGTCCAGATTCAAATATGCACGCGCGCGAATTGACCTGGCGCCATATCCAAAGGCTGACATTCAAACTGGCTTAATTATGATTAGCCCTAATTAATTATGCCCTAATGACTTTCAGGCGACCGGAACACTGTTCCGGTCGTCTTCTCCGGCCATCTCAAATCTCCAACTCTCTCTACACGCATCCAAAACAAAATCTAACTACCCAGAAATCATCCCCACTCAAAAACGAATCAAACCCCTCAATCAAACAACATTTATCATTCAGAAACAGAGAGAATCGAATCAAACATTTTTTAGGGCAAAAGTTTCAGACAACGCATACATCCTGGTTTCTCAACCATTTTCAAAAGTGAGCACATATTCATGATCAGGGGAGTGCATAGAAGCTATTAAGAACTTAAAAACATGTTTCTGGAAAAAAGTTCTGAGTTGACTACCTGAACTGAAGCTTTCGATTCAGGAGCTTTCTGGCTGTTTCTTTGGCTCAAATGCACTCCAATGATCCCCCTAAGAAGCTTGCAATGTTTGTTTGAAGTTTGCAATGGCTGGTTTGAGAGGTGGCAGGAGTTCTGTTCAATGGCAGATGGTGATCGTGTTTGTGATTCTGGGAGTTTAAGGCAATGGTGATGGGTGCTTTGTGACCAGGAAGATGTGTTGAGTTGATCTGTGAAGTTAGTTTGTGTGTTTGTGACTTGTGTGATGAGTTTCGAAAGCTCTTGCACAAGGGGTGGAAAATGGGAATGCTGAGTTATTGAGTGTTTCAGGCTTGTTTTGTAGTTGCTTTGGCTTGCTTTTTGCTTGTATAAACAATTGGGATTGGTCAGAAGATGTGATGTGTGCTTTATTGATTGGTATGGGTCCTTTTGCCAAAATGTCAAAGTTGTGTAAGAGAGGTATGGGCTACTTTCTAGCCAAGTACAAGGAGTGTGTCCTGCGCAGCATGATGAGGGGAGATGCCTAGGGTGGCTCAGCAGGCTAGCAAGCAAGTGGGTTGTGTCTTATGATGAGTTTTGCAACTTGCCTTACTTTTGATCTTTATGAAATATCTTGATCCATAAGCCACAAAAGTGCGAAGTTTCTTGGCCCATTCTGATTTTTAGGTCTTGCATGATCATGTTGTGAAGTTTAGAAATGCATTTGATGACTTAATTTGCCTTGAGAAGTGAATTTGCAACTTTGCCTCTTTGGTGCATAACTTGAAATTTAGTGATTTTTGCCAACTTTGACAAGTCATAACTTTTGATCCAAAATGAATTAGGCCATGTTCTTGTACTTTTTGAAAAGGGAATGATCCATTCTACAACTTTCATGACCAAAGTTTTTCCATTTGAAGCTTTTTTGAATCAAAAAGTAAAGGTTGAAAAAGTTGCCTAAAATGGCAATTTCATTAAAAGTCAAACTTGCCCAAAAAGTCAACTTTGCAAAAGACTTGAAATTCTTGAATTTTGTGAATTTCCAACATCTTCCATGATCAAATAAAGATCATATACAATCAAAATGATGAAGAACACCCCTTGGTTGGGTCATTGAGGGCCTCAGATGCCCTGATTTTACACTGGCTTGCTTGAAAAGTCAACTCTTGATCAGATGACTTCCCCATGGAATTTCTTCATGAAAATTGATATGCATACTCCCTATACCATATAGAGACCAATAGAAACAAGAATGACCAAAAAATTTGGAGTTATGGCCTCTGAAACCAAAACCCTAATTCTAGGTCACCTGTGCAGTTAAACCTGGCTCTGCATCCATGCCATTCTCAGTTCTTGTGATTCTTTGTCATTCTTGACTTTGAGAGGATATAATATGATACTTGAACACACATGGACCCCTTTGAAGTGATTGATGACCCTTGGAGTGGCTCAAGAAGCCCTTGGATTGCTCAGATAACAAACCCTAGATGCAGATGACTTTGAATCTATGTAGTGAATCAAAAATGTGATATGAGATGGTATGATTGTGTTTATGCATATGAGGAGATCACAAGCCATGGTGTGAATGGGTGAGGGCAAATTTGGGGTGTTTACACCATCTAGTTACTGGTTTTCTAAGCCTCCATCCGGACTTATGAACACATGGACCCTATCAAGGCAGATAACAAATCCAACACTTGATCATAAACCCTTTGCATATAATTCTGCTTACATCATTTTGCATCATTTAACATTTGCCTATTTGTTTTACAGGGTATCCACCTTCTTATCTTTGGTTTGGTTTTGACCTGTTCTATTGCTCAGATTCCTCCAGTTATCTCCATCAGAGATTCTTCTCCAGCACCTTCATCAGTTTGTCTTCATCAGGGGTTCTTCTTCAGTACCTTTTCCAGTTATCTTCATCAGTTTTCAGCAGTTGCCTTCATCAGTGCTTCTCCTCAGTCTTCTTCACCAGCATCCATTGTCAGCATGGACACATCCAGGAAGAGCAACATTACATACCATTTCTTTGAGCCAACTTTGATAGGCATCAGACAGATCCAGTCTCTCATCACTCTTGATCATGTCCCTTTATTCAGGGAACATTATGGAGGCATATTGGACATGATCATGGACCTGGATGCATCCCAGAGGAGCATGATTCACACTTGCTTGCAGTTTTATGATCCTCCTCTCAGATGTTTCACATTCCCTGATTTTCAGTTGGGACCTTTGCTAGAGGAATTTTCCATGTTGATAGGTGTCCCCATCAGGGGGGATTCCTTTCAACCCTGAGATGGTTGCTCCCAAGAATGAAGATATAGCCAAGGCCTTGCACTTGGAGTCTACCCTCATTGATCAGAACATGACAACCAAGGCTGGAATCCCAGGCCTTCATTTGGACTTCTTGATCTCCCAGGCCACCCTGCATGCTGCAGCAGGGAAGTGGGAAACTGTTTGTGCTCTCCTAGCCTTCAGTATATACAGAGTTATGTTGTTTGCAGACGAGCCAAAGTTTGTAAGCAAAATTGCTATTCACCTATTCTTATTGAGGAACCCAGTTCCTACCCTGCTTGGAGACTTCTACTACTCAGTACATCAAAGGAATGAGAAGCAAATGGGAAGATTGGTCAGATGTTGTGCACCCCTCTTCTACTGTTGGTTGTTAAGACATTTGCCAAAGTCAGACACTTTCCTGAATCCTCATCAGCCAAGGAACTGGGCTAAGAGATTGATTGCCTTTACATCAGAGGACATCAGATGGTGTACTCAGAGCACCAAGGAGAAGGACATCATTACTAGTTGTGGGCAATATCCCAATGTACCCTTGATTGGAGTGAAAGGTTGCATTAACTAAAACCCTTTACTTTTCAAGAGGCAATTAGGGTATGCTTTGGTGCATCCCCCAAGAGGGCAAGATTTGATTGAAACCCTCAATTGTGACATCCAGCACAACTCTGCTATTGTTAGACAAGCTGCATGGGCTTGGGAAAACATTCAGACTAAGGGGACAACTATCCTTGGAAAATGTAACAATATAGCTTCAGCTCAGTATCTTGACTGGTCTCGTGTCAGGGGGCAGATCACCCGGATGCCATTCACCTTAGAGGATACACCTGGACCATCAGCAGTGCAGCCTGCATCCATTATTAGTTTAGAGGAGTTTGAGAAATTGAAGGAAAGGAATACTCAGCTCTCTGAAGCCTTGAAGAAGACCCTCTGGGAGAGGAATGACAGCCGTCTAGATAATGAAAGGTTGGAAAGGCTCCGGATTGAGCACTTGACCAAGATTGAGAAGACGAATGACTACATCAGAAAGGCTAGAGCAGGGGAGTTAGTTTTGAAGAAAGCTTGCAAGGAAGCTAAGACTCAGAAGGCTATAGCTGAGCATTACTTAGAGGAGATTCAGGCTAGGTGGATCAGGATCATTGAGGCTCGTGCACAAGAAGATCAGAGAACCCAAGCTAAGATAGAACAACTGGAGGCTAGTGAGAAGAAGAATCAGGCAGCTTTGATAGCAGCACAGAAGGAGATCTCTGAGTTGAAACTCCGGGCGGGGTTGAAGAGATCAAAGGACCAGGATAAGCAAAAGAAGTTGACCAATGCCATTGCCACCAGGAACCTCCTCATCAGGACTATCACAGAGCACCCAGTAGGTCCAGTGACTGAGGCTCTCCTGAAGGAAGTCAGGGAGGATGACTTTGGATTGGATGTTTGATTTACTTGTACTTGTATTTCCTTTTGTTTGTACTTTTGATTTGTTGTTGTATCTTAACCCGCCATGAGAACTTTATTTTAATCAAACTATGTATTTTCACATTTTTGTAATATATGGTTTGTATTATTTTGTGGGTTTAATCTCTCTGCAACATCAGCATTTCCTCGAGGTCTGGAAAGGTCAAAACCAAAGAACCAAATCGGATACCCTTGGAAGACAAATAGACATCCTGCATTGCATGCTAACATTTTCTCTTTGTTTTGTAGGTTTTTGTTTTGTTGTTGTTTCTCACTTTGTTGTGGTTTCAGGAAACATTGCTCGTAGAAGAGTGTTCCCCGTCAATAGAGTGCACCGGTATCCAACAAGAAACAACCTTCCGGGATTACAAATGGATCAAGTTCAGCAAGACTTGACTGATGTGAGGACCCAAATGGCCAATGAGAGGACAGAGATGAGGGCCTAAATGAATCAATTCATGGCAGTTATGACTGGTTTGGCTCAGAGCCAGGAGAGACTGAGAGAGTTAGTCGAGCGGCAAACTCCCGAGGAAAACCATCCAGGTACGGGGGGTACCAGCAACAACGATCACGTACAGCCTCGTACTGATCCACCAGAGTTTGGACCTCATCTAAACCCAGACATCAATGCTATAAGAAACACCCAAGGTAACACTGGAGGGAGGGCTTTGCAGGAAGACCCTCAAGAAGAACAATTTACTGTGGTTGGGGCTTGAGACGAAGTTTATGATCGTGGGTTGGATGAAATTGTAGAAAAGCTAAGGTCTCCTGAATCCCAAAATTCTATGGGTTTTGATGTCATGGACATGGGATTGGTGGAAGGGGTTAGAATTCCTCACAAATTCAAACCTCCTTGTTTCGAAAGATACAATGGCACATCCTGCCCACATACCCATCTTCAGTCTTTCCTGGGGAGATTGAAAGCCTACACCATGGATGAGAAAATGTGGATGTTTTACTTCGAGGATAGCTTGACAGGGGCATCCCGGGAATGGTACTCCCATTTGACCAGAGCCACAGTGAGAAATTGGAAAGACTTGGCTGAAGCTTTCATTCGTCAATATCAGTATAATCTGGACATGGCTCCAAACAGAACCTGTCGTACCTCGAAAAATACGATCCTAAAACAAAACAACAGAGCCGCCACCTAATTCTATTTATTCTACGAGAGAAAAGGGAGATATAGATACAACCTAATAAAGGATAAGAAATGGTTTACGAAACCAAATTCTAAGTTCGGGAGTCGGTTACGCAAGGGGAAGGTATTAGCACCCCTCACGTCCGTTGTACTCAACGGGAACCTCTTAGCTAACTACGCGATTAAATGTTTGATCTTAAGTCTTTGTCTTCTAAATGTCTGTTAATATGTTTGTTAAAGTTTTAAATTATTATTACGGAGAAAAATGGTTAATTTTTATTTATTGATTTAAACAGAGAAATAATTAAATTTTTTATTAGGGTGCTCGCGAAGGATTAAAATCCCCGTGCCTACGTATTCCCTTGTGCAATGGGAAATTCAGAGCTCCGTAGTTCGTGCTACTACGGTTTGTGGTTTTTTAATTGAACGATTGTTTAAAATGCATTCTACTGTTAAGCGTTGGCTTATACTCGCGATGGAGGCTGAAGCGCTAGCTTGTTCGAAAGATAGAATGATTTAAACAATGTTCGTTTTAGAAGAAAGTGTTTGACTTTGTTAAGATGTTTTAAACGAAAGGGCGATTGAACACATCGCGTGGGGCTAGCCCATGTTGCGGTCCAATCCAGAACGTGCGGAATGCTAGAATCCGGAATTCTGTCTTTCGATAATTAATTATAAAAATGATTTAAATTTGTTGGAATACGAATGATGATTGAACCATCGCGTGAGGCTAGCCCATTTGCGGTTCAATCCAGAACGTGCGGAATGCTAGACTCCGGAGTTCCTTTTTTCGTAATTTTTATTTAATTTAAGATTTGAATATTTGATATACGAATGGTGATTGAACCATCGCGTGAGGCTAGCCCATTTGCGGTTCAATCCAGAACGTGCGGAATGCTAGACTCCGGGGTTCCTTTTTCGTAAATTAATTTAAATGAATTGAATTAATTTGATATACGAATGGTGATTGAACCATCCCGTGAGGCTAGCCCATTTGCGGTTCAATCCAGAACGTGCGGAATGCTAGACTCCGGAGTTCCTTCTTTCGTAATTTAATTTATTAAATGATTTGGAATATTTGATATACGAATGGTGATTGAACCAACGCGTGAGGCTAGCCCATTTGCGGTTCAATCCAGAACGTGCGGAATGCTAGACTCCGGGGTTCCTTTTTTCGTAAATTAATTTATTAAGGCGCGCGATAAGTCGTGCAGACGGCGATCACTTGGTAATCGACTTACGTGTGTGCAAATGTGGGCATATGAATTGTTTTAATTGATTATGTGAATTGATTTCTAGTTCTTATGGGTATTCCAAGCAATAAAACTGGTAAAATAAAGGCGGAAAGATAAATTGCATACAAAATAAATTGGAGAGGGATACATGATAATTTACAAGGGATTGCGATTAAATAAAGGGTCTCGTTGTAATTTGCCCAAGAGAAAGCGTGTGTGCAGTGTATGATTTAATCGAACCGTTAGAATTTGATTTTGTACAAAAATGTGAGACGTAAACAAAATAAATAAATAAACTAAACACAGTGAAATAAATTGTAAAAACAAATTGTGAAATAAAATAAATTGTGAAATAAAATAGATTAAATTAAATGATAATAAAATAAACAAATGGCCTCATATCGGCCACGATTAATCGGAAACGATTTAATCGTGGCTTTGTAATATCATCGGCCCCAAATCGAAATGAAAATAAAGTGCTAAAGATTAGTAAACAACATAAATTAAATTAAGTTTTTAAACCAAATAAATTAAGAGAAAAAAAGAAAAAAAAGTTAAACTAGAAAAATAATATATAAAAATAATAAAAGCGGAGGGGTGTCGTCGGTTAATGTGGATGTATGGGTAGAGATCCGAGTGATACAGACTAAGTCCAACAATGGAAAAGAAAATTAAGAAATAATAAAAGGAAAATAAAGTTATAACTTGGGGAGAACAACATCAGTAAACAACATTTCACTTTTTTTTCTTAAAAAAAAAATTAGCATAAGTACCAAATAAAGGTTACTGGAAAAAAAGAAAATTAAAATAGAATAAATATAAAAGGGGAAAATAGATCTGATTTGTTTTAAAAGGGGATAAAAAAAACTGTTTCCTCTTCCTCCTCATAACACGTTTCTTAAAGAAAAATTCAAAAGAAAAGAAAACTCACCCTTTGCTTAAATAAAAGAACACGCGATCTACCAAGTTTACGTCGGCGGTTCACGGTTCGCCTCCCTCTCTATTGTGTAACCCAGTTTCTCAAATCAGTTCGGTTTCTCTTAGTCACAGTGGTTGCTTCGATTTCGCTCTCAAACTCTCTGATATGCAGCGAAGACTGGTGACGGCGAAGGTTTTATGGGCGATGGGGTTTCGAGTTTGCGATTGATGCGAGGAAGGGTTTTATCTTCTGGTCATTTTCAGGTTGTTGTTGTTTTTGTGTTTGGGGTTAGGGATGGTTTCAGATAATGGTTCTGGTTCTGTGGTGAAGTCGTAATGGAGTTTCTGTTTTTTTGTTCACTGTGTTTGCAGGTTGAGGTCGAGTTTAGCTTTTCGGTGGAAGAGTTTAAGGGTGATGGCGTAAGGTCGGCGGCGGTGGTCCGTCGGGACGTTGTTCAAGCTTCTGTAAAGGTTTTTGGAGGTGAAAGGGGGTTATTTTGAGGTGTTTCTTTTGCTGGTTTGGTGGTGTGGCTAGGGCGGCGTCGGTTTTGTTCACATGTTTGTGTTCGGAATCGCGGCTTCAACTACAGTGGTGGTGATGGTTTTTTTTTTAGTTGAGTGTTTTTTCGTTTAATGAAGAAGGTTGTTAACCAGTTTGGAGGTGTCTTCCGGAAGCGAGATTGAGAAGGGGTTTTTGTGTGGTTGTTTTCAGTTGTGTTGATTTGTTGTGTTGATGAGGATGATGGCCGAAACGGGAATGATGGTTTCGCCGGCGAGGGGAGTTGAGATGCGGGACGGTGGAAAAGGTGGTGTTAACGGTATCAGTGAAGAAGAAATGGTTGAGACTTTTCTGTGTTATGCGACAATTCGCGAAAGAGGGGGGCTTTGCGTTCCAACGAATTCACGGTGGTTATGGTTTGATAGAGTCAGGAGGTTTTTGAAGGTTTGGTTGCTGCGATGGGTGTTTCTGGGTTTTGGAGGAGGTTTTGAAGGTTCTGGTTTTGATGAAGAATGGTAAGAGGAGTTTGTGGTGATGGCGAGGAAGGTATGCGGTCTTGCGTTTTGTGGATTGGGTTTTTTGCTGGGAATGATTTTTTCGTGTTTTTTGCGGTTGAGGGCGGTAGTGGCGAGGGGTTAGCAGTGAAGTGTATGATGGTCCGTTTGGAGGTTGCTGAGTTTCTTTTTTTACTGTCTTTTTTTTGTCCTCTCCCCCTGTTTTAAATGGCTCAGGGACTTAAAAAGGAGGGAGAGAAATCCAGGGCTGTGTTGAGACCAGCTGGGTTCTCTCACTCTCCCTTTGCTCATGCTTTTTCAAACAGAAAGGGCCCCCCTGTGTTGTTGACATTTCCCCTGTGTTATTGATATCCTCCTCCCTTTGTGCCAAAAATTCTTGTCTAAATTGATGTATATTTCTAGCTGTTGGTATTGTTCTTCCCTTTTTTTATATTCTCAGCCTGACACTTATACTTGCAGGTTTGACTTGGTTCCATTTTAGTGAAAAGTACAGACTGGATTGAGTATTGGAATGCTTTTGTTATCAAACCAACAAATGAGATTCTATTTAAATTAAATTAAATAATAAATAATAAACTTAAACTAATTAATAAAAATAAAAAATAGACTAACTAAAAAAAATAAACTAATTGGAAAAAACTAATTATAATTATTAATTGAAATTAATTAATTAAAAATGACTAAATAAAATTAACTACATAAACTAAATCAAATGAAACAATTAAAAATAAATATAATAACTTAAATAAAAAAGATTAAATTAAAGTCAAATACTCTTAAAACTAAATAAATATAAATCTAATTATAAACCAAACTAAATAAAATTCTCCTAAAATAGACCTAAATTAATTTAGAATTAAAATTGAGCTAAAAAACTAAGATAACAATCAAATTAATTCTAAATGATTTGGAAATAAATAGGTAACTAAAAATTAAAATTAAATTACAAAAAAAGGGACAAACATAATTTTAAATAGACAAAATTCTAAAAAAATCAAGAACAAAATTAAAAGTGAAAAAAATGTATGGAAGAATGCAATAATTAACAAGATGTTTAACAACAACAAAGATGATTGATTTTGATGTTTCGACGAAACGCGTCAGAAAAAAGAAAATTCTGGTCAAAATTTAGGGTGTGACAGTTGCCCCTATTTAATCTTCTTTGACCTGAATGTATAAATAACAAAGTTTTTAGACATTCGAGGTGGAAGAGGATTAAATATTAAAAATACCTGAAATTTTGACCGATTGCAGATGAAATGCAATGTTATGCAATACCATAAATTCATGATGGACTCTTTTATTTTGCTGTGGATATGACATGCGATATGCAATGAACCCAAACATGCTTTCTGAGTTTATGAATATGCTGAATATGGTATGCGGTAAAGTGATGAAGATAAATGCAACAATGATCCACAAAACGAAAATCGAGGATGAAGACTTCATTGGGGGATAACAATATGTTGGGGATGACAAGACGAAAACAAGAAGTATTCAAAGTGACAAAACAACAGGTTCAAGTGTAACTGCTGGCACTAAGAATGACAGAAGACGGAAAATAAGACGTAAGACTAAAGACAGACTAACTGAAGTGATGAGTTAGCAAGCTCAAGGTGGTTGTTGGGGATCCCAATACAACAATTCGGTGATTGAGAAAAAATGGAAAAGACATTGACTCGACAGTTAGGAGAATAAAATAGCGGATATCAACACGACGGTCAGGAATAAACAAAATATCGACACAGCGGTCGGGAAATAAAAATAACAGACGTCGACACGGTGGTCAGGAAAATAAAAGACAGGCGTTGACGTGGTGGTCAGAAAAATAAAATAACAAACAATGACGCGGTGGTCAGGAAAATAAAAGACACACAAAAATCCAAAGTGGTAAATCAACAGGTTCAAGTGTAACTGTTGAGACCGAGGATTAAGAAACGAGAACAGCATCTAGGCAATGGCTCTGTGTAACCAAAACTGATATTGCGAAGCGTTCAGATATAAATCAACGGCTCTACGCGACCGACTGACAATAAAATGTTGGAGTTTTAAACTAGATAAACGTCCAAACTCTGGGAATTCCCTAAATGAAGGATTTGAAGAAATTGTGCCAATGACGATTGGACTTGAGGGAAATATTGGTGGTAAAAAAAAAGTGGATATTAATAACAAGGAGGACCACTGTAGGGGATATTAGTGTTACTGGGGAAACACTTTGATGAACTATACTAAAGAGCATCAACAACAAGTGGATTTTCAGACAAAGCTGCTAATGACAAATGATTTTCTCTTGACACGCCCTACAGAAACTGGTTTCTTTATTGTCAGGCGGGGGCTGACTTTGGAAATGGTTCGTCAATCAAGAATTGGTTTTAAGTTGGATTTGGAAAAAAGATAACTGTCAGACAAGAACTGACTGTCAAATAACTTTTAAATGAAAATACCAGGTGGGAACTGGTTCATAATGGGTTAACAGACAAAAACTGGTTTGAAAAGAAAATGAATATCAGTCAGGAACTGGTTTGAAAATAAATGACTAACAGACAGGACTGGGTTGAAAATAAATGACTACCAGACAAGACTGGGTGGATAATATAATGACTACCAGACGGGACTGGGTTGAAAATAAATGACTACCAGACAGGACTGGGTTGAAAATAAATGACTACCAGACGGGACTGGGTTGAAAATAAATGACTACCAGACGAGACTGGGTTGAAAAATAAATGACTACCAGACGGGACTGGGTTGAAAATAAATGACTACCAGACGGGACTGGGTTGAAAATAAATGACTACCAGACAAGATTGGGTGGATAATATAATGACTACCAGACGGGACTGGGTTGAAAATAAATGACTACCAGACGGGACTGGGTTGAAAAAATAAATAACTACCAGACGGGACTGGGTTGAAAATAAATGGCGACCAGACGGGACTGGTTTGAAAATAAATGGCGACCAGACGGGACTGGGTTGAAAATAAATGACTACCAGACGGGACTGGGTTGAAAATAAATGGCTACCAGACAAGACTGGGTTAAAAAATAAACGACTACCAGACGGGACTGGGTTGAAAAATAAATGACTACCAGACGGGACTGGGTTGAAAATAAACGACTACCAGACAAGACTGGGTTAAAAAATAAACGACTACCAGACGGGACTGGGTTGAAAATAAACGACTACCAGACAAGACTGGGTTAAAAAATAAACGACTACCAGACGGGACTGGGTTGAAAAATAAATGACTAAAGAAATACCATACGGGAATTGGTTTACCTGGGTTTTGACCTGGACATATGCTAGATATGCAAGGTTTAACGCTATGAGCGAAGCGACATGACTGCAGCATGAGAGTGATTATGCACTGACTCAGTGATTTTCAAAGAAATGCCCCTGCGTGGTTAAGGATGGAATAGTTCTTGGAAGACGACTCTTTAAGAGGAGGTAAGGATGATGACATGATTCCCGACACCTGTTTTGAACTCAAAATTTGTTGTTGCATAGGGCCTGCTTGAACAGCTTGAAGACACGGAGAGGAATTGCCCCTGTGTGATTCATCTTGCCCCTGAATCAATGGTTTCTTGAACATATCCTTTTCAAAAGGTTTGAAAACCACCTGCCATGGCATGTACTTTGAAATGGTTGCCCCGGTGCTCGAACATCGGAGATTTGCCCCTGGTTATCTGATCCCTGGGATAGGAAACTCCTGACCTGACTGGTCATTGAGCTCTTGAATTCTTTCTGATAACTTGCTCAAGTATAAGTCTTGAGAAAAGCTCAACCTCTGAATTATTGATTCCTGAATGGATTGATTCAGATTGACTGGTTCTTGAAGTGTTTTGCCCCTAGTTAGGCTTTCCTTACCAAGTTGAACTCCCTAACTGGCTGAATTCGTTGGGATTCCCCTGCTGCCAAATTGACTTGCAAACAAACATTATTTATTTAAAAATTGGCAAATTTAATGCAACATTTATGCAAGTTTTGAAATCGCAATTTAATGGTATGACAGTGATACAATGGAGTTGATTTAAAATAAAAAGTGGATCTAGCCATTTTATGGAATGGCAGATCGAGTGATTAGTACAAATGATTAGCAAAGATCGTTAGGAGTCAGGTTAACACAACCTTGTTGTAGTATGCTCTCGAAATAAACCCTGCCTCAATTAGGTCTTTTAAGGGTTGTAACGTGGCTTGGTTCACGGTTTATGAAACGAAAGATAAAAGGCTCAAAATTTATTTGTACCCATCCCATCTTCGTGATAAACTCCAATCCTATGTTCAGTTAATTTGACATACGCATTCATATCTCAAAAGTCTTTTGATAATGCGTGATAAGGATCAGGATTTGAAAGTGATGGCAGTCACCTTGCTTTATCCTTGCTTTGCTGAGGATTTGATAACTTCATTAACTTTCGCCTAAGTCGTCTTTTTCTATTTTTGACTTAGTGGACTTTTTCTTTGTATTTCTTTTTCCTTACGTCATTCCTTTGTTGAACGGTTATGACTGCCATCTTATTAGATGATAAAGAATACGTACTACAAACTTTTAGCTCTTTACGCCTTCTTCGGAAGTGAATAAAAGTACGTTGCTGATCCTTCTTGAATAATGGATTGAATCTTTTGAAGATTGGATGCAAACAGATTAACTGAACCGACTACCCTGCCCCAGGTTTGACATTAAGGGTTTTTTTTGCATTTTTCGAAAAAGAAAACTCCTACTTCTAGGCTCGAAAGGGTTAGCGAGGGATTATCTTCCTTATTTCACCAGTGTTTGGGAATTTGAAACAATGCATGTACATCATTGGCAGGGTTTTAATTGAGAGCATACAAACGGAGAATTCAGGCATTTGGTTTTCATCATCCTCCCTCCAATCTTTGCTAAAACAAAAGTTTGATAAACAAAAGATAGAAATATATTTTTGCTTTTTGTAACAATGAAAGAAAACGAGTGAATACGAATGGATTGATTCAAAATATGCATAAACATTTCATTAATTTTGCCAATTCAAAAACAACAATGCTAACAAGCAAATACAAAATCAACATGCAAAGAAAATACAAACAATGCTGAAACAAACAGGTGATTGCCAACTTTAGGGAATTGAAAATGTCTTGATTCACTGTCCTCAGGAGATGTACCAAGAAGTCACTCAGGCGAGAGGTTGACATGCACCAACAGTCTTCCTTCTGAAAAGGATATGTGCTTCTTATCGATCAAATGTTGTACCTTGGCTTGAAAAGCTCTGCAGTCTTCAGTTGAGTGCCCCAATGATCCCGCATGATACCCACATTGCTCATGTGGATTATACTCAGGAGGGTATGGCTCTGACACTGGCTTGAGAGACTTGGGAACCACCAATGAGCTTTGAATCAAAGGTCGCAGAAGCTGAGTATATGATAAAGGTACTGGATGAAGAGGAGCATTCCTTCTTTCCAAATTGTTGCGAGGCTTATGCTGACTCTGATGCTGATTCTGATATCCCTGGATTTTGGCTCGCTGACTTTGATGAGGAGGGATCCAGGGTTGATGGTAAGGTACCCTAAACATTGTTGGTTGCCTACAAGGATGATGAGGCATATGGAATAAAGATTGTTGAGAAGATGGGGGGTCAAAGGATCTTGCTGATGCACCACAAGAATACTTGACGTCTGCCATGACTGCATTGATTACATATTCCTCCTCCTCCTCTTGGGAACTGCTGAGGGATTCATTCTCACTGGCCTGGTTGCTTGAGGTGCCCTGGATATTTCCGCTTTTGAGACTAATCTCAATACGTTCTCCCGTTTTTACTAGGTTAGAGAAACTTGTTGAGGCGGTGCCTACCATTTTCTCAAAGTACGGGCTCTGCAAAGTGTCCATAAACAGGTTAACCAACTCCTTCTCTGATAGTGGTGGTTGAACACGATCAGCAAACTCTCTCCACCTCTGGACATACTGTTTGAATGGCTCATTACTTTCTTGAGATATGTCCTTCAAGTGAAAGCGACTGGGAGCTTCTTCCAAATTGTAATGGTATTATTTCACAAAAGCATTGGCTAGGTCCAACCATGACTGAATATGACTTCTTTCCAAATCCATGTACCAATTCAACGGTGCCCCACTCAAACTGTCTTGGAAGCAATGAATCATCAGCTTATCATCAAAAGCATATGCAGTCATCTTTCGACAGAACATCACCAAATGGTGTTTTGGACAGCTATCCCCTTTGTACTTCTGAAAAGCAGGCGCTTCAAACTTCGGAGGTATAACCAAACCAGGCACTAAGCACATGTTTAAAGCATCCAGGTCAAAAGCATCCTTCCCCTCTAGAGCTTTGAGTCTTTCGTTCAGCATTCGACATTTCTCAATCATCTCAGCAACACTTGTCCCCTTGGTCCTTCTCACTGGGATTGCCCCTTGGGAAATTGGCTCAGAGAAACCAAAGCTTTGGTACTCGGCGGCATCGTGAGGTAAGGAGTTTCCATCTCGAATAATGGTATACTCTTGAATAACGGGTTCCCCAACTGGGGTCCTTGCAGGCTGAGGTTGAACAAAACTGTTCTTTTGAGATGGAGAGACATTCCCAGTTATGGCATCCTGTCGAACATTATCCCTTCTCCTGATCAAAGCTGTCACAACATCCATGAGCTGGTTCATCTGGTCCCTTGTCAAATCAAAGTCCCCCCTTGTCGCAGTCTGCTTTTGTCCTTCAAGGTCCATGATCAATCAGAAACTACTTCAAGTCCAAATGTAGGTGTCGGGAAATCAACTGCGGGTTACAGACACAGGACGAGGATAAGCTTACTCTGAGGAAGGAAAAATGATATGCAATGCAAATGCAATGGTATGCAGAATGATGCAATGCAAGGATGCTTAGGGATCACGAACACAAGCAGACACGGAAGCTAGAAAAGCTCAAACTTCCTAAATGGTAGGCTGTAAGATATTGGTTCTACAGTCTGTACCCATAAATCCCGCTCACAGGATGGTTTCTACGGCGATGGTTTAAGGAAACTCAAGGTCACGGACGTTTATCGTACTAACGCCCCGCCGCAGGCTAGCTGCATTGTGACGATAATAACGATAAGGTCTACCTTGAGTGGAGTTCTCATGCTAGGCGTGCGAGGAGCGAGTCCTCGGAGCCTAACATTACACAACTACCAATATTGAAACAGGTTCTAGGGGGTCCCAGAATCACAGCCCTTTCGTGAATCAGGTCACGCGACAGGCTAGCTGCGTTGCGACAAGATCTACGAAAAGTCTAACTATCTGGGGGAGCTTTCATGCTAGGCGTGCAAGGAGCGAGTCCTTGGAGACTAACACTAATAACATCCAATTCTAAACTTAGGTGTTCCCTCTGCTTTTTCGACCAATCGAAATTACTTGCAATATGACCCCGAGAAACCACAAACAAAATATATTGAGCAATAAAGTAAAGCGGTAAAAGAACAGATAAACAAACATAAATAATAAACATAGAGAAGACAGGAAAAGACAAGATCAAACAAATAAACACACAATGCTAAGTTAGGCTCGACTCTCTCTAGCATGGAGCTAGAAATCCCCAGCAGAGTCGCCAACTGTCGTACCTCGAAAAATACGATCCTAAAACAAAACAACAGAGCCGCCACCTAATTCTATTTATTCTACGAGAGAAAAGGGAGATATAGATACAACCTAATAAAGGATAAGAAATGGTTTACGAAACCAAATTCTAAGTTCGGGAGTCGGTTACGCAAGGGGAAGGTATTAGCACCCCTCACGTCCGTTGTACTCAACGGGAACCTCTTAGCTAACTACGCGATTAAATGTTTGATCTTAAGTCTTTGTCTTCTAAATGTCTGTTAATATGTTTGTTAAAGTTTTAAATTATTATTACGGAGAAAAATGGTTAATTTTTATTTATTGATTTAAACAGAGAAATAATTAAATTTTTTATTAGGGTGCTCGCGAAGGATTAAAATCCCCGTGCCTACGTATTCCCTTGTGCAATGGGAAAGTCAGAGCTCCGTAGTTCGTGCTACTACGGTTTGTGGTTTTTTAATTGAACGATTGTTTAAAATGCATTCTACTGTTAAGCGTTGGCTTATACTCGCGATGGAGGCTGAAGCGCTAGCTTGTTCGAAAGATAGAATGATTTAAACAATGTTCGTTTTAGAAGAAAGTGTTTGACTTTGTTAAGATGTTTTAAACGAAAGGGCGATTGAACACATCGCGTGGGGCTAGCCCATGTTGCGGTCCAATCCAGAACGTGCGGAATGCTAGACTCCGGAATTCTGTCTTTCGATAATTAATTATAAAAATGATTTAAATTTGTTGGCATACGAATGATGATTGAACCATCGCGTGAGGCTAGCCCATTTGCGGTTCAATCCAGAACGTGCGGAATGCTAGACTCCGGAGTTCCTTTTTTCGTAATTTTTATTTAATTTAAGATTTGAATATTTGATATACGAATGGTGATTGAACCATCGCGTAAGGCTAGCCCATTTGCGGTTCAATCCAGAACGTGCGGAATGCTAGACTCCGGGGTTCCTTTTTCGTAAATTAATTTAAATGAATTGAATTAATTTGATATACGAATGGTGATTGAACCATCGCGTGAGGCTAGCCCATTTGCGGTTCAATCCAGAACGTGCGGAATGCTAGACTCCGGAGTTCCTTCTTTCGTAATTTAATTTATTAAATGATTTGGAATATTTGATATACGAATGGTGATTGAACCAACGCGTGAGGCTAGCCCATTTGCGGTTCAATCCAGAACGTGCGGAATGCTAGACTCCGGGGTTCCTTTTTTCGTAAATTAATTTATTAAGGCGCGCGATAAGTCGTGCAGACGGCGATCACTTGGTAATCGACTTACGTGTGTGCAAATGTGGGCATATGAATTGTTTTAATTGATTATGTGAATTGATTTCTAGTTCTTATGGGTATTCCAAGCAATAAAACTGGTAAAATAAAGGCGGAAAGATAAATTGCATACAAAATAAATTGGAGAGGGATACATGATAATTTACAAGGGATTGCGATTAAATAAAGGGTCTCGTTGTAATTTGCCCAAGAGAAAGCGTGTGTGCAGTGTATGATTTAATCGAACCGTTAGAATTTGATTTTGTACAAAAATGTGAGACGTAAACAAAATAAATAAATAAACTAAACACAGTGAAATAAATTGTAAAAACAAATTGTGAAATAAAATAAATTGTGAAATAAAATAGATTAAATTAAATGATAATAAAATAAACAAATGGCCTCATATCGGCCACGATTAATCGGAAACGATTTAATCGTGGCTTTGTAATATCATCGGCCCCAAATCGAAATGAAAATAAAGTGCTAAAGATTAGTAAACAACATAAATTAAATTAAGTTTTTAAACCAAATAAATTAAGAGAAAAAAAGAAAAAAAGTTAAACTAGAAAAATAATATATAAAAATAATAAAAGCGGAGGGGTGTCGTCGGTTAATGTGGATGTATGGGTAGAGATCCGAGTGATACAGACTAAGTCCAACAATGGAAAAGAAAATTAAGAAATAATAAAAGGAAATTCTTGTCTAAATTGATGTATATTTCTAGCTGTTGGTATTGTTCTTCCCTTTTTTTATATTCTCAGCCTGACACTTATACTTGCAGGTTTGACTTGGTTCCATTTTAGTGAAAAGTACAGACTGGATTGAGTATTGGAATGCTTTTGTTATCAAACCAACAAATGAGATTCTATTTAAATTAAATTAAATAATAAATAATAAACTTAAACTAATTAATAAAAAAAAAAATAGACTAACTAAAAAAAATAAACTGATTGGAAAAAACTAATTATAATTATTAATTGAAATTAATTAATTAAAAATGACTAAATAAAATTAACTACATAAACTAAATCAAATGAAACAATTAAAAAACAATTAAAAATAAATATAAGAACTTAAATAAAAAAGATTAAATTAAAGTCAAATACTCTTAAAACTAAATAAATATAAATCTAATTATAAACCAAACTAAATAAAATTCTCCTAAAATAGACCTAAATTAATTTAGAATTAAAATTGAGCTAAAAAACTAAGATAACAATCAAATTAATTCTAAATGATTTGGAAATAAATAGGTAACTAAAAATTAAAATTAAATAATTAAATTACAAAAAAAGGGACAAACATAATTTTAAATAGAGACAAAATTCTAAAAAAATCAAGAACAAAATTAAAAGTGAAAAAAATGTATGGAAGAATGCAATAATTAACAAGATGTTTAACAACAACAAAGATGATTGATTTTGATGTTTCGACGAAACGCGTCAGAAAAAAGAAAATTCTGGTCAAAATTTAGGGTGTGACAGAACCCTTCTGATGGGAATGTCACAGTCTTCCCGTGAAAGCTTTAGAGAGTATGCCTAAAGGTGGAGGCAACTAGATGCTGCTGTTCAACCCCCGATGTCAGAAAGGGAGATGGCAGACATGTTCATGAATACTCTCCAGGGTACCTATATTGACAGATTGGCTGCATTTTCTTCTACTAGCTTTGCAGACCTCGTGATAGCTGGGGAAAGAATTGAGAGCTTACTGAAGATGGGAAAGATCTCCGACAATGGTGCCAGTTCAAGTAGTGCAAGGAAGCCATTTGTTGGGCCCTGTAGATCTGGCGAAACAAATTATGTACATGTGGGAAGAGGAAGACCCCAATATCTTCCCAGATCAGTTGCTGCCATCACTATTCCTACTCCACCTCCTCAATATACTCAACAACCACAACACTTTCCTCAACAGCCACAGTTTCCTCAACAGAGATCTTACAATAACAACAACAACAATGAACAACAGCGCCCTTTTCAACAGCGGCCATCTCAGATCAATAGGGTGATTGACCTTATTCCAATGCCATATGCCACATTGCTGCTACAACTCCTAAAGCTCAATCTTGTTGAGTTGAGGACATTGGCTCCACCTGATCCTCAGAACCTTCCGAGAAATTACGATGTCAATGCTAGGTGTGCTTTTCATTCTAATGCACCTGGTCACTCCACGGAAAAATGCAGGGCTTTGCATATGAAGGTCCAAGATCTGGTAGATTCAAAGGCCCTAAACTTTGCACCACCTCCCAATATCATGAAAAATCCTATGCCCAGCCATGGTGGGCCAAGGATTAATGCTATATAGGAAAGCTCACCCATGAGTTTGATTGAAGATATTGCATGAATTCAGACACCTCTGGCAGAGGTTAAAGCTCAGCTTTTGAAATGCCAAGTGTTTCCTTGTTGTAAGGCCTGTTGTGAATCTTGCAAGGTGTCACACCCTAAATTTTGACCGAAACTTTTTCATTTTTTGTTCATTTTAGACGCATTTTGTCATTGTTCAAAATCGATCTTGTTTGCATACTTTGGTTTAACATCTCACATTCCATTAATCATACATATTTCTTCAATTTTATCATTTCATTAACTTTCTAGTTTTTGTTCTAGACGTCGGGATTGATTTTGAGTTATGTCTTGTAGTATAAATGATTATTATGTTTTAGGCTAATTAATCTTTTCTTTTTCTTTATTTTAAAATAAATAATAATAATTCAAAAAATATTTAAGTTTAGTTTATGCCCAATTTAAGTTTTAATAAAGTTTTTAGATTAAATTTAGAATATTTTTTTTGTGTTAATGAGTTTATGTTTAATAAGTCTAATATCTATTTCGTTAACTTTAGTATTTTAATTACTTTATTGGCTCAATTTTTTTTTAATTAGTTTACTTTTTTGTTTTAAATCTTTTAAATTTCTTTTTTTAAATATGCGTTTAGATTTTATTTTATTGTTTTTAAAAAATTAGTTTTAATTAGGTTAATTCACTTACTATTATTTTATTATTAATATTTTATTGTTTAGTCTAGATAGCATGAATACAAACCCAACTTTATTTTGACAGTCCAATTTTGACCAAAAACACTTCCATCAGTTTACACAAACTAAGGCCTGTCATCCTATAGCTGTTGCTACTCTTTTACAAGACAACCCTTGGCCAGCTGTCATAATGGGATTTTTCACCAATTTAGATAAGAAATTTTCTGCACACAAAAAAGAAAAAAGGAAAGTTCAATAGAGATAGAGTGGTAGCAGCATCTTTTGTTTCAAAGGGTACTTCGGTTAAGAGCAGACACAATTCAAAGGACCTGATCTCCCCTCGGCATCTGAAACAAAAAAACCAAAAAAACAACAACAAAACCATTAGAGTTCATATCACAATCAAAACTGTGTCTCTGTGGGTACCTTAAAGTTGTACCAGGGCCTTTTGTCTCTTCCGTCTTCAAAAAGCTTCTTCTTTCTCTTTCTCAATTTTCATCTTACAGCTATATACACACTCACAATAACATCCCTCATCCTCGACTGAAAAACACACATCCCCCCATTTCACCAAGAGACGACAGCAAGAAAATCCAGAAAAACCATCTTCTTTTCCCTTAAAACCACCACACCCGAAAGCATCTCGCCGTTGACCCTTAACAAGAAACACCCTGCTGGGAATCTCTTCACCACCATCGAACCTTTCCTCCCTTGATCTTCAAAAACACACATCAGCGACAAACTCACCGAAACCTGGAGATAAAAAAAAATAAAAAGTGAAACTGCATAATACTCAGCCATACGAAAAATCAGTAGAAGCCACAAAACTTCATACAAAACCATTAAAAAACCAGCAGGCCATGACAGAAACACAGCCAACAAAACCCTTTTATAATCAAACAGTCACCAAAAATCATACCAAGAACTCAGAAGTTAATCCATAGAAGAACATCAACAACAAACAGCCACATTCTCACAACAGCAGCCAACCATCCCAAACCTCTTCACCCTTTCTCACCGCACTAACCTCTATACCCTTCAACCTGCATAACGGGAAACCACACGAAAACACAGTTAACACGAAAATTTCAAGCCACACAAAAACACAGTTAACAAAAACTTCAAGCCACACGAAAACTTTGAACCATCACTCTCTTCCCAATAATCCATTTCATCCTTAACCGCCCTACACCATTCAACTTCGCTTTCTTCATAAGCTACTGAACCATCACCTCCACCCCAAAACGTCTCACCAAGCCCAAACAAACTCAAACCGCACCCTCTTTCACAGTAGACCATCACCGTCTTCAGATACCTTCCTCGCCAACACTTATCCTCACCTTGGAGACCATCCATCATCGAACTACGCCGTGAAACTCAAAGTGAGAAAGAGCAAAAACAGAACTCGAACGAAGAAGTTAACGGCGGACTCACAACGGAAGAGCCGATACCTTCGCTTTTTTCGACGTTTCTGTGATCGGTAACCACCTCTTTTCTCCTTTTTTTGTTTTAGGATTAGACGAATAATGTAGGTTTGAATTGAAGATTGACGTTGTTTCCTCTTTGGATGTTATTCCTTCGGTTTGCCATGATCTTGTGTTGATTTTGTTCTTCATGATATTAGGGTTTCCGGATTTGAGAAGCTTAATTTGTTTATGCGTGAATTTCCTTTCGTTCATACGCGGTTTTTCTTCCTTTATCTGGGCTGCTGTTACATTTAGGGTTTTCAACCCATGTTATTTGATTGTTTGAACTGAACCGGGTCAGAACCGACCCACGCCCTGGACCCGTCCGTTTCCCTTTGGGCTGGTGTTTTGATTGGGCCTTATGGCATTTAAGTTGTTGTCTGAACAAATATTTTACATATATTTAGTTTCTTGTTTACTATTTGAAATTTTTTTTTAGATTATAATTTGTCGGAAAAAGAAAAAATAATATTCAGTATCTCAGTTTTGTTTTTTTAAATAACAGTAGGATAAATTCCCAATTAAAATTTTTTTAAAAATATATTATTATTAAATTTCATTAAGTAACTTTGTTTATTTATTTAATTTAGTTAGTTGAGTTCTATTATCTGTTTGATCGATTTTATGCGATTGGTATATGTTTTATTCCTTGTCCATTATTTAGTTGTATGATGCTGATGTATGGCTTACTTGAGCTTGCTCGTATTTTGACCTTTCAACTATAATTTGCTAAGTAATGTATAAATATTTATATATGTATAACAATAATAAAAGCGATCACCAAAATAATTATTTCAAAATGAAATTTAATTTCTTGGTCCAACGCCAAGTGAAAAATCCATCTCGCCTATACTGCACACACGTAAGCCGATCTTAATGCGACCGCCGTCTGCACGACTTTTTGCGTATTTCAATTCATTTTAACAAGGAATAGAATTCCGGAGTCTAGCATTCCGCACGTTCTAGAACGAACTGCAAATGGGCTAGCCCCACGCGTATTGTTCGTTCACTCCTTCGTTATTCAAAACATCTAAAAACAATTATTCAATTCATTTTAATTAGATTACGAAAACAGAATTCCGGAGTCTAGCATTCCGCACGTTCTGGATTGGACCGCAACTGGGCTAGCCTCACGCGATGGTTCAATCATCATTCGTATACCGAAATATTTAAACTATTTTCAAATTAATTATCGAAAGACAGGACTCCGGAGTCTAGCACTCCGCACGTTCTGGATTGGACCGCAACTGGGCTAGCCCCACGCGATGTGTTCATTCGCCCTTTCGTTTAAAACATCTTAACAAAATTCAAACACCTTTTCCCTAAAGCGAACATTGTTTAGATCATTCTATCTCTCGAACAAGCTAGCGCTTCAGCCTCCACCGCGAGTATAAGCCAATGCTTAACAGTAGAATGCATTTCAAACAATCGTTCAATTAAAAAACCACAAATCGTAGTAGCACGAACTACGAAGCTCTGACTTTCCCATTGCACAAGGGAATACGTAGGCACGGGGATTTTAATCCTTCGCGAGCACCCTAATAAAAAATTTAATTATTTTTCCGTTTAAATCACAGTATATAGAACTTTAATCGTTTCTCCGCCTTAATAATAATTTAAAACTTTAACAAACATATTAATAACCATTTAGAAGACAAAGACTTGAGATCAAACATTTAATCGCATAATTAGCTAAGAGGTTCCCGTTGAGTACAACAGACGTGAGGGGTGCTAATACCTTCCCCTTGCGTAACCGACTCCCGAACTTAGAATTTGGTCTCGTAAACCATTTCTTATCCTATTTTAGGTTGTATCTATATCTCCCTTTTCTCTCGTAGAATAAATAGAATTAGGTTGCGGCTCTGTTGTTTTGTTTTAGGATCGTATTTTTCGAGGTACAATAGTTGGCGACTCTGCTGGGGAGATAGCTCCATGCTAGAGAGAGTCGAGCCTAACTTAGCATTGTGTGTTTATTTGTTTGATCTTGTCTTTTCCTGTCTTCTCTATGTTTTATTATTTATGTTTGTTTATCTGTTCCTTTACCACTTTACTTTATTGCTCATTATATTTGTTTGTGGGTTCTCGGGGTCACATTGCAAGTAAATTTGAGTGGTGGAAAAAGCAGAGGGAACACCTAAGTTTAGAATTGGATGTTATTAGTGTTAGTCTCCAAGGACTCGCTCCTTGCACGCCTAACATGAAAGCTCCTCCAGATAGTTAGACTTTTCGTAGATCTTGTCGCAACGCAGCTAGCCTGTCGCGTGACCTGATTCACGAAAAGGCTGTGATTCTGGGACCCCCTAGGACCTGTTTCAATTTTGGAAGTTGTGTAATGTTAGGCTCCGAGGACTCGCTCCTTGCACGCCTGGCATGAGAACTCCACTCAAGGTAGACATTATCGTTATTATCGTCACAATGCAGCTAGCCTGCGGCGGGGCGTTAGTACGATAAACGTCTGTGACCTTGAGTTTCCTTAAACTATCACCGCAGAAGCCATCCTGTGAGTGGGATTTATGGGTACAAACTA
Organism: Lathyrus aphaca; assembly: GCA_963966055.1. Classification (NCBI taxonomy): domain Eukaryota; kingdom Viridiplantae; phylum Streptophyta; class Magnoliopsida; order Fabales; family Fabaceae; genus Lathyrus; species Lathyrus aphaca. Next base: position 176,127,238 of record OZ014522.1, read on the forward strand.
TAGAACCAACCTCTTGCAGCTTACCATTTAGGAAGTTTCGAGCTTTTCCAGCTTCCGTGTCTGTTTATGTTTGTGATCCCTAAGCATCCTTGCATTGCATCTGTTTGCATACCATTGCATTTACATTGCATATCATTTTTCTTTCCTCGAAGAAAGCTCATCCTCGTCCTGTGTCTGTAACCCGCAATTGATTTCCCCGACACCTACATTGGACTTGAAGTAGTTCCTGATTTGATCATGGACCCTGAAGGACAAAAGCAGACTGCAACAAGGGGAGACTTTGATTTGACAAAGAACCAGATGAACCAATTCATGGATGATGTGGCAACTTTGATCAGGAGAGGGGGTAATGTTCAACAGGCTGCTGTAACTGGAGATGTCTCCCCACTTCAAAGGAACAGTTTTGTTCAACCTCAGCCGGCCAGGACTCTAGTTGGGGCACCCTTTATTCAAGAGCATACCATTATTCGAGATGGAAACTCCTTACCTCACGATGCCGTCGAGTACCAAAGCTTTGGGTTCTCTGAGCCAATTTCCCAAGGGGCAATCCCAATGAGAAGGACCAAGGGGCCAGATGTTGCTGAGATGAATGAGAAATGTTGAATGCTGAACGAAAGACTCAAAGCTCTAGAGGGGAAGGATGCTTTTGACCTGGATGCCTTAAACATGTGCTTAGTACCTGGTTTGGTTATACCTCCGAAGTTTGAAGCACCTGTTTTTCAGAAGTATAAAGGGGATAGTTGTCCAAAGCACCATTTGGTGATGTTTTGTCGAAAAATGACTGCATATGCATTTGATGATAAGTTGATGATTCACTGCTTTCAAGACAGTCTGAGTGGGGCACCGTTGAATTGGTACATGGATTTGGAAAGAAGTCATATTCAGTCATGGTTGGACCTAGCCAATGCTTTTGTAAAACAATACCATTACAATCTGGGAGAAGCTCCCAGTCGCTTTCACTTAAAGGACATATCTCAAGGGAATGATGAGCCGTTCAAAAAGTATGTCCAGAGGTGGAGAGAGTTTGCTGATCATGTTCAACCACCGCTGTCAGAGAAGGAGTTGGTCAACCTGTTTATGGACACTCTGCAGAGCCCTTACTTTGAGAAGATGGTAGGCACCGCCTCAACAAGTTTCTCTGATCTGGTAAAAACGGGAGAACGTATTGAGATTAGTCTCAAAAGTGGAAAGATCCAAGGCGCCTAAAGCAACCAGGCCAGTGAGAATGAATCCCTCAGCAGTTCCCGAGAGGAGGAAGAGGATGTAATCAATGCAGTCATGGCAGACGTCAAGTATTCTTGTGGTGCATCAGCAAGACCCTATGACCCTCCATCTTTTCAACAATCACCATTCCATATGCCTCATCATCCTTATAGGCAACCAACAATGTTTAGGGTACCTTGCCAGCAACCCTGGATTTCTCCTCATCAAAGTCAGCAAGCCAAAAGCCGAGGATATCCGAATCAGCATCAGAGTCAGCATAAGCCTCGCAACAATTTGGAAAGAAGGAATGCTCCTCTTCATCCAGTACCTTTATCATACACTCAGCTTCTGCAACCTTTGATTCAAAGCTCATTAGTGGTTCCCAAGTCTCTCAAGCCATGGGCAGAGCCATACCCGCCTGAGTATAATCCACATGAGCAATGTGGATATCATGCTGGATCAATGGGGCATTCAACTGAAGACTGCAGAGCTTTTCAAGCCAAGGTACAACATTTGATCGATAAAAGGTGCATATCCTTTTCAGAAGGAAACCTGTTGGTGCATGTTAACCTCTCGCCTGAGTGACTTCTTGGTGTATCTCTTGAAGACAGCAAATCAAGATATTTTCAATTCCCTAAAGCTGGCAATCACCTGTTTGTTTCAGCACTGTTGTATTTTCTTTGCATGTTGATTTTTGTATTTGCTTGTTAACATTGTTGCTTTTGAATTGGCAAAATTAATGAAATGTTTATGCATATTTTGAATCAATCCATTCGTATTCACTCGTTTTCTTTCATTGTTACAAAAAGCAAAAATATATTTCTATCTTTTGTTTATCAAATTTTTGTTTTAGCAAAGATTGGAGGGAGGATGATGAAAACCAGTTGCCTAAATTCTCCGTTTGTATGCTCTCAATTAAAACCTTGCCAATGATGTACAGGCATTGTTTCAAATTCCCAAACACCGGTGAAATAAGGAAGATAATCCCTCGCTAACCCCTTCGAGACTAGAAGTAGGAGTTTTTCTTTTTCGAAAAATGCAAAAACCCTTAATTTCAAACCCGGGGCAGGGTAGTCAGTTCAGTTAATCTTTTTGCATTCAATCTTCAAGAGATTCAATCCATCATTCAAGAAGGATTAGCTACATACTTTCAGTCACACACCAAAGAGGGCATGAATAGCCAAAAGTTTGTAGTACGTATTCCCTAATGAAATGGCAGTCATAACCACTAAACCAAAGAATGAAGTAAGGAAAAAGAAATACAAAGAAAAAGTCCGCCAAGTCAAAAAACAGAAAAGACGACTTAGGCGAAAGTTAATGAAGTCATCTGAATCCAGCAAAGCAAAAAGCAAGGTGGCTGCCATCACTTTCAAATCTTGATCCTTATCACGCACCGTCAAAAGACTTTTGAATGCGTAAATCAATTTAACTGAACATAGGATTGGAGTTCATCACGAAGATGGGGTGGGTACAAATATTTTTTTTTAACCTCTTATCTTTTGTTTCATAAACCGTGAACCAAGCCACGTTACAACCCTTAAAAGACCTAATTGAGGCAGGGTTTATTTCGAGAGCATACTACAACAAGGTTGTGTTAACCTGACTCCTAACGGTCTTTGCTAATCATTTGTATTGATCACTTCATCTGCCATTCCATAAATGGATAGATCCACTTTTTATTTTATTTTAATTTTAATCAACTCCACTGTGTCATTATCATACCAATAAATTGCGATTTCAAACTTGCATAAATGTTGCATTAAAATTGCCAATTTTTAAAAATAATGTTTGTTTGCAAGACAATTCAACATCAAGGGAATCCCAACAAATTCAGCCAGTTAGGGAATTTAACTTGGTAAGAGGAGGCCCAGCCAGGGGCAACTACTTTAAGGATAAGTCAATCCGAATCAATCTCCTCAAGAGTTAGTTACTCAGAGTTTGAACCATTTTCAGACTAGAGTGAGCTATCACAAGAATTCAAGAGTTCAATGGCTAGCTAGACCAGAAGTCTCTCATCCCAGGGATCAGATAACCAGGGGCAAATCTCTAATGTTCGAGCACCGGGGCAACCATTTCAGAGTCCATGCCATGGCAGGTTGTTTCCAAACCTTTTGAAAAGGATATGTTCGAGAAACCTTTGATCAGGGGCAAAATGAATCACACAGGGGCAAGTCCTCTCCATGCCTTCAAGTTGTTCAAAGCAGGCCCAATGCAACAACAAATTTTGAGTTCAAGACGGGTGTCGGGAATCATGTCGTCATCCTTGCCTCCTTTTAAGGAGTCGTCTCCCAGAACTTTTTCATCCAATACCCACGCAGGGACCTTTTATTTTAAAAATCACTGAGTCAGTGCATAATCACTCTCATGCTTTAGTCATGTCGCTCCGCTCATAGCGTTAAACCTTGCATATCGTCTCACTCATCTAGCACATGTCTAGGTCAAAATCCAGGTAAACCAATTCCCGTATGGTATTTCATTTATTTTTCAACCCAGTCCTGTCTGGTAGTCATTTTCTTTTCAACCCAGTCCTGTCTGGTGGTCATTTTCTTTTCAACCCAGTCCCGTCTGGTAGTCATTTATTTTCAACCCAGTCCTGTCTGGTAGTCATTTTCTTTTCAACCCAGTCCCGTCTGGTAGTCATTTATTTTCAACCCAGTCTCGTCTGGTAGTCATTTATTTTTCAACCCAGTCCCGTCTGGTAGTCATTTATTTTCAACCCAGTCCCGTCTGGTAGTCATTTTCTTTCCAAACCAGGTCATGTCTGGTAGTCATTTATTTTCAACCCAGTTCCTGTCTGATATTCATTTTCTTTTCAAACCAGTTTTCGTCTGTTAGTCCATTCTGAACCAGCTCCCACCTGGTATTTCTTTTGAAATTTATTTCACGTTCGATTATTGTCTGACAGTCATCTCTTCTTTCCAAACCAGTTCCTGTATGTTAGTCAATTTTTTTTAGAAACTCGTTCCTGTCTGGCATGTCAAAGAAAAATCATTTGTCACTAGCAACTTTATCTGAAAATCCATTTGTTGTTGTTGACGCCCTTTAGTTTGGTTCATCAAAGTGTTTTCCCAGTAACACAAATATCCCCTGCAGAGGTCCTTCTTGTTATTAATATCCACCTTTCTATCACCAATATTTCTCTTAAGTCCAATCGTCATTGGCACAAATCCTTCATGTTCTTCATTTAGGGAATTCCCGGAAGTTGGACATTTATCTTGTTTAAAACTCCAACATTTTATTGCCAGTCGGTCGCTTAGAGCCGTTAATTTATATCTGAACACTTTACAGTATCAGTTTGGTTGCACAAAGCCACTGCCTAAATAACTGTCTTCGTTTCCCAATCCTCAGTCTCAACAGTTACACTTGAACCTGTTGTTTCACCACTTTGGTCGATGTCTGTTATTTTATTTCCCGATCACCATGTCGATGTTTGTTTATTCCTGACCATCGTGTCAATGTCTGTTGTATTTTGTTCTCCTGACTGCCAAGTCGATGCCTTTTCCATTTTTTTTCTCAATCACCGGGTCGTTGCATTGGGATCCCCAGCAACCACTTTGAACTTGCTAACTCATCACTTCAGTTAGTCTGTCTTTAATCTTACGCTTTGTTTTCCGTCTTCTGTCATTCTTGGTGCCAACAGTTACACTTGAACGTGTTGATCTATCACTTTGAATTTATCCTGTTTCCATCTTGTCATCCCCAACATATTGTTATCCCCATTAAGTCTTCACCCTCGTTATCGTTTCTGTGGATCATCATTGCATTTGTCCTCATCATACCATTTACAGCATATTCATCATTAAAAAATCAGCATGTTAGGGTTTATTGCATCTCGCACGTCATATCCCCAGCAAAAGCAAAGGAGTCTCTCGCATTTTCGTAACATTGCATATCATTGCATTTCATCTGCATTCGGTCAAAATTTTAGGTATTTTAATATTTAATCCTCTTCTACCTCGAATGTCAAAAAAAACTTTGTTATTTATACATTCAGGTTTAAGAAGATTAAATAGGGGCAACTGTCACACCCTAAATTTTGACAAAAACTTTTTCATTTTTTGTTCATTTTAGACGCATTTTGTCATTGTTCAAAATCGATCTTGTTTGCATACTTTGGTTTAACATCTCATATTCCATTAATCATACATATTTAACACGAAACCACACGAAAACACAGTTAACACGAAAACTTCAAGCCACACAAAAACACAGTTAACAAAAACTTCAAGCCACACGAAAACTTCGAACCATCACTCTCTTCCCAATAATCCATTTCATCCTTAACCGCCCTTCACCATTCAACTTCGCTTTCTTCATAAGCTACTGAACCATCACCTCCACCCCAAAACGTCTCACCAAGCCCAAACAAACTCAAACCGCACCCCCTTTCACAGTAGACCATCACCGTCTTCAGACACCTTCCTCGCCAACACTTATCCTGACCTTGGAGACCATCCATCATCGAACTACGACGTGAAACTCAAAGTGAGAAAGAGCAAAAACAGAACTCGAACGAAGAAGTTAACGGCGGACTCGCAACGGAAGAGCCGGTACCTTCGCTTTTTTCGACGTTTCTGTGATCGGTAACCACCTCTATTCTCCTTTTTTTGTTTTAGGATTAGACGAATAATGTAGGTTTGAATTGAAGATTGACGTTGTTTCCTCTTTGGATGTTGTTCCTTCGGTTTGCCATGATCTTGTGTTGATTTTGTTCTTCATGATATTAGGGTTTCCGGATTTGAAAAGCTTAATTTGTTTATGCGTGAATTTCCTTTCGTTCATACGCGGTTTTTCTTCCTTTATCTGGGCTGCTGTTACATTTAGGGTTTTCAACCCATGTTATTTGATTGTTTGAACTGAACCGGGTCAGAACCGACCCACGCCCTGGACCCTTTCGATTCCCTTTGGGCTGGTGTTTTGATTGGGCCTCATGGCATTTAAGTTGTTGTCTGAACAAATATTTTACATATATTTAGTTTCTTGTTTACTATTTGAAATTTTTTTTTAGATTATAATTTGTCGGAAAAAGAAAAAATAATATTCAGTATCTCAGTTTTGTTTTTTTAAATAGCAGTAGGATAAATTCCCAATTTAAATTTTTTTAAAAATATATTATTATTAAATTTCATTAAGTAACTTTGTTTATTTATTTAATTTAGTTAGTTGAGTTCTATTATCCGTTTGATCGATTTTATGCGATTGGTATATGTTTTATTCCTTGTCCATTATTTAGTTGTATGATGATGATGTATGGCTTACTTGAGCTTGCTCGTATTTTGACCTTTCAACTATAATTTGCTAAGTAATGTATAAATATTTATATATGTATAACAATAATAAAAGCGATCACCAAAATAATTATTTCAAAATGAAATTTAATTTCTTGGTCCAACGCCAAGTGAAAAATCCATCTCGCCTATACTGCACACACGTAAGCCGATCTTAATGCGACCGCCGTCTGCACGACTTTTTGCGTATTTCAATTCATTTTAACAAGGAATAGAATTCCGGAGTCTAGCATTCCGCACGTTCTAGAACGAACTGCAAATGGGCTAGCCCCACGCGTATTGTTCGTTCACTCCTTCGTTATTCAAAACATCTAAAAACAATTATTCAATTCATTTTAATTAGATTACGAAAACAGAATTTCGGAGTCTAGCATTCCGCACGTTCTGGATTGGACCGCAACTGGGCTAGCCTCACGCGATGGTTCAATCATCATTCGTATACCGAAATATTTAAACTATTTTCAAATTAATTATCGAAAGACAGGACTTCGGAGTCTAGCACTCCGCACGTTCTGGATTGGACCGCAACTGGGCTAGCCCCACGCGATGTGTTCATTCGCCCTTTCGTTTAAAACATCTTAACAAAATTCAAACACCTTTTCCCTAAAGCGAACATTGTTTAGATCATTCTATCTCTCGAACAAGCTAGCGCTTCAGCCTCCACCGCGAGTATAAGCCAATGCTTAACAGTAGAATTCATTTCAAACAATCGTTCAATTAAAAAACCACAAATCGTAGTAGCACGAACTACGAAGCTCTGACTTTCCCATTGCACAAGGGAATACGTAGGCACGGGGATTTTAATCCTTCGCGAGCACCCTAATAAAAAATTTAATTATTTTTCCGTTTAAATCACATCATATAGAACTTTAATTGTTTCTCCGCCTTAATAATAATTTAAAACTTTAACAAACATATTAATAACCATTTAGAAGACAAAGACTTGAGATCAAACATTTAATCGCATAATTAGCTAAGAGGTTCCCGTTGAGTACAACGGACGTGACGGGTGCTAATACCTTCCCCCTGCGTAACCGACTCCCGAACTTAGAATTTGGTCTCGTAAACCATTTCTTATCCTATTTTAGGTTGTATCTATATCTCCCTTTTCTCTCGTAGAATAAATAGAATTAGGTGGCGGCTCTGTTGTTTTGTTTTAGGATCGTATTTTTCGAGGTACGACACAAGGTTTCTGAGAACGGGTGTGTAAGCTTAAGGAATGGCATCAATGACTTGATTAAAGAAGGCATTCTGCAAATAACCACAACAACTTCTACAACACTAGAAACTCTTTTGTCGACAACAAGTGATTCTCCTACAACTGCAACAACAATTGTTCCTACCGACTCGTCTACAACTTCTGCAACCAATTCTTCCATTACTTCAACAAACAACAGTTCCATTTCATCTCCTACTACAAATTCAACAACCACCAACAATGATGTCTCCACAGTTACTATTTTATATGACCCTACAATGGTCCCAAACTCCAGCAACTTTCAACAATCTTAACAACAGTTTCAGCAAAAAACAAGCTTCAATTCATCACCTCCAACATCCACCAGGGGTCCTGTCACCATTTTCTATGATCCACAGACAATAACGGTTCCGACCTCTGCTGCAGTAAGCCCAGTCACCATCACGGTGCCAGGGCCAATTCCATATGATAAAGACAATGCTGTACCATGGCATTATGGTGCTGACCTTTACTGCAACGGAGAAAAAGTCCTTCTTGATTCTTCAGTTCCTACCCCCCAAGTGGATAATGTCGGGGGAGGAGGAGGCTTCACCCGAAGCAGATGCCTCTTCGCGTCACAAGCTCCAAAGACTAATATTGAGGCAGAGGCTGTTGACAAAGCCAAAGGAAAAAGTGTGATATCTGAAGAATCTGCACAAAAAGAGACTCATAAATCATCCTTTGATCAGGATGTGGATGAATTTATGAGGATAATTAAAAGAAGTGACTACAAAGTCGTGGAACAGCTCCACCAGGCTCTTTCTAAGATCTCTATCTTATCCTTGTTGTTGTGTTCCGAAGCTCATTGGGATGCACTACTCAAAGTTCTGCACGCTGCCTACGTGCCAGAAAAGATCACAGTGAATCAGCTTGAGACAGTGGTGTCTAATGTCATTACTAGCCATGGGCTAGGTTTCACCAATGTTGATTTAACAACAGAAGGACGTCACCACAATAAAGCTTTGCACATAACCCTGGAGTGCAAGGGCGTTGTACTCTCTCATGTTCTTGTAGACACTGGGTCCTCACTCAATGTCTTACCAAAGAAAGCTCTTGTCAAGCTCGAATATGACGGATTAGCTCTCCGACCAAGCAATATTGTGGTCAGAGCTTTTGATGGCTCCAAGAGGTATGTTCTTGGAGAGGTGGAGTTGCCTGTGATAATCGGTCCGCAGATCTTTAAGACTACTTTCTATGTGATGGACATACAGCCGGCCTACAGCTGTTTGTTGGGTCGACCATGGATTCACGCCGCTGGCGCAGTTACGTCGACCCTTCACCAGAAATTGAAATATGAGTGGGAAGGACAGATTATCACCATCTGTGGTGAAGAGGACATCTTTGTTAGCCATCTGGATACATACAAATACATTGAGATGGATGGTGAGATCCATGAAACTATGAGCCAAGGGTTCGAGGCCTTGAACGTCAATGAGGCGACGACTGAAGTATTTGCTGCATCCCAGGAGGATAGGATGGGTACTTCGATTGTCTCCTATCAGCAAGCCCGAAAGGTTGTTGAAGATGGTAATGCCCAAGGCTGGGGCAGGCTACTATCAGAGGAGAGGAAGGAGGACAAATTCGGTTTGGGTTACAAACCATTCTAACAAGATCAATCAGAGGCTGCAAATGAGACCAAGTTCATCAGTGGAGGGATGCTCACCCCAGATGTTGTTAACAACCTGGAAGACGAGGCGGGAAGCGACCGCAACCTGGAGAGCTGGATACGTCCAAGGATCCTGGGTCATCAAGTCCTTAACTGGTCTTCCCAGAAAAATATAAGGGTTACTCCTGCAGAGTAATTATTATTTCCTGCTTTTTTCAGCATGCATCAAGTCCTGCATCTTGCCCAAGGTGTCAGGACTCATTTTGTAATAGGGCCATATTGTAATTTTGTGCAAATGAATTATCAATGAATATCGGACATCTTTTGTAAACAAGTCTCTTTTCCGCTCACTGTCTTTTCATTTTTTACTTTTGTAAAAAACAATAAAATGGCAATGTTTTCAAAATAATAACTTCATTTTCACTTTTTCTAAACAAGATTAAAATTGATCACTAAAACGAACCAATCTTAACCCTTGCAGAGATTATCCTCCAAATTGCACCGACAACAGCACTGCTATGACCTTGTATGACTTCGACAATCCAATTAATCAAGCTGATGAAGGGGTTGAAGAAGACTATGAGTTACCTGAAGAGTTAGCCAGGTTGTTGAGGCATGAAGAGAAAGTGATTACTCCTCATCAGGAGGAGATTGAAACAGTTAATCTTGGTACCAAAGAGGATTTGAAAGAAGTGAAGATTGGGGCCAGTCTGCAGGCTTCAGTAAAAGAACAACTCTGTAACACCCCAAAATTTGCCCTCCTACTTATAACTATTTAGTCGGTTTTCAGTTCATGTCTATCCGCCTATTCCATTAGGTCATGATTAACAAATCACTTGCTGGCGGAGAGCTACTAAGAAGTGGGATCAATGCCTTCTTGATTAAGGTTTCGTACCATATCTGTAGTCATAAAATAACCTCAAGGATTTGGTTATGTGGCTAATAACATCTTCTTATGCTCCTGTTTCCTTATTGGGGTTTATTTCACTAACAAAGTGATCTTTGGGGATTTCATTTGCAAAAGACTATTCAGTAGCACGTTAGATTCATGGTTCTCAATTCATGTTCGTTGTCATTTGGTTTCCGTGCAATTTGTGGATTCAGTTCATGATTAATTCAGCATTAATCAATTTCAAAAATCAAACTCAGGTGGCCTATGGGATATTTTCATCCTTTTGCGAAAACATATGAGTGGGAGAGCATGGAGGGGTTTCGTGTTAATTAAGAGTCTTTTTAAAATAATACTTTTAGGCCCAAGTTGCAAGCCCAATGTCCATACTTATGTCATGTCACATTTTCAAACCATTAAAACTAATCTCTATTCATAATCTCAAACCAATATCCAAACTGTTCCCTAATTGTTCCCTAATTTCATTTTGTTTTTATTATCATTTATATTCTAAACCATTTTTAAACCCAATTAATGCCATATCCAAATTCCTTTTCCTTTTCACGTCCAATCTGAGCCTGAATGTTCATATCTATTTCTCTTGCCAAATTTATTGAGTTAGATTCAAAGTTTGGGCCAAATGTTACCATTTGTTTAAAGGTTTATTTCTTTTGCCAATTCATGATAATAGTTGGGAGGAGATGGCCCATAATAAAAATAATACAACCAGAAATGAAAGGGAATTCGGAGCTAGTGAGCATTGTTTTATTATAATGATAATCACTAATCATAGTTCAGTTACAAAGAAGAAAAATTCTCAACATTGATCTACCAGAAAATCAGAAAAGAAAGAAGATAATTGATAGGAATTTATTTATAGTCATATAAAATAAGTCAGAAGAAAAAAGAACTAAATACAGGAAGACTAAATGCAACATGAAAAATCAGTTATGAACTGATAAAACAAAAAACTGAAAACAGTTACAAATTATAACTGAATCAACAATTTCTTAACAGAATTTTTCTCTAGAAACTTCACATGAGTTTCATCACATAGCCCTCCCCAATCTTCTATAAAGAACCATCTCTATTGCAATCACATTTTGGCTGGGATTTTGGAGAGTCAGATTCACCCCATTCAACCTTTTCTTCATACCTCTGCGTCACCCTCCTCTTCTCAGATATTCATCATCATCTCCCCAATTTCTCATAGAACCTTCATCATCCTCATCTCCCACCCTCACACATCCGCGTCTTCAACACCTTCATCATCCGTCATCATCACAAATCAGCAACTCAATGAAACCTACAACAAATTCAGCCACAAATTCATATTCAAGAACAAATCATACAACAACATATAGTTTCAACAAAGCAAGAAACAGAAGAATAATAGGGAAGATCGACACAGAATCGACAATGGTTTTAGAAGCGAATTTGAATGCGAATTCAACGGAAATCAAAGTGGAATCCGCAAAAAATCATAGAAACAAATACTGAAACACAACGAGATTGAACAACATACTCAGAGCTAAAGCACTTCACTTTCGTACATTTGTTTTCGTTATCGCGGCTTTAATCAGTATATGCGTTAATCTTCAACAGTTCTATCACCAGGGCAGCCACTCTTCGTCAAGAAATTCGAACCGCATTCAATCACCTGAAACATTCCAGGATCATCAATCAAGCAAAGGAGGGCCACAGCAATTTCAGATTCTCAAGAAGAGGTTAGTCATATCTGTAGAACGTAAAACAAAATTTGGGTCGTGAATGAAACGCATACCTGAACCTCGCTTCATTCGTCATCGTCGCCGCCACTCTCCTTATACCGTTCTTGTCTCGTCGGCAAAACACTCGTCACCATCAGAAGCATCCGCCATCATCACTTTCGGTCCGAAAGCACGCATCAAAGAAAGCTTGTTCAAAGCTAAATCTGCAAAAAATCATGAACCAATTACATCTATAACTCAGAGCCAAATTCACAGAAGGAAAGGGAGTTTTGGAACGCGTCGCACTTGAAGCTTACCACAACCGTACTTTGAACCTTCACCAGAAAAATCACGGCGGCAACAACATAACCATCGTCGAGTTAGCTTGCACGAACACGAGAAGAAGAAGTCCTGGAGAGAGTCAAGTGGGTGGCCGAAAATTATCGGAACGGAGCCTTGAATCGCGACGGTACCGAGGTCACAAAAGCTTTCTCTCCATTAACATCATCCTCGCAGCTTCAATTTCAGGTAGGATCTCGAATACCTCACGTATACAAGATTGTAGTGGTGTTGCTTGTTCTTGATTCTTGAGCAAGATGTTTGAACTTTTTGATTTCGGTTAGGGAGTGAGAATGGATAGTAGGTGTTGGTGTGTGGTGAGGGTCGTGAACGGAGAGTATAAGCAACAATAAGGTGGCGGCGACGGAGGATATCAGAGGGGGTTGACGGCGCTGCGGAAGAGTGAAAGGGGAATTAGGGTTTTGTGAAGAGGAAAGGGGAATAACGCGTGAGAGGAAGAAGAGGGGATTCTGATGTGTTTTATGTTTCTTAGTTTTTGTTTTAAATTATAATATTTTGTTTAATTGAGATTGATGGGAATAATTAAAGTTATTAAGTACCAATTAAGATGCTATTAAAAGTTATAAAGAGACCATAATTGCATGAAGTCACCACTGCTAATTCAAATTATGTGGACAGGATCTTTTTTTTGTTTTTTTGAATTCGTCACCTTCAGGCTCCTGCGCATGGGCCTAGGGAATTCGCTAATCCCACCCCCATTCTGGGCCCAATTTCAGTCTTAACTCAAAAACATTGCTTCCTCACCCCTTTTCTAGTCTTTTCTTTTAATTTCTATGTTTTGTATAATTTTCATTTAAATTCATAAAAAATATTGGAACACATATTAAAATCCCTAAAAAATCATAGTAGAATATTAAACCATTTTTGAACTTGTCCCAATTTTTATTTTCTGAATATAATCAATTTTCAATTTAATTTCGATTTTTTAATTTAATTGGCTTATATTGAATTTCCACTTGGACACATAAATTTGTACAATTTATTTCTGCCACTTCCCATAACTTTTTTTGCCCATTCTTTTTGCTATGATTAGAGGACAAATAGAAGTACCTAGAATATTTTTGGTGTATTTTTTAGGACACTTTTTCTACTGTTTTGGTAGTGTGAATTGTATAAATTTGTGGTTGAACTTTAGGTAAGTTTAGATGACCATTTGACATAGTTAGGATTAGAATATTTAAGAGAATTTTTTACATAGTGTTATATTCAGGTTCAAGACCTTAGGAAATTAATTTCATATTTTTCCCATGACTTTTGATATTTTTTTGTCATTTTAATTCATTTCCATCATATGGTGCATATTCATGATTCATGTCATTCACTAACTATTTGTTCTTTTGTGCAAGGTATGTTTTCAAGGATTGGCTTATGGACTTGGATATTATTTTATGCCTCGATTATACTCTTGTGATTTGTGCTTTGTGATGTAATAGCTTAGAAATTGTATGCTTGTATAGTTTTTATAACTAGGTTAGAAAAGATAAAATGAATCGATAGAAAACGAAATCTCAAAAATGAAACAAATAAGACTCGATCCAACGTCGAGTATATTTTCAAATAAACAAATAAAGTTGCATGTGACTTTAGGGTTCCTCGATTACCATCGTTCCACTCCATTCAACCAAAAGCAAGCCTTGTATGTTTCACACCATAAGTCGTGCGTCTTAGCACCACGCAATCGATCCACCCGATCCATTGTTTCATCCCATTTACATTTCATACACGTTTTTACCTACCATGACTTAGGAGGACCATATTGTTCACTATTAACTCTTGTATTCTTATTTCTAGTTTAATATCTTAGGTAGATTTAATCTCAAACCTCATTAACCATAGGTCACCATTAAATTCAACTAACTTAGGGTAAGTCTAGTTTCCCTTAGAATTTTTCCTTTTACAACTTGAGTCTCACTTCTCATCTTAAAATAAAATCAAAAACACTTAATAAAGGAAAAGGTGTACAATGCGCCACGAGCCTTAAGCCACGCGGGAAATGATTAGTGGAGGTCTCCTTCACTCTTCTAGGATGCTTTACAAACGTTCCATTGGGGGCGATCTTGGAAAGTATTCGCTCCTGTGTCATAGTCTTTAGTGTTGTACATTCAATAAACACAAATTCAAAACATTTCTTATAAAAGACAACAAACCAAGAAGTCACGTCTTCTCATCTCATCTCATACTCTTTGCGGACGAACATGACTTGTCTCGACAGTTCAAACAGCAATACGGTAAACACCCTCGAGTCAGAGCCGGTAACACCTGAGCTAGAGCTATGGCAACATCATCCTAAAAACCACAAACGAGTGTAAGCCTTAGTTAGACGAACTACGACGTCTCTGATCCTCATTTATCCCGATGAGGTACGTAGGCAGTGGGGTAGGGCCCATTCGAGCACAATCTTTCTTTTTCCCTACATTTTTCCCCTTTATTCCCATTTATCAACTCCATTTCTTTTCTCAATTCCATTCCATTCCAGATAGTCATTCTTTCCTTTGAACAACATATTATTTCTCACCCTTTGAAAACAGACTTATAAGCGTGGATCCCGTCGAGTACAGCGGACGGATTGGGGTGCTAATACCTTCTCAATTTGTAACCGACTTCCGTATCCAGATCTTTGGTTCGCAAGGCCTCGTCCTTTTCCTTCTTCCTTAGGTTTGTGCAACATTACCTTTCCCATTCCTTTGGGATAAAAATGTCTGGATGGCGACTCTACCTTTTCCGCGCCACTTTCGCGTTTGTACTAGGATGAAAATCCCGGGAGCGACAGCTGGCGACTCTGCTGGGGAGCTTTAGAAATTCTAATTTCCCCTTTGAGAGTCAACCCTAGCGCTTGTCTGTTTCTGTTTTCGTTGGGTGCTTATTCATTCGCTGTTATGCTTTAGCTTTACTGTTTTATTTACAATTTATCGCTTTCCTTTACAGCTTTCTGCACTTTACTTTACTGTCACATATACTGGCATATACTGTACTGGCTGTTCTGGTTTTCCTTGGCGGGATGGGATTATTGTGAGATAAGCCAAATACCCGGCTTGAGTATACACATAGGATTTAGAGTGGGCAGTCGTGTGGCTTGCGTGGTCTTGAGCACGTGTAGTTTTCACGAGTCCCACACCCAGATCAGGCTCTCTTGGGATATGTTCTATACTGCCTAGGCAGACCATAGAATGTTCCCACCTGAGCTGCTAACACTGGGAACCGATCATCGAGGACCTTAGTGGAAACAACCCTCTCCAGTGGTGACAGTGGCAGACCACCTTTCGTGGCAAACCCATTCGCACCCGAGGGCCCACTAGGAAATCGCATAGGATGACCTTGTTCTCTCGTAGGAACCTGGTTAAAGCAACTGGTCGTATGACGGTAGTATTGTACCCTTCGGGATGAATGTACTATTGTTTCTCGACTTCAGTGCTTGAAGCCGGGAACTTATGAGGGATGCTTGTTTTTTCGGAATTCAGCTGAGGCCTCCCTGAGTAGTACATAATGCCAAACCGGTTCCCTGATTTGGTCATGAGCCATTTCTCGGAAATGGTGAACGTATTATTGTTATTCGGCTTTGAGAGTCCGTGATGTTGACCCGTAGTAGCACACCCGTGAAATTGGGAGGGGTTTACAGGTTTGCAAGAACCCTAAAAACTTCCAACATACCCGCTTTTGCCAGTATTACTCCGTGTTATGATCCGGTCCTATATGATACTAGGTTGAGAATTCTGGAACTTCTGCACAGAGACACTGATATCATGATCTTCACCAACACTTGGTTATCTGATCCACACCAGCGTCGGACCGCTGACCACATGCCAGTTGCATACATGACATCATAGCATTTTATCATACCTGTTCAGTTACTTCTAAGGATCTCATATCTGAATTATGTCGGATTTTCTTCTGCATTAAAACTTGGATCAAAACAAATGGATTCCTTGGAAATAACCGAACATGGAATTTGCATACATCCTTGCATTTTTTACAGGTGTTCAGAGACAAATTCTTATCCTGACCTGGTTTCTCTCCAGAATGGTCAATTTGAATCGCGACTGTCAAGGCTTAGACATGGAACAACTCCGAGCGGAGGTGACTGAGATGAAGGCCCAACTGGGGCATGTTGTAGTGGACATTCGAGTGTTGTCCCAGGATCAGAAATTTCTGAGAGAAGAATTCAACTTGATGAAGACTCAGATAAAGCTGCTTACAGGAATCATGAATGCTATGTCGAAAAAGGAAAATAGTTGTGTGTCTGCTTTTCAAACAGAAGGTCATGTTTCTCCCATCTCTTTGGGATGTCCAATAAATCAGGGTTCTTTAGATGGATTTCCTCTACAGTTCGAATCTCTTCACCAGCAATCACTACTCGGTAGTCAGGAAGAGCATCAGATAGGAACCAACTCCACATGTGAACTGAATGATCCTACACCAATTGTTACCAAAGAAGTGAGCACTTTCTTTCCTTATCAGGGATCATCCTCAGATGCTACGCCTTGGTTTCCAGGAGAAATACTTCAACCGATTTCATCTATAACTCCTCCATTGCTAGCAACCCGTCATCAACAGGTTCAAGAAAGGGTTATTGATCCGATACCCATGTCTTATGCTGAATTATGTCCACAACTGCTCGAAATGGGATTGATTGAGTATCACGAGCTAACTCCTCCTTCAGTATGCAGGAATACAAAAGAAGTGGTCAACTTTCCTTCTTCTAGAATCATTGCTCAGGCTAAGTCTTCAAAGGGACTACATCAACAATCTTCATTCACTCCTCGGCCGAATATGAGTAAGAGAGTACAGAGACATGTCAAGCGTCCAACGCAATGTCAACAGCAAAGTTTTCAATCACGACCACAGGGTCAGCAACAACAGGTACAGAGACCGTTTCAGGAAAGAACAAGAGGGAGGAACCGCAGACTTGATCCTATCCCATGTCCATATGCTGTATTGCTTCCAGAGCTATTAAAGTTGAACCTGGTCGAACTCCGAACCATGAGGGCTCCTTCTGCTGATAATCTACCACCAAATTTCGATCCAAACTCCAGGTGCAAATTCCATTCAGGTGCCCAGGGGCACAATATTGAGAAATGTTGGGCTTTTCAGAACAAGGTGCAAGATCTAATTGAGTCCAAGACAATCAATTTTTCTCCTCATCCAAAGGTACTCCAGAGTCTGATGCCTAATCACGACGGAACCAGTGTCACGGTTATTCTACCAAATGGTCCATGTTAAGCTGAAGTCTTCAAGTTAAACATCCAGGACACCAGGGTATTCATGAAGCAAATAGAGCCAGCAGTATTCAAATACTCTCAGTGATGGCATTTACGTGTTTTCCTTTCTTCATTGTTCATTTTTCATCCCTATTGAGGGGAACTACGTCGCTCTGATTCTTCATTGGTCATCAGTCAATGGAGATACGTAGGCAGAAGATCGTTAGGTCTTTCCGAGCAACCTTATGGGGCAACTTTACTCCCCAACTTCACTCTTTCCTTCAAGATGTCTCGTGTCAGAGCCAGAATAGCTAGAAGAGGAAGTATTACTGCCATGGTTAGGTATACGGCTGCAAATGGAAGTTTACAAGTCTGCGAAAAGAGCTATTAATCACTGAAAGTATCCAAGACTGACAGGTCCAGACGGAGCCAAGCCTCCTCAACTACGGCAATATTCAGTTTCTTTACTGCATTTCCATTTGTAGTTTCTTTTATATGCTAAACATTTGTCTACATGTATGAAATTTGTTTGCTTTTGAATGTTAGCAATAATAAAACTCACATGTTTTTCTTGAAGTAAATTCATTTGCATTCCCTTATAATTTTGCATGTGTACATCGCAATACCAATTGTCATGCTTAAATTCTATGAGGGAGAATGACGAAACAAAAACGCAAAATCTCTAATTGTGTGCTCTAGAATAAGGTCCTGTTGACGATGTACAGGCTTTGTTTCAAATCCCTAAACACTGGAGATATAAGGAAGATAGACCCTTGATAACCCCTTTGAGCCTTGAAGTAGGAGTTTCTTTTCACATAAAAAACCCTCACATGTAACCCAGGGGCAGGGTAGACGTCAGCTAGTCAGACCAAGCGTTCAGACTTTCATAAAGGAGTGTATTTGAAGATCCAATGCACTCTACTATGCTAATCAAGAGGTCCAAAGACCCGAAACCACAATGGTTATCCAAGTCAAAAGGTCCAAAGATTGACAACCACAATGGTTATCCTTCGTCGACCACAAAATGAGGCAGTCACAACCCTCGCGAAGCAATCAAGACTAACGGTGTCACACGAATCGTTCAAAAGGAAAAAGAAAAGAAAAAGCCCGCTAAGTCGAAACTTGAAAACAAGCGACTTAGGAAAAAGTTAGGGCATCCCGCTGGACTCCACAATCAAAGATTCACAAGAATCAATCCAGGCAAAAGTTAGGGATAAGCAAAATAACGCAAAAGCTAAAGACAGGAAGGATTACATAAGAAAGATCCTCAAATAAGAACAAAGTCGTGTGGCACAGACATGAAAGATAGAGGAGTGACTGACTCTCAGCAATAACCTGATTGGTGCTTGAACTGATAGCAGCAATGGTTCCTCAATCAATATGAAACCTTTCTGAAAGGTGAATGCTTGTGAAAACTAGCTGAATGTAGGAATGGAGAACATCACGAAGAGAGGGTGGGCACAAATAAACTTCGAGCCTATATCCTTTGTTTCTATAACCATGAACCAGGCCACGATACAACCCTCAAAAGTCCTAACTGAAACAGGGTTAATTTGAGAGCGTACTACCACGAGACCGCGTTCCTGACTCCTATGAGTTGTGCTAAAAGACACTTGTTGGTATTGCATGTACATACTCTCATTCAAAATAAGGTCGTATCTTAACCAGTGGTTCTCTCACGAAGGTTAAACGATCCATTTTCCAAACTTCAAGTTTAACATGTGTGTTGCATTAGAATTTTCATTCTAAGAATAAACATTTTTTGCTTGCATACATTTGTTTGGCATCATAAATGGTTCACATGCGGAAATTCAATCTAGAAGCTTAAGCTTGCCAAGTTGAGAAGTCCAAAACTTCCGAAAGACTGTCACGTCAAGGTGCACTTTTCTGAGAAAGCTTCATTGAGCAAGGATTTTCCCAACTAGCCATGGTAAGAGCTAGCCAATCCGGGGCAGTCACGTCGAGCAATCTCTTCAAAATTAAAGTACTGAGCCAATCCGGGGCAATTACGTCGAGCAATCTCTTCAAATTTCAGGCAAACTGGGGCAATCACCTCAAGATTCAGATCTCTCCAAGAGCGAAGATTAGTCAGTCAGGTACAAAGCTATTCAAATACTCGTACTGGGGCAGGCCACCCCAATAGTACGAAAGTTCATTCTTTCCCGAAGACGGACGATCGGAAGCATTTACCCGGAGTTTAGAATACCGTGGTCACTTGTCAAGCCAACTATCTCGTTCAACACTTCTGACAGATACAAACTCATCTGCATTGGCAATGGTTACCTCCTCAGCAAGGTTGTTGCGCTAGTTCATGCATTCATTATAATACCTAAGAGTTTAAAGACGCCAAGTCTTTTGTAAAATCCTCTTGAGGAAAAATCCATACGAAAACAACTGATCCCCAGCATGAGACAACTTGAAATCTTCCCTCCTCAGCAGGACGTGTTTCGGGGTTGTCATCTCCAACAGGCAAACAGAAGTTATCCTCACTAAAGTCAGCAGTTTTTCCTTCAGATGGTTTCCTTGATCTCGGTTCCTCAACAGATCTAAGGAAACTCCTATTCCCCTAGAAGATTTCAGATAAATCATTCTCCTCCCTAGCAACTCCATAAGAATGGATAATCCCCAATAGTTGAGGTATCCCCTGGCACAGTCCTCAAATCTAAAAGTCCAATTTATTTTTGGCAAAGGTGATAATTCGGGACAGATGAATTATTCACGCTCCTCTCCGACATAGATGTTATCCCCACAGGAATTCTTGGGATCAAATACGCGATCATTGTGTTTCCCCACAGAGTCAGCAGAGACTTATCACTTCCGCGTCAGGAATTTCTTTTACATTCACACCAGTTCATTAACAATACTCAAGACATAATATCCCCAGTGTCATGGGGCAACATGACGTGCAATTCAACATATGCAAAGTCCAGCCGCAGACTGGCCAAAGTCCATCTTCGGGTGGCAGATTTCAAAGTCCAGCCGCAGACTGGCCAAAGTCCATCTTCGGGTGGCAGATTTCAAAGTCCAGCCGCAGACTGGCCAAAGTCCATCTTCGGGTGGCAGATTTCAAAGTCCAGCCGCAGACTGGCCAAAGTCCATCTTCGGGTGGCAAGTTTCAAAAGTCCACCCGCAGTGTGGCAAATCTCTAAAGTCCCCTATAGTGGGCAAAAGCCTCCCGTAGTGAGCAAAAGTCTCCCGTAGTGAGCAAAAGTCTCCCGTAGTTAGCAAAAGTCCACCCGCCGTGTGGCAAATCTCTAAAGTCTCCCGCAGTGGGCAAAAGCCTCCCGTAGTGAGCAAAAGCCTCCCGTAGTGAGCAAAAGTCTCCCGTAGTGAGCAAAAGTCCACCCGCAGTGTGGCAAATCTCAAAAGCCTCCCGTAGTGAGCAAAAGTCTCCCGTAGCGAGCAAAAGTCTCCCGTAGTGAGCAAAAGTCTCCCGTAGTGAGCAAAAGCCCACCCGCAGTGTGGCAAATCTCAAAAGCCTCCCGTAGCGAGCAAAAGTCTCCCGTAGTGAGCAAAAGTCTCCCGTAGTGAGCAAAAGTCCACCCACAGTGTGGCAAATTTCGAAAGTCTCCCACAGCGAGCAGAAGTCCACCCGCAGTGTGGCAAACCTTTAAAGTCCACCCGCAGTGTGGCAAATTATCCAGCAATCCACCCGCAGTGTGATAAAGTATCTGAAGCCCAACCGCAGATTGGCAAAAGTCCATCCTCAAGGTGGCAAAGTATCTTAAAATTCTATCACAAGTTGATCAAAGTCCACCCACAGCGTGGCAAGTCGTTATTCGTCTAACTCCATCCAATGATACACCATTAAGGCATTGTTATAGCCTATCAAAGATCACTCACAGTGTGGCAAGTCAGTAGCCGTCTGACATCACCCAAAAGGCATCCCTTGTTTACTATTCTCCCCATCATAATTATATCCAAGCAAAGTTCATTCGGTTGAGTTTATTTCCCTGTTCTTCTGCCGCAGAGCGCAAATTTTCTGGTTGTTTCTAGTATTCAATCCCTGCATACTTCAAACGTCTGAAAGCAACTGCTATCATCCATTCAAGTCTACAGTGATTGAATAGGGGCAGCTGTAACACCCCAAAATTTGCCCTCCTACTTATAACTATTTAGTCGGTTTTCAGTTCATGTCTATCCGCCTATTCCATTAAATCATGATTAAAAAATCACTTGCTGGCGGAGAGCTACTAAGAAGTGGGATCAATGCCTTCTTGATTAAGGTTTCGTACCATATCTGTAGTCATAAAATAACCTCAAGGATTTGGTTATGTGGCTAATAACATCTTCTTATGCTCCTGTTTCCTTATTGGGGTTTATTTCACTAACAAAGTGATCTTTGGGGATTTCATTTGCAAAAGACTATTCAGTAGCACGTTAGATTCATGGTTCTCAATTCATGTTCGTTGTCATTTGGTTTCCGTGCGATTTGCGGATTCAGTTCATGATTAATTCAGCATTAATCAATTTCAAAAATCAAACTCAGGTGGCCTATGGGATATTTTCATCCTTTTGCAAAAACATATGAGTGGGAGAGCATGGAGGGGGTTCGTGTTAATTAAGAGTCTTTTTAAAATAATACTTTTAGGCCCAAGTTGCAAGCCCAATGTCCATACTTATGTCATGTCACATTTTCAAACCATTAAAACTAATCTCTATTCATAATCTCAAACCAATATCCAAACTGTTCCCTAATTGTTCCCTAATTTCATTTTGTTTTTATTATCATTTATATTCTAAACCATTTTTAAACCCAATTAATGCCATATCCAAATTCCTTTTCCTTTTCACGTCCAATCTGAGCCTGAATGTTCATATCTATTTCTCTTGCCAAATTTATTGAGTTAGATTCAAAGTTTGGGCCAAATGTTACCATTTGTTTAAAGGTTTATTTCTTTTGCCAATTCATGATAATAGTTGGGAGGAGATGGCCCATAATAAAAATAATACAACCAGAAATGAAAGGGAATTCGGAGCTAGTGAGCATTGTTTTATTATAATGATAATCACTAATCATAGTTCAGTTACAAAGAAGAAAAATTCTCAACATTGATCTACCAGAAAATCAGAAAAGAAAGAAGATAATTGATAGGAATTTATTTATAGTCATATAAAATAAGTCAGAAGAAAAAAAAAACTCAATACAGGAAGACTAAATGCAACATGAAAAATCAGTTATGAACTGATAAAACAAAAAACTGAAAACAGTTACAAATTATAACTGAATCAACAATTTCTTAACAGAATTTTTCTCTAGAAACTTCACATGAGTTTCATCACATAGCCCTCCCCAATCTTCTATAAAGAACCATCTCTATTGCAATCACATTTTGGATGGGATTTTGGAGAGTCAGATTCACCCCATTCAACCTTTTCTTCATACCTCTGCGTCACCCTCCTCTTCTCAGATATTCATCATCATCTCCCCAATTTCTCATAGAACCTTCATCATCCTCATCTCCCACCCTCACACATCCGCGTCTTCAACACCTTCATCATCCGTCATCATCACGAATCAGCAACTCAATGAAACCTACAACAAATTCAGCCACAAATTCATATTCAAGAACAAATCATACAACAACATAGAGTTTCAACAAAGCAAGAAACAGGAGAATAATAGGGAAGATCGACACGGAATCGACAATGGTTTTAGAAGCGAATTTGAATGCGAATTCAACGGAAATCAAAGTGGAATCCGCAAAAAATCATAGAAACAAATACTGAAACACAACGAGATTGAACAACATACTCAGAGCTAAAGCACTTCACTTTCGTACATTTGTTTTTGTTATCGCGGCTTTAATCAGTATATGCGTTAATCTTCAACAGTTCCATCACCAGGGTAGCCACTCTTCGTCAAGAAATTCGAACCGCATTCAATCACCTGAAACATTCCAGGATCATCAATCAAGCAAAGGAGGGCCACATCAATTTCGGATTCTCAAGAAGAGGTTAGTCATATCTGTAGAACGTAAAACAAAATTTGGGTCGTGAATGAAACGCATACCTGAACCTCGCTTCATTCGTCGTCGTCGCCGCCACTCTCCTTATACCGTTCTTGTCTCGTCGGCAAAACACTCGTCACCATCAGAAGCATCCGCCATCATCACTTTCGGTCCGAAAGCACGCATCAAAGAAAGCTTGTTCAAAGCTAAATCTGCAAAAAATCATGAACCAATTACATCTATAACTCAGAGCCAAATTCACAGAAGGAAAGGGAGTTTTGGAACGCGTCGCACTTGAAGCTTACCACAACCGTACTTTGAACCTTCACCAGAAAAATCACGGCGGCAACAACATAACCATCGTCGAGTTAGCTTGCACGAACACGAGAAGAAGAAGTCCTGGAGAGAGTCAAGTGGGTGGCCGAAAATTATCGTAACGGAGCCTTGAATCGCGACGGTACCGAGGTCACAAAAGCTTTCTCTCCATTAACATCATCCTCGTAGCTTCAATTTCAGGTAGGATCTCGAATACCTCACGTATACAAGATTGTAGTGGTGTTGCTTGTTCTTGATTCTTGAGCAAGATGTTTCAACTTTTTGATTTCGGTTAGGGAGTGAGAATGGATAGTAGGTGTTGGTGTGTGGTGAGGGTCGTGAACGGAGAGTATAAGCAACAATAAGGTGGCGGCGGCGAAGGATATCAGAGGGGGTTGACGGCGCTGCGGAAGAGTGAAAGGGGAATTAGGGTTTTGTGAAGAGGAAAGGGGAATAACGCGTGAGAGGAAGAAGAGGGGATTCTGATGTGTTTTATGTTTCTTAGTTTTTGTTTTAAATTATAATATTTTGTTTAATTGAGATTGATGGGAATAATTAAAGTTATTAAGTACCAATTAAGATGCTATTAAAAGTTATAAAGAGACCATAATTGCATGAAGTCACCACTGCTAATTCAAATTATGTGGACAGGATCTTTTTTTTTTGTTTTTTTGAATTCGTCACCTTCAGGCTCCTGCGCATGGGCCTAGGGAATTCGCTAATCCCACCCCCATTCTGGGCCCAATTTCAGTCTTAACTCAAAAACATTGCTTCCTCACCCCCTTTCTAGTCTTTTCTTTAAATTTCTATGTTTTGTATAATTTTCATTTAAATTCATAAAAAATATTGGAACACATATTAAAATCCCTAAAAAATCATAGTAGAATATTAAACCATTTTTGAACTTGTCCCAATTTTTATTTTCTGAATTTAATCAATTTTCGATTTAATTTCGATTTTTTAATTTAATTGGCTTATATTGAATTTCCACATGGACACATAAATTTGTACAATTTATTTCTGCCACTTCTCATAACTTTTTTTGCCCATTATTTTTGCTATGATTAGAGGACAAATAGAAGTACCTAGAATATTTTTGGTGTATTTTTTAGGACACTTTTTCTACTGTTTTGGTAGTGTGAATTGTATAAATTTGTGGTTGAACTTTAGGTAAGTTTAGATGACCATTTGACATAGTTAGGATTAGAATTTTTAAGAGAATTTTTTACATAGTGTTATATTCAGGTTCAAGACCTTAGGAAATTAATTTCATATTTTTCCCATGACTTTTGATATTTTTTTGTCATTTTAATTCATTTCCATCATATGGTGCATATTCATGATTCATGTCATTCACTAACTATTTGTTCTTTTGTGCAAGGTATGTTTTCAAGGATTGGCTTATGGACTTGGATATTATTTTATGCCTCGATTATACTCTTGTGATTTGTGCTTTGTGATGTAATAGCTTAGAACTTGTATGCTTGTATAGTTTTTATAACTAGGTTAGAAAAGATAAAATGAATCGATAGAAAACGAAATCTCAAAAATGAAACAAATAAGACTCGATCCAACGTCGAGTATATTTTCAAATAAACAAATAAAGTTGCATGTGACTTTAGGGTTCCTCGATTACCATCGTTCCACTCCATTCAACCAAAAGCAAGCCTTGTATGTTTCACACCATAAGTCGTGCATCTTAGCACCACGCAATCGACCCACCCGATCCATTGTTTCATCCCATTTACATTTCATACACGTTTTTACCTACCATGACTTAGGAGGACCATATTGTTCACTATTAACTCTTGTATTCTTATTTCTAGTTTAATATCTTAGGTAGATTTAATCTCAAACCTCATTAACCATAGGTCACCATTAAATTCAACTAACTTAGGGTAAGTCTAGTTTCCCTTAGAATTTTTCCTTTTACAACTTGAGTCTCACTTCTCATCTTAAAATAAAATCAAAAACACTTAATAAAGGAAAAGGTGTACAATGCGCCACGAGCCTTAAGCCACGCGGGAAATGATTAGTGGAGGTCTCCTTCACTCTTCTAGGATGCTTTACAAACGTTCCATTGGGGGCGATCTTGGAAAGTATTCGCTCCTGTGTCATAGTCTTTAGTGTTGTACATTCAATAAACACAAATTCAAAACATTTCTTATAAAAGACAACAAACCAAGAAGTCACGTCTTCTCATCTCATCTCATACTCTTTGCGGACGAACATGACTTGTCTCGATAGTTCAAACAGCGATACGGTAAACACCCTCGAGTCAGAGCCGGTAACACCTGAGCTAGAGCTATGGCAACGTCATCCTAAAAACCACAAACGAGTGTAAGCCTTAGTTAGACGAACTACGACGTCTCTGATCCTCATTTATCCCGATGAGGTACGTAGGCAGTGGGGTAGGGCCCATTCGAGCACAATCTTTCTTTTTCCCTACATTTTCCCCTTTATTCCCATTTATCAACTCCATTTCTGTTCTCAATTCCATTCCATTCCAGATAGTCATTCTTTCCTTTGAACAGCATATTATTTCTCACCCTTTGAAAACAGACTTATAAGCGTGGATCCCGTCGAGTACGGCGGACGGATTGGGGTGCTAATACCTTCTCAATTCGTAACCGACTTCCGTATCCAGATCTTTGGTTCGCAAGGCCTCTTCCTTTTCCTTCTTCCTTAGGTTTATGCAACATTACCTTTCCCATTCCTTTGGGATAAAAATGTCTGGCTGGCGACTCTACCTTTTCCGCGCCACTTTCGCGTTTGTACTAGGATGAAAATCCCGGGAGCGACAAGCTCATTGACATGCTTCGAGAATACGTCGACGTTTTCGCTTGGTCATATCAAGACATGCCAGGTCTATATACAGATATTGTTATGCACAAGCTGCCATTGAAAGAAGATTGTCCTCCAGTGAAGCAGAAGCTTCGTCGTACTCGTCCGTATATGGCCTTGAAGATTAAGGAAGAAGTACAAAAACAGTGGGACGCCGGTTTCCTTGCTGTGACTAGTTACCCGTCGTGGGTCGCTAACATTGTACTTGTGCCTAAGAAAGATGGAAAAGTACGGATGTGTGTGGATTACCGGGATCTGAATAGAGCTAGCCCGAAGGATGATTTCCCTTTACCTCACATTGATGTATTGGTGGACAACACAACTCAGTTCTCGGTGTTTTCTTTCATGGATGGTTTTTCTGGGTATAATCAGATCAAGATGTCACTCGAAGACATGGAGAAAACAACCTTCATCACACCTTGGGGCACTTTTTGTTACAAGGTAATGCCTTTTGGACTGAAGAATGCCGGTGCACCTTATCAACGGGCTATGGTAACATTATTCCACGATATGATCCACAAAGAAATTGAATGCTACGTGGATGACATGATTGCCAAGTCCCTTACTGAAGAAGACCATCTGGTGAATCTGCTGAAGTTGTTCAAGCGTTGAGAAAGTAGCAATTGAAGTTAAAACCCAACAAATGCACATTCGGGGTACGGTCTGGTAAGCTGCTGGGATTTATCGAAATTGAAAAGGGAATTGAAGTTGATTCTGACAAAGTCAAGGCCATTCAGGAGATGCTGCACCTAGGACTGAAAAGGAAGTTCAGGGGTTTCTCGGCAGATTGAACTACATATCAAGGTTCATATCTCATCTTACTTCAACCTATGAGCCCCTGTTCAAATTGTTAAGAAAGAAACAAACGGTCAGGTGGAACGAAGATTGTCAGAAGGCTTTTAACAAAATCAAGGAGTACCTGCAAGAACCTCCAATTCTCATGCCTCCAATTGAAGGAAGACCTCTAATAATGTACCTGACAGTATTAGAAGGATAAATAAGGTGTGTGTTGGGCCAGCATGACGAGTCTGGTCGAAAAGAGTATGCAATATACTACCTAAGCAAAAAGTTTACTGACTATGAACAACGTTATTCACTGCTCAAGAAAACTTGTTGTGCTTTAGCGTGGGCTGCTCGCCGACTAAGACATTATATGTTGACCCACACCACATTATTGATCTCAAAAATGGACCCCGTCAAGTACATATTTGAGAAGCCAGCACTTACCGGAAGGGTTGCAAGATGGCAAATGATTCTGACAGAGTATGACATTCATAACACCTCTCAAAAGGCCATCAAGGGCAGTGTACTGTCTGACTATCTAGCTGAGCAGCCCATTGATGATTACCAGCCTAAAAGATTTGACTTCCCTGATGAAGACATCATGTACCTAAAACCAAAAGATCATGAAGAGCATGTTCACACTGAAGGGCCTGATCCAGAAGAAGAGTGGACAATGATGTTTGATGGGGCTGTCAATATGAATGGTCGTGGAGTTGGTGCAGTGCTCATTACACCTAAAGGAGTTCATATGCCTTTCTAGGAAAAACTCACCTTTGCTTGCACTAACAATGAAACAGAATACGAAACCTGTATCATGGGTCTTGAGGAAGCCATTGACCTCAGGATTAAGACTTTGAATGTATTCGGAGATTAAGCTTTGGTAATCAATCAGACTTACGGTAAATGGTACACTCACCAAGAGCATCTGATTCCATATCGTGACTATACGAGGAGATTATTGACTTTCTTCACAACAGTCAAACTTGAGTACATCCCTCGAGATGAAAATCAGTTCGCAGATGCTTTAGCTACCATTTCCTCCATGATCAAAGTTCAAACTGCAAATTATGTGCCTCGGATTTCGGTATCCAGACTGGATCGACCAATATACGTTTTCTCTGTGGACATTGCTAAAGATCACAAGCCTTGGTTCCATGACATCAAAAGCTTCTTAGAGGATCAAACATACCCCCATGGGGCATCATCCAATGATAAGAAGACATTAAGAAGGTTGGCTGGTAGTTTCTTCCTTAATGCTGATGGGTCATTATACAAGCGGAATTTTGACATGATTCTTCTAAGATGTGTTGATAAGAAAGAGGCAGACTTGCTGATGCAGAAGGTGCATGAAGGATCTTTCGGTACCCATGCTGGAGGACATGAAATGGCTAAGAAATTGTTAATATCAGGTTACTACTGGATCATAATGGATGCAGACTGTTGTGCCTATGCCAGAAAGTGCCACAAATGCCAGATCTACGCAGATAAAGTGCATGTGCCTCCAAATCCTTTGAACGTGATGTCTTCACATTGGCCCTTTGCCATGTGGGGCATTGACATGATTGGAAAGATCGAGCTAACTGCTTCAAATGGCCACAGATTCATCTTGGTAGCCATTAATTACTTCACCAAATGGGTTGAAGCAGCTTCATATGCAAACGTCACCAGACAAGTGGTAGCCAGATTCCTGAAAAGAGACATCATCTGTCGATACGGAGTTCCCGAGCGAATCATTACTGATAATGGTTCCAATTTGAACAACAAAATGATGGCAGAACTATGTCGGGACTTCAAAATTCAACATCACAACTCTTCTCCTTACAGGCCAAAGATGAATGGCGTTGTTGAGGCAGCTAACAAAAACATTAAGAAGATTGTGCAAAAGATGGTGGTTACATACAAAGACTGGCATGAAATGCTACCATTTGCCTTGCATGGGTATCATACCTCAATCAGAACGTCTATTGCGGCAACGACTTATCAACTTGTGTATGGTATGGAAGTTGTCCTACCTGTTGAAGTTGAGCTACCCTCCTTACGGGTAATGATGGATGTAAAGCTGGACGAAGCAGAATGGGTCCGGTCTCGGTACAATCAACTGAATCTGATCGAAGAAAAGAGATTAGCTGCAATTTGTCATGGGCAGTTATATCAGAAAAGGATGAAGAAAGCCTTCGATCAAAAGGTTAGGCTTCGGGAATACCAAAAATAGGGCATCCCGGCGAGTCAAAAACAGAATAAAAGACTCGGGCAAAAAATAAGGGAAAAAAAAAATGTACACCCGCTGAGTTGAAAAGTCGCATTGGATAGCTCAGGAAAAAATGGGTATCCCGGTGGATTGAAAACCCGAAAGGGAGATCCACGCAAAATCAGGGAATAAGCGAACAACTGCATTCTGAATTCGTCTGTATCACTTATAACACGGCAAACTTCGAAAGGATAAAGCATCAGTCAGAATCGACCTTCTTTAGAAAGGAGGATGAAAAGAACGTCAAGATCATATAGGTCATAGCAAAAGAAGTTCACCGGAGCGTCGTCAACATTGCCAGCACTTTTACTTTTCTCAATTTATAGCATTCTCCTCATTCCAGGGGATTTGTTTCTTTGACTGTATTTGCCAATTCAGGGCACACAGATTAATAAAATCAGAATTTTCAGTCACATCTCTTTTTGTACATTTTTGTTTCGTTTGCAAAATGTCAATATTCATAATAAGTACTTGCATAAAACAAATGAGCCATTTTTAATAAAAGCTTGCGGGAAATATATTTACTTTCAGGAATATCTAATTCCTATGACGGAATCCGGTAAGGGATACCTCGGGATACTTGTGCATTTCTCTTGTCTTAAGAGATTGCAGGTATTCAATACGCAATATGGGGCATGCCAAACACACTTCCCCAGCATACCTCCTCCCCAAGAAATATGTGGAATGCTTTTCCCCAGCGGAGTTGTCAAAGCCTCCTCATCCCTAGGACAGGTCTATTTAATAGGAGCATCCCCAGCCAAGTTCCCCACAGAGTTTCCATCCTCTCCCCAGAAGAGCAATACCTGAAACTCTTGCACAATAAAGTGACGAAAGCTTCCTTCTCCCCAGCTGAGTTCTCCTTACGGGTAGATCGACCAAAGATCTATTTCCCCAAGCAGAGCTATATCTCCAGACAGATCCAGGGATCTCTTCCCCAGTCGGGTTATTCTTCCAAGCAGATCAGCCAGAGGTCTTCACCAGGATCTGAATCCTGGATCGGTTCCTCTTTTTCATAATCATAGCATTTGCATCATATTCACCAAATAAGTGTAGCATTCTGTCTAATACGGAGCATTACGGCAAAAATCAAACAACTGCATGATCACAAGCCAGATTTGAGCCAGTCACCTGCAATTACCATCAGTATTTTCACCAGCAATGAATATAAAAAAACCTCACATCCCTTGCAAATAAAAACCAAAACGTCCCCTTCGCACACTCCAACACAAATACCTGTTCATATATACCCTTGTCGACACTCGTCCGTGTCGTATTATTCCCCGCAGATATAAGTCAAAGCATCTCCTTTGCACTCTAAAATACAGATATACATGCTCTTTTGACACTCGTCCGTGTCATACACCACCAACATGATTGCCAAAACACTTGTTGCAAACCAAACACTTATTTACAACACACGCCTTTCGACACCCGTCCGTGTCATCCCATCCCCACAGGTTGCCAGAACACCTTTTTGCACTCTCACACGCAAATATTCGCTTATAACTTATACATATTCCCTTTTGACACTCGTCTGTGTCATACATTCCCTAGCAAGTTGAACACTCGTCCGTGTCTTGCTCATACTTCGCCAACAAAACAACACTCATACTTATACATAAGTCTCTGATACTCGTCTGTATCTTGTATATATATATATCACTCCTCAAACAGATTCGACTCTCATCCGTGTTCTATGTTAACCAGTTGGTACTCGTCCGTATCATCATCTCTGAACACGCGTCAGCGTTTGTTTCTACCGATACTCGTCCGTATCATGGTCCTAAGGATGCTCGACCACATCTTTAATCTATACACAGCGTCAAACACCTATACCTTTTTATTCTTGAGCGTAAGCACTCGTGTGTGTTTGTCGTTCCCCAGTAAGTCGTCAACAAGAACAATTTTCTTCTATCCGACATTCGTCCTATGTCGTGATACTTTCGGCAGCCGTCCCATGCCAGGTGATCGTCCTTCACCTTTGGATGACCGTCCCTCATCCCTTCCCCAATGGAGTCCCCATTAGTGGAACCTTTTTCTATCCGACATTCATCTTATGTCGTGATAAACAGCAGTCGTCCCCTGCTAGGTGATCGTCCTTCACCTTTTGATGACCGTCCCTCATCATTTCATCCGATGGTCGTCCCCATCGTTGATCTTGTTATCTGACATTCGTCCTATGTCGTGATAAACCCCGAGAGCAGCCGTACCCTGCTAGGTGATCGTCCTTCACCTCTTGATGATCGTCTTTCATCATGCAAACCCTTGAGAAGGAGGCACGAAACCTTGAGAAACAAAACCTTGGGAAGGAGGGAAGAAACCCTGAGTAGCAAATCCTTGGGAAGGAGGAATAAAACCTTGAGAAACAAATCCCTGGGAAGGAGGTATAAACCCGTGAGAAGCAAATCCTTGGGGGGAGGTACAAACCCGCGAGGAAGCCCAAAAGGAGGCCAAGTTACAGGGGTAGTGACTGATGGCGTAGGCTCAGTCGTTCCGGTGACAATCTCAGAAACCACAGTCTGTTGGGTATCCCTCTTTGCTCGAATGACTTGCAGCATTTCCATAATCTGGCCCACATTTCCACGAAGATCAATAAGCTCCTCATTAACCTTGTCCATCTTTGGGTCTCTGTCAGCCAACTTCTTCTTGGCCTGAGCTCGAGTGGAGTATTTGCGTGAGATCCTCAGTGTGACAGTCTGGAAAGGAGGTGACGGGAATGAATTTTTTACAAAATGCAAATGCGGAGATGCACTCATGAGTAAAAAAAATGCAAATGCTTCAAGGGACTTGAGAAGTTATTGCAAAACATTAGAATGGATAAAACTTTCTTATTATTTTTTCAAGAACTAATAAACTGAAGTCCATTTATGGTAAAATATATGATGTTTGCAACAAGCATCTCTTTGTTCCTTGAAGCTCTTACTAAAATGATGCATATGATGATGAGATGCAAAGATGTAGGGATGCAAGGATGCCATGTGTCACAAGTAAATCTGGAACATTCTTAATAGGTAGGTTGTAAGAGATTGGTTCTATATTTTTCTGCCCATAAATCTCACTCACAAGATGGTTTCTATGGTTATGGTTTAGGAAACTCAAGGTCATGGACGTTTATCGTACTAACGCCCCGCCGCAGGCTAGCTGCATTTTGACGATAATAACGATAAGGTCTACTCTGAGTGGAGTTCTCATGCTAGGCCCTCAAGAGGCAAGCCCTTAGAGAATTACACTACACAACTACCAATATTGAAATTGGTTCTTAACAATGGATCCCAGAAACACAACCCTTTCATGAATCAGGTCACGCGACAGGCTAGCTGCGTTGTGACAAGATCTACGAAAAGTCTAACTATTTGGGGGAGCTTTCATGCTAGGCCCTCAAGAAGAGAGTTCTTGGAGACTAACACTAATGACTACCAATTCTAACCTAGGTGTTCCCTCTTCTTTTTCCACAACTTAAATTTTACTTGTGGTGTAACCCCAAGATCCCATAGACAAGTAATATAATGAGCAAATAAGAGAAAGCGGTAAAAGAGCAAATAAAAAAACATAAATAATAAACATAGAGAATACAAAAATATAAAATCAAACAAATAAACACACAAATCTAAGTTAGGCTCAACTCTCTCTAGCATGGAGCTAATCCCCAGCAGAGTCGCCAAGTTTCATACCTCGAAAAATACGATCCTCGCGATGGGACGCGAAAAGAAAACAACAGATTCTTCACCTAATTCTATTTATTCTAACTAAAGAAAAGGGAGATATAGATACAACCTAAAGGAAGGATAAGAAATGGTTTATGAAACCAAATTCTAAGTTCGGGAGTCGGTTACGCAAGGGGAAGGTATTAGCACCCCTCACGTCTGTTGTACTCAACGGGAACCTCTTAGCTAACTGTGCGGTTAAATGTTGATCTAAGTCTTTGTCTTCTAAATGGTTATTAATATGTTTTTTCTAAGGAAATAAGTTTATTATTAATTATTATGACGGAGAAAATATTAAATTTTTTATTATTGTGCTCGCGAAGGATTAAAACCCTCGTGCCTACGTATTCCCTTGTGCAATTGAAAAGTCAGAGCTTCGTAGTTCGTGTAACTACGATTGGTGACTTTTATTGAACGATGGTTTAAAACGCATTCTACTGCTAAGCGTTGGCTTATACTCGCGGTGGAGGCTGAAGCGCTAGCTTGTTTGCGAGATAGAATGATTTAAACAAATGTTCATTTTGAAAAAAGATGTTTGATCTTTATTAAATTGTTTTAAAACGAAAGGCAAATAGACCACGGTGCATGGGGATAGCCCAGGAGTAATTTCATTCAAGGACCCGTGGAGTGTTGGACTCCAGAGTTTAGTTATTCGTTGATTAATTATAAAATGATTTGCATTTGTTGGTAAGTTTTAAGTTGTATTCTTTCATTGTGAAAGGGCGAATGAATTACAACTCGAGGGCTTGCCTTAAGAGTAATTCGATTCAAAAACCCGAGGAATGCTAGAT
This sequence comes from Lathyrus aphaca, assembly GCA_963966055.1. Lineage (NCBI taxonomy): Eukaryota > Viridiplantae > Streptophyta > Magnoliopsida > Fabales > Fabaceae > Lathyrus > Lathyrus aphaca. Next base: position 176,161,361 of record OZ014522.1, read on the forward strand.
TCCTGAGTTTAGTTCTTTCACGATTTTAATTAGAGACTTAGATGTTTTGAAAACGAAAAAGCGAATGAGTTACAACTCGAAGGCTAGCCTCAAGAGTAATTCGATTCAAAAACCCGAGGAATACTAGATTCTTGAGTTTAGTTCTTACGTCAATTAATTATGCGTATTAAGTATCGCGTTTTGTTTGAATATTCGTTTTTAGAATGATTTAGGGTTTAATAATTTAGAAACAAAGGAGTAAATGAAACACAACTCGAAGGCTAGCCTCAAGAGTGGTTCATTGAAGAACCCGCAGAATGCTAGATTCCGAAGTTCAGTTCCTCGTTCATTTATTAAGACGTCATAAAGATCGTGTAGATGGCGATCACTTAGTGACCGACTTACGTGTGTGTAAAATGTAGGCGAGAATGAAATTACTTGGCGTTGGGCCAAGAGAAATTAATTATATTTTAAATGATTGTTCTTAAGGTAAACATGTTTACTATTATTTGGCAAATCAATGGTCAAAAGCGAAAAAAATAAATCATACAAGTTCTCGTGAGTCATACATCATCATACGACTAAATAATTAACGAGAAAAAGAATTATATGCAATACAAATAAAATTCAAATAGAGAAATAAATTATTACTAACCTAAATAGAAATATTTAAATAAAAGTAAATAATGAATCAATTAACTAAACAAAATAAAGTTATTTAAAAAAATATAATTTTTGTATTTTGTTAGTTTTATTAAGAAAATAAACAAACTAAATAATCTATAAATAAAATGCTAAATGGCCCAAAGGAAAAGCAATACAGAGGGTGTAAATGAAAAGAAAATCGTTGGGCCCAACTAGCATCAGCCCAAGGTGTTGGTGAGTTTTTATGGAGGGACCGGCCGGTTCACGAGTTGACCCGAATCTGGTCCGGTTGATTCACTTACAAGGAAGGGAAAATAGGGTTGGAATAGCCGCCCCCATATGTTATCATTTCCAGCAAAAAAAAACAATGAATGAAGAACACACAAAACCTAAATAAACAAAAAACTCAATAAAACACATCGATTTTCATCATCTCTCTCGTGTTATTCTTCCCTCGATCGCTACTCTCTCAGTCTCTTCTCCTAATCTTTTTTCTCAACTCTCATCGCTTGCCTCTCTAAAAAAATCAAATCAAAACCACACCCGACCTAAATCCTAATTCGTATCCACCAAAACGAAATGCAAATCAAAGAAAAACAAAAGTGAATGGCGCGATATCAAACAAAACAGTCCCTAGCATAAAAACGAATAAAAGGAGGTTACAACTACAAGACTCCGTCGATGCGACTTCGATTACGCTCGGGTAGCTTTCTTTCTCCCTTTTTATTTGCCTTCCTTCTATGCTTCTACTTTACCTCATCGTCAGTTTTTGAGGTTGTGCTTGTTGTTTTTGTTATTGTTGTCACTAATTATCGTCGCCTTTTGTTGTTGTCAATGTGTGGCGGAGGAGTTCGTGACTTGGCTTGGGGTTCGGGTTTTTTCTTTGAAGACTCTATGAAGTGACGATTGAGTTCATGGTCGGTACGAAAATGATGTTATGTCACAAAGAAAAATGGTTGAACTCCAAAGGTATTGCTCTGTGATGGTTCTTTTATTTTTCTGTGTGGGTCAGTTTTTATATTTGTTACTATGTTTGTGTATGTATGGCCTTCTGTTCAAACTGATGTCTTGTCCTTTTCGATGCAGGTCTTGCTTGTGGAGGAGAGAGCTATATCATGTTTTTGGTGTAAAGCTAGTGGCAGGTTTTTAGTTGACCGCAGAAGATACCAAATGGCTCATGGGATGGACCGAAATAGAACCCTGTTATCCCTGCTTCTTCCTGCAGCAGGTTTGAACTTACATTTTTTCATCAAAAGCCTGCTAGTGCCTTGGTGTCTTTGCTGTTATTTTTCTATTGTTTGAAATTTGTTTTCCCCCTTTTTACCGTGGTAGAACATTGGTTATTCACAACTTGTTTTGTTCAAACTTCTGAATCATGTTTATAAATTGGTTTGTTGTAGCCTTGCACTTGGCTAGTTTTCTTATGCTTGCATCCTGGATTTGCTTTGAGGATTATGTGTTACGATTTGTTTTCGATAATAGGCCACAGTTGTTTTCTTTCCGCCTCTAAAATTGAATGGCAATGGAACTGATCTTTTTTTTTTCAGGACATGCAAACTTGCAATCATGGCACAACGAAACATGTTAAAAACTGTAATTCTCAAGAGTGCCTTTCTTGAATCAATGCTACGAATAGACCAACATCCGCACCAATACTTGGGAGCTGCTAGAATATTTTCAAAGAAAATCCTTACGAACGGTTCCTTCAAGCTTTCCAATGAAGCTGCTAGCGCTCTTCGAACTTCATCATCCTCCTCTTTATTTTCTTTTGTATTTACAATAGCTTTTGTTTTTTTGATGGGCCAGAACCTCCTCTAGGACACTTTGTTGGACAAATTATCGTAATGATCCTTAGGACCCATGTCAAGGAATTGAATCCATTAATAAATACAGACTTTTATTCTTTTGATCAAACCGTGCAGTTTCTTTTTTTTGCTGCTTGTAAATTAGAAAACATGTGATTACATGAATCATTTTTTGGTTTAACAATAATATTGGTTATTGGTCTTTTAGCATTTTTAAAGATACGGATGATGTTATGAGTACTTGTGTCCCAAACTCGAACTAATCCTTCCTCATATCCCACTATTAAAAGGTTATCACCAGCGCTATATACCAAGCAAGTAAATGCCTTGCTGTGATTAAAAAATGAATCAACAATATATGAAACTTAATTATTGGTAGCATTTTTGTTTTTTAGTGTTAAGTGCAACGACAAATAGTTTTCCATCTTCACTGCCAGCATAAAAGACACGTTCAGCAGGATCCAATGCAATAGCTTTAATTTTTTAGGGGAATACTATAATTCTTTGTAGCATTCCATTAGATAAGCTCCATACCTTACAAGTCCGATCATCTGAGGCTGAAACTATAACTGCATTGCACCTTCCAGAATTAATCACAATATCATTTACACACAAAGTGTGATTTTTAAGAAAAAAACTAAACCCGTAAACCTAACTAGCCTCTCGTCTTCTTACATTATCAAATATCATTAAGAGAGACCAAATTCGTACGCTTCCCTTTTAAAAAAAAACAAATATTAGAAATGAAACGTCTTCAGAAAATACGAGGCAAGTAATAGCCGTATTATGACCATTCCATTTTGTAAGCAATTTGCCGGTTCCAAACTCCCACAAATATATTTCACCCGACAAAACTCCACCAACTAGGTAAGTGCCATTGTAATTAGCAGCAAGAGGCGTAATAGGTTCGGCAGAAAAGCTCTTTACTTTGACTTGAGGCTTAGACCAGGACCAGAAGAAAATAGAACCATAGGAAGTCGCTACGTCTCGGAGCTGTGTGAAGGTCCCAACATCCAATCCCACCACCAGCATCCAAGGATGAAGCCACAACAAACACCTTCTTCAACAGGGTGTGCTTGAATTCCAATGGCGCTGCTAGTGTTTAACCTTGAAATTCCATAATCAAATAACTTATAAGATCAATCCACCAGTCTAAACTTCTAAACATAAAAACCTAGTTTCTTGAGCCAAAAGATCAGACCTCCAAGACTAGTTGCAAAGGAACAGATCCTTCTTATCATTCCTGTGAGGAATCAAAAAACTTGACATGCACTTGTTATGTTGATGATGAGATGAAAAGTATGATATGAAAAGTTAGGGGTAAAATTTGGGGTGTGACATTTACCCGACGGGATCCACGCTTGCTTGAATTGTTTCAAATGGTGATGAGTAAACTGCTGTTGAATAAAAACCGCTAACTGGAACCGGAATGAGAGAGGGAATTGGAAAAGAGAACGAAAAGATACGGGAAAAATGTAGGGAAAATAAAGAGTGTGCTCGAATGGGCCCTACCACACTGCCTACGTACCTCATTGGGAAATGAGGATCAGAGTCGACGTAGTTCACCTAACTAAGGCGAGATCTTTGTTTGTTTGTGTTTTGTTTATGATTGAACTGCTTATGCCTATGCTCAGGTGTTGCAGGCTCGTCTAGTGCGAGTGCGTTTACCGTCTTGAAAAGAGACATGTCGAAGCGAGTTCGCATTGTGAGTGAATGAGATGAGAAGATAGTTCTCGCAAGAAAGATGTTTGTTTGTTTACTATCTCTTAGAAGAAGTGTTTTTTGATTGTGTTGTTTGTGACACATTCTCATGCTAAGACTTGTTCATCATGATAGATATCCTGCACGTCATCCCGAAATGGAAAGCATTCAAATACCCCATGGAAAAGTCTTCTGGCGCACGAGAAAGCTCAACCTTTATTAGGTGTTTTAATTTTTATTTGAGATGAGAAAGAAGGACTCAAGTCGGAAAAGGAAAAAAACTAGGGGAAACTAAAACTCACCTTAAGTTGTTTATTCAAAGGATGTCCTAGGGTTCGTGTGGTTTTCTAATCCTAAAAATAAAAAGAAAGCAAGTTCTAACTCACTTCAAAGATTAAATATGAGATTAAAACTCAAAGGGAATGAATGAAGTGAAATGTCGAAGAAGCAAAAATGCTTATTGCAAACACATGTTAAATTTTAAAAGGATAAGGAAGAAGGTGTATATGAGATACCCTCCTGCACACATGAGTTATGATAACCCCCTACAAAAATTTTTAGTGTCACAATAATTTGCATATTGAAAACGTAATCAAAGCATAAAGGTAATTTAGTACCATACACGTCCTAGAATGGAACTAGGGTTCAAAATAAGGCCTAAGTCAAAAGGTGAAGGTACTTAAAGGTTATATGACTTCTAAAGTCATTAGGTACATTCTATAGGTCCCTAAGGGTGATATGATACCTCACAAGATAAAACTATGTCAAACTATGTACAAAAAATTCACCTAAGTCCCCACAAATGCAAGTTAGGGTTCACTGATGAACTATGAGTGCATATGGCATACAAGCATGAATTAATACATGAAATGAGTATCAAAGTCAGTAGTGAATGCTTATGAATATGGATGAATGGACATACCATCATGGATGTAATGGTTTAATCATATGAAGCAAGGAGAAGAAAATGTGAGAAGAAGTGGAACAAGTATCACATATGATCACAAATGATGCAAGTTAATGATGAATGCCATGTGAATATGCATGAGATGATTATGGGTCAGTAGCATAAAAGGTATGAGATTCCATTATAATTAATGAATATGCATTTATGATTCCCACATAAGTCATGTTAACATTTAGAGGAGAAGAGAAACAAATTTCAAGCAAAATTAGTTCAAGTAAGGATGCACTTTGAAACACAAAAACGAACCAAATGAAAATGGTTCAAAAAGTGACCTATTATTGTAATTTAGGACTTGAAATGGACCTATAATTAACTCCTAAAGGTTACCACTTAGTATCTCAAGCAAATGACATTAATGCCTTCCTAACATCTAGGGTATGCAACAAGTAAAAATATAAATGGACCTATAATCTAGGTGACATGAAAAATAGCAAAAAGGCTTGAAAAATTATGAAATTAAATTCCTAGCATGTTGAAATCAGTATCTTACATTATCTAAAATTAATTCACAAAATTATGCACCAAAGTGCCACAACAATTCACTTAATGAGTGAGATAACAAGGCGTGACCACCGAAAAACAACTCCACAAAGTGGATCTAAAATGACACCAAAAATTATGAAAAAAATTCCTAAGTAGAATCAAAATGTCACGAATTCCAACGGTTAATCACACACACAAAATTGATTTTACACCCATTGGAAAAAAATATTTTTGGTCCCTTAAACCAAAATAACGTCTTTTGGGACAACTTGGAATCAAAAATCCATTAAGAGGATAAGGATAAGGATCACTCATTATTTTTTCCAGAATTTTATCACACCTAAAACTATTTTTAAAAAATGCAACGAAACGGGCAAAACGGTGATTTAAGGGAAAGTGCGAGGAAATCGAGTTCTATCATACATAATCTAATCCCTAAGCTCCGAGATCATCACACATCATCATAAATAACAAATAAATCCATTTCCTTAGGTGGGAGGGCTCAATATGCACCTTACGTTATATGATCCTAAGCCGCATACAACTAGAATGGTGCATTAAAGTGGAGAAAGTCGAGATTTCTTACTTGATTGAAGTGTCGATTCTTCATATAAAAGAAACCCAAACACTTCATGCAAGGTCTTGTAATCTCCCATAAGCAAAATAAAATAGTTTGTGAAGATCCACCATAATCCGAAATCGATCAATATCGATCAAAAACCCTCATGAACACTTTAATCTAAAATTAATCCAAAAAATAATTAGAATTATTGCAAAAAATTGTAACTAAACATTATCAAGAAATGGATTAAGATATTAATCCATAAAAATGATTTAACAAGAAAATTCATTAACCCTTTTTTACCAACAAAATCAATTAACAATTTCTAAAAAAATAAAGAAACATGGGGTGGTATATTGAAAATAGGGGCCTGCATAAGAGTTTTTTTTAGCCGAGGCCCGATTTCCTTCAACATGGCGTAGGGGAGGTGAGTTAGGAATCTATGGGATCTGAATATGAATCCGTGGGGTCTTGAAGCCCAATTTGCATGACTCATTGCAAAAGGGGTATGTATAGTAATTTGGAGGTGTATAAAGTGGATCCATGGCTGAAAACACAAAGCCCGATCAGGGGAACAATTATCATCTTGCAAACCCTAAAATGCTTATCTGATAAATAAAAGAACAAAAAGCCCTCTTCATCCTCTCAGATGCGCCGCGAACCACCCTTTGTTCTCATCTCGGATCGCACATCTGCTCAAGAACAACACCGGTCCTCTTTCGGTTGACTTAGTGTCTTCTCGGTGTGTGTTGAATGATTGATTTCTTTCACTCTTCATCGTTGCTAGATCGCAGCCTTTTTTCAGGTAGGTATCCGAACCTCCGTTCTCGCCTATTTCTCCGAATATTCTTTCTTCTTTGTTATTCTAAAACGATTCATTGAGTGTGATGTTGTTGTAACGTATTCTTGATGAATCTTCTCAAATTGAATTCCGTTGATTTTGTTGTTGTAATATCGAACGTGTTGTTATGAATTTTTGACTCACTGTTTGTTGCATACTCCATTCTTGCATAAGCAATGTTGTTGTAGATTGTTAAGAATGCTTGTATTTTGCAGGGATCGTGAGCTTGAATTTATTGATGATAGAAGAAAACTGAAGATTGATGTGAAGGAGATTCGAGAGTGAATATTATGTACAAAAATTTCTGATGAATATATAAGGCTGATGGCTAAAGGTTCATGAAGATGTAAAGTGGTTGAAGCTTGAAGATTGAAGGTAGTGAAGTTAAAGGCAATGATGAATAAGATGGATTCTAGTTATTGAAGAAGAAGTTTTCTCTCAGAGAGTTTTCTGTTAGCTTTCTGTTGAGAAGTCTTTAGAGATTCGAGAGGGTTCAGTTATTATTGTTATGAATGTCTTGAAGATAATTGGTGAAGGTTGATTGAAGAGTTTTTGGAGAAGAAGAGTGATTTTGTTTGAGACCAGAAGGTGAAGAATGTGTAGAGTGATGAGAAATGTAAATATGTTTGTGAGTCTGAAGTATCTTTTGATAGATAAAAGGAAACAATCTGGAGAGAGTGTGTATTGAGACTGGGGGGAATAACTGAATTGAAGATTGAGGAGAAAAATAGTTGAAGAGTGAGGGAGATGATCTGAGAGAGAGGGAAGAGGCTTTTAAAGTTTGTTATCTATATTTGTTTCAGTTTTTCTAACTGACTTTTTAGACTTTTATAACTGTTTTTTGATGGGTTTCTAACTGAATTCTGCAACTGGTTTCTTCTAATAATTTTCTTTTGTAATTGAACTCTCTCCCCATATCAGTTTTCTGCTATGGTTTTTGTATCGAAATTCTGCCTTCTTTTTTTTCTGCATTTCGTTTCATCTCTTCATGATATACTTCCCCTTCCTTTTTATGTTTCACAAGCCTGCTTCAAAAATATCCTTTCTCAATAGCAGCTCAATTCATTTTTTGTTTAATTTTGTTAATGGGATAGGATAATAAAAAATTACAATGGGCCCACATGAGAACTTGGTCTAAAATAAAAAATGAAAATAAATGGCCTTTTGGTTTATGGATTCAAAAGGGAAAAAGAAGAATTGGACCTTGTGGACTAAATGAATGAAGAACCGTGGACTTAAACCCATTGACTCAAAGATGGCCCATAGTTTAGAAATGAATCGAGATGGAAATGGATTGAAATGGATATCTGTTAATTACATGAATACACAAATGAATAATGAAGTGGTTTAGGAAAAACGGGCTTAGAAGCCAGGTGTAAAATGTTATTTTCCCTGATGACTTGAACTCAAATGATCCATATGAACACTTTTAATCTCGCTTGAATCCCTAAACCCAAGTTACATTCTTCAAGAACCCTGTCCTAAATGAAACTTTCTAATCCATATCGAATTTTCATGATAACCAACAAGTATTAACAATTGCCTTGATCACCCATGTAAATCCCCTGATGGAAATAATTCTTGAAATATGGACAGATGTACAATCGAGACAACCTTGACAGGGTACCTTGACCCTCAATTGATGACATATCCACGAGATTAAACATGAATAAAAACCCTAATTCTCCTTGAGATGTATGTTGACTGAAGAGAAAAACCTCATGATTTAATTTGGCTATGATAACCAACTAAATCACCTTTGAATACAAAAAGCTCAAATCACACGAAGACCAAATTTTCCCTCACTTTTTCTCACACCATGGCTTGTGATCTTCCATTTTTTGCATAAGCATATCATATCCCACTGCATAGTTCATTTCATCTGCATCTAGGGTTTGTGATCTGAGCAATCCAAGAAGTGATTTGAGCCATCCCAATGGTCTTGAAGCTTTCTAAGAGGGTCCATGTGTGTTCCATGATCATAATATGCTCCCCAAAGTTTATAAAGGTCAAGGGATCACAAAGCATGGCAAAGGCATAGAGGCAGAATGAAGATTTCCTGCTCAGATGACCTAAAATTAGGGTTTTGGTTTCAGAGGCCTTAATCCCATTTTTTGGTCATTCTTGTTTCTAATGGTCTTAATGTGTTATAAGGATCATGTGTACCAAATTTGATGAAGAAATTCATTGTGGAAGTCATCTGATCATTAGGTAACTTCCTGAGCAAGTAAAGTCAAAATCAGGGCATCTGAGGCCTCCAACAAGGGTACCAAAGGGTCATCGTCATCATTTTGAGTCTTTATGATCTTTATTTGATCATTGAAGTGGTTGGAAGTTCACAAAATTGAAGAATTTTGAGCCAAATGCAAATTTGCTATTTTTGGAAATGACTTGTAATGGAAACTTTCCATTTTGGGAAAGATATTCAACCTATTCTTTCATGACCAAAAATGCTTCAAATGAAAAATCCTTGGATATGAAAGTTGTAGATAATGTCTTACCATTTTCAAAAAGTACAAGTACATGTCTTGATTCATCCTAGAACTCAAGATATGGCCTTTCAAAGTTGGCAAAAATCCTATAATTTTCAAATGGGCACCAAAGAGGGATTTTTGCAATTTCACTTGCCAAGCCATTTCATGACCTCTAATCAACTTCTAATCATCATACCAACATAATGCAACACATTTTGATCAAGATTGCACAAAAATTCACAAGTTTCTATGCCTTGCACTTCAAGAAACTCCAAAGAGGCAAAGTTGTAAAACATATGCTATCACTTGAATCAAAGATTATAGATCATCACAAACCATCCAAGGGCCATCCTTGATGCAAGCTGAGGCAGGACAAGCCCCCAAGCCAGCTCTGACCCGTGCCCATACCTCATAGTACACAATTTTGACTTTTTTCAAAACACACCATACAAATCAAGCTGAGCTACAACAACTCTCTTGACCAATCAACACTCTTTATGCAAGCCCTAAGGACTTCATTTGATAAGACACATTGGCCTGAATCATCCCACAACTCATGATTGCCAAAAATCCCCAAAACCTTCATCTCTTCGAATCTGATCACACAAGCCTCAAACAGCAAAACAAACTTCACCAATCATCTCAAAATCCATCATAGAACATAAAGCACCCATTGCCATGGCATAAAAGCTCCCCAAACAGAAATACGATTTCTGAGTTATCAGAACCAAACAACTCAAACCAGCCATTATAAGCTTGTTCTAAGCTCTCCAGAAGCCTCAAGGGATCAAATGGAGTGGCTTTGCATTAAGGAAAGGTCCAGAAAGCATAGGTTGAGAAGGCTTCATCTCAGGTATCACCAAGAACTTTTTTTCCAGAACTTGCGTTTTAAGTTACAAATCGATTCTATGTGATGTGCTGATCATTTTGAGCTTTGAATCATTGAAAATGGTTGAGTATGTAGAATGTATTTGGTTTCTGAAAGTTTTGCATAATTTTCTGTTTTGCTTCGATTCATGAATTTGATGAAATATAAAAATTGTTTGTTGCTGGATTCATGCTTAAGGATGTTAGAGGATTGATTATGGAGCTTTAGAGGGTCTATGGTGGCGTTTTGAGAGAGATAAGTTGAGGAGTTGGCCGGAGAAGATAACCGGAGCTTGCTCCGGTCACCTGAAAGTGTTTAGGGTTTGTTAATTAGGGTTAGCCAGGTTTGAATGTAGGCCCTTAGATCTTTGCTTCCCACGCGTGTTGGACGGCCCAGATGCATCATTAATCCTAATCTTTTAATTAATTAGTTTTAATTAGGATTAATTAAGTTAAAATCTAAGAATGAATCTCATCCCTCCATTCACGCGCACAGTCAACCCATCTCCCCCATGTTTGAATCTTGGCCACTGGATCATCATACTTTCCATTTAATTCATTTTTATTGCATTTCTTTCATATAATTTTTAAAAATAGCAAAAACCATTAAAAAATCTCATTTTCTGCATTTCTGTTTCAAATATTTTTCTTTACCTAAAAACATTTTTAATTTTAATTTTTGCATTAAAAAAGTATTCTTAAAATATTTAAAAGTTTTATTTAATTGATTAATAGATTTTAATTAATTAAATATGCATTTAGGTTTCTAAAAATCACCAAAAAAATCATGAAGCATTCTTAAACATTTAGAAACATTTTCAAACTCACCATACAAATTTCGTTTTAGGTTTGATCACATTTTCACAATTTTCTTTGAATTAGGGTTCTTAAATTTCACATTTTTTAACCCTAACTTGAAAAATTCATTTATGCCTAACCATCATGAGTTTGAACTTGATTCTTTTTGCATTGTTTCACATATTTCACATAGTTTCTAGATTATTTATCTCATATTTTTATCTTGCATTATCAATTTGATTTTCATTTTCCCTTTAGAAGCACCCAAAAACCCTAGTTAACTTAAGAAATCCATAACTTTTCCTAGGTTAAGTTTCTGACTTTCTCCTTTAGGGTGTGATCTTATATGTGATTAGGGTTTATTTAAGTTCAATTTCAAATTTTTATCATGATGTATACTTCTGTTTTGGTCATATGCATCATGCTTGTTCATAAAACCCTAATTTTGCATCTCCATTTGCATTCTTATTTACATATCATGAACTTATGAACTTGTCATGCCATTTCATTCTTTTGTATGTTATCTTAGACATCTTAGGACATGTTTGAAACATTGTTTGATCATTTTTGCATCATTTTGGTATGCTTTGTATCCATTACATTTCATGAACATCCATGTGTTTTCATGCTTCTAAACATGCTTCCATTGCATCTAATCCTTGTATGATCATTCATATGCATCTTGTATGATTTTGCATCATCTCATAACACATTTGCATTTCATAATCACTTCTGGTTTTGATCTTTGCATCTTTATTCATCTCATTTCTTTTTGCTTTGCATCTTATGCATTCATACTAACATTTCAGGAACTTTTGGTAAGTTACCTGGGAGGTGGATTTGCCTTCACCTCCCACCTCTTCTTTCCTTTGAATTTTCATCCTTTATTTGTCTTTGGAGTAAACTTTCTTCACTTGTGTTTCTCTTGCTCCTTTCTTCTCTCCTAAGTTACTTATCTTCTTCAGGAAGTAAGTAACTTATTCTTCTTCCTCCTTCTCTTTTCATCTGCTTTTTCCATGGTGGCCTTCTTAAAGATCTTTTCTCTTAAGCCTTACAAACCATAAGATATCCAAGCATGATAATTTTTAGGGTTGTGTATATTCCCCCCTAACTTTTTACCTTTGAATCTCCTTTAGTCTCTCTACTCATCTCAATAATCAGAGGCTAAACTCTTAAAGCTTTAGGACTTTGAATTAGGGTTATGCATGCATCCTTATCTTAGGATGGAGTGTATAACTTTAATCCTTAGTGTTAAACCTTTAATTTGTTTACACCTCTTAATCAAAACACATTAATAATCACTAATACTTTATCTTGTAACTTGGGCCTTACATTAGGGTTTTATCTCATCCTCATGGTTAAGAGGGACTGACCCTAGTGTTTAATGGACAAGTCCCCCTCAAGTTGTCTTACAAACCATAAAATACACTTCTTAATCTCATCCTTTAATTAAAATCCATTTAATAAAGGTTTTTTATATAATGAATTTAATCCCTAACCATGGATTAAGTTGAGGTATCTTCCTCGGCTTAAGTGTTCTCATCTATCATCCTTCTCTTAGGATGGTGTAATGAGCTCACTAATCTGTGATTAGAGATTAAACGCATTACTTAACACTAAACAAAAACCCAAAAAACATCTAAATAATCACAAGTAGGTTAATGATCTTAATCCTACATCATCATGGTAATTAATTTGAGATGCCTATCTCATACTTAAGTAGGCTCATTATCCCTAATCAGGGAGGATATAATGAGTTTACAACCCTTGATTTAGGCTTAAGCTCATAATCCTATGCAAAACACCAAAAACAACAAAAAAATGAAAACACAAAAACAAACAATAATCGTCTCCTTCGGAATTCTTTTCTCATCACACTCATTTTATAAACGAGAACTCGCTTCTTCCGTCTAATGCAAGACAATTAGCACTTGAGCCAGGCGAGTCATACACTTGAGCATAGACAAGCAAGCAGTTCACAGTCAAATCATTTTCAGTCTCTTTGAGTTGAACTACGGTGTTCTGACTTTCTCATTACACGCGAGGATACGTAGGCATATCTTAACAGTTATTGAACAAAAGTCTTTGTGTCTTCCCCCTCTTTCAGCCTTCTTTTTAAGCCTCAGTTCCTGAGCAATTCACACCTTTTGCACTGACACCTGTTCTTTTTTCCCCTAGCTTTTGCACACAGATAGCACCTACACTTACCCCTTTTAAACCCAATCAAGTAAGCGTGGATCCCGTCGAGTACGACGAACGATCTGGGTGTTAATACCTTCCCAGGTCGTAACCAACCCCCTTTCTCAATTTCTTTGGTTCGCAACCGTCTTATCCATACCCTCCCAGGTTTATGCAGCATTACTTTTCCTTCGGGATAAAAATGCCTAGATGGCATTCAACCTCAACCTCCAACATCGCCGACAGTTCGCGTTTGCCCCGGGACGAAATTCCGGGGAGCGACATTAGGAGTTCAATGCAAATGTGCGATTGTGAATGTTATGACCTACTGAAAAATGCGGATGAACGTGAAGCATAAAGCCATCGAAGGTAATAAATAAGAGGGAAAATTTTGGAGTGTTACAGCTGCCCCTATTCAATCAACTGTAGACCTGAATGGATTATGGCAATGGCTTTCAAACGTTCAAGTTATGGAGGGATTGAATACCCGAATAAACCAGAAAATTTGCACTCTGTGGGAAGATAAAATAAGTTGGGAAGAATGCCATTCTTGGATGAAAACTCCAGGAAACGAGACCATCATACTTAGATTGCATCGAATGAAATATCAAAATAGGGACCAGGACTGACCTCGATCAGACTGTGTGGGATGAAATATTGACTTCGGTCAATAAACTCAAAATGGTATACCATCCTCGAATGATAGCCACAAAACAAGACCAACCTCGGAAGGACTTAAAGAAGAAAATGCCATCCTCAAATGACAACTCACAAAAGATCCTCGGATCTAACACAAAACCATCCTCGAATGGAAACACAATGATATACTATCCTCGGTCGAAAACCAGAAACACAAAGACTGACCTCGGACAAACTTTGGAAAAGAGACATACTGACCTCGATCAATAGACTCAAAGTGGTAAACCATCCTCGAATGATAGCCACAACAACCAGACCAACCTCAGAAGGACTTGAAGAAAAGAATACCATCCTTGAATGACAACTAACAAAAGATCCTCGGATCTATTACGAAACCATCCTCGAATGGAAACGCAATGGTATACCGGCCTCAGTCGATAACCAGAAACACAAAGACTGACCTCGGACAGACTTTATAAAAGAAACATACTGACCTCGATCAATAGACACCAAATGGTCTACCATCCTTGAATGATAGCCACAACAACAGGACCAACCTCAGAAGGACTTGAAGAAGAGAATGTCATCCTCGAATGAAAACTCACAAAAGATACTCGGATCTAACACGAAACAATCCTCGAATGGAAACGCAATGATATACCGGCCTCGGTCGATAACCAGAAACACAAAGACTGACCTCAAACAGAATTTGCAAAAGAGACATAGTGACCTCGATCAATAAGCTCAGAGTGATCTACCATCCTCGAATGATAGCCACAATAAACAAGACCAACCTCAGAAGGACTTAAAGAAGAGAATGCCATCCCTGAATGACAACTCACAAAAGATCCTCGGATCTAACACGAAATCATCCTCGAATGGAAACTCAATGGTATACCGGCCTCAGTCGATAACCAGAAACACAAAGACTGACCTCGGACAGAATTTGTAAAAGAAACATAATGACCTCGATCAATAGAGTCCAAATGGTCTACCATCCTCGAATGATAGCCATAACAACAAGACCAACCTCGGAAGGACTTGAAGAAGAGAATGTCATCCTCGAATAAACACTCGCAAAAGATACTCGGATCTAACATGACACCATCCTCGAATGGAAACATAATGGTATACCGGCCTTGGTTGATAACCAGAAACACAAAGATTGACCTCAGACATAATTTGCAAAAGAGACATACTGACCTCGATAAATAAGCTTGGAATGGTCTATCATCCTCAAATGATAGCTACAATAAACAAGACCAGCCTCAGAAGGACTTGAAGAAGAGAGTGAATCGAAAGGAACAATATCATCGTACTGAGTCGGAATCAACAAGGATGGAATCATCGTACTGAGATGGAATCAACATGGATGGAATCATCGTACTATGATGAAATCAAACAACACGAGACCATTGTACTTAAACAGAATCGAGGAAATGATACCATTGTACTGAGACGAAATAAAATAGGATGAAATCATCGTACTTAGATGAAATCAAACAACACGAGACTATTTTACTTAAACAGAATCGAGGAAATGAGACCATCATACTGAGACGAAATCAACAAGGATGAAATCATCATACTGAGATGAAACCAAACAACATGAGACCATTGTACTTAAACGGAATCAAGGAAATGAGACCATCTTCCTGAGACGGAATCAACAAGAATGAAATCATTGTACTGAGATGAAGTCAAATAACACGAGACCATTGTACTTAAATGGAATCGAGGAAATGAGACCATCATACTGAGACGAAATTAACAATGATGAAATTATCGTACTGAGATGAAATCAAACAACACGAGACCATTACACTTAAACGGAATCGAGGAAATGAGACCATCGTACTGAGACAGAATCAACAAGGATGAAATCATCGTACTAAGATGAAATCAAAAACATGAGACCATTGTACTTAAACGGAATCGAGGAAATGAGACCATCGTACTGAGACGTAATCAATAAGGATGAAATCATTGTACTGAGATGAAATCAAACAACACGAGACCATTGTATTTAAATGTAATCGAGGAAATGAGACCATCTTAATGAGACGAAATCAACAAGGATGAAATCATTGTACTTAGATGATAACTCGATTGGGGACAACAAATATTGACTGGAAAGAGTAACAGTGTTGAGGAATGAACTTGGTGTTCTTTATGGGGATACTTCGGTCTGATTGAAGAAACAATGCTTTTGGACTTTTGTGCAAGGTACCAAAACTAGCTTATGATTCGTATGCATATGTTTGACTTTTTCCATGGCGTAATGCGCCATAATGATGGAAATTCTATGCTTTTTTAATGATGCAAATGTAATGATGATTACTAGATGCAAATGTAGAGGTGATCTCCTGATGAGAAGGTAACATGTATCCTTGACAACTTTCCTAGGGAATAACATCACTGATGGCGATATTCTTAATGATACACTGGCTCTGAACTGCCATCTTTGCCAAAAATAAATTGGACTTTGAGAAGTTAAGGAATGCAGATCCTGTTGGGGAAAGTCTTAACTGGCTTGAACTTGATTGGGAGGTACGCCACCCGTAGAACTCTGTTGGGGAAGTAATAACCTTCTGACCTGGCTAAATAAAAGGTTTGTTGATCTGTTGACAATGGTACCCTTTTCTGGTTGCTCTGTTGGAGAAACGATAGTCTGATGAGACTTGTTGAGGAATCATGCTCAATGAAGCCTGCTGAGGAAAAAGATCTTGATGTCTCGTGCTATCAATGGCGTTGCTTCCAACCTCTGGGTTGATCGACTTCCTACTAATCATGAGTGAACAATGGTTCCTTGTAAATTTCAACTCGCCTCAAACTAGGGTCTATCAGAAGATATTGTATCAAGAGGATTTTACAGAAAACCTAGCATCTGAGATGCCTCAGTGTCTTCAAACTCTTGGAGAGATTCGTTGGATATCAAAATAACTGCCCCAAACTGCATGGTCTATGAAAGAATTTTCCTTGCGAGGATTCATGAAAAACCTCATATCACTGTGAGATATTCTTCCCCAGTATTTTGAACCCTGGATAAGTGCTTCTGATTGACCGTCTTAGGGAGAGAGTACCTTCTAGTGCTCTTGGGGTGGCCTTCCCCAGCACGAGCCTTTGAGTAATTTTTCCTGTGACAGGCTGATCTTTGAGGGAATACCCACACTAATTGTTCTTGGAGAGATTTGGATCTCGAAGTGATTGCCCTAGTTTGGCTGAATTTTGAAGAGATTGCTCGATGTAACTGCCCCGGATTGGTTGGCTCTCACCATGACTTGTTGGGAAAGTCCCTACTCAATGGAGTTTCTTGGAAAAGTGCACCTTCAATTGTTGGTCCTTCGGGGCTTTCAAACTTCTCAAATCAGCAAGATTAAGCTTCTGGACTGAGATTCCATACATGAACTTCTTTGATGTCAAACAAATGTATGCAAGCAGAAAATGTTTATTCTAAGAATGAAAATTATAATTCAACACACATGTTAATCTTGAAGTTTTAATGGAAAAGATATTGCAAACATTTGTGAGCGAATCACTGGTTAAGATACGACATTAAGTTTTTTGAATAAAAGAAAAACATGCACATGCAACACCAACAAAGATCTTTCAGCATAACTCATAGGATTTAGGAACACGGTATCGTGGTAGTATGCTCTCAAAATAACCATGTTTCAGTTAGGACTTTTGAGGGTTGTATCGTGGCCTGGTTCACAGTTATGAAACAAAGGATATAGGCTCGAAGTTTATTTGTGTCCACCCCTCTTCGTGATGTTCTCCATTCCTATGTTCAACTAGCTTTCACAAGTGCTCACCTTTAATAATGGTTTTTTTGTGTGTTAGTTGAGGAACCACTTACGCTAACGATTCAAGCACCAATCAGGTTGTTATTAGGAGTTAGTCACCCCAATTGACTTTTGTGTCTGTAGCACACGACTTTGTTCTGGTTTAAGGATCTTTCTTGTGTAATCCTTTTTGTTTTTTGCTTTTGCATTATTTTTCTTATCCCTAACTTTTGCCTGGACTGATTCTTATGAATCTTTGATTGTGAAGTCTAGCGGGATGCCCTAATGTTTTCCTAAGTCGCTTGTTTTCAAGTTTCGACTTAACGAGCTTTATCATTTCTTTTTTTCTTTCAATTCTCTTTTTTTGAACAAATCGTGTGACACTAGTTGTCTTGATTGCTTTGAAGGGGTCGTGACTGTCTCACTTTTCAATTGATGAGGGATAACCATTGTGGTTTCCAATCTTTGGACCTCTTGATTGGGATAACCATTGTGGTTTCTGGTCTTTGGACCTCTTGATTTGGTACAACGAAAGGTAATGGATCCTCTGAAGTGCACTCCTTTTTGAAATTTGAACGTTCGGTCAAACAAACTGACGCCTACCCTGCCCCTGGGTTAAATGCAAGGGTTTTTTCATGTGAAAATAAACTCCTACTTCAAGGCTCAAATGGGTTAGCGAGGGTATTTATCCCTTATATCTCCAATGTTTGGGGATCTGAAACAATGCATGTACATCATCAAAAGTCTTTTTCAAAAGCACACAATTAGAGATTTTTTCATTTTCATTTCATCATTCTCCATTAAGAGTTTAAGCATAATCGTTGGTGTTGCAATACACATACATAAAATCATGAGTAAATACGAATGAATTACTTCAAGAAAAACATGCACATTTATTATGATTATCATTCAAAAACAAACAAGTTTCATGCATGCATACAAATGTTTAAACAAACATAAGAAACTACAAATGAAAATGGAGTAAAGAAACTGAACATTGCCGTCATTGAGGAGACTTGACTCTGTCTGGATTTATTGCTTATGACGATATGCTTGCAAACTGGGAGGTTGATTTGATGAGGAGATTCCAATGTATGGGCAGACTTTCTAGCATGATGACCATTGAGTCGGTCAAATTTTTCACCCTGTGCTTAAACACATTGTAGTTGTCAATGGTATGCCTAAATGCCCCTGAGTGGTATTTGCATCTAGCATTCACTTCGTGGTTGCCATTATTGAGGAGGCCTGACTCCGTCTGGACTTATTATTCTCATAGACTTTCAGCAGTCAGCATTCTGGATGTTCATTCCATTACTGTTTTGGTTCCATATTCCCACCTTTTCCTGGTGTGAACACAATAATCTTGGAGTCAATTAAATTCTCGACCTTTTCCTCACCTTTGCCTCTGAAAGACTTGAAATATTCAATTATATGGTTAGGTTCCCCATAATGGTAGTCATACTTGGAATTCAGCATTAAAACCCCAAAGGAAGCTTTAGTGGAGATGATCCTGATGTGACTAGCTCAACTAGCCTGACTCTGAGCAAATGAGGAAACTCGTTGCACGTACGACCTCAAACTAGGATAGAACTTCTTCTCAAGTTGTCCTGGCCTTTATCCATATGCTATGCCCCTAGGACTCTCTCGGGAAGCTGAGGTTGGATGTTGACAAACGACATTGGAGGGAAGAGGTTGATAAATAAAGTTAATAAATAATTTGCTCGTAAAGATCTCACCCGATCTCCTGCCTACGTATCTCCATTGACTAATGGAGAATCAGAGCGACGTACTTCCCCTAAATAGGGATGACGGCTGCTTCGTTTTCCTTAACACTGCATTCAGGATTTCCATAGCCAGGGTCATCTGGGTCTTCATCTAGTTGACTTTCTCTTTCAGCAGTTTCTGACTCTGAAATAAAGCTTGTACCTCTACCTTGAATTGCCCCCGCTAGGTCTTCATTTTGGTTACCTCCGCCCGGAGTTGTTCCAAATCCATACCTCGGTGATTGTGATTCAAGTTGGCCATTTTGAAGAGAAACCAAGTCAGGATAAGAATCTGTCTCTGAACGCCTGTCTCGAATGCAAGGATGTAGGTAAATGCCATGTTTGGTTATTTCCAAGGAATCTATCTGATTCAAATTTTGATATAGAAGAAATCCAACGGCCTGATTGAGATATGCGATCCTCGAAAATAACTAAACATGTGTTCATAAATGTTATGATGTCATGTATGCAACAATCATGTGATCAATGATATGTGTCAGTGCTAGTGTTGAGCAGTGGGCCAATTGTCTGTGGAAAGTCATAATAACATTATCTCTATGCATAAATTCCATAATTAAAAAGCAAAGGACCATATAGAACTGGATAATATCGCAAAGTGACATTGACGAAGTGGGTATGTTGAAAGTTTAGGGTTCCTGCAAACTTGTAAACCCCTCCCAATCTCACGGGGGTGCTACCTCGGGTCAACATCACGGACTCTCAAAGCCGAATAGTAATAATATGTTCACCGTCTCCGAGAAATGGTGTAATAACCATATCATGGAATCATTTTAGCATTATGTACTACTCAAGGAGGTCTCAGCTGATTCTAGGAAAAACGAGCATCCCTCATAAGTTCCTAGCTTCAAGCACTGGAATCAAGAAACAATAGTACATTCAGCCTGTGGGATACAGTATTATCGCCATATGAACAATTTTCTTTAACTAGGTTCCTATGAGAGAACCAGGCCATCCTATGCGAATTCCCAGCGGGACCTCGAATTTGAGTGGGTTTGCCAATGATCAGTCCCCATATGCACATAACTATCGAGGTCGTATCCTGAAGTGGAGGAAATCCCTACACATAATATTTCCAAGACGGACGCAATCTGGGTGTGGATCACATCGCCACTCATCATTGTGAGATACCATGGAAGTACAATGTATGTCCATGCTAAAATCTAGGGTGCACTCGAGCCTTGGTATTAGACTCCTCACTCAGTAATCCCATCCCGCCAAAGAAAACCAGCACAGTCCAGATAGTCCAGTATAATATATGATGCATGGAAAATAAAATACTAAAAGCGGTAAATAAAGCTATAAAGTAAAGTAGTAAGTAAAAGTAGTAAAGCTAAATTAAAGCACACAACAAAAAACAACTAAACACCCAAAGAAACAAAACCAGACAAGCGTTAGGATTGACTCTCAAAGGGGAAACCAGAGATTCTGGGTTTGGTCCCCAACAGAGTCGCCAGCTGTCGCTCCCGGGATTTTCATCCTAGTATAAACGCAAAAGTAGCGCGGAAAAGATAGAGTCGCCAGCCAGGCATTTTTATCCCGAATGAATGGGAAAGGTAATGCTGCATAAACCGAAGGAAAGGAAAGAATAAGGTCTTGCGAACCAAAGAACTGGGTTCAGGAGTCGGTTATGAACTGGGAAGGTATTAGCACCCCGGATCATCCGTTGTACCCAACGGGATCCATGCTTACTTGAATTGTTTTAAAGGGGGATGAATAAATTACTGCTAAATAAAAGTCGCTAACTAGAACCAGAATGAGAGAGGGAACATGAAAAGAGAATGAAAAGGTACTGGAAAAATGTAGGGAAATTAAAGAGTGTGCTCTAATGGGCCCTACCCAACTACCTACGTACCTCATCGAGAAAATGAGGATCAGAGTCGACGTAGTTTGCCTAACTAAGGTTGGAAGTTTGTTTGTTTGTGTTTTTTATGATTGAAATGCTTATGCCTATGCTCAGGTGTTGCAGGCTCGTCTGGTATGAGTGCGTTTACCTTCTTGCAAAGAGACATGTCGAAGCGAGTTTACGTTGTGAGTGAGTGAGATGAGAAGAGAGTTCCCGTAGGAAAGGCGTTTTTTTGTTTACTGTCTCTTAGAAGAAGTGTTTGTTTACTGTTTCATCATGATAGATATCCTACACCTCATCCCGAAATAGAATGCGTGTAAATACCCCATGGCAAAGTCTCCTGGCGCACGAGAAAGCTCAACCTTTATTAGGTGTTTTAATTTTTCTTTGAGATAAGAAAGAAGGACTCAAGTCGAAAAAGGACAAAAACTAGGGGAAACTAAGACTCACCCTAAGTTTTTTATTTAAGGGATGTCCTAGGGTTGATATGGTTTTCTAATCCTAAAAATAAAAAGAAAGCAAGTTCTAACTCACTTCAAAGATTAAAGATGAGATTAAAACTCAAAGGGGATGAATGAAGTGAAATGTCGAAGAAGCAAAAATGCTTATCGCAAACACAAGTTGAATTTTAAAAGGATAAGGAAGAAGGTGTATATGGGATACCCTCCCACACACATGACTTACCATAACCCCCTACAAAAAAATTTAGTGTCACAATAATTTGCATATTGAAAACGTAATCAAAGCATAAAGGAAATTAAGTACCACACACGTCTTAGAATGGAACTAGGGTTAAAAATAAGGCCTAAGTCTAAAGGTGAAGGTACCTAAAGGTTATATGACTTCTAAAGTCAGCAGGTACATGTTATAGGTCCCTAGGGGTTCTAGGATACGTCACAAGATCAAACTATGTTAAACTATGTACAAAAAATTCACCTAAGTCCCCACAAATGCAAGTTAGGGTTCATGGATGAACTATGAGTGCACATGGCATACAAGCATGAATTAATACATGAAATGAGTATCAAAGTCAGTAGTGAATCCTTATTAATGTGGATGAATTAACATACCATCATGGATATAATGGTTTAATCATATGGAGCAAGGAGAAGAAAATGTGAGAAGAAGTGGAACAAGTATCACATATGATCACAAATGATGCAAGTTAAGGATGAATGCCATGTGAATATGTATGAGATGATTATGGGTAAGTAGCATAAAAGGTATGAAATTTAATTATAATTAATGAATAGGCATTTATGATTCCCACATAAGTCATGTTAACATTTAGAGGAGAAGAGAAACAAGTTTCAAGCAAAATTAGTTCAAGTAAGGATGCACTTTGAAACACAAAAACGAACCAAATGAAAATGGTTTAAAAAGTGACCTATGATTTTAATTGAGGACTTGAAATGAACCTATAATTAACTCCTAAAGGTTACCACAAAGTATCTCAAGTAAATGGCATGAATGCCTTCCTAACATCTAGGGTATGCAACAAGTAAACATATAAATGGACCTATAATCTAGGTGACATGAAAAATAGAAAAAAGACTTGAAAAATTATGAATTTAAATTCCTAGCATTTTGAATTCAGTAGCTTACATTCTATAAAAGTAATTCATAAAATTATGCACCAAAGTGCCACAACAATTCACTTAATGAGTGAGATAACAAGGCGTGGCCGCCGAAAAACAACTCTACAAAGTGGATCTAAAATGACACCAAAAAATATGACAAAAATGCCTAAGTAGCATCAAAATGACACAAATTCCAGTGGTTAATCCCATGCAAAAAATTGATTTTAAACCCATTGGAAAAAATTACTTTTGGTCCCTTAAACCAAAATAATGTCTTTTGGCACAACTTGGAATCGAAAATCCAAATTAATTACTAAAACCATTCAAATATGGAATCAAAAATATACAAATTAATTAAGAGGATAAGGATTATGTGTGAATATTTCCAGAATTTTATCACACCTGAAACTATTTTTAAAAAATGCAACGAAACGGGTAAAAACAGTGATTTAAGGGAAAGTGCGAGGAAAGTGAGTTCTATCATTTGTAACCTAATCCCTAAGCTACGATATCGTCACACATCATCATAAATCACAAATAAATTCAGTGTCTCGGGTGGGAGGTCTCAATATGCACCTTAAGTTATATGATCCTAAGCCACATACAACTAGAATGGTGCATTTAAGTGGAGAAAGTCGAGATTTCTTACTTGATTGAAGTGTTGATTCTTCATATAAAAAAAAACCCAAAAACTTCATGCAAGGTCTTGTAATCTCCCATAATCAAATTAAATTATTATCTTCCATAATCACTTTGTGAATATCCACCATAATCCGAAATCGATCAATATCGATCGAAAACCCTCATAAACACTTTAATCCAAAATTAATCCAAAAAAAAAAAATAGAATTATTGCAAAATATTCTAACTAAACATTATCAAGAAATGGATTAAGATATTAATCAACAAAAATAATTTAACAAGAAAATTCATTAACCATTTTTTACCAACAAAATCAATTAACAATTTCTCAAAAGAAATAAAGAAACAGAGGGTGGTATATTGAAAATAGGGGCCTGCATAAGAGTATTTTTTTAGCTGAGGCCCAATTTCCTTCAATATGGCATAGGGCAGGTGAGTTAGGAATCTGTGGGATCTGAATATGAATACATGGGGTCTTGAAGCCCAATTTACATGACTCATTGCAGAAGGGGTATGTATAGTAATTAGGAGGTGTACAAAGTGGATCCATGGCTGAAAACACAAAGCCCGATCCAAAGAAAAATTATCATCTTGCAAAACCTAAAATGCTTATCTGATAAATAAAAGAATTAAAAGCCCTCTTCATCCTCTCAGATGTGCCACGAACCACCCTCTGTTCTCTCTGTCGTTTCTTTTCTCCGTTTGTTCACCATCTCCGATTTCATCAACATTGCATCGTCGACATCAAAAAGCACCTCCTCCACTATCATGATCCTCTGTCTACATAGAAATTTCGCTGGAATTCCCGCCGTCACAATGCTCTGATTGCTTCAAACTACTGCAAGCCAATGAATTACGTGCTCTCGATGATCTCGGTGGCGACGATGTACGACGTGGATCACACATCCGCTCAAGAACAACACCGGTCCTCTTCCGGATGACTTGGTGTCTTCTCGGTGTGTGTTGAAATCTTGATTTCTTTCGCTCTTCCCTGTTACTAGATCGCAACCTTGTTCAGGTAGGTATCCGGACCTTTGTTCTCGCCTATTTCTCCGAATATTCTTTCTTCTCTGTTATTGTGAAACGATTCATTGAGTGTGATGTTGTTGTAACATATTCTTGATGAATCTTCTGAAATTGAATTCCTCTGCTTCTGTTGTTGTAATACCGAACGTGTTGTTATGAATTTTTGACTCGATGTGTTGTTGTGAGCTTCGTTCTTGCATAAGCAATGTTGTTGCAGGTTGTTAACAAGGCTTGTATTTAGCAGGGATCATGAGCTTGAATTGATTGATGATTGAAGAAAACTGAAGATTGATATGAAGGAGATTCGAGAGTGAAGATGATGTAAAACAATTCTAATGAATATATTAGGGTGATGGCTGAAGGTTCATGAAGATGTAAAGTGGTTGAAGCTTGAAGATTGAAGGTAGTGAAGTTGAAGCAATGATAAAGAAGATGGATTCTAGTTATTGAAGAAAAAGTTTTCTCTCAGAGAGTTTTCTGTTACTTTTCTGTTGAGAAGTTGTCAGAGATTGGAGAGAGTTCTATTATTATTGTTATGAATGTCTTGAAGATAATTGGTGAAGGTTGATTGAAGAGTTTTTGGAGAAGAAGAGTGATTCAATTTGAGACCAGAAGGTGAAGAATATGTAGAGTGATAGGGAATGTAAAGATGTTTGTAAGTCTGAAGTTTCTTTTGAAAGATAAAAGGAAAAAATCGGGAGAGAGTGTGTATCGAGATTGAGAGGGAATAACTGAATTGAAGATTGAGGAGAAAAATAGGTTAAGAGTGAGGTAGATGATCTGAGAGAGAGGTGTAAACACCCCAAATTTTCCCTCAATTTCCCTCACACCATGTCTTGTGATCTTTCATTTTTGTTTTAACATAATCATTACATCTCATATTGCATATTTGCTTCACTACATAGTTCCATTTTCATCTGCATCTAGGGTTTGTGATCTGAGCAATCCAATAATCAATATGAGCCATCCCAAAGGTCTTAAAGCTTTCCAAGGGGGTCCATGTGTGTTTTATGATCATATTATGCTCCCCAAAGTTCATGGAAGTCAAGAAATCAAAGATTGCAAAGGCATGGAAGCAGAGCTAGGGTTTTCCTGCACAGATGACCAAAATTAGGGTTTTAGTTTTAGAGGCTTTAACTCCATATTTTTTGGCCATTCTTGTTTCTAATGTTCTTAATATGTTATAAGGATCATGTGTACTAAGTTTGATGAATAAACTCATTGTGGAAGTCATCTGATCATTGGTTAACTTCTTGAGCAAGTTAAGTCAAAATCAGGGCATCTGAGGCCCCCAACAATGGAACCAAAGGGTCATTTTCATCAAATTGAAGTTCTATGATCTTTATTTGATCTTACAAATGGTGGGAAGTTCACAAGATTGATGAATTTTGAGCCAATTGCAAACTTGCCATTTTTGGAAATAACTTGAAATGCAAACTTTCCATTTTGGGAAAGATTTTCAACCTCCTCTTTCATGACCAAAAATGCTTCAAATGAAAAATTCTTGGTCATGAAAGTTGTAGATTAGGTCTTTCCCTTTTCAAAAAGTTCAAGAACATGTCTTGATTCATCCTAGAACTCAAGATATGACATTTCAAAGTTGGCAAAAATCACATAATTTTCAAGTTCATGTCAAAGAGGGATTTTTGCATATTGGCATTTCAAGCTTCTAAGTGACCTCTAATATGCTCAATTATGTCATAACATGTTCAAGCAACCTTCAAAGATCAGAATTATGTATTGAACCTAGGGTTTTGGTGACTTAATTCTCAAGAAACATCAAAGTTGGAAAATTGCATAAAGCTTGCTATCTCTTCATCTAAGCCTTCCAGCTGCATTCTAATGATCTAAGGGCTCCCCATGAACCATGATGAGGAAATCTATGCTCAGAAATCCTTGCTGCACAAGCCCATACCTCAAGTACATATAAGTTGACATTTTTGCATTTCCTCCCATACCAATCAAACTGAGCCACCACCCACTCTCTGACCAATCACAACCTCTTATGCAAACCTTAAGGACCTTATTTGATAACACATTCAGGCCTGAAACATTGGAGAGCTCAGAATCCACAAAATTGTCAAAAAACTTCCCTTTTTCGAAACTCAAAACACATCCATCAAACTTCAAAACAAACTTCACCAATCATCTTCAAATCACTCATAGAACACACAACACCCCTCACCATGGCCTAAAACCCCCCAAATCAGAAATACGATTTCTAAGTTATCAGAACCAAACATCTCAAACCAGCCAAAACAAACTTGTTTCAAGCCTTTCAGAAGCACAAGGGGGATCATTGGAGTGGTTTTGCACAAAGGAGGAGGTCAGAAAGCTCCAAACTGAAAAGCTTCGACTCAGGTATACCTCAAGAACAAACTTTCCAGAAACCTTTTAAGTTTTAAAATGATTATATATGTTATCTAGGTCACTCCGATATGTTTAGTTTTGAAAATGATTGAGAAATGAGCATGTATGGTTGTTCTGAAAGTTTGCCCGAAAATTTTGTTTGATTTGATTCTTGCTTTTTATGAAATATAAATTTTATATGATGATGGATTCTTGTTTAGGGAGGGTAGTAGATCATTTCTGGAGCTTTAGAGCTTTTAATTTGACCTAGGGAAGAAGTTGAGATTTTTAGTGGCCGAAGAAGATGAACGGAGCTAGCTCCGGTCACCTGAAAATCTTTAAAACCCAAATTAGGGTTAGTTGCCCAAATTGATTTTTCACCCTTGGATCTTGTTTAAGTTAGTGCGTGTACGACTCAAATTATTTCATTTAAGTTTAATTATGATTTATTAATTTAATTAAAATAAATTAGCCAGTTTGAATGTGGACCATTGGATAACGCGCCAATCAATTCCCACCATTTTCATTCAAATCTCAGCCATTGGATGCGCTGACTTCCCATTTTTATTCATTTTATTTTCATTTTAATTCATTTCTTTTGCATAATTTATTTAAAATATCAAAACACTTTCAAAAAATATGAAACTTTGCATTTCTGTTTTAAATATTTTTCTCAACCTGAAAATGATTTTTATTTTATTTGTTGCATATAAAAAAATTTTTTAAAGTATTTAAATGTTATTTTTAATTAATTAAAGTATTTTAATTAATTAAAAATGCATTTAGGTTTCTAAAACTCACCAAAAAAATCATGAACCATTCCAATACATTTAGAAACATTTTCAAACTCTTCATACAAATTTCTTTTTAGGTTTGATCATAATTTCATAATTTTCTTTGAATTAGGGTTCTTAAAAATCACAATGTTTAACCCTAACTTTGAAAAAATCATTTCTGCCTAACCAAGAAGAGTTTGAACTTGATTATTTTTGCATTGTTTCACATATTGCATGTAGTTTTTAGGTTATTTTTCTCATGAATTTATCTTGCATTTTCAAATTGATTTACATTTTCCCTTTTGAATCACCCAAAAACCCTAGAAAACTTAGGAAAATCATAACTTTCAATAGGTTAGGCTTCTGACTTTCTCCCTTGGGGTGTGACTTTATATGGATTTAGGTTTATATTGAGCTTGGTTTCAATTTTGTATCATGTTGTATGCTTCTGTTTTGTCCATTTGCATCTCATATGTTCATAAAACCCTAAGTTTTCATGTTCATTTGCATTATCCTTGCATAGCATCATCACATGAACTTGCCATGACATTTAAAGCATTCATATGTAATCTTAGACATCTTAGGACATGTTAGAACCTCGCTTGATCATTTCTTCATTCATTTGCCATGTGTTGCATTCATTTCATTTCATAAACATCCATGTGTTTTCAAGCTTCCAAGCATGCTTTCATGACATCCCATCTTTGTTTGATCATTCATATGCACATTGTATGACATTGCATCATCTCATATGCAATTTGCATTGCATAATCACCTCTGAATTTGGTCTTTGCATCTCATTTCAATTCATTACTTCATGCTTTATGTCTTATGCATTCATACCAACTTTTCAGGAGCTTTTGGTAAGTTATTGTGGGAGGTGGATTTACCTTCACTTCCCATTTCTTCCTATCTCATTCATATTCATTTTACATGTATTTGAAGTGAATCTAATTCACTTATGTTCCATCTTTCTCACTTTCTTCCTTTAAGTTACTTATCTTCTTAAGAAGTAAGTAACTTATTCTTCTGCTTCCTCCTCCTTTCATCTGCTTCTTCCATTGGTGGCCTTCTTGAAGATCCTTTCTCTTAAGCCTCATAAACCATAGGACATCAAAGCATGATAATGTTTAGGGTTGTGTTTAGTTCCCCTTAGTATTTTACCTTTGAGTCTCCTTGGGTCTCTCTTCTCATCTCAATAATCAGAGACTAAACTCTTAAAGTTTTAGGACTTTGGAATTAGGGTTATGCCTGCATCCTTCTCTTAGGAAGGAGTGTATAACTTTAATCCTAAGTGTTAAACCTTTAATTTTTTTAAACCTCTTAATCAAATAACATTAATAATCACCAAGACTTCATCTTGTAACTTGGGCCTTACATTAGGGTTATATCTCTTCCTTATGGTTAAGAGGGACTAACCCTAGTGTTTAATGGACAAGTCCCCCTCAAGTTGTCTTACAAACCATAAAATCCACTTCTTGATCTCATCCCTTAATTAAAATCCATTTTATAAAGGCTTGTTATATAATTAATTTAATCCCTAACCATGGATTAAGTTGAGGTATCTTCCTCAACTTAAGTGTTCTCATCTATTATCCTTCTATTAGGATGGTGTAATGAGCTCACTAATCTGTGATTAGAGATTAAACTCATTACTTAACACTAAACAAAAACCAGAAAACACCTAATTAATCACAAGTAGGTTAATGATCTTAATCCTACATCATTATGGTAATTAAGTTGAGATGCTTATCTCATACTTAAGTATGCTCATTATCCCTAAACAGGGAAGATATAATGAGTTTACAAACCCTTGATTTAGGCTTAAGCTCATTAACTTATGCAAAACACCAAAATTAATAACAAAACTAAAAATATCAAAAACAAACAATAATCGTCTCCTTCAAGATTCTTTTCTCACCACACTCATTCATAAACGGGAACTTGCTTCTTCCGTCTAATGCAAGACAGTTAGCACTCGAGCCAGACGAGTCACACACTTGAGCATAAACAAGTAAGCACTTCACAGTCAAATTCATTTTCAGTCCCTTTGAGTCGAACTACGGTGTTCTGACTTCCTCATTGCACAAGAGGATACGTAGGCATAACTTAACAGTTATCGAACAAAAGTCTCTTTGTCTTCCCCCTCTTTCAGCATTCTTTCTAAAGCCTCAGTTCTTGAGCATTCACCCTTTTTGCACTAACACCTGTACATTCATTCTAAGCTTTTGCACACGGACAGTACATACACTACCCCTTTAAACACAATCTTGTAAGCGTGGATCCCGTTGAGTACGATGGACAATCTGGGTGCTAATACCTTCCCAGGTTGTAACCAACCCCCTTTCTTAGTTTCTCTGGTTCGCAACCGTCTTATCCTTCTCTTTCCAGGTTTATGTAGCATTACCTTTCCTTCAGGATAAAAATGCCTAGCTGGCGACTCTATTCACTTCATTTTCTTTTCTCTTTTCGCCGACTGTTCGCGTTTGTACCAGGATTAAAATCTGGGGAGCGACAGCTTGGCAACTCTGCTGGGGATATTTATCTTGCAACCAGGGCTTCTAGTTCTTTTTGTGGGTTTCTCCTAGTTCTTGTTTGATTTGTGTATATGGGGGTGTTATGTGCTACTTGTGCTTGTTGTTTATTGCTTTATTTATTGCTTTCTGTACAGCTTTATTTATTGCGTTCATTTACTATTTTTATGCATTTCATACTATTATCATCATATCATGTGCTAGATCATTTTTCCTTGATTGGAAGGGACACTCAGTGAGTAAGGTTCCATATCGGGAACCTGAGTGACACATAGGATAGAGTGGCGTCATATTCTTTCCTATTCCATTTCGGTCTAGTGCGGGAATATGAAACACGGTTCAGACATGGGTTTCTTCTTGAGAACTTTGTGCTATGGATTTCCTGTAGTACTAGGGCTATCTGGGAAGTCTGCTAAGTCTGGATGACCTTTTTATGACCTTCAGCATCTGAGGAGAGTTAGAGGAGGATCCTTTATGATTATAGTAAACACTGTACCTCCGGGTTATAAGTGTTTACACTTCTCATAACTGATCCAAGTCTGAAGATCCTTGTTCTAGAACAATACATGTGAGGGGGTTGGGATGTTTACAGGTTTGCAGGAACCCTTGGCCTCATCATACCTTGTTACCAGTTTTGTTTTAAGATTGCATCATTTTGGACTGATTCTATGAAACCATGGACTTGTGACTCTTAATTTGAGTCCCCCACTTGGTTACTGGTTCTCTAAGCCTTCATCTGGACTTATGAACACACATGGACCTTATCAAGGCAGATAACATATCTAGCACTTGATCACAAACCCTTGCATATCATTTTGCATACATCATTCTGCATCATTTTAACATTTGTCTATTTGTTTTACAGGGTATCCACATCTTATTTGGTTTTGGTTTTGACTGTTCATCTTCATCAGATATATTCATCAACCACCTTCATCAGAGATTCTCTTCAGCACCTTCACCAGTTGTCTTCATCAGTGCTTCTCCTCGGTTATCTTCATCAGCATCAATTATTAGTATGGGCTCATCTAGGAAGAGCAACATTACATATCATTTATTTGAGCCCACTCTGGCAGGCATCAGGTAGATTCAGACACTCATCACTCCTGATCATGTCCCTTTATTCAGGGAACATTATGGTGGCATTATGGACATGATCATGGACTTGGATGCATCACAGAGGAGTATGATCCACACTTGCCTTCAGTTTTATGACCCTCCTCTCAGATGTTTTACCTTTCCAAACTTTCATTTGGGCCCTTTATTAGAAGAGTTTTCCATGTTGTTGGGGGTCCCCATCAGGAGAGGGATTCCTTTCAACCCTGAAATGACTGCTCCCAGGAATGAAGATATAGCTAAGGCTCTGTACTTGGAACCCACCATCATTGATCAGAATATGACCACCAAGGCTGGAATCCCATGCCTCCATTGAAGGAAAATTGCGATCAAAACGCAGCGGAAAACAAAATTTTCCTTTAGTGATCCTTACGAATGAGCATGGTCAGTGATAGAATCGTTACCTCTTTGTGGCGATTCAGATCTTTGATGCAGCGATCACAAGCGTTGATGAAGTGCAACGCCTCTACTCAGTCCACACGAACAGCTTCCGGTCACAGTGCTAGCTGCTTACGAACGGAATTATTTGAGTGAGAAAAGAGAATCAAAAACGAAATTGCATCAAGTGAAAGCTTCATCACAAGGGTTCCTTTTATAGACTCTCTTGTGGGCTGCGGGCTAAAAGCCCAATTCACATGATCCATAATAATATTATATATATTATTATAATAACTATTATTATAATAAATATATTTCTTTTATTATTATTTTATAACCATTATAAAATAACAATAATTATTATTATATTATCCGAATTTCTATTTTCACTTAAGTGCACCGTACCTTACGGTGTTCCTTTGATTTCTCTATCTCTCATCAAACTGTCCTTATGTGTGTGACCCTGTAGGATTTCGTAACGTTGGTAATTATATTAAATTATATATATTTAACATAATAAACAGTGAGCGGTATCTAGCAACACATCACTGCTACCCAAGTCACGAAAATGTCATGTGATCTGACAAAACCTTTTTCGTGATAATATATGTTTGTACAATTACCCTTTTGCCCCTATGTCTATATTGAACACAAGGCATACACTGTGTCATCCTTGTCCAGTTCAATATTGGGCCCTTAGACATTTCTCCTGTTATGCAGGATTGGCAAATTCCATCTAGGACACTCATGTCCCTCAGCATGCTTCGTGGAGTGCCCATCAACTGTCTTTATGATCATCCAGTTACGGATAATGTTTGATCAGCAATAAAGCACCCGACTCTACATCTAGGGTCCATAGTGGTTTCAGGTCGAAGGGTGGTAATACACCATTATCACCATGAGAATAACTTATGACACTTTGCATAACATACTATGTAGTATTCTCATAGCGGGTCAATCCGGTATAAATATTACTCCTAATATTTATACCTATGTCAAGACTTGATAACTCTTTACCCATGATCCATGAGATGTGATCATCAGTCTATCTTCATAATAGTCTCAATGCTTTAATGTTATCCCACTTTGCAATAAAGCTTGACTACGGATATTTTAAGAATAATGTCTTTATGTTTAATGGGATCTCATGATTAAGTCACACTTAACATTTCATTAAACAGACTAACTATTCTAGGGACTTTATTATTCTGAAGACAAACATAATAAAGAAATGCCTTTTATTATTAAACGAATAATCCGATACAAGTACCAAAAAGTATTGGCCTCTAGGGCTTACACCAACATCCATTTGGACGTCTTGGTTACTCAGGCCACCATTCATGCTGCAGCAGGGAAATGGGACGCTGTTTGTGCTCTCTTGGCCCTTAGCATATATGGTATCATCTTGTTTGCAGACGAGCCTAAGTTTGTAAGCAAGAGTTCTATCCATCTTTTCTTGCTGAATAATCCAGTTCCCACCTTGCTAGGGGATTTCTATTACTCAGTACATCAAAGGAATGAGAAGCAAAAGGGAAGATTAGTCAGGTGTTGTGCACCTCTCTTCTACTACTAGTTGCTGAGACACTTGCCAAAGTCGGAAGCTTTCTTGAATACTCACCAGTCAAGAAACAGGGCTAAGAGAATGATTGCCCTTACATCAAAAGACATCAGATGGTGCACTCAGAGCACCAAGGGCGAGATATAATCACCAGCTGTGGGCAGTACCCCAATGTACCTCTGATTGGAGTAAAGGGTTGCATCAACTACAATCCTTTGCTGTTCAAAAGGCAGTTAGGGTATGCCTTGGTACATCCACCAAGAGAGAAGGACTTATCAGAAACCCTTTACTGTGACATTCAGCATAACCATGCCATTGCCCGACAAGCAGCTTAGGCTTGGGACAACATTCAGGCAAAAGGGAATGCCATTCTTAGCAAGTGTAACAACATAGCTTCAACTCAGTATCTTGATTGGTCACGTATCAGAGGACAGATCAACCGTATGCTATTCACCCTAGAGGATGTTCCTGGACCATCAGCAGTAGAGCCTGTAGCTACAGTCAGCTTAGAAGAATTTTAGAATTTGAAAGAAAGGAATACTCAGTTATCTGAAGCTTTGAAGAAGACCCTCTGGGAGAGGAATGATAGTCGTCTGGACAATGAAAGGTTGGAAAAGCTCCGGATCGAGAATATGACCAAGATTGAGAAATTAGATGATTACATCAGAAGGGCTAGAGCAGGGGAGTTAGTGTTGAAGAATGCTTGCAAGGAAGCCAAGATTCAAAAGGCCATAGCTGAGCACTACTTGGAAGAGAGTCAGGCTAGGTGGATCATAATTACCGAGGCTCGTTCACAGGAAGATCAGAAGACCCAGGCTAAGATAGAGCAGTTAGAAGCTAATGAGAAGAAGAATCAGGAAGCCTTGTTAGCAGCACAAAAAGAAATCTCTGAGTTGAAACTCCGGGCGGGGTTGAAGAGATCAAAAGACCAAGACAAGTATAAGAAATTGACAAATGCTATTGCCACCAGAAACCTTCTTATCAGGACCATCACAGAGCATCCATTTGGACCAGTGACTGATGCTCTCCTGAAGTAAGTCAGAGAGGATAATTATGGGCTGGATGTTTGAATTTTTGTATTTGTACTTCATTTTTTTTGTACTTTTGTTGATTTTGTTGTATTTTGACCCATCATGGGAACTTGTTGTAATCATGAACTATGTATCTTTACATATTTTGTAATATTTGGTTTGTGTGCTATTCTGTGGGCTTCATTTATCTTCAACATCATCATTCCTCGAGGACTGGAAGGTCAAAAACCAAAGAACCAAACAGATACCCTTGGAAGACAAATAGACATATTGCGTTGCATACTAACTTCATTCTTTGTTTTGTAGGTATTTTTGTTGTTGTTTCTCACTTTGTTGTGCTTTCAGGAAACATTGCTCGTAGGAGAGTCTTCCCCATCAAAAGAGTTCACCGATACGTGACAAGAAACAACCTTCCGAGCTTATAGATGGACTAGGTTCAACAAGATCTGACTGATGTAAGAACCCATATGGCTAATGAAAGAACTGAAATGAGGGCCCAGATGAACCAGTTTATGGAAGTAATGACTGGGTTAGCCCAAAGCCAAGAAAGATTAAGAGAGTTGGTCGAGCAACAAACTGTGAAGAAAACCACCCAGGTACAGGGGGTACCAGCAACAATGATCATGTACAACCTCGTACTGATCCCCCGGAGTTTAGACCTCATCTTAACCCTGACATTAATGCTATCAGGAATACCCAGGGTAATACTGGAGGGCGTTCCTTGCAAGAGGACCCTCAGGAGGAACAATTCACTGTAGTTGGAGCAGGAGATGAAGTCTTTGATCGTCCGCTGGACGAGATAGCAGAAAAGTTGAGATCTCTGGAGTCTCAAAACTCCTTAGGGTTTGATGTTATGGATATGCGGCTAGTGGAGGGAGTAAGAATTCCTCACAAATTCAAACCTCCCTGCTTTGAAAGATATAATGGAACATCTTGCCCTCGCACCCATCTCCAATCTTTCCTAGGAATATTAAAGGCCTACACTATGGATGAAAAGCTATGGATGTTCTATTTTGAGGATAGCTTGATAGGGGCATCCCGTGAGTGGTACTCTCATCTGACTAGGGCAACCATTAGAAATTAGAAATATTTGGGCGAGGCTTTCATTTGCCAATACCAATACAATATAGACATTGCTCCTAACAGAACTCTTCTAATGGGTATGTCACAATCCTCCAGGGAAAGCTTTAGAGAGTATGCTCAAAGATGGAGGAAATTAGCTGCTGCCGTTCAACCTCCAATGTCAGAAAGAGAAATTGAAAATATGTTTATGAACACCCTCCAGGGGACATACATTGATAGGTTGGCTGCTTTCTCTTCCACTAGCTTTGCAGATGTGGTCATAGCTGGAGAAAGGATTGAGAGTTTATTAAAAATGGGAAAGATTTCTGATAACGGCGCCAGCTCAAGTAGCACAAGGAAACCATTTGCAGGGCCTCGCAGGTCGGGTGAAACAAACTCAGTACACATGGGTAGGGGAAGGCCCCAGTCTATGCCAAGATCAATTGCCGCTGTCACAATTCCTACTCCACCTCCTCAACAACAATACACTCCGTAATCACAACATTTCCCTCAACAACATTTTCCTCAACAAAGGTCCTATAACAACAACAACAACCAACAACAGCGTCTTTTCCAACAAAGGCCATCTCAAGTCAACAGGGTAATTGAGCCTATACCAATGCTCTATGCCACTTTATTGCCACAACTTCTAAAGCTTAATCTTGTTGAGTTAAGGACTCTGGCTCCACCAGATCCTCAGAACCTTCCACGGAATTACGACGTCAATGCCAGATGTGCCTTCCATTCTAATGCACCTGGTCACACCATAGAAAAGTGCAAAGCTTTGCACATGAAGGTCCAGGATCTAGTTGATTCAAAGGCTTTAAATTTTGCACCACCTCCTAACGTCACAAAGAATCCTATGCCCAGCCACGGTGGGCCAAGGATAAATGAAATCGAGGAGGACCAACCCATGAATTTAGTTGAAGATATTGCAAGCATTCAAACACCTCTGGCAGAGGTTAAAGCTCAGCTTTAAAAATGCCAGGTGTTCCCAGGTTGTGAGGCCTGCTGTGAATCTTGCAATGTTTCCGTCAATGGGTGTGCAAGTTTAAGAAGTGGCATCAATGGCCTTATCAGAGAAGGTATCCTACAGATAACATCAACGGTTTCTACAACATCAATAATACCTCTTGCAGCAACAACATACACTCTTCCTACAACTTCAAAGACAATTGTTCCGACAGACTCGTCTACAAAATCAACAATCATCTCTTCCATCACTTCAACAAACACTAGTTCAACCGCATCCGCTTCTACAACTACAACAACCATTACAAATGACGTCTCCACATTCACCATATACTACGACCCAACAATGGTCCCTGATTCCAACAATTTTCAGCAACAATCTCAGCAACAACCCAACTTCAGTCATTCACCACCATCACCAGTCTGAAATCCTGTCACCATATATTACAATCCACAGACAATAACAGTTCCTACCTCCGCTACAGTTAGTCCAGTCACTATCACGGTACCTGGACCTATTCCGTATGAAAAAGATAATGTTGTACCATGGCACTATGGTTCAGACCTTTACTAGAAGCGGACGTCTCTTCGCGTCACAAGTTCCAAGAGTTAATACTAAGGAAAAGGCTGCTGCCAAAGCTAAAGGTAAAAATGTGGTGCCAAAAGAACCAGTTTTGAAAGAAGCCCATAAAACATCTTTTGATCAAGATGTGGATGAATTTATGAGGATAATCAAGAGAAGCGACTACAAGGTTGTGGATCAGCTCCACCAGACTCCTTCCAAGATCTCCATCTTATCCCTGCTATTGTGTTCTGAAGCTCATCGGGATGCATTACTTAAAGTCCTACACGCAGCATACATGCCTGAGGAGATCACGGTGAATCAGCTAGAGATAGTGGTTTCCAATGTTAATACTAGCCATGGGCTAGGCTTCACCAACGCTGATTTGACTACGGAAGTTCGTCATCATAACAAGGCTTTACACATCACTCTGGAGTGTAAATGGGTTATGCTTTCACATGTTCTAGTTGACACTGGGTCTTCACTCAATGTCTTGCCAAAGAAAGCCCTTGTTAAGCTTGAATATGATAGTATAGCTCTCTGACCAAGCAATCTGGTGGTCAGAGCTTTTGATGGTTCCAAGAGGTATGTTCTTGGAGAAATGCAGCTTCCTGTGATAATTGGCCCGCAAGTCTTTCAAACTACTTTCTACGTGATGGACATTCAGCCGGCCTACAACTGTTTGTTTGGTCGACCATTGATTCACTCCGCTGGCGCAGTTACGTCGACCCTTCACCAGAAATTAAAATATGAGTGGGAGGGGCAAATTATCACAATCTGTGGTGAAAAGGATATTTTTGTTAGCCATCTGGCCACCTACAAATACATTGAGATGGATGGTGAAATCCACGAGACCATGAGCCAAGGTTTCGAGGCACTGAATGTCAATGAGGCGACAACTAAAGTATTTGTTGCATCCCAGGAGGATAGGATGGGTACTTCAATTGTCTCCTATCAACAAGCTCGGAAGGTTGTTGAAGATGGAAACGCCCAAGGTTGGGGCAAGCTACTACTGGTGGAGAAGAAGGAGGACAGATTCGGGTTGGGTTACAAACCCTTCCGACAAGATCAAGCAGAGGCTTCTAAGGAGCCCAAGTTCGTGAGTGGGGGAATGTTGACCCCAGATGCTGTCAATAACGTGGAAGATGAGGCTGAAAGCGACCTCAACCTGGAGAGCTGAATTCGTCCAAGGATCTCGGGCCAACAAGTCCTTAACTGGTCTTCCCAGGAAATTATAAGGGTTACTCCTGCAGAGTAATTATTATTTCCTGCTTTAGCATGCATCAAGTCCTGCATCTTTCCCAAGGTGTCAGGACTCATTTTGTAATAGGGCCATATTTGTATTTTGTGCAAATGGAATATCAATGAATATTGGACATCTTTTGCAAACAATTTCCTTTTTCTCTCACTGTCTTTTCATTTTTGTTATTTTTCGCACAAAACAATAAATGACAATGTTTTCAAAATAATAACTTCATTTACACTTTTTCTAAACAAGATTAAAATTAATCACTAAAAAGAACAAATCTCAACCCTTGCAAAGATAATCCTCTAGATTGCACCGACAACAGCACTACTATGACCTTGTATGACTTCGACAATCCAATTAATCAAGTAGAAGAAGGGGTTGAAGAAGACTATGAGTTTCCTAAAGAGTTAGCCAGGTTGTTGAAGCAAGAAGAGAAAGTGATTACTCCTCATCAGAAGGAAATTGAAACTGTTAATCTAGGTACCGAGGAGGATTTGAAAGAAGTGAAGATTGGGGCCAGCCTGCAAGCTCTAGTGAAGGAACATCTTATCAGTATGCTTCGGGAATACGTCGACGTCTTTGCTTGGTCCTATCAAGACATGCCAGATCTAGATACGGATATTGTCATGCACAGGCTACCATTGAAAGAAGATTGCCCTCCAGTCAAACAAAAGTTGCGCCGCACTCGCCCAAATATGGCTATGAAGATTAAGGAGGAAGTACAAAAACAATGGGACGTCGGTTTCCTTGCTGTAACTAGTTACCCGCCGTGGGTTACTAATATTGTACCCGTGCCTAAAAAGGATGGCAAGGTGCATATGTGTGTGGATTACTGAGACCTAAACAGAGCTAGCCCAAAGGATGACTTCTCGTTACCTCACATTGATGTATTGGTCGATAACACAGCTCAGTTCTCGGTATTTTCTTTCATGGATGGATTTTCTGGGTATAATCAGATCAAGATGTCACCCAAAGACATGGAGAAAACAACTTTCATCACACCTTGGGGTACATTTTGTTACAAGGTAATGTCGTTTGGACTAAAGAACGCCGGTGCCTTTTATTAACGGGCTATGGTAACGTTATTCCAAGATATGATCCACAAAGAAATCGAATGCTATGTGGATGATATGATTGACAAGTCCCTTACTGAAGAAGACTATCTGGTAAATCTGCTGAAGTTGTTCAAGCGTCTGAGGAAATATCAGCTGAAGTTGAACCCCAACAAATGCACATTCGGGGTAGGTTCCGGTAAGCTACTAGGCTTTATCGTAAGTGAAAAGGGAATTGAGGTTGATCCTAACAAAGTCAAAGCCATTCAGGAAATGCCTGCACCTAGGACCAAAAAAGAAGTTCGGGGGTTCTTGGGTAGACTGAACTACATCTCGAGGTTCATATCTCACCTCACTGCAACCTGTAAACCCCTGTTCAAACTGTTAAGAAAGGAACAAACAGTCAGGTGGAACGACGGTTGTAAGAAAGCTTTTGACAAGATCAAGGAGTACCTGCAAGAACCTCCAATTCCCATGCCTCCAATTGAAGGAAGACCTCTGATAACGTACCTGACAATATTAGAAGGGTCAATGGGGTGTGTGTTGGGCTAGCATGACGAGTCTGGTCGAAAAGAGTATGCAATATACTACCTAAGCAAAACGTTTACCGACTGTGAACCACGTTATTCACTGCTCGAGAAAATTTGATGTGCTTTAGCATGGGCAGCTCGCTGACTAAGACAATATATGTTGACTCACACTACTTTGTTGATCTCAAAAATAGACCCCGTCAAGTATATATTTGAGAAGCCAGCACTTACCGGAAGGGTTGCAAGATGGCAAATGATTCTAACAAAATAAGATATTCAGTACACTTATCAAAAAGCCATCAAGGTCAGTGTACTGTCTGACTATCTAGCTGAGCAACCCATTGATGATTACCAGCCCATGAGATTTGACTTCCCTGATGAAGACATCATGTACCTAAAAGCAAAAGATTGTGAAGAGCCAGTTCACACTGAAGGGCCTGATCCAGAAGAGGGATGGACTATGATGTTTGACGGGGCTGTCAATATGAATGGTCGTGGAGTTGGTGTAGTGCTCATTACACCTAAAGGAGTTCATATGCCTTTCTCGGCAAAACTCACATTTGCCTGCACTAACAACGAAGCAGAATACGAAGCATGTATCATGGGACTTGAGGAAGCCATTGATCTTAGGATCAAAACTTTGAATGTATTTGGAGATTCAACTTTGGTAATTAACCAGACCAACGACAAATGGTACACTCATCAGGAGCATCTGATTCCATACCGTGATTATACGAGGTGATTATTGACCTTCTTCACAATGGTAAAACTTGAATACATCCCTCGAGACGAAAATCAATTTGCAGACGCTTTAGCTACCATTTCCTCCATGATCAAAGTTCAAACTGCCAATTATGTGCCTCGGATTCTAGTATCCAGACTGGACCGATCGGCATATGTAATCTCTGTGGACATTGCTAGTGATGACAAACCTAAGTTCCACGACATCAAATGCTTCTTAGAGAATCAGACATACCCACTTGGGGCATCATCCAATGATAAGAAGACATTAAGAAGGCTGGCCGGTAGTTTCTTCCTCAATGCTGACGGTTCATTATACAAGCGAAACTTCGACATGGTCCTGCTCAGATGTGTTGATAAGAAGGAAGCGAACCTACTGATGCACGAAGTACATGAAGGTTCTTACGGTACCCATGCCGGAGGACATGCAATGGCAAAGAAGTTATTTAGATCAGGTTAATACTGGATCACAATGGATGCAGACTGTTGTGCCTATGCCAGAAAATGACACAAGTGCCAGATCTACGCAGATAAAGTGCATGTGCCTCCAAATCCTTTGAACGTGATGTCTTCACCTTGGCCCTTTTCCATGTGGGACATTGACATGATTGGAAAGATTGAGCCGACTGCTTCAAATGGTCACAGATTCATCCTGGTGCCCATTGATTACTTCACCAAATGGGTTGAAGCAGCTTCATATGCCAACGTCACCAGACAAGTGGTAGCTAGATTTCTATAAAGGAATATCAAAATTGAACAACAAAATGATAGAAGAACTGTGCCGGGACATCAAAATTCAACATCACAACTCTTCTCCTTACAGGCTAAAGATGAATGGCGATGTAGAGGCCGCTAAGAAGAACATCAAGAATATTGTGCAGAAGATGGTGGTTACTTACAAAGACTGGCATGAGATGTTCATGTTTGCCTTACATGGGTACCGAACCTCAATCAGAACATCTACTGGGGCAACACCTTATCAGCTTGTGTATGGTATGGAAGTTGTCCTACATGTTGAAGTTGAGTTGCCTTCCTTCCAAAGGTCTTAAAGCTTTCCAAGGGGGTCCATGTTTGTTCTATGATCATATTATTCTCCCCAAAGTTCATGGAAGTCAAGAAATCAAAGATTGTCAAAGGCATGGAAGCAGAGCTAGGGTTTTCCTACACAGATGACCAAAATTAGGGTTTTTGGCCATTATTGTTTCTAATGTTCTTAATGTGTTATAAGGATCATGTGTACCAAGTTTGATGAAGAAATTCATTGTGGAAGTCATCTGATCATTGGATAACTTCTTGAGTAAGTTAAGTCAAAATCAGGTCATCTGAGGCCCCCAACAATGGAACCAAAGGGTCATTTTCATCAAATTGAAGTTCTATGATCTTTATTTGATCTTAGAAGTGTTGGGAAGTTCACAATATTGAAGAATTTTGAGCCAATTGCAAACTTGCCATTTTTGGAAATGACTTGAAATGCAAACTTTCCATTTTGGGAAAGATTTTCAACCTCCTCTTTCATGACCAAAAATGCTTCAAATGAAAAATTGATTGTCATGAAAGGTTTAGATTAGGTCTTTCCCTTTTCAAAAAGTACAAGAACATGTCTTGATTCATCCTAGAACTCAAGATATGGCGTTTCAAATTTGGAAAAAATCACATAATTTTCAAGTTCATGTCAAAGAGGGATTTTTTCATATTGGAATTTCAAGCTTCTAAGTGACCTCTAATATGCTCAATTATGTCATAACATGTTCAAGCAACCTTTAAAGATCAGAATTATGCATTGTACCTAGGGTTTTGGTGACTTAATTCTCAAGAAACATCAAAGTTGGAAAATTGCATAAAGCTTGCTATCTCTTCATCTAAGCCTTCCAGCTGCATTCTAATGATCTAAGGGTTCCCCATGAACCATGCTGAGGCAATCTATGCTCAGAAATCCTTGTTGCACAAGCCCATACCTCAAGTACACATAAGTTGACATTTTTTCATTTCCTCCCATACCAATCAAACTGAGCCACCACCCACTCTCTGACCAATCACAACCTCTTATGCAAACCCTAAGGACCTCATTTGTAAACAAATTCAGGCCTGAAACATTGGAGAGCTCAGAATCCACAAAGTTGTCAAAAACCTTCCCTTCTTCGAAACTCAAAACGCAGCCATCAAACTTCAAAACAAACTTCACCAATCATATTCAAATCACTCATAGAACACAAAACACCC
Source organism: Lathyrus aphaca (assembly GCA_963966055.1). Taxonomy (NCBI): domain Eukaryota; kingdom Viridiplantae; phylum Streptophyta; class Magnoliopsida; order Fabales; family Fabaceae; genus Lathyrus; species Lathyrus aphaca. Next base: position 176,204,090 of record OZ014522.1, read on the forward strand.
TTCACCATGGCCTGAAATCCCCCAAATCAGAAATACAATTTCTGAGTTATCAGAACCAAACATCTCAAACCAGCCAAAATAAACTTGTTCTAAGCCTTTCAGAAGCACAAGGGGATCATTGGAGTGGTTTTGCACAAAGGAGGAGGTCAGAAAGCTCCAAACTGAAAAGCTTCAACTCAGGTATACCTCAAGAATTTTTTTTCCAGAAACCTTCTTTTAAGTTTTAGCATGATTCTATATGTTCTCTAGATCACTCTGATATGTTTAGTTTTGAAAATGATTGAGAAATGAGCATGTATGGTTGTTTTGAAAGTTTGCCCGAAAATTTTGTTTGATTCGATTCTTGCTTTTGATGAAATATAGACGTTATATGATGATGGATTCTTGTTTAGCGAGGGTAGTAGATCATTTCTGGAGCTTTAGAGCTTTTAATTTGACCTAGGGAAGAAGTTGAGATTTTGAGTGGTCGGAAAAGATGACCGGAGCTAGCTCCGGTTACCTGAAAATCTTTAAAACCCTAATTAGGGTTAGTTGCCCAGATTGATTTCCCACCCTTGGATCTTGTTTAAGTTAGTGCGCGTACGGCTCATATTAGTTCACATAAGTTTAATTTTGATTAATTAATTTAATTAAAATCAATTAGCTAGTTTGAATGTGGACCATTGGATAACGCGCCAGTCAATTCCCACCATTTCATTCAAATCTCAGCCATTGGATGCGCTGACTTCCCATTTTTATTCATTTTATTTTCATTTTAATTCATTTCTTTTGCATAATTTATTTAAAATATCAAAACACTTTCAAAAATATGAAACTTTGCATTTCTATTTTAAATATTTTTCTCAACCTGAAAATGATTTTTATTTTATTTTTTGCATATAAAAAGTATTTTTAAAGTATTTAAATGTTATTTTTAATTAATTAAAAATGCATTTAGGTTTCGAAAAATCACCAAAAAAATCATGAACCATTCCAATACATTTAGAAACATTTTCAAACTCTTCATACAAATTTCTTTTTAGGTTTGATCCTAATTTCACAATTTTCTTTGAATTAGGGTTCTTTAAAATCACAATTTTTAACCCTAACTTTGAAAACATTTCTTCCTAACCAAGAAGAGTTTGAACTTTATTCTTTTTGCATTGTTTCACATATTGCATGTAGTTTCTAGATTATTTTTCTCATGAATTTATCTTTCATTTCAAATTGATTTGCATTTTCCCTTTTGAATCACCCAAAAACCCTTGAAAACAAAGGAAAATCATAACTTTCAATAGGTTAGGCTTCTGACTTTCTCCCTTGGGGTGTGACTTTGTATGGGTTTAGGGTTTGATTGAGCATGGTTTCAATTTTTTATCATGTTGGATGCTTCTGTTTTGTCTATTTGCATCTCATATGTTCATAAAACCCTAATTTTTCATGTTCAATTGCATTCTCCTTTGCATAGCATCATCACATGAACTTTCCATGACATTTCAAGCATTAATATGTCACCTTAGACATCTTAGGACATGTTATAACCTTGCTTGATCATTTCTTCATTCATTTGCCATGTGTTGCATTCATTTCATTTCATAAACATCCATGTGTTTTCAAGCTTCCAAGCATGCTTTCATGACATCCCATCTTTGTATGATCATTCATATGCACATTGTATGACATTGCATCATCTCATATGCCATTTGCATTGCATAATCACTTCTGACTTTGGTCTTTGCATCTCATTTCAATTCATTACTTCATGCTTTATGTCTTATGCATTCATACTAACTTTTCAGGAGCTTTTGGTAAGTTATTGTGGGAGGTGGATTTGCCTTCACTTACCATTTCTTCCTATCTCATTCATATGCATTTTACATTTCTTTGAAGTGAATCTAATTCACTTATGTTCCATCTTTCTCACTTTCTTCCTTTAAGTTACTTATCTTCTTAGGAAGTAAGTAACTTATTCTTCTGCTTCCTCCTCCTTTCATTTGCTTCTTCCATTGGTGGCCTTCTTGAAGATCCTTTCTCTTAAGCCTCATAAAACATAGGACATCCAAGAATGATAATTTTTAGGGTTGTGTTTAGTTCCCCTTAGTCTTTTACCTTTGAGTCTCCTTGGGTCTCTCTTCTCATCTCAATAATTAGAGACTAAACTCTTAAAGTTTCAGGACTTTGGAATTAGGGTTATGCCTGCATCCTTCTCTTAGGATGGAGTGTATAACTTTAATCCTAAGTGTTAAACCTTTAATTTGTTTAAACCTCTTAATCAAATCACATTAATAATCACCAAGACTTCATCTTGTAACTTAGGCCTTACATTAGGGTTCTATCTCTTCCTTATGGTTAAGAGGGACTAACCCTAGTGTTTAATGGACAAGTCCCCCTCAAGTTGTCTTACAAACCATAAAATCCACTTCTTAATATCATCCCTTAATTAAAATCCATTTTATAAAGGCTTGTTATATAATGAATTTAATACCTAACCATGGATTAAGTTGAGGCATCTTCCTCAGCTTAATTGTTCTCATCTATTATCCTTCTATTAGGATGGTGTAATGAGCTCACTAATCTGTAATTAGAGATTAAACTCATTACTTAACACTAAACAAAAACCCAAAAACACCTAATTAATCACAAGTAGGTTAAAGATCTTAATCCTACATCATTATGGTAATTAAGTTGAGATGCTTATCTCATACTTAAGTATGCTCATTATCCCAAAACAGGGAAGATATAATGAGTTTACAAACCCTTGATTTAGGCTTAAGCTCATTAAATTATGCAAAACACCAAAAATAATAACAAAACTGAAAAATATCAAAAACAAACAATAATCGTCTCCTTCGGGATTCTTTTCTCACCACACTCATTCTTAAACCGGAACTTGCTTCTTCCATCTAATGCAAGACAGTTAGCACTCGAGCCAGACGAGTCATACACTTGAGAATAGAGTAGTAAGAAGTTCACAGTCAAATTCATTTTCAGTCCCTTTGAGTCGAACTACGGTGTTTTGACTTCCTCATTACACAAGAGGATACGTAGGCATAACTTAACAGTTATCGAACAAAAGTCTCTTTGTCTTCCCCCTCTATCAGCATTCTTCCTAAAGCCTCAGTTCCTAAGCATTCACCCTTTTTGCACTGACACCTGTATATTCATTCTTAGCTTTTGCACATGGACATCACATACACTACCCCTTTAAACACAATCTTGTAAGCGTGGATCCCGTCGAGTACGACGGACAATCTGGGTGCTAATACCTTCCCAGGTTGTAACCAACCCCCTTTCTCAGTTTCTCAGGCCACAACCTTCTTATCCATCTCTTTCCAGGTTTATGCGGCATTACCTTTCCTTAAGGATAAAAAGGCCTAGCTGGCGACTCTATTCTCTTCATTTTTTTCTCTTTTCGCCGATCGTTCGCGTTTGTACCAGGATGAAAATCTGGGGAACGACAAGAGGGAAAAGGCTTTCAAAGTTTGTTATCGATTTCTGTTTCAGTTTTTGTAACTGACTTTTTAGACTTTTTGTAACTGGTTTCTTTTAATAATTTTCTATTGTAATTGAACTCTCTCCCCATATCATTTTTCTGCTATGGTTTTTGTATCGGAATTTCGCCTTCTTTTTTTTCTGCATTTCGTTTCATTTCTTCATGATATACTTCCCCTGCCTTTTTATGTTTCACAAGCCTGCTTCAAAAAAATCCTTTCTCAATAGCAGTTCAATTCATTTTTTTGTTTAATTTTGTTAATGGGCTAGGGTAATCAAAAATGACAATGGGCCCACATGAGAACTTGGTCTAAAATAAAAAATGAAAATTATGGCCTTTTGGTTTATGGATTCAAAAAGGAAAAAGAGGAATTCGACCTTATGGACTAAATGAATGAAGAACCGTGGACTTAAACCCATTGACTCAAAGATGGCCCAAAGTTTAGAATTGAATCGAGATGGAAATGGATTGAAATGGATAACGGTTAATTACATGAATACAAGAATGAATAATGAAGTGGTTTAGGAAAAATAGGCTTAGATACCGGGTGTAAAACATTATTTCCCCTGATAACTTGAACTCAAATGATCCACATGAACACCTTTAATCTCACTTGAATCCTTAAACCTAAGTTACATTCTTCAAGAACCCTGTCCTTAATGCAACTTTCTAATCCATATTAAATTTTCGTGATAACTAACAAGTATTAATAATTGCCTTGATCACCCATGTAAATCCTCTGATGGAAATAATTCTTGAAATATGGACAGATATACAATCGAAACAACCTTGACATGGGTACCTTGACCCTCAATTGATGACATATCCACGAGTTTAAACATGAATAAAAACCCTAATTCTCCTTGAGATGTATGTTGACTGAATAGTGAAACCTCATGCTTTAATTTGGCTACGATAACCAACTAAATCGCCTTTGAATACGGAAAGCTCAAATCACACAAAGACCATTTGATCCTATGTCTTAGGAGTTCAATTCAAATGTGCGATTGCGAATGTTATGACCTAATGAAAAATGCGGATGAACGTGAAGCATATAACCAATCAAGGTAATATATAAGAGAGAAGATTTTGGGGTGTTACACATGTCATTTTGAATTTTTAAGATTATGTGCATTGCATTTGGTAAAAATTTTGGTTTTGTTGAGCTCTGGTGTAAACTTCCTGACGGTGGGATCAGTCCGCCCAGCGGTGAGGCTTTCATAAGCCCCATTCGTGCAGGGCCAAGTAGTTTCAGAAAAATAAAAAAGGGGGAAACTTAATTTGAACGTTGGGGAGTGAAGTAAGTGGGCATTATTTTTCCTTTTTTGCCCTTTTCTTTAAGAGTGAAATTAGAGAAAATTTCATAACTTTCCCTCATTTGCTTCAATCTCACAAACCCTAGAAAATTTCTTCTCTCTTTGTCAACCCACTCTCTCAAGCTCTCAACTCCAAAGGTAATTTTCGTTTACTCTTTATGGTACCTAGGTTTAGTAACATGCTTATTTGTATGTTTGTTCTTCTTAATGTTATCATTCAATTGTTCCATTTTTGAGTTCTCTTCTTCAATATGTATGCCAAGTTCTTTGTTAAATTTTATTTGTTTATCTAGTTTATTTTGGAAGCATTGTGAAGAAGAGAATGGAAGTTGAGTGTTGTGTTGTGGTTTGGGATGTGTTGCTGCCATGGGATTATTCTAAAAAATAGCATGTGCTGCCCGACGGTCACATCACACCACCCGACAGTGAGAGGAATGATTCTGCCTCTCAGGAGGTGGAGTGTGGTCATTGTGTCATAATGTTTTTACTTTGCTGATATCGTTATTTATGCTGGGTCTGGTTTGGTTGATTTGTGTTATGCAGATGACTTACTACTTTCCTCCATAAAAGAGAAAGAAGCAAGTTCCTGGGACTTCTTCCAATGTCCCTTCTAACTTTGATCCAATGTGTTTCTTAAGTGCAGAGCATGTTGTGAGAATGACCAATTTGGAAGGAAGGGTTGTACTTAATGAGAAGAAGTTTGTAATAAACCCTCTAGGTGATTACCGGACAATCCAAGCCATTTTTGAAAGAGAAAAGGTGGGACGTGCTGTTGAACCCTTCTGATAGGGTTTGTTTTGAGTTGATTAGAGAGTTTTATGCTAATGCTCTATAACCAGAGGGAGAGGTCTACATGTACAAGACCTTTGTTAGAGGTAATGAGATTTCTTTTGACAAGGATGAAATCAATAGGATTCTTGGAGGACCGAGTCGCTTGGCTTCGGGTGTGAATGATGATTTTACCGACATGTCCCTTTGTGAGTGACATAATGCTAAAAAGGTTAGAAAAGTATTTTTCAAGCCAAAGGAGAAAGTTTTCTTGAATGACAAGCGGGAGCCTATTAAGCACAACTACACCAAAATGAATTTGTTGGCACAAGTTATGCTTTTATTGATCTATTAGAATATAATGCATTGTTTCCACTATTCTTTTTTTCCTTTCGACATTGGGCTTTTCATGTATTGTATTATGGAGGATAAGGAAGTGGGTGTGGCTAAAGTCATTGCTAACTAAATGAATTTGTTTGGAGAATACGAGGAGGACGGGTGTGTATGATGGCGCACCTATCATTTTTCCTTGTTTGGTTCAGGCTTTGATTGAAAAGATGAATGCCCAAGTTCCTGACTTGGTTACTGAGAAGCTTTAGAATCTCATTATGATCCTTATTTTGACAGATTTTGCAAACTAAGGAGAACCTCAAAAGTCAAAAGAAAAAGAAGGAACCTGAAGTGGGGCAAAGTTCTTAAGGACCGGTTGATGCTGAAGAAAGTGACTCATCCGTTTTCGATATGAAAGCGAATTTCAACTATATTTGGCATATGGTTGAGTTTCTTATCGAGCTAATCAATTTAATTTTAATTGTATGAAGCAATTGTACAACTACCAGATGAATCCGGTTGAGAGACGTATTTTCCTTCGAGCTATGATTTTGAGAGTTTCACTAGCTGGCCTGGGGACAGGCGACCTTTCTTTTCTGAGGGGGCAGGCACTGGTGGTGACGGTGGTGATGATAATGATAATTATAATGATGATGATGATGATGATGATGGTGATGATGGGTTGGAAGAATATTTCTTGGATTTGGATGATCATTAGGAGGCTTTGATGAGGTATCAAAGTGAAGTTTTCATGTTTATTTTTTGTTATTGTTCTTCTTAATTTCAGTTTTTTCTTTCTTGAAACATAGTTTAATATTTAGTAGTTAAAAAAATATGTTTTTAAAGTGCATTTTGGGCACTATTGTAATGCTTCGGCATAGTTTTGAAAATGGTGTGGGCATATCGAGTTATGAAAAAAATATTGTGTTAAGTTTAAATTCTGTTTTTTTTTGTGAATAGTTAAATTGTTGTGTTTGATTAATTGGTTTGCTTTTGGATCATGGAAATGAGTTTTTAGTGACTCATAAAGTGTGTAGAACTTGTTTGCGTCTAGCATTTGGTGGTGATGATAATTTTTTTAGCAATTGGCACGATATAGAAGAAAAAAATAACATTATAGCATTAATCGTTTTAATATGAGTTGGGTGCTTTTTGAAAATTTTATCAATGCCATGTGGTAATTGTAGGCATATAATTTCGACACCATGGGTTGAGATGTAAAATCATGTTTTTACTAAGGAAATGGTCACCAGATAAAGGAGAAAGAAAATAAAGATATTCAGAATAAGTTTTGATATTTTCGACAAGACCAGATGCTCAAATACTTCGACAGGAATATGAGGAATGTTTCAGCAAACAAAGTTTGAAGAACTTTCATTACAGTTCAGCATTTGACAGAATTTGAAGAGTTGGTGTGCTTTTCGACATTTCGATAGAAGATAGGTTGGAAGAGATTTCGACAAAGGCATTATCCTAGAAAGATTGAAGAGTTTTGTTCTCTTCGACAATTCGACAAAATGAAGAGATGCAACGTTTCGTCACAAAGAGGAAGAATTCAAATTTAAAAAGTTACAACATTTGGCAGTTGGACGCGTAGAAGTTTCAGGAAAAGAAGAATACATGCAGATTGACAAGTGTCAATTAGTTAGGATTTTTCCGTTTTAGGCAGTTATTTTATTTGTATATAAATAGGGTAGTTGTTGTAGAATCATGTGTGTGAAAAACTAATACAATAATCCTGTAAAAATACTCTAAGTACCCAGTGTGAGAGAAATGAGTTTGATATGTGGAGAAATGTATGTGTTGAACACCAATTTTATTCAAGTTATTTAAATTACAAGTCTTTTTCGTCCAATTCTTTTACTTCCCGTTTCTTTACTTTTCTGCAAAATTTATGGTCTTTTCGCCATTTTTCTTTACTTTTTGTTCAACTTTTAGTTTACTTTACTTTTACATTCAAACATTCAAGATTTTAATATCATTGACAAAACAAACCACAAACAATTATTAACACTAAGAGTAATTTGACAACAAAATTGCACATGTGTCCTAGGACTTGTTTGGTTGGTCCTGCAAGTAACCCAGTCCTGTAAAAGATTGGTTAACCAGAGGTTGTTTGCCAGAAATCACAGCGAACAAATTGGCACGCCCAGTGGGACCAGTGCAATTGTAAAAATTAATACAAATCCTCTTAGTTAGAAAGTTTCTTATTGCGTTGTATGATTCTTAGAAGCGGTAAAGTAGCCGTAACCGACGTAGAAAGACCAAAAAGAACAAGAGGAAGAAAGATGGCTAACCCGCCAAATACTTCAAACAATCCTAATGAAATCAATCCAGTATCTAATCCTATTCCTTCGTCAGAAGGAAGTGCAGGTTTAGGCCCTGTTTTAGAACAGATTGTACCTTCATCAACAGATTCGATACCAGCGATTTCGGGATCCCAAAATGCGCCTAGTTCCTCCACAATAGGACGCCCAATGCCCATGGGAATGCCTCCTCCTGGAGGAAGTAACGTTAGGCCATTCTTTGATTATTCCAGGCCCATGTTTGGTAGAGAACAACCATACGGAATGCCAACTTCAATGATGGAAAATTTACATAATTCATCACCATTGTTTTCTGATGCTATGGTTCAAATATCTTCACCATTACAAGGGTCAGGATATGGTGGAAATGGGAGTAGATTAAATCAGATTCCACCAGGATTCCAAATGCCAACTATTACGAACCATTCTGCGCAAGTAATTCGTCAACAGATGGATGAAAGTAACCATGGTATGGTACATGCATTGACACAACAAATGGGAGAAGTGTTCAACCCTTTAATACAAAACACTACCCAAACAAACCAGATATTGGCAGAACAAATGGCACATATTGCTAGTTTCTTTGGAGTTCCTCAAACACAACAAATAATACAAAGAAATCAAAATCCTGTTAATAGGCCTGTCGAAGAAGAACTTACCATAAACCAAAGGCCATTAGAAAATCCTCAGGAAAATCCTAGGGACCAAGAGGTAGTAGTCGAACAGCCTCGGGTAGAAAATCTTATTCGACAGGAACCTAGGAGAATAATAGTTCAAAGAGACCAGAACGCTGATGAAATATTGCAGCAAAGAATGCGTTATAACAATTTGCCTGCCGAAAATAACATTGCAGCCATGGTCGAAAGAATAATGGCGCAAAATAGGGTAAACGTAGGATTACAAAGGCCTAGTTATACTTCTCCTTTGTCTGAATACGTTTTGCAACAAGAATTACCACCAAGGTGGAAAGTCCCTAAATTCACCAAATTTTCAGGGGATACTAGTGAATCCACCATAGAGTACATAGCACGTTATTTGATCGAAGCAGGGGAAATAGCCAATAATGAGAACTTAAGAATGAAATATTTTCCAAGTTCTTTGACAAAAAATGCTTTTACTTGGTTTACTTCTTTTCCTGCGAATTCAATATTTACATGGACCCAATTAGAAAGATTGTTCCATGAACAATTCTATATGGGGCAAACTAAGATAAGTTTGAAGGAATTAGAAAGTGTCAAAAGAAAATTCTCTGAACCTATAGATGACTATCTAAATAGGTTTAGATTATTGAAGGCTAGATATTTTACACAAGTGCCAGAACAATAATTAGTCGAAATGGCTGCAGAGGGTTTGGATTATTCCATAAGGAAAAAATTAGACACCCAGTATTTAAGAGACATGGCACAACTAGCAGATAGAGTAAGACAAATAGAAAGGCTGAAAACTGAAAAATTTAGATCAAATAAAAATAAAAAGGAAAGAGTGGCCTATGTAGGGATATGTCAAGACGAAGATTATGACGAAAACGAATCCGTCATTTTCAACGAACAAGAAATTGATCTGGCAGAATTAAAACAAGGGCCACCGTATTCGTGTAAAGTTTTAGCTTCGTCGAATGGAAAAATTCCAGTCGAAATTGAAAGGAATGATAGGTTCCCTAAAAGAACTTACACATTCGACATCACCAAGTGTGATGAAATTTTCGACTTATTAGTTAAAGATGGTCAATTGATAAAACCAGCAGGCACTAAAGAGCCTCCTGTAGACCAACAGAAAAAGAGAGGTTTTTGCAAATACCATAATTTTTTGGGTCATAAAACTTCTCAATGTTTCCTTTTCAGGGATCTTGTTCAGAATGCAATTCAGAACGGAAGCCTGAAATTTGGAGACAAAGCTAAGCAACAGATGAGGATCGACTCTAATCCCATGCAGGTTGTGGAAGCCAACTATGCTGAACCGGAGATGGTGAACGTGGTCGAAATGGAAGTAATGTCTGAAGGAAGTTTTGAAATGGTAGAAGCTACTGAGGGCTTCGACACCAACTTCACCATGATAGAAGCTGCTGAGGGCTTCGACACACATGTAAACATGGTAGAGGGTGCTAATGATCTCACTGATCAGGCTGAGGAGGTAATATCTGAAGGCTCTGTGGCAAAACCAGCCATGATCAAGGCTGCTGAGGATCTTGACACTAAAGAAATAAATGATTACACCAACACAGAAGAAACTACTAATAGTTTCGACAGCCAGGAAGAAGTCAAAGCTACTGAAGGCTTCGACAGAGAGAACATAAGTAAGGCTACCGAAGGCTTCGACGGAGGGAACACAGTCAAAGCTAGTGAAGGCTTCGACAAGAAGAATAACAACAAAGGTACTGAGCATGGAGTGGTCTGGGACACTCTAGGAGAGCCCAGTGGAAAGTTTGACTTCATGGTGAAGTATTCTGCACCACCAAGCTCTAAAACTGACATCAATGAAATCAAACCCACAGGATGGGGAGATTTCTTCAGAGATGTTGACGAGGAAACAGATAACAAGGTCCCCATTACCAAAAAAGAGGCCACTGAAGGCCTTAGTCATGACAAAATTGGGGAAATAGGAATTGCTGACAATATCAGCACTGTCAAACCAGTGAATAAAAGTGTTACCAGAATTGAAGAAGATCCTGATGAAAGTTTCGTGCAGCCCACCCCTCATGGAATTCTGCGTAGAATAATGGAAGATCCAAAAGAGAAGTCAGTTGCGCAATGTTGTATGTACATCCACAAAGGCTTATGCCTAAAAAGCAATTTGGATCAGTTAAAAGGAAACATCCCAGAGGAGATGATGTTAATTGAAAAAATGAACAGACTAAAGATTACAAGTGATCAGAATGCAGACGTTTATATGGTGGAGGTCACTCAGAAAACACAACCAGATACCAATAAAAAGAATCATCAAGAGGAACATCAGAGGTCTGTTTATCCAAAAGAAGACGAAAGTCTGGTGGAATTCATCCAAAGATGCCAGAAAAAGAATGCAGAGGTCATGTTTTGTCCAAGGTGTAGTGTTGTATTTGACAGAAAAGCAGCCAACAATCTGGAAGCAGTAGAGAAGGCCAAAAAGAGAGGAAACTGGGGAGCAGTCCCACCAGTCAGAAATGAGAGGTTTGATCCAAGAAGAAGGGAACATCATACCCAAAGAATGGGAGAAAGGCGTTATAGTTCCTATAAGCCATCCAACAAGGCAAATGATGACAAGTGGGTCCAGCCTATAAGGGATGCCCAAGGTCAGAAAAGGTGGAAAAGTTTTGAAGTAAATAGGGGTGCTTCGATAGAAGCAAAAAAGGAAGTAGAAAAACCAAGACCAAAATACATCTCTGACAATTACAAGGGGAAGAACCCCATGTCGAAGTCTCAATGGAGGAGGTTTCAAAGGCAACAGAGAGCCGAAAAAGAAACTGCCGAATAGAACATGGATGGTAAAAATAAAGCTGAATCAAGTAAGTTTATGCAGGCAATAAGCAAAGGAGAGTCTCTGCCAAAAGAAGAGCCTTCTCAGAAAAACAAATCAAGCAACATAACAGAAATGTCAAAGACTGACAACAAAATGCCAGAAGACGAAGAAGTGACTGATGACTTCACGTCAGATTCTAAAGCGTCCTTCGACGGAACATGCAATGTGGTTTCAGTATTGCCTAGAGATTATGACAGAACAATGGAGGTGGAGGACGAAGAGGATGATATGGCAGATGAAAGCATAGGGCTTAAGCCTGTGTGTTACTATGTAATGAATAATGGCTGTGTCGAAGAGCAGAATGCGTTCTTTGAAAAGCCAGACGATGCAATGAAGGCCCATTTGAAGCCCTTGTTTATAAAAGGGAAAGTAGAGAATGTGGGTGTAAACAAGATCTTGATAGACGGAGGAGCAGCTGTCAATCTAATCCCTCATTATATGATAAAGAAGATTGGCAAAGATGACTCAGACACCAAACCTCACAACATGGTGTTATCTAACTATGAAGGTAAGGTAGGAACGACACTAGGGGTGATACAGTTGAACCTAACTATGGGAACCATTACCAGACCTACAATGTTTGTAGTTATAGCATCAAAAGCAAACTACAATCTGTTGCTGGGAAGAGAGTGGATCCATGGGATTGGGGCTGTACCTTCATCCATGCATCAGAGGATAGCAATTTGGAGGCCAGACGGGATCGTCGAGAACATAGAGGCAGACCAAAGTTACTTCATGGCTGATGTGAACAACGTTAATAGTCGTAATTTCGACAAAAACTTGGCTCACATAGCACCTTGCAACCCTGCTGGGTTCGACTTGACAGCCTCCGACAATGCATATTGTTCCATGTATCTCCACCCTACGCATGGATTCCAATGGGACAAAGAGATAATTGGAGAGACAAATTATGCTTGGGGAACCACTCATATAAATCCAACTGGGTGGGGAAGTGAATTTAGTAAAAATGACTGAAGCATCAACAATGAAAAGGATTACGGCTTATATAGCCGAAAACAAACTCAAAGAGGCCCTTGGGGCCGAAGTAAAATATATGGCTATCAAAGCCAATGCACAAACTGTCGAAGGACAACACCCTAAACAAACTGTCAAAGAACAACATCCTCAAGAGAATGTTGGGGAACAATGTCCAAAACAAGGTATTGAAGAAAACTTTAATGGTGAATGGCAAAATCAAAGGCTTGACGCCATTTATGACTATGAACCCTTGGGGTTTGAAAAAGATCCAGCACCAACAAATATGAAGATGGTGGCGCAGGATCCCTTAGAAGAAATTAATTTAGGACTGGGGGCAGAAAAAAGGCCAACTTACATCAGTGCCAAGATGGATCCTCAGTTCAGAGTCGAAGTAATCCAATTGCTGAATGAGTTTAAAGACTGCTTCGCCTGGGATTATGACGAAATGCCTGGTTTAGACAGGAACTTGGTCGAATTGAAGTTGCCAATAATGGAAGGAAAAAGGCCAATAAAGCAAACTCCCAGACCCTTCGCACCAGAGATCCTGTCGAAAATTAAAGAAGAAGTCGAAAGACTTCTAAAATGCAAATTCATCCATACAACGAGGTATGTCGAATGGATCGCTAATATAGTTCCTGTGATTAAGAAAAATGGCAAGCTTAGGGTATGCATTGACTTTAGAGATTTAAACTTAGCTACCCCTAAGGATGAATATCCTATGCCAGTAGCAGAAATGCTTATAGATTCTGCAGCAGGCCATGAGTATTTGAGTATGCTTGATGGATACTCTGGCTACAACCAGATTTTTATTGCTGAAGAAGATGTTCCAAAGACAACTTTTCGTTGTCCTAGGGCAATAGGAACATATGAATGGGTAGTAATGCCCTTTAGTTTAAAGAATGCTGGAGCCACTTATCAAAGGGCAATGAATTCTTTTTTTCATGATTTCATTGAGACATTTATGCAAATTTATACAGATGATATTATGATTAAGTCTGTCTCAGGTTCAAGCCATATTGACCATCTTCGACAATTCTTCGAAAGGATGAGGAAGTTTAGTTTAAAAATGAATCCCCTTAAATGTGCTTTTGGTGTGCAGGAGGGTGATTTCTTAGGTTTTGTGGTCCACAAGAAAGGGATCGAAATCAATGAGAACAAATCCAAAGCCATAATGGAAGCGAAAGCGCCATCGACAAAAAAAGGATTTCAGTCTCTACTAGGGAAAATCAACTTTCTTAGAAGGTTCATCTCCAACCTTAGTGGAAAGACACAGGCTTTCTCACCTCTACTTCGATTGAAGAAGGAAGATTTCACTTGGGGGAAAGAGCAACAAGATGCTTTCGACAAAATCAAAGAGTATCTTGCTAGTCCTCCAGTTCTAATGTCTCCTTGTCGAAAAAGAAGTATGAGGCTTTACATCTCAGCATTTGACAGGACATTGGGAAGCATGATTTGTCAGGAAGATGAAGATGGCGTCGAAAGGGCCATCTATTACCTCAGCAGAGTCTTAAATGATGCTGAAACTAGATATAGTATAATAGAAAAACTATGTTTATGTGTATATTTCTCTTGTACAAAGTTAAAGCATTATATAAAACCCATTGATGTATATATATCCTCTCATTTCGACGTAATAAAATATATGTTATCTAAATCCATTTTACATAGTCGAATTGGGAAATGGGCCTTGGCATTAACTGAATATTCTTTGAAGTATATGCCTCTAAAGGCTGTCAAAGGACAAGTGGTTGCTGATTTTATAGCTAACCACTCAATAAATGAAAGTGAAATAAAAAATGTCGAAGTAGAACCTTGGACATTATATTTCGACGGTTCCAGTCACAAGAATGGAACTGGTGTTGGGATGTTGATTATTTCTCCTAATAAAATTCCAACAAAATTCAAGTACAAAGTAGAAGGCTTGTGTTCAAATAAAGAAGCAGAATATGAGGCTTTGATTACTGGACTTAAAATATTGTTGGAATTGGGGGCAACAAGAGTCGAAATAATGGGTGACTCTGAGTTGGTAATAAAGCAATTGACAAAAGAATACAAATGTGTCAAGGAGAATTTGATCATGTACTTTGTAATAGCCAATAGACTCCTCAAGAAATTCGACAGTGTAGCCTTTAAACACATTCCTAGATTGGAAAATCAGGAAGCAAATGACTTGGCTCAAGTGGCATCAGGCTACAAAGTGTCGAAAGGAAATTTGGAGAAAGCTATTGAAGTAAGAGGAAAAGTATTATCCACCAAATTGTCCCCATCAGATTTGGAGACAATAAGACTGGGTTTTGGTGACGAAGAAAATTTTGAAATTTTTAATATAGATGATCCAGAGGTGGGAGATTGGAGAAGACCTATTAAGGATTATTTACAAAACCCAAACCAGACAGTCGAAAGAAAAATAAAGTATAGGGCTTTAAGCTACGTACTTTTTGGAAGTGAGTTATTTAAAAAGACTGCAAAAGGAGTCTTACTAAAATGCTTAGGTGAGACTGAAGCTTATATAGCTTTGTCAAACGTGCACAATGGTGCATGTGGTGCACACCAGGCAGGTCACAAGATGAAGTGGTTACTATTTCGACAAGGGATGTATTGGCAAATAATGCTAAAGGACTGTGTTGAATTTGCAAAAGGGTGTCAAGAATGCCAAATTCATGCAGGCATACCTCATGTACCTGCAAATGAGTTACACTCTATTATAAAGCCTTGGCCATTCAGAGGTTGGGCTTTAGATTTAGTTGGGGAAATTCGACCAGCTTCTTCAAAGGGGCAAAGATACATTTTGGTTGGAGTAGACTATTTTACTAAGTGGATTGAAGCTATACCACTGACGAATGTAGATCAGGAGGCAGTTATAGAATTCATCCAGAAACACATAATTCATAGGTTTGGAATACCAAAAACCATAACCACTGATCAAGGATCTGTGTTTACTGGGAAAAACATGCCGGCATTTGCAAAAGAAACAGGTTTTAAGTTGTTAACTTTGACACCCTATTATGCCCAAGCAAATGGACAGGTCGAAGCAGCCAACAAAGTTGTGATAAATCTGATAAAAAAGCATGTTGGTAAGAAACCTAAAAATTGGCACAAGACTCTGGATCAAATTCTTTGGGCTTGTCGAACGTCTCCTAAAGAGGCAACTAATTCTACCCCATTTAAGTTAACTTATGGGCATGATGAAGTATTACCAGTTGAAATCTATTTACAATCAATACGAATTCAAAGGCATCATGAAATTCCATCTGAGACTTATTGGAGTATGATGATGGATGAGTTAGTTGACTTAGATGAGGAGAGGTTGCGTGCTTTGGAGTTGATAAAGAGGCAGAAAGAAAGAGTCAAAAAGTTTTATAATAAGAAAGTAAAATTTAAAGCCTTTTTAGTTGGTGATCTTGTTTGGAAGGTAATTTTGCCCATGGACAAGAAAGATAGATTAATGGGAAAATGGTCTCCTAAGTGGGAAGGACCTTTCCAAATCTTAAGAGTTTTTTCAAATGGCGCATATGAAGTCGAAGAAATAGAAAAAGATAAAAGAATAATGAAAATAAATGGTAGGTATTTGAAAAAATATAAGCCAACATTGCAAGAAATAAAGATAGAAATGGAATAAATTCATAAACTGAAAAATATGTCTTCGCAAAACAGATGGCGTTGGTAACATTACAGATAAAAGCCTTGAACGGCTGCCAAAGCAAAACAAATGCAAAAACCTATTTCTATCACAAATTATCGTCGAAGAAAAGTTTCTTTGAGTTCGTCAAATTTCTTCTGTTGAAGTTGAATTCGACGTTCACAAAGGCTTTTACCAACAGACAATTCGTCAATTTCTCGATTAAGTTGCTGAGCCATTTCTGCATGGTGGAGCCCTTGTTGAAGTTCTCTATCAATGTCCTCTTGGTTAGGTTGCTGAAGGTTGGCTTGGTGTTCTTTCTCTTGAAGGATTTTCTTTTGAAGTTCGACAATTTGAGCCTGGAAAGCTTGGATTTTGCTTTCACAATTTTAGTCTTGATCTCAGCCATGACAACATCAATTGATTGAACTTCATAGGTAGCTCCATAAGTTGTCGAACTGCTGTAGGAGGAATCCTGAAAGTTATGTCGAGAACTGAGAAGAGCCTTCAGATATTCTAGAGGTTTTTTCACTTTCAGACTCTCAATCTCTTCACGAGATAAGCTTGTCTAACCCGTGTTTGGAGGAGTTTTTGTTTGAATGGGAATAGGTTGGGCACTTCCTCCAAGATGCAAACTAATATCTGATCGTTTCGACATATCTTCTCTCTCTTCGACAATCTTCTTGCCAGCTTCAGCTGTATCAATTGGCCCTTGCATTTGTTCGTCTTGGTCCTTATCAGCTTTTTCTTCCACGGTGAATCCTGGGCGAACAGGGGAGTTGTTGTCAGAGGATTCTTGGTCACTGATGTCGAAGTCACTATGGGTCTGAGGTCCATAAATACCAGTGTCTGGAGTGGCCTCTTCCAGAAGTCGTTCAGCCAATGTTTTTTCAGAATTAGAAGGGATAAGTTTTTCTTGGACTTTGGAAGTCCCTTCGACATCAAGATCAACCTGAAGTCAACAGCAAAAGGGAAATTAAAAGAAGAAACAATGCAGTTAAAATTTGAGTACTGTCAGTCGAAGTAAAAATTACCTGAGGAATCTCAGTATGGGTACTTGAATTCCCGCTCTTTTCACTTTTGGAGTGAGTTTTGGTGATTGGACTGGTAGGGGGAGTTCTTCTTTTGACGATAGATCTCTGAGATGCTACCATTTTTATTTTCACACCCTTTTTTCTTTTCAGAGGTTGTGGCTCAGGGGATTCGTCTTCGGACTCTTCGACACCCACCTTTTTCTCTTCTTGTTTCCTCTTGGTTGCTGGTGTGCGATTTATCTAAGACATACAAAAAAGAAATTTGTTCAGTTTAAGAATAATAAAGTTTATATAAGAGAGGTTGAATGCTTCTACGTGTCGAAACCTTCTTTGCAGCAACAAGTGATTTTCCGACCTGTTTGGTGGAAGTCCCTTCGCCAGGAGTTTTCCTGCTGGCAATCTTGACAGCTGAAAGGAAGGAAAATAAATAAACATAGATATAAAACATATTAGAAAGTTAGAAATAAAAAGAGAAGTTGTATTTCTTCGACACCTTCAAGAATAGGAGATTCCACGCGAATGTGTTCTATTCCAATATGAAGGTGCCCTGGGAAGTTGTCCAAATGATACTTCGTCGGAACCACACGATCAACAAGTTTTTTGCGAGACTCACGAAGCAGCTTTAAGTCAGACCCACACACAAACCAATCTGGAAATGGAGGGCACAGGGCCACACCAAATTCTGCAGAAGGAAGTGGGGGAAACTTTGGAGGATACGTGGTAAACACATAGTTATAGCGTGCATGTGATGGAATATATGGAGGCAACGCCAGCTTATCCATTTTTTATGAAAACTTCTGTTTTAGGGTCACTGCTGCTTCACCTATGGTTCGACGAAGATCATTTGGCCTGTAATGGTTTCAAAATATTTTTGAAAATTTTGAATCTCTTTGATGTGTTTGTCCGTACCTTTCTTCTTTTTGTCCTGCACAAAAGCAAAAGCGTTCGTCAGGTGTGTTGTAAAAGCTTCTACGTCGAAGAATTTGGTAAGATAGTATTCTCTCCACCAGACGTCGAAGTCCTCGGTGCACAAGTAGGTTGGTCGAAATATCACAGGTCGGACTTCCAAGGTTTCGTCAAAAAATTTATGATACAACTCTAAATTTTTTTCTAAGTTGTGAAAAGAGTTGTAAAATAAAATAGAACCTTTCTTGGGATAGATAGGTTTGGTTTTTGTTTGGATTAACCCAAATTGTCTAGCCACCAAATTAGGCTGATAGACAATGAGATAAATCTTTGTGTTATTCAGGCTATGGTGAGAAAAGAAATGCCTTGGTGTGAGGAATGATGCCCAGATAGATATGTATGAATCCTCTTCTTTCTGATGTTCTAAAGGAAGTTGTCTGATGAACCATTTAGGACCTACAGTCCTGTTGGCGAAAGGTGCCATGGATGATGTGAATTTGTAGCGTTTGGCAAACATCATCACGTAGCTGGTAAAGGCTTGTCGAAGGCTTATCCCTTCATCAGTTGGAGTCAGTTTGACCAGCCTAGGCCATTCGACACGCCTGTCCTTTACCTCTTCTTCGTCTATTTGGTTCTTGATGGGAATGCAGGTTTCAAAAGTAGCATTCAGCCACAATTGTAGACGCCAAAAAGGACCTGTCAGGGTGATATTTCCTTTTTCTTTGTTGGTCTTCAGGGCATTTATACTTTCACTGAGGGATTCATAAAGATTCGCCAGAATCAATTCACTTAGACAAAGATTAACTCCGGCATGAAGTTGGTTAGCAATGGTGATGTAACTCTTGGCAACTTGAAGAGATCTAGTGCAGAAGACGAATTTTGCTAGCCACAAAGTTAGGAAAGCCACATGTTCCTTATCAGAAACCTCTTCAGTGTCTTCACCATGGTGGTGCGCAATGAACAGGAAGTAACCAGCATGTTTGGTGTCGAAGCCTATAGGATCTTTATTTAAATGCTCAGGGTTGAAGATTTCACCTATAGGACTAAGACCTGTGATGGCTGCTAGATCAAAAAGGGTTGGGGTGACCATCCCACAAGGGAGGTGAAAATTGTTGTAAGTGCTGTCCCAAAAATATAGGGAAGCCAACAACATGTTTTGGCAATAACGTGGTCCATCTTTCGACAATTGGATTAGGTCATAAATGCCTATTTTCTTCCAAAACTTTCCCTTAGCCCTTTCGACTCTATTTAACCAAGCTAAGTAATCCTTGGGGTCTTTTGTCAATGGAGGGCTCCTAAAAATCCTATTTTGATTTAGATATGATAAATCTAGGTCTGTCGAAGCTAAAGGGGTTTCAGGATTTTTGGAGGTTGTTTCCGTAGGTTGAGGTTTTCTACCTGCACCTATGGGTTTTGAAGCAGAGTAAGAAGGGTAAAATTCTTTTAAACGGCCCTGATCAGCGTTAGGATCAGAGAGTGGGCCTAACAATGCTTGGCAAACTCCAGAAATTAAAACAGGGATAAGTACCTGAGATCGATAGATGCTGGCCTTTTCTCTCTCATTAGGAGGCTCTGGAATATATTGTTGTTGGTTTACCTGAACTGGCCCAGGTAGCGTGTGAGCAGGAGGAAGAGCAGTTGTTCTTTTTGCTTTCTCATCCCCTTGGTCAGCAGCGTTCTTTGGAGGAGCCATTGTTGAGAAAAGTGGGAGCAAGAATTGCAGAGGAAGTAATGGAATTGAAATATTGGTTTGATAAAGAAGAGGAAGTTTAAGAGCGTAAAAAGTGAAAAGATTTGAAAAAAGAAGTATTTATAGGAAGAAAAATGATAAAGTAAAAAGAAGAAGAAGAAAAAACATTTCAGTTTTTTGATCATGGGGTACGTGTCATGTTGATCAACGGTGATGATCAAAAAGGTGGTAGTTGGAGAAAACCCATGATTAGCTAGTTTGTAGGGTTATGGAAGATCGTGTCTAAAACGTGGGCTAGATGAGACGTTGTCAGAAAAAGTATAATCATGGATTTTCTTGGGACATAACGAAGTCACGTCACAATTAATGAAACTGACATGGTGTCAAAATAATTTCGACAGCAAAGGATGATTTCTCTAGAGTTAGTCGAAACATCTTTGCTGGGGGGCAATTTGTAGGCATATAATTTCGACACCATGGGTTGAGATGTAAAATCATGTTTTTACTAAGGAAATGGTCACCAGATAAAGGAGAAAGAAAATAAAGATATTCAGAAGAATTTTTGATATTTTCGACAAGACCAAATGCTCAAATACTTCGACAGGAATATGAGGAATGTTTCAGCAAACAAAGTTTGAAGAACTTTCATTACAGTTCAGCATTTGACAGAATTTGAAGAGTTGGTGTGCTTTTCGACATTTCGACAGAAGATAGGTTGGAAGAGATTTCGACAAAGGCATTATCCTAGAAAGATTGAAGAGTTTTGTTCTCTTCGACAATTCGACAAAACGAAGAGATGCAGCATTTCATCACAAAGAGGAAGAATTCAAATTTAAAAAGTTACAACATTTGGCAGTTGGACGTGTAGAAGTTTCAGGAAAAGAAGAATACATGCAGATTGACAAGTGTCAATTAGTTAGGATTTTTCCATTTTAGGCAGTTATTTTATTTGTATATAAATAGGGTAGTTGTTGTAGAATCATGTGTGTGAAAAACTAATACAATAATCCTGTAAAAATACTCTAAGTACCCAGTGTGAGAGAAATGAGTTTGATATATGGAGAAATGTATGTGTTGAACACCAATTTTATTCAAGTTATTTAAATTACAAGTCTTTTTCGTCCAATTCTTTTACTTCCCGTTTCTTTACTTTTCTGCAAAATTTATGGTCTTTTCGCCATTTTTCTTTACTTTTTGTTCAACTTTTAGTTTACTTTACTTTTACATTCAAACATTCAAGATTTTAATATCATTGACAAAACAAACCACAAACAATTATTAACACTAAGAGTAATTTGACAACAAAATTGCACATGTGTCCTAGGACTTGTTTGGTTGGTCCTGCAAGTAACCCAATCCTGTAAAAGATTGGTTAACTAGAGGTTGTTCGCCAGAAATCACAGTGAACAGTAACATCATGTTTGGATTTAATCAATTAGTATGTAACCACAAATAGTGAGTAGTCGAACTTGTACATAAGTGTAGAGTGATTCAAGCGTTGTTTGTTTAACTCGAATATTTTATGTTTAATCTTACCTGTTGTTTGAATCGTTGGAAACTAAGAAGTGATCAAGGAAATTTTTTTGAGTACTATTGCGAAAAGCCACCTTTCTCTAAAACACTTCAAGGAATCTTGTGAGTGTGTGTACATTAGAAACCATGTGTGAGCCTAAATATAAAAAACCACTTTTTGAACATAAACCCAAACTTTAGATGTGAGGTGCATTTTTAATTAAGTATATAGTTGTGTTGAAGTTGGAGAGAGTGGTTCAAGTTGTGAAACAGAAGAAAGAATTGGTATAGCAATGCATTCTAAAAAGAAAAGAGAAAAAAATATATAGAAAGAAAAGAAAATGAGAAAAAAAAAGAGAGGAATCATGAAACAAGAAAATGAAAAGAAATCAAAAGAAAGAGAATGAATTGTAAAAATAAGAACCTTGGTTGAACAAGATTGTGGTTTATTGAATTAGAAAAATGCTCTTCATAAGGTTTACCCTGTTTTGATTCAATTGTCATGTATATAAAATTCTTTGTTTTTATCTCAAGCCAAGCTACAACCTAAGAAAGTCCTTTTGATCTTTGTTTCCATTTGTTAGTTCTATGACTTGTGACATGAATGCTTAACTTGTTTAGATGTGGCACAACGACTTGTGAGTGTGTTTCATTCCGATCTCTTTGCTTTGTGCATATTGTGTTCATTATAATAGGTGATTCAATTTTATTATGGTGGTACTTAGTGTTGAATTGTGTAGTTTACATTTTGAACTCTATTCATATTCTTTATTGGATGCTTTATGGTGTTTGATGATTCATTATGTGTGTTTGATTCCTGAATTTGAACCATTGGTGTTATCAGGTGATAGGTGTTTGCATGCTCTTCTTGAGAGTTTTTAAAATTTTCTTTGATTGAGGGAAAACAAAGATGCAAGTTGGGGAGAGTTTGTTAGGTGTCAAAAAGTGTCATTTTCATAATGTGTTTTGATGCCTTTTAAACCTTTTTTAATCGCAATAATCGGGAAACGACTAATAAATTAAGAGATTATTGCATTTTTGTAGGTAGTAGATGTATTTAATGTGTTTGTCAATATTTATCGCAAATTTAAGGGAATTTCATTGCTAAGTTGGACATAAGATCAATCAAGCCTGGAATGCAAGCTTTCCTTCAAAAGACTTCACCGCCCGACCATGAAAGTGTCGCCCGACGGTGAGTGTGTTTTCTACCAACTTCAAATGACTCAAAGAATCATAGATTTTGGCTTGGGTGCCGCTTGGAGTTTCGTTGGTCCATTTAAGAGAGCCTGACAGATGAATCTATTGCCCGACGGTGGATAAGGCATTGGTCATGGTTTTTCATCATCAAAGAGTCAGGGATTTTATCCCTTGCGCCTCTTGGATTTTGCCTGGCCGTTCATGATCGCCCGACGACTGTATTCTATCGCTCTACGGTGGAAGATATTTTATGAAGATCTGAAGGCCCAAATTTGATCACGTGCTTGACTTTTTGCTAAACCTCCTGACCGTAATATGACCGCCCAACGGTGGTTCAATTTTACCAAATTGTACTTAAGTACAATTTGGAGATATTTTTAGATATACTTTTCACTTTTGTTTTTCTAAACATCATCTTGTAATAGAGACTACGTTACTTAAGGAGATAAATCTCCATTGTTATAATATTTCCTTAGTTTCAAGCTTTAATCCTTCAATCCTTTCATCTTAGAAGATTGATGCTTCAAAAGCTTTACAACTTACTTATCAAGCAAGCTATAATATCTATGGATAGCTAAATCATCTTATGTCAAGATTAGAAGGTAGACTTTCCTTCTTTTGTATGTATAGTTGTTGATTTAAACTCTTAAACTTATGGGGGATGAATATATGGTGAAAAACCTTGCTTTTATGATATATTCTTTGTGTTGATCATGATTAAGAAATGTGTTCTAACTCTTTACCTAGGTTTTTCAACCATCAATGGAAATAGGCTAAAGATAGTTATTAGATTTAATGCTCACAATTATTGAACTTTGAAATTCTGGTATGACAGACTCAGATGTCGAATATGATGTTGAGACATCTTATTTGTTACATATAAACATGGCAAGTCATACACAACAGTATTTAAAAATTCTGACATATCGGATTCAAACATTCTTCAGGATGTTTAGACATCTGATATTACATTCAGCACATGTACTGCATAAAATAAACTGAAAGTTGTAAATAACATAATCAAATTGTTAACCCAGTTAGATGCTAACTCATCTACTCTAGGGGCTACCAATTAAAAGACTTCTCAGCAAACACCTACAGTTTACAGTCTTCTCACTTAATCACTACCCGTGAAAATTCTACTTAGGAACTCTTAAATATGAGAAACCCATTCTCACTTCCAATCACCTCAGTGATATCTCACAGTTCTCAACATTCAATTGTTGATATTGACGGCTCTTTACCTACATAACAATCAAAAACAGAAGCTACACTTCCATTAAAATACCTTAAACTTGCTTAGTAGCTTCAGTTAAGTACACCACTTCTCTTGCTTAGCAACTTCGAGAATCACAAACAAAACAACCACAATAGGGTTCCTTGTTATGCACATCTGCCACAAGAACATAACCTTAATGATGTTTACATTTTCGTTGGTTGGTTGTTTCTAAACTAGGTTACAAGGTTTCTTTTATAACATATTCCCAACTGGATTTGGGCTTAAACAATCACAGCAAAAGCGGCTACAAATATGCAGAAAAAATATGCTTACAAATATACAAAAAGATCTTCAAATATAAAAACTCCTAAAATATCTCTAAATATAGAAACTCTATATTTTTCAATATTTGTCTTCAATTTAAATTTGAGTCTTCAAGATCTTTTACATCAACGTCATTGGATTGATTCGAATCTTCAAAATATCTTGTTTCTGTTGAAACTAAAACAGAAACTTCAATCCATCTTCAACAGTTTATGATTTCGAATGAACTGTCTTGACATCTTATTTGACATGTTGTTCTAGATGTTGAAACATTTGAACACAACATGTTTGGACGCACACAAAAGTATTTTTTGCTTTATGTATTCTCTATTTTGCAAAGATCATGTATGTTGTACCCCAAAATTTGGCCTCCCACATTCAAGACCATGTGTCTCAAGAGGTCACTCAATGGTCACAAGATTCACAATTAGTCAAAAGGATTTAAGGTTTCATCAGACAAAGCCTCCTCCTGAATAAGGGATCTAGAACTAGGGATTTGGGTTTCTCCAAGCAAAGTGGACTTCCAAAGCCTTAAGGGGACTTCATAAAATCCCATATACCTTAAATAATCCTCATGATAAGTTTCACAGCTTTCCCAACAAGTTTGACCAGTCAAATACTCAAATACCTAAAAAATCAATAAACTTGGTAAAAACGTCAACTGAGGTCAACTGTGGTCAACTCAAAGTCAAACTCCAAGATTTTTTTATCAATATCAAGATTATGAGGTAAAATTCATCATTTTATCAAGGGTTGATCACGATTCATCAAGGAAACCTCAGAAACATCAAGAATCAAGAGTTTCTAAATTAGGGTTTTCATAGGAAAAGTCAACTGAACTTTGACCAGCCATAACTTTCACATACTTCATCAAAAATTTCCCATCCAAAGCTCATTTTGAAGAAAATTCAATTCTCTACAACTTTGTGTCTCACATTCCAAGTCCAAAAATGCTTCATTTGAAAGATATGAGCTAAGACATTATAGGTCTTTTTGAAAGTCAACAAAAACACAACTTTTTCCAAGGCTCATAATTTTAAAATGGTAAATGATATGGACATGGGACCAAAAGGGTTGATTAGAGGATACTCTAAGCTTTATAAAAAGTCCTAGAACACCTTCATGGGATCAAAACTGAGGAAGTTATGCATTGTCAAAGTTGGATAATTTTCAAGGGGTGTGTGAAGTAAAAAAGGCCATAACTCCAATTCTTTCTAAATGGACCCATAAAATTGCAACCCAAACATGAAGATGATGTCATGCACAACCCAATGGCCAATTATTCTTATTTTTATCATTTATTTTTATATTATTTTGGATTTTAATTATTGAAATTCAAATTAAATTGAAATAAATAATGAAAATAAAATATTTGTTTTGGGATCAAATATATGACATTTAAAGGTGATTGATACACTCCAAATTCGTGCAAAACCATTATGGTATGAATATATTTGATGTTTTGACAAATTTGGAAAGGAGTTTTCTTCATCATCAAGAAATTGAAATCCATACATCCAAGGCCCAAATTCTAACCTAAAATTGTTCTACTATATATACATGACAAGAGTACAAGGCTGGGGACGATTTTTAGACCATAAAAAACATCCTTCAAACTTCAACTTTTTTTCAAAAAAACAAATTTTTCGGTTTTGACATTTGAAGTTGTTTCAAGGAAATTTAAAGGTTGCTATAGATTCCTTGATACTCATTGAACATATCTCAATTGTTTTTATCATCAAAACCATGTTAATATGCATAAACCGCATTCAACTTTTAAGCCATTCTTGAGTTTTTCGATTTCATAGATTCTTGAGTTATAAATTGTTTTCGTTGACTGTATGTTGTTCATAATGCTCTATAGAACATTTTTGTATTGTTTGCTTGAAGTTTTATTGCAAGAGACGTATTCCACCATGGCCAGGGTTTGTTGTTCAAGATTAGGGCTTTCTAATTGAAGCCATTTAAAAACCTTTTAATGACATATTTGGATCCTATGATCTCTGGGTAATTGATTGGTACAATTATTGAGGACTAATTGTACATGTTTTGATGTATTTGAAAAATATAGGTTTACCTGCAAAAGCAAATTCGCAGGAAAACTTGCAATAAAAATCGCAGGCAAACTTGTAGGTCACAAGGAAGAAGATGAAGTCATTGGCGCTAGTCTGAAATTCAAATTTAAACTTATTTTTTATTTTATTTGTTTCCTATATTTATCACAACACGCGCGTTGGTCTGATGGCAAGGGATTGGCTTTATTACCTTGAGGGCATGGGTTCGAACCCAACCTCAAGCATTTCTTTTTTACGTATCATTTATTTTTTTAGATTTTACATATAATATTATTTTGCAGGCTTATGTTTTCTTTCCTTTTTCATTATTTCATCTAATTTCCTTTAATTCTTTTAATTTCTTTAATTAAAAACTTAATTATCTTTTTAAACCATGATTAACCTAAGTTTTTTTTTTAAATTGATTATATATTTTCTTTTCAATTAAATTCCTAATATTTTTAACTAATTCTTAACTAAAAGAAAAAACCTTTTCTTATAACCCTTTTTTTAAAATCAATTTAATTTATCAATTTATTCTTTTAGATTAACATTTTTTAATTAATTAGTGTCATTTAGGGTTTAATCAATTTAATCTTAATTTAATTTTAAAACCTAAACTCTAACTGTAGATGTTAAGAATTGACAGAATTTTTGACAAACAAGAATAAGTGAACTTAGTTCAGGATGTCACACCAGATGTTGTGACATTGACAAACAAAGTAAAAGTTAATGAACTTAGTTCAAGACATCAGGATGTCACACCAGATGTTGTGACATCGTAAACCTGCTACCTGACTTAAATGATGCATAACAGAAGTGAGTAAATTCAGGAGAATTTATCTGGAATTAATTGTAAAGAGATAAGCACTCCAAGGCGCATCTTTAGGAAGCTTAGTTATCTGGTTTCAGTGTAACAGAATAACTAACTCACCTTGATTCAAGGAGATAACAAACTAACTAACCCTAATTCAAGGTGATGACTGTGGGATTTATCAAGGTCTGGATAATTTGCAAAAAGCCCACAAACCAAGCATCTATTTAAGGAACTGAAACTCTCAGAAAAGAGCACGAATTTTAGAAGACTGTAAAGGGTGTTTGTGAAGTTGGTTATTAAGCAGGTTTTAATTGTTTGTCACTTTATGAGCTTTTAAATAAAAAGTGAATTGTGTCTTGATTGAAACTTTTAAGTAAGATCAAGCTGTTGTGTTTGAAGTGTGACTTCAATTTTATTAATAATTGGAAAAGATCACTGTATGATTGAGGGGGAGTGAGTAGGTACTCATATCTAAGTTGAGTCTTAGGTAGAAATTGCCTTGGGTAGATATTAAGTGAAGGATTAAACTGGTTGGTTTAACTCCAGAATTAATATTACTTATATTGGATTTCCTTCCTGGCTTGGTAGCCCCCAGATATAAGTGTGGAGATACACTGAACTGGGTTAACAATTTCCTGTGTTATTTAATTTACCAGCTTATTAAATTTTATTTAAGTTTTCAAGTGTTTAAACATCTGGTTCAACATCACGTACCTGATCCCAGAATTTCAATTGACATCAGAGCAGGCACCCTGCCTGTATATCTGGGTGAGATCTAGGGATTGCAAATTTTTGGAACATGGACAGAGATGTAGGATTTGTAAATCGACCACCTATTTTGGATGGATCCAACTATGATTACTGGAAGCCAAGAATGGTAGCATTCTTGAAATCTCTTGATAGCAGGGCTTGGAAAGCAGTTAACAAAGGATGGGAGCACCCTGTCCAAGACAATAAGGATGGGGCAAAAGTGATGAAGCCTGAAGAAGAGTGGAGCAAGGAGGAAGAAGATTCAGCACTTGGAAATTCCAAAGCCTTAAATGCCTTATTCAATGGCATTGACAGGAACATATTTAGGCTTGTGCATCACTGTGAGCTGGCCAAGGATGTTTGGGACACTCTCAAAACTACTCATGAAGGAACATCAAAGTTGAAAATGTCAAGACTTCAACTTCTCACCACCAAGTTTGAAAACTTGAAGATGAAGGAAGATGAGACCATTCATGAGTTTTACATGAACATCCTGGAAATTGCTAATACTTCTGGTGCCTTAGGAGAGAAGATGAGTGATGAAAATTTGGTAAGGAAGATTCTCAGATCACTGCCAAAAAGATTTGACATGAAGGTTACTGCCATAGAAGAAGCTCAGGACATCTGCACAATGAAGGTTGAGGAGCTCATTGGTTCCCTTCAAACCTTTGAGATGGGAATGAATGATACAATTGTGAAGAAAAACAAAAGCATAGCCCTGGTCTCAAACACTGATAAAGAAGAAGAAAGTCATGAAGCAGATTCTGAGTACAACTTATCAGAATCAATTGCTATGCTTGGAAGACAATTCAACAAAATTCTCAAAAAAAATGGAAAACAGGCCCAGACCAAGTGGAAGAAACTCAACCTCTGAGAATAAAAGACCTTATGACTCTAATAGAAGGTCAAACTATGATGAGAAGACTAATCAAGGAAAAGGGATCCAATGTCATGGATGTGAAGGTATGGACACATCATAAGTGAATGCCCAACCTACCTAAAGAAGCAAAAGAAAGGTCTCTCTGTGTCCTGGTCAGATGAAGACTCAGGTTGTGAGTCAGAAGAAGAATCTGCAAAGCACATCACTGCTCTAGCTGGAGTATGTGAAACTGAAGGGGGATCCAGTGATGAGGATCTGACATTTGAAGAGCTTGAAGCATCTTACAGGATGCTGTGTAAAAGGAGCACTGAAGTATGCATGGAAAATATACAGCAGAAGAAGCAGATTGAGGAATTAAAGGCTGAAAAGGCAAGTCATCTAGAGATCATTGACACCTTGAAAAGTGAAGTCAGCCTACTCAACTCCAAAATGGAGCATATGTCCAAATCTGTCTGAATGCTGAACAGTAGCTCAAACACACTGGATGTCATTCTCAACAACAACAAGCACTCAGGGGATAGGACTGGGCTGGGATTTAATAAAGCTCAAAACTTTGAGGCTAGCACCAGCCAAACAACTCCAAATCCCATGAAGTCAAATAAGATGTTCAAGCATATGTCTCAACATCATGACAAACACATGATGAAAAAGAAATATCAAAGATGGAGATGCCATCACTGTGGAAGGTTTGGTCACATCAAACCTTTTTGCTACAAGCTGCATGGATACCCCAATCAGAGTTCTCAACACCCTTTTAAGCAGAAGACAGAGGTTACCAAGAAAATTTGGATACCTAAAGCTAGTCTTCATGCTGATCAAAGCTACCAGTACATGCCTAAGAACAAGGTCAACAGACAACATTGGAACTCTAGAGATGGACACTACCCAGGACAAATGCATCAAAGGAAACCTCACAACAGGCACAAATGGTCCAAGCAGGTTGTTGCCTCTATAGCACACACATCTCTCAGAGTATCTGCTAAAGAAGACTGGTATTTTGACAGTGGCTGTTCAAGGCACATGACTGGTCTGAAGAATCTGTTAGTAGATTTAAAGTCACACTCATCCAGCTATGTAACCTTTGGAGATGGAGCAAAGGGAGAAATCAAGGGAGTTGGGACCCTGGACTGCTCAGGTGTACCAAGTCTAGATGGTGTGCTGTTGGTAAAAGGATTAACTGCTAACTTGATCAGCATAAGTCAATTATGTGACCAAGGTTACAGTGTCAACTTTACCAAAACTGAGTGTATAGTTTCTGATAAAGAACAGAAAGTTGTCATGAGAGAAGCCAGATCAAAAGACAACTGCTATATGTGGGAACCCCAAGATTTCAGCCTCACATTTACTTGTTTATTAGCCAAAGAAGAAGAAGTGAAGCTGGGGAATCAAAGACTGGGTCATCTCTATCTCAGAGGAATAAAGAAGATCATATCTATGGAGGCAGTAAGAGGAATCCCAAGACTTAAGATTGATGAAAGTAAAGTGTGTGGTGAATGTCAAATAGGCAAGCAAACCAAGATGTCACATCCAAAGCTCCAACATCTGACAACTTCCAAAGTCTTGGAATTATTACATATGGACCTTATGGGACCAATGCAGGAAGAGAGTCTTGGTGGAAAAAGATATGCCTATGTGGTTGTTGATGACTTCTCAAGATATACCTGGATAGGCTTCATCAAAGAAAATTCTGATGTGTTTGATGTATTTAAAGATCTGTGCCATAGAATCCAAAGAGAAAAAGTAAGTTGTGTGGTTAGAATAAGAAGTGATCATGGAAAGGAGTTTGAGAATCAAAAATTCTCAGATTTCTGTTCTTCAGAAGGAATCAACCATGAGTATTCTTCTCCCATCACCCCTCAACAGAATGGGATTGTAGAAAGGAAAAACAGAACTATTCAGGAGTCATCCAGAGCCATGATTCATGCTAAAAAGTTACCCCTGTACTTTTGGGCTAAAGCTATGAACACAGCATGCTACATCCACAATAGAGTCACACTAAGAAAGGGAACTTTATCCACCATCTATGAAGTCTGCAAGGGTAGAAAACCTACAGTCAAGTACTTTCATGTGTTTGGAAGTAAGTGCTACATTTTGGCTGATAGGGATCAAAGAAGGAAGATGGACCCTAAGAGTGATGAAGGGATATTTCTTGGATACTCCATAAATAGAAGAGCTTACAGAGTATTTAACTCCAGAACCAAGGTTATAATGGAGTCAATAAATGTGATTATTGATGATGCTTATACAGATGTTGCTGATGATGTTGGAACATCTGCTGACAATCAAACTGAAGTTAAAATAGAAAGTGATAATCTCGACTTCACTTTAACTGAGGCAAGGTCAGAGCAATCCAACAAACCTCCCTCCATCAGAATCCAGAAAGATCATCCTAAAGATCTGATAATTGGTGATCCCAACAGTGATGTCATCACTAGATCAAGAGAGATGATTTCAGGCTCCTGCTTTGTCTGAAAGATAGAACCTAAGAACATTAAGGAAGCTCTGAATGATGAGTACTGGATCCCTGCTATGCAGGAAGAATTAGGCCAGTTTACAAGGAATGAAGTATGGGATCTTGTTCCTAGGCCTGATGACATTAATGTGATTGACACTAAGTGGGTGTACAAAATAAAGTTTAATGAATAGGGAGTAGTTACAAAAAACAAGGCTAGACTTGTAGCTCAAGGATATACCCAAATTGAGGGAGTAGATTTTGATGAAACCTTTGCACCAGTAGCAAGGCTTGAATCAATCAGACTACTCCTAGGAATTGCTTGCATTCTAAAGTTCAAACTATTTCAGATGGATGTTAAAAGTGCCTTTCTAAATGGGTACCTTAATGAGGAAGTATATGTGGAGCAACCTAAGGGATTTGTTGATCCAAGTTGTCCAGATCATGTATATAAGCTGAGGAAAGCTTTGTATGGTCTAAAACAAGCTCCCAGAGCATGGTATGAAAGACTGACCACCTTTCTCATTAAACATGGATACAGAAAAGGAGGAATAGACAAAACCCTGTTTGTAAAGGATGAAGAGGGAAAGGTTATGATTGCTCAAATATATGTGGATGAGATAGTGTTTGGTGGGATGTCAGACAGGATGGTTAAACATTTTGTTACTCAAATGGAGTCTGAGTTTGAAATGAGCTTAGTGGGAGAACTAACCTACTTCCTTGGACTGCAAATCAAGCAAATGGAGGACTCCATGTTCATATCCCAAAGCAAGTATGCAAAGAACACTGTCAAGAAGTTTGGGATGGACAATGCAAGTCACAAGAGAACACCTGCCCCCACTCATTTAAAACTGACAAAGGATGACAAAGGTGAGAGTGTGGACCAAAGCTTGTACAGAAGCATGATTGGAAGTCTACTATATCTTACAGCTAGCAGACCAGATATAGCTTTTGCTGTAGGTGTGTGTGCAAGGTATCAAGCTGAACCAAAAGTGAGCCATCTAAACCAGGTTAAGAGGATCTTGAAATATGTAAATGGTACATGTGACTATGGCATAATGTACTCTCATGGTTGTGAACCAATTCTCACTGGATTTTGTGATGATGACTGGGCTGGAAGTGCTGATGATAGAAAGAGTACATCAGGAGGATGCTTCTTTCTAGGGAACAATTTAATCTCTTGGTTTAGTAAGAAACAAAATTGTGTGTCCTTATCTACTGCTGAAGCTGAATATATTGCAGCTGGTAGCAGTTATTCACAGCTGGTATGGATGAAACAAATGCTCACAGAATACAATGTCCCATAAGATGTCATGACATTATACTGTGACAATTTAAGTGCTATCAACATCTCCAAAAATCCTATCCAACATAGCAGAACTAAGCACATAGATATAAGACATCATTTCATCAGAGACCTTGTGGAAGAGAAGGTGATCACATTAGAGCATGTAGTCACAGAGCTGCAATTAGCTGACATATTTACTAAGGCTTTGGATGCTACCCAATTTGAAAACCTAAGGGGTAAATTGGGAATCTGCATATGTGAAATATAGCAGTTATGGAGAAGTGCCAGCATGTCTCATGACATCGTGTGGCATGATCACCAGATGGCAGCACCAGTCTGGCCACTAACTGTTTGTATTCCAATCTTAAAAATTCCACTAGCAACGGATTCTATTTATATACAAACGTGTTCTCAGCTTCTCACATTCCCACTAGCTCCACTAAACGTTTTGCATGCTAAAGCTGAATTTCTAAACTCATCCAACTCTATCAAATCTAACTCCTTTTCCACTACAATCGAAAAAATGTCTCAACATCAAAACCCTAACTCCATTGATGAGGGTCTCAATCAAGAAGATGTACTACACGCAAATCCAATTTTTGTAGTACCAATGGATGCTACTCCTATAGATGAGATCAGAGGAAGCATTCCTATTGCTCAAAAACCCAGGACTCCCCATGAAAGAAGAGCTAAGGAGCCAGTTTTCAGCAAAAGCAAGGGAACTCCTTCATCTTCAAGCACCCCCAAAGCTTCGGCTTATATGGCTGCATCCATCAAATAGCTTGTAAACAGGATCCTTGCTGAACAAAGAGTTGTGCCTGGGGTGTCTGTTCCCCTGAACAGTATGCCTGCTCCACAAGAAGAACTAAGCAACCAGGATGAAGAGGACATACCTGCTCAACAGGATGTCCCAAGAAATGTTGAAACACCTGAGGGCCAGGACAAAGCCCCAAGTGACGATGATAAAGCCACTGATGATAAAGCCATTGATGATCAAGCTCATGTTGATCAAGCTGCTGAAAAAGAGGCTTCCCAACCTCCACCTGTTGAAAACCTAGATGATGACTCTAACACAGAGATAATTGCCTCTATTAATCCTAGCATAGCCAAAAGGATTAGGGCTAGAAAAGAGAAGAAGCCAGCTGCACATGCAACTCCTGAGAAGAAACAGTCAACTCCCAAAAAGGACAAGGTCAAAGTTGCCTTTGGACCTTCTAAGAAATGGAGCAAGGTAAGCACCAAGAAGAGGAAGGCTACAACTCCACCTGACTCTGATGTTGAGGAGGATGTCCCAACATCCCAACCCAGGAAGAAGCCAACACCTCCCAGGACTGCCACTGTTGTTCCTGAAGCACCTCTGAACAATGTGTCCTTCCACCATGTCTCTAGTGTGAGCAAGTGGAAGTATGTCTACCAAAGAAGGGTGGCTCTGGAAAGAGAGCTGGGAAACAATGCTTTGGAGTGCACTGAGGTAATAGATTTAATCTCCAATGTTGGTTTATTCAAAACTGTCTCCAACTTTTCCCCTTGCTATGAACTGCTGGTAAAAGAATTCATAGTCAATTTGCAAGAGGGGTGTGCTGATGGGAAATCTGAGGATTTCAGGAAGGTATATGTCAGGGGGAGATGTGTTGATTTTTCTCCTAGGGTGATAAATCAGTACCTAGGAAGGGAATCAGATGGGCCAAATGAGCTGGGAAAAACTAACAACCAAGTCTGCAGAATCATCACTGCCAATCAAGTCAAGTCATGGCCAGTCAAAGGCAAACTATCTGTCAGCTTGCTAACAAGGAAGTATGATATGCTGCACAGGATTGGAACAGTCAACTGAGTCCGCACAAACCACACTTCATCTATAGCTACTGGGCTGGGAAGGTTTATCTGTGCTGTAGGCACCCAAACCAAGTTGGACTATGGGGCTTATATCTTTGATCAAACACTAAAGCATGCAGGAACCTCAGCAACCAAGCTTCCAATAGCTTTTCCCTCACTGCTTTGTGGAATCATTCTCAACCAATATCCAGGCATCCTTACTGATAAGGATTCCATCTGTAAGAGGGAGAGTCCACTGTCCTTTCACTACAAACTGTTTCTGAGCCATCATGCTGCAGATGTTGAAGCTCCAAGTGGGACATCTGCTGGACCATCTAATGTCAAGACTCCTATATCCAAGGCAGCCCTGATTGCAGAGCTCAAGACAACTTGCAAATAGTTGGATGAAAGGAAGAAAAAGCTGGAGAGCATAATTCAAAGACTAGAGCTGGAGGAAGTTGCTGGAAATGTTGATGAATCTAATGCTGAGTCTGAGGATGAAGAAGATACAGAGTATGCTGAGTCTTAGTGAAGCTGTGTGTGGTGGAAAATGTTATGTTTTGATTTGTAATTTTGAATGTATTTTTTTGCTTATGTAATGTTTGGCCCCAAATTTCTGTCTAACAAGGGGGAGAAGTGTATTGAACAATGCTTGTTGCTGTTAATGCTTGAACAATGCTGATGTTATTTTTCTGTCTTCTGAACTAAGTTGTTTTTGAATGCTCATTGGTATATCAAAGTCTGTTGAACAAGTCATAGCAGTATACATACAGGTTTGAGGGGGAGCAAATTATTAGCTCTCACATGATTCAACAGAAAAGAACTCTGCTGCTCTCTGATAAAACTATGCTGCTCTCTGATAAAAAAAGAAGATTGTGTTAGCCAAAAATTAGCCAAAGGGAGAGTTTGTAGATGTTAAGAATTGGCAGAATTTTTGACAAACAAGAATAAGTGAACCTAGTTCAGGATGTCACACCAGATGTTGTGACATTGACAAACAAAGTAAAAGTTAATGAACTTAGTTCAAGACATCAGGATGTCACACCAGATGTTGTGACATCGTAAACCTGCTACCTGACTTAAATGATGCATAACAGAAGTGAGTAAATTCAGGAGAATTTATCTGGAATTAATTGTAAAGAGATAAGCACTCCAAGGCGCATTTTTAGGAAGCTTAGTTATCTGGTTTTAGTGTAACAGAATAACTAACTCACCTTGATTCAAGGAGATAACAAACAAACTAACCCTAATTCAAGGTGATGACTGTGGGATTTATCAAGGTCTGGATAATTTGCAAAAAGCCCACAAACCAAGCATCTATTTAAGGAACTGAAACTCTAAGAAAAGAGCACGAATTTTAGAAGACTGTAAAGGGTGTTTGTGAAGTTGGTTATTAAGCAGGTTTTAATTGTTTGTCACTTTATGAGCTTTTAAGCAAAAAGTGAATTGTGTCTTGATTGAAACTTTTAAGTAAGATCAAGCTGTTGTGTTTGAAGTGTGACTTCAATTTTATTAATAATTGTAAAAGATCACTGTGTGATTGAGGGGGAGTGAGTAGGTACTCATATCTAAGTTGAGTCTTAGGTAGAAATTGCCTTGGGTAGATATTAAGTGAAGGATTAAACTGGTTGGTTTAACTCCAGAATTAATATTACTTATATTGGATTTCCTTCCTGGCTTGGTAGCCCCCAGATGTAAGTGTGGAGATACATTGAACTGGGTTAACAATTTCCTGTGTTATTTAATTTACCAGCTCATTAAATTTTGTTTAAGTTTTCAAGTGTTTAAACATCTGGTTCGACATCACGTACCTGATCCCAAAATTTCACTAACCTTTTTTATCCCTCAAATCTTCATAAACCCTAACTATTTTCATAAAACTCTAATCATTTTTATAAACTCTAAAAAAATTTCTATTCCTTAAAACCCTAAAATTTTATATAAATCTTAAACCTTGTTTCTTCCTCTAACTCATTTTTATGTTATTCATTTAATGTTTATCATATTACGTAACTGTTTCGCTTTTGTAATAATTAGGTTTTATTCCTCGCCATTTTATTATGTAAGTGTCCCGAAGCCGTGTAATAGTTAGGAATTTTATTTTTCTGCCCTATAACTTCTGCCATTTGTTTTTTATTAATTGTGTGGTCAGTAACCTAGGGCGTG
Organism: Lathyrus aphaca; assembly: GCA_963966055.1. Taxonomy (NCBI): domain Eukaryota; kingdom Viridiplantae; phylum Streptophyta; class Magnoliopsida; order Fabales; family Fabaceae; genus Lathyrus; species Lathyrus aphaca. The sequence goes on from OZ014522.1 coordinate 176,240,475, forward strand.
AAAAGATCTAAATGAATAATCTGGACTTAGAAAATTATTAATAAGATTAATATCTGAAAACAACCCTCACACACGTAAGTCGATTGTTCTATGATCGCCATCTGCACCTCCTAAGGTTTCCCCTCTTGGTTGCCTTTAATATGGTCAAGTCCCTTGAAGGTGGGGGTGTCTTAAGCAAAGTCCCTTTAACAGAAAAATCATCAAGTCCCTTCAGATTCAAAAGATCATAAGTCCCTTAGAAGTTGCCTATGAAATCATGACCTTGTCCCTACGGAATAAATGATGATGGTCCCTATGAATTGCTAAAGACACCCCTACAAGTTTCCTTCATTGACCATACAATAACCCTACACCCGTCCCTTAACAAATCCTAGGTAAATGACTACTTACTCATTAATAGTAAGGACAGTCTTACCCTTAAAAGGAAATAAAGAAACATGAAAGACCAACTTAGGGTGGGTAGCGCTTAATCACTTACTCACAGCTTTCAAAAATCTTTTTCACACCCCACTTTCAAAAACATTTTCAAACTCAAGACTTTGTATACATCCATACGAGGGTCATTACAAATAACTTCTAAAAATCTTTTCTAAACATACACTACAAATTTTTCAAATAAAGTAAATTGAGCTAAGTAATTAAGAGCCCATGGATAACAATGGATACAAAGGGTGCTAACACCTTCCCTTTGTATAACCTACCCCCCGAACTCAAAATCATTTTTAAAAAGGTATTTCCTGTTCTTTTATACCCTTTCCTAAATTGGATAAAATTAAAGTCGGTGGTGACTCTTGCTATCCGCATATGTTTTTGTCAAACAAAAAGACCCAAGTCAGTTCTCCCACCGTGTTACAGAACTGGCGACTCTGTGTAAACACCCCAAATTTTCCCTCACTTTTTCTCACACCATGGCTTGTGATCTTTTCATATTACATTGCATAAGCATCCCATCTTACACTGCATAGTTTTATTTCACTGCATAAGTTGCATAACTAGGGTTTGTGATCGGATGAATTCAAGAAGTAATCTAACCCATCTCAAAGGCCTTGAAGCTTGCCAAGAGGGTCCATGTGTTTTCTATGGTCATATTCTGCTCCCCAAAGTTCTTAAAAGTCAAGATATCACAAAGCATTGCAAGGGCATAGAGGCAGATTGAAGATTTCCTACACAGATGACCTAAAATTAGGGTTTTGGGTTTGAGGCACTTAATCCCAATTTTTTTGGTCATTCTTGATTCCATTGGTCTTAATATGTTATAAGGATCATGTGTACCAAATTTGATGAAGAAGTTCATTATGGAAGTCATCTATTCAACTGGTAACTTGTTGTGCAAGAAAAGTCAGAATCAGGGCATCTGAGATCACCACTAATGGTACCAAAGGGTCATCTTCATGAATTTGAGGTTCTATGATCTTTATTTGATCTTAGAAGTGGTTAGAGTTTCACAAAATTGAAGAATTTCAAGCCATTTGCAAACTTTCCATTTTTGGACATGACTTGTAATGGAAACTTTCCATTTTGGGAAAGATTTTCAACCTCCTCTTTCTTGATCAAAAAGGCTTCAAATGAAAAATCTTCAAACATGAAAGTTGTAAATTGGATCTTCCCATTTTCAAAATGTACAATAACTCCTCTTGATTCATCCTAGAACTCAAGTTATGATGTTTCAAAGTTGGGAAAAATCTTATAATTTTCAAGTTCATGCCAAAGAGGGATTTTTGCAAAACCAAGTTTTAATCACTCTTGTGACCTCTAATTGACCTCTAAGCATCATAACATCATAAAAAAACTTGCCTTGATCAGAATTATGCCAAGAATCACAAGATTTCATGCCTTGCACTTCAAGAAATTTCAAAGAGGGAAATTTGCAAAAACCGTGCTATCACATGAATCAAGCCATCCAGCTCACAAAATCTGATCCAAGGGCCATCCTTGAATGAAGCTGAGGCAGGACAAGCCTTGTGATATCCTCTGACCCGTGCCATACTCCTAGTTGCCAAACTTTGACTTTTTTTTGCAAATGAGGCCATACCATTCAAACTGAGCCACATCAACTCTCTGGACCAATCAACATTGTTTATGTGAACATCATGTACCTCAAACATAACAACATTGGAGCCTGAAACAAAAAACACTCAGAATCCCAAAAATTTCCATAAACCATCATCTCTTTGAATCTCCCTCTACAGCCAACAAAAACCACGGATTCTTTCACCATTCATCTCCACATAACCCATAGATCATAAACCACCCTTCACCATGGCCTAAAAGCTCCCTAAACCAAAACACAATTTCTTAGTTATCAGAACTGAACCACACAAACCAACTCATATAAACTCCATCAAAGTCTTTCAGAAACATCAGGGGGGTCATTGGAGTGGGTTTGCACAAGGAAGAGGTCCAGAAAGCTCAAAGTTGCAAAGCTTCAACTCAGGTAGTCACCAAGAACTTTTTTTTCCAGAACTTTCATTTTAAGTTATAAATTGGTTCTATGTGATGTGCTGATATTTTTGAGCTTTGAATCATTGTAAATGGTGGAGTGTGTAGGATGTATTTAACTTCTGAAATATTTTGCATGTTTTTCGTTTTGCTTCGATTCAAGAGTTTGGTGTAATATAAATGGATTTTGTTGCTGGATTCGTGTTTAGAGTTGTATAATGGTTGATTATGGAGATTTAGGGAGTTTGGGGTGGCCTAGGGAGTGAGATAGAATGAGGAGTTGGCCGGAGAAGTCGGCCGGAACACTGTTTCGGTCGCCCTAAAAGGATTAGGGCTTAATTTAGTGTTAATTAGCCAAGTTTGAAAAGAGTCGATGGGGGGGTGTGTGTTGGGCCAGCATGACGAGTCTGGTCGAAAAGAGTATGCAATATACTACCTAAGCAAAAAGTCTACCGACTGTGAACAACGTTATTCACTGCTCGAGAAAACTAGCTATTCTTTAGCGTGGGCTGCTCGACGACTAAGACAGTATATGTTGACTCATACTACCTTGTTGATCTCAAAGATGGACCCAGTCAAGTACATATTTGAGAAGCCAGCACTTACCGGAAGGGTTGCCAGGTGGCAAATGATTCTAACAGAGTATGACATTCAGTACACCTCTCAAAAGGCCATTAAGGGCAGTGTATTGTCTGACTATCTGGCTGAGCAACCCATTGATGATTATCAACCTATGAGATTTGACTTCCCTAACAAAGACATCATGTTCTTGAAAGAAAAGATTGTGAAGAGCATATTCACACCGAAGGGCCTGACCTAGAAGAAGCATGGACTATGATGTTCGATGGGGCGGTTAATTGCAACAGTCGTGGGGTTGGTGCAATGCTTATTACACCTAAAGGGGTTCATATGCCTTTCTCAGCAAGGCTCTCCTTTTCCTGCACTAACAACGAAGCAGAATACGAAGCTTGTATCATGGGTCTTGAGGAAGCCATTGACCTCAGGATCAAAACCTTGAATGTATTCGGAGATTCAGCTTTGGTAATCAACCAGACCAACGACAAGTGGTATACTCATCAGGAGCATTTGATTCCCTACCGTGACTATACGAGGAGATTGTTGACCTTCTTCACAAAAGTTAAGCTTGAATACATCCCTCGAGATGAGAATCAGTTTGCAAACGCCTTTGCTACCATTTCATCCATGATCAAAGTACAAGCTGCCAATTATGTACCTCGAATTTTAGTATCCAGACTGGACAGACCGGCATATGCATTCTCTGTAGACACTGTCACTGACAACAAGCCTTGGTACCATGACATCAAATGCTTCTTAGAAACTCAGACATCCCCACCTGGGTGTCGCTCCCTGAAAAGACACCTGGTCAGATAGGGTACAGACGCGAACGGTCAGCGAAAGGAAGAATGAAAATGAAGATGAAAAGAGTCGCCAACTAGGCATATTTATCCCGAAGGAAAGGTAATGTTGTATAAACCTAGAAAAGATATGGATATGATGGTCGCGAACCAGAGAAACTGAGAAAGGGGGTTCGTTACAACCTGGGAAGGTATTAGCACCCAGATTGTCTGTCGTACTCGAAGGGATACACGCTTGAAAGTTTGTGTTTAAAGGGGTAGTGTCTGTGCTATCTGTGTGCAAAAGCTGGAAAAGAATGTATAAGTGTCAGTGCAAAAGGGTGAATGCTCAGGAACCGAGGCTTAGAAAGAATACTAAAAGAGGGGAAAGACACATAGACTTTTGTTCGATAACAGTTAAGTTATGCCTACGTATCCTCTCGTGCAATGAGGAAGTCAGAACACCGTAGTTCGACTCAAAGAGACTGAAAGATAAATTGACTTGTGAACTGCTTGCTTGCCTATGCTCAAGTGTATGACTCGTCTGGCTCGAGTGCTAATTGTCTTGCATTAGAAGGAAGAAGCAAGTTCTCGTTTGTGAGTGAAGATGATGAGAAAAGAATCCCGGAGGAGACGATTATTGTTTGTTTTTGTGTTTTCAATATTTTATTGTTTTTGGTGTTTGTCATAAGTTAATGAGCTTAAGCCTAAACCAAGAGTTAGTAAAATCATCATATCCTCCTTTTGATTAGGGATAATGAGAATACCTTAAGTATGAGATAAACATCTCAACTTAATTACCATGATGCTGTAGGATTAAGATCATTAACCTACTTGTGATTATTTAGATGTTTTTGAGTTTTTGTTTAGTGTTAAGTAATGAGTTTAAGCCATAATCAAGGATTACTGAACTCATTACACCATCCTAATAGAAGGATAATAGATGAGCACACTTAAGCTGAGGAACATACCTCAACTTAATCCATGATTAGGGATTAACCTCATGACAAAACAAACCTTTATTAAAGTGGATTTTAATTAAGGGTAAGATTAAGAAGTGAATTTTATGATTTGTAAGACAACCTGAGAGGGACTTGTCCATTAACACCAGGGTTAGTCCTTCTTAACTAATAAAGGAAGAATTAGAACCCTGATGCAAGGCCCAAGTTACAAGTTAATGTCTTAGTGATTATTAATATGTATTGATTAAGAGGTTTAATCAAATTAAGGGTTTAACACTTAGGATTAAAGTTATACACTCCATCCTAAGAGAAGGATGCAGGCATAACCCTAATCACAAAGTCTTAAAGCCTTAAAGGTTTAGTCTCTAATGATGAGGTGAGAAGAGAGACACAAAGAAGACACAATGGTTAAAGCTAAAGGGGGACTAATCACAACCCTAATTATTATCATGCTTGGATGTTCCTATGGTTTGTAAGGCTTGAGAAAGATCTTCAAAGAAGCCACCAATGGAAGAAGCAGATGAGAGGAGGAGAAGCAAAAGAAACAAGTTACATACTTCACTGAAGAAGATAAGTAACTTGAGGAAAGAAAGTGAATGATGAACATGAATGAGCAAGCTCACTCTAAGGCAAAGATAAATGCAGCAATGATGCATATGAAGAATGAGAAGAGAAATGAGAAGTGAAGGCAAATTCACTTCTCAAATTACTTACCACCTGAAAATGTTAGCATAAGGAAAGAAATGAAATGAAAATGAAACATATGAAAAGGTAAAAAAAAACAAAACCAGAAGCAAACACATGATGCAAATGATGCCATGAGATGGTGCAAAGGCATACCAAGTGCTATGAATGTTCATACAAGAGATAGAATGCAAATGAAGCATGTAGGGAGCATGAAAACACATGGATGTTTATGAAATGAAATGGATGCAAAGCATAGAAAATGTATGAATAAATGACCAAGCAATGTTCAAGCAATGTCTTAAGATGTCTAAGATGACATACAAGTGCTTAGAATGTCATGGCAAGTTCACATGTTCATGCAATGCAATGTAAGATGCAAGTATGGATGCAAGATTAGGGTTACATGAAAGGATGAGATGCAAATGCCAAAAACAAAAGCAAATCACATGATAAAAATTTGCAAATTAACTCAAAGGAATCCTAACCCGATATGATATCACACCCCAAAGGAGAAGGTCTAACTCTAAACCTAAAGAAAGTTGTGAATTTTCTAAGTTAACTAGGGGTTTTGGGTACCTTAAGAGGGAAAATGCAAATCAAATGGAAAATGCAAGATAAAATCATGACAAAAATATCCTAGAAACTAAATTCTATATGGAAAACAACACAAAAATAATCATTGTCAAACCCTTCATGGTTAAGCAGAAAAGAATTTTCAAAGTTAGGGCTCCAAAAAGGGAATTTTATGAACCCTAAATTCAAGAAAAATGTCAAAGTTGGATCAAAACCAGAAAGAAATTTGTATGAATGGTTTGACAATGTTTCTAAATGTCCTAAGATGCAATGTGATTTTTTTTGTGATTTTTGGAAACCTAAATGGTATTTTAATTAATTAATTTCCACTAATTAATTAAAATAAACATTTAAATATTTTTAAAATGATTTTTTAATGCAAAAAATAAAAATAAAAATGTTTTTGGGTGAAGAAAAATATTTGGAAATAAAATGCAGAAGAAAATATTTTTTGGACTTTTCTAAGTATTTTAAATAAAATGCACAAAATAAATGGATAAAAAATGAAAATAAAATGAATTAAAGGGAAAGTATGACAATCCAAGGGATCAGATTCAAACTGGGGAGGATGCATTGACCAGCGCGCAATCTAAAGGTCTAGATTCAATCTGGCCTAATTCTAGTTAATTAAATAAATTAAAAGGATTAGGGTTAAGTGAAATGATCTCAGCCATCCACACACGCGTGAAACTCAGATCCTACGCTCCAGATTCAAACTCAGCAAATCACCTGAGATTAGCCCTAATCCAACTCAGACGGCCGGAACAGTGCTCCGGTCGTCTTCTCCGGCAGGGTAGTTTCTCAAACTCTCTCCCTAGGTCATTTCAGGAGCTCTAAAGCTCCAGATCAACTCCCTACTCACCCTAAACACGAATCCACCCTCAAAACTAATTTATTTTTCACCAATCATGAGAATCAAACAAGCACATGTTTCACGGGCAAAATTTCAGAAGTCAAATACAAGCTTATTTTCAACTCATTTACAAAACAAATTACATCATGGTGATCAGCATAACATGTAGAACAATTTAGAAACTTAAAATCATGCTTTTGGAAAAAAGTTTGAAGATTGATACCTGAGCTGGAGCTTTCACCTCTGCAGCTTTTGGACCTCTTCTTTTGTGCAAATCCTCTTTACTTGACCCCCTGATGAAGTTGCAATGCTTGGAAGGAGCTTAGAATGGCTGGATTGAGTGGTTGCACTTCAACTGGCCTGAAATCGTGTATGTGTTTGAATGGCTTTCAGGCTTGTTTGATGGTTGGGAAATGTTCTAATGATGATGGTGAGTTGAATGATGAAGTTTGTTTTGAGTTTTAGTGGCTGGACATAATGTTTCGAAGGTTTTTGCTTGAAGGTGATTTTTGTGAAGCTTGGTGTATCTAAGGTTTCAGGCTTGTGTGTGTGTTATGTTATGGCTTGCTTTTGGTCCATATAACATGTCTCTATTGGCCAGAGAGTTGTTGTGGTTGCAGCTGATTGGTATGGGCTCTCTTGCAAAACGTCAACAAAGTGTGTACTTGAGGTATGGGCTCATGTTGCAGCTGTTTTAGGGCATGTCCTGGTTCAACATTGATCAAGGAGAGCCATGGAAAATGTTTTGGGGTGATGCAGCAAGTTTATGAGAAGATTCATCCCCTTTTGCAAATTTGAAGAACTTTGGCCCCTTTTGAATTTCTTGAAGTTCAAGGCATGAAATAGAATGATTCTTTGGGCAATTTTGGTCACAATGCATTGTATTATGTTGGTATGATGCTTAGAGAATGATTAGAGGTCACAAAATGGCTTGGTTTGTGAAATTGCAAAAAATCCTCTTTGGTGTGAAAGTGAAAATTATAGGATTTTTGCCAACTTTGCTAAGCCATAACTTGAGTTCCATAATGAATTAGAACTTGTTCTTGTACTTTTTGAAAAGGGAATGATCCAATCTACAACTTTCATGACCAACAATTTTTCATTTGAAGCATGTTTGGTTGAGAAAGAGGAGGTTGAAATACTTTCTCAAAATGGAAAGTTTCCATTACAAGTCATTTCCATTTTTGGCAACTTTTGGTTTAGCTCAAATTTCTTCAATTTTGTGAAATTACAAGCACTTCAATGATCAAATAAAGATCATATAACTTCAATTTGATGAAAAATCCACTTTGGTTCCATTGTTGGGGGCCTCAGATGCCCTGATTTTGCTCTGATTTGCTCAAGAAGTTACCCAATGGACAGATGACTTCCACAATGAATTTCTTCATCAAATTTGGTACACATGATCCTTATAATCATATTGAGACTATTAGAAACAAGAATGACCAAAAAAATTGGAGTTATGGCCTCTGAAACCAAAACCCTAATTTCAGGTCATCTGTGTAGTGAAACCCTAGCTCTGCTTCCATGCTTTCCAAGTTCTTGAGATTTCTTGACTTCCTTGATCTTTGAGGGATATAATATGCTGATATAAAACTCATGGAACTTCTTGGAATGATTGGAGACCTTTGGAGTGGCTCAGATGGATCCTTGGATTGCTCAGATCACAAACCCTAGATGCAGATGAATTTGAACTAATGCAGTGAAGCAAAAATGCCATATGATATTATATGCCTAAACTAATACAAATATGAAAGATCACAAGCAAATGGTGTGAAATGAGTGAGGGAAAATTTGGGTTGTTTACACTGGGGCATCGTCAAATGATACGAAGACATTAAGAAGGCTAGCCGACAGTTTCTTCTCCAATACTGATGGTTCTTTGTACAAGCGAAAACTTCGACATGGTCTTGCTCAGATGTGTTGACAAGAAGGAAGCAGACCTATTGATGCCCGAAGTACATGAAGGTTCTTTCCGTACCCATGTCGGAGGACATGCAATGGCAAAGAGGTTGTTAAGATCGGGTTACTACTGAATCACAATGGATGCAGATTGTTGTGCTTATGCCAGAAAATGCCACAAATGTCAGATTTACGCAGATAAAGTGCATGTGCCTCTGAATGCTTTGAATGTAATGTATTCACCTTGGCCCTTTGCCATGTGGGGCATTGATATTATTGGAAAGACTGAACCGACTGCTTCAAATGGTCACAGATTCATCCTGGTATCCATTGATTACTTCACCAAATGGGTTGAAGCAGCTTCGTATGCAAATGTCACCAGACAAGTGGTAGCTCGATTTCTGAAAAGGAATATCATCTGTCGATATGGAGTTCCCGAGCGAATTATTACTGATAATGGTTCCAATTTGAACAACAAGATGATGTCACAACTTTGCCGGGACTTCAAAATTCAACATCACAACTCTTCTCCTTATAGGCCAAAAATGAATGTCGCTGTTGAGGCAGCTAACAAGAATATTAAGAAGATTGTGCAAAAGATGGTAGTCACCTACAAAGACTAGCAAAAAATGCTACCATTTGCCTTACATGGATACCGAACCTCCATCAGAACATCTACCGGGGTGACACCCTATCAGCTGTTGTATGGTATGGAAGTTGTCCTACCTATTGAAGTTGAGCTACCCTCCTTACGGGTAATGATGGATTTGAAACTAGATGAAGCAGAATGGGTCCAATCTCGTTATAACCAATTGAGTATGATTAAAGAAAAGAGATTAGCAGCCATCTGTCATGGGCAGTTATATCAGAAGTGAATGAAGAAAGCCTTCGATCAGAAAGTCAGACCCCGGGAATACCGAGTTGGAGAGCTTATTCTGAAAATACTTCTTACTCCTCATACATACCTGTAAACACCCCAAATTTGCCCTCACCCATTCACACCATGGCTTGTGATCATTTCATATGCATAAACACAATCATATCATCTCATATCTCATTTTTGATTCACTGCATAGATTCAAAGTCATCTGCACCTAGGGTTTGTGATCTGAGCAATCCAAGAGCTTCTTGAGCCACTCCAAAGGCAACCAATCACTTCAAAGGGGTCCATGTGTGTTCTTATACCATATTACATCCTCTCAAAGTCAAAAATGCAAAGGAATCACAAGAACTGGGATTGGTGTGGAAGCAGAGCCAGGATAGACTGCACAGTTGACCTAAAATTAGGGTTTTGGTTTCAGAGGCCATAATTCCAAATTTTTTGGTCATTCTTGTTTCCATTGGTCTCTATATGGTATAGGGAGTATGCATATCAATTTTCATGAAGAAATTCCATGGGGAAGTCATCTGATCAAGGGTTGACTTTCTGGACAAGTCAGTGCAAAATCAGGGCATCTGAGGCCCCCAATGACCCAACCAATGGGTGATCTTCATCATTTTGAGTGTATATGATCTTTATTTGATCATGGAAGAAGGTTGAAGTTCACAAAAATCAAGAATTTGGAGTTTTTGCAAGTGTTGACTTTTTGGGCATAGTTGACTTTTCAAGAATGCTTCATTTTAGGTCATTCTTCAAGCCTTGATTCTTGATCCAAAAATGCTTCAAATGGAAAAACTTTGGTCATGAAAGTTGTAGAATACATTTTTCCCTTTTCAAAAAGTACAAGAACATGATCAAATTCTTCTTGGATCAAAAGTTATGGTGTGACAAAGTTGGCAAAAATCATTGATTTTCAAGATGTGCACCAAATGGAAAGTTTGCAAAATCATGAACCAAGGCCATTTGTAACTTCTAGTTCACTTCAAACCAATGTACAAACATCACATAAGTCCTAAAGGTCAGAATTGAACCAAGAATTTTCATGTTTCATGGCTTGTGGAATGAAAAAGTCACATGTGAACCAAAGAGCAACAACTTGCAAAACTCATGATCACACTTCACCAACTAGTTTCCTTGGCTGCTGGACCTTCCCAACATCACACACACATCATGCTGCGCCAGCCCTAGCCTTTGTACCAAGCTAGAATCAAGCCCATGCTTCTCTTACAAAAAAGTTGACTTTTGGCAAAAGCAAACATCCCAATCACCACAGGCCATGTCACATCCTCTGGCCACTTGCAATTGTTTATACTTTCCATTTGCTAGCCAAACATAACAGGAGGCAAGGCTGAAACACTCCATAGCATCACATACTAAAACTCACTACATTTTGCAAAATTCTTAGAATCTGCCTCCTCCCCTCACAAACACTCAAGCAAACTTCACACATCAACTCACCATGCCTCATTGAGTAGAAACCAACAAAGAACCAGGCCTGAAACAAGTCATAACATCACTTCACCATTTTCACCCCAAGCTGCAGTTTCCTTAAAAACACCTTCCACAGCTCACAAACATCCAAAAAAACTTCACAAACCTTCTCCACTCATCATCTGGACCACAAACAACCCTTCACCCTTGCCAGAAACAGCCTGAATCACCATTGCCATTTTCAACTGAGCTTGAGCAGAAGCTGTCCCAACTCATCAACCAGCCAATATAAATTTCTCTCGAGCATTCAAGCATCATCAAGAGGTCATAAGGAGTGGATTTCACCAAAGAAGGAGGTCAGAAAGTTGCTGGAGTGAAAGCTTCGAATCTCAGGTAGCTCAAGAACTTTTTTTCCAGAAATGGATTTTTAAGTTCTAAACTTGTTCTCCATGCCTTACTGATTATCCTGGTGCTTTTAGTTTTGAAAATGGTGATGAAATGAGAATGTAATTGCTCTCTGAAACTCTGTGACCTAAAAATTTGTTTTGTTCGATTCATGAATTCCAGGAAGAATAAATTTGTTTTGATTGGGGGTTTTGGTTCGTGAGTGAGTGGGAATCATTTCCATGTTTTTAGATTTCGTTTTAGTTAGGTTTTGAGAGTTTTAGGGATTTTCAGGTGGGCTTCCCACCGGAGAAGACGACCGGAGGTCTTCTCCGGCCACCTGAAAATCATTAGGGCATAATCCTGTAATTAATTGCCATTTGAATTTGGGCCGTAGGATCAGTTGACTCCATTGACCTCCCGCGCGTGTGAATGGCTCAGATCAAGTCATTATGCCCTAATCCACTTAATTAGTTTTAATTAATTATAATTAAATTAATTTATCCAGAGTGAATCTAGACCCTCCATTCACGCGCGCAGTCCACCCTTTTGAATCCAGAATCAATCTCAGCCATCCTTTCTGCTTACTTTCTTTAAAATTCATTTATTTTCATTTCTTTTTCATTTAACTTGCATAATTTATTTAAAATAGTAAAAAATGTCTAAAAATTATGAAACTTTTTCTCATGAGTTTTAATAATTTTTATGACACAAAAATATTTTTATTTTTATTTTTAGCATTTAAAATGTATTTTTAAATATTTAAAAGATTATTTTTAATTGATTAATGAAAATTAATTTATTAAAAATACTTTTAAGTATCTAAAAATCACCAAAAAATTCATGAAATGTTCTAAGACATTTAGAAACATTGTCCAACCTCCAAACCAAATTTCTTTTTTGATCTTGATGCATTTTGAGAATTTTTCATTGAATTAAAATCATTTTTGTGCATTAATTTGATCCATAGTTCAAAAAAATCATTTCTGCCTATTCATGAGGAGTTGGACATTGATTCTTTTTGCATTGCATTGTGTTTAGCATGTAGTTTTTGAGATTAAATTGCCATGATTTGATCTTTCATTTTCCATTTGTTTGGCATTTTTCTTGTTAAGGTACCCTAAAACCCTAGAAATTTTAGGAAATTCATAACTTTTATCAGGTTAAGAGTTGGAACCTCTCCTTTGGGCAGTGAGTTAATATAGGTTTAGGGATCCTTTGAATGCATTTTCAAATTTTTATCTTGATGTTTGCTTCTGATTTTGGTTTTTGTTTGATGCTTTGATCATGAACCCTAATTTGGGCTTCCATATGCATCCATCTTGTATTTGCTTGCATACCTTGACTTGCCATAGCATTTTGTGTATCCATTTGATTCATTTGACATCTTAAGACATATTAGAAGCATGTTTGATCATTGAATCTTGCATTTGCCATGTTGTATGTCATTTGCATTCCATAATTTTTCATGTATGATCATGGTTCTAAGCTTGCTTCATCTGCATACATAAGCTTGTATGATCATCTCCATGCCTTGTCTCATGTTTGTAGCATCTCATAACATCATTAGCATCATGTAAATGCTTCTGGTTTTGTTTCTCATCATGTCATCTCATCCCATTTTGCATTGCATTGCATTTCTTTTCTAACCTTTTCAGGTGGTAAGTGACTTGGGAAGTGAATTTGCCTTCACTTCTCATATTTTCTTCTCATCCCTCTCTTGCATCCATTGCTGCATTTTTATATTTGTTTGAGTTTGAGCTTGCTCATTCCTCTTCTTCTTACTTTCTTTCTTCAAGTGACTTGACTTCTTGAATGAAGCAAGTTGCTTTGCTTCTCTTGATCCTTTCATCTGCTTCCTGGTGGTTCCATTGGAGATCTTTCTTGTTTAACCTCACAAACCTTAGGAACAACCAAGCATGACAATGATTAGGGTTTTGATTAGTCTTCCCCCTTAGTTTTACCTTTGTTTCTCTCTTGAGTCTTCTCTTCTCACCTCATAATCAGGGACTAAACCCTAAAGGCTTTAAGGCTTTGTGATTAAGCTTATGCCTGCATCCTTCTCTTAGGATGGAGTGTATAACTTTAATCCTAAGTGTTAAACCCTTAATGTGTTTAAATCTCTTAATCAATTCACTTAATAAGTATCAAGACATCACACTTGTAACTTGGGCCTTGCATTAGGGTTCTAATTCTTCCTTAAATGGTTAAGAAGGACTAACCCTAGTGTTAATGGACAAGTCCCCCTCAAGTTGTCTTACAAACCATAAAAAACACTTCATCATCATACCATTAATTAAAATCCACTTAATCAAAGGCTTGTTTTGTCATGAGTTTAATCCCTAATCATGGATTAAGTTGAGGAGCTTTCCTCAGCTTAAACATTCTCATCTATTATCCTTCTATTAGGATGGTGTAATGAGTCTGTTTAATCCCTGATTATGGCTTAACCTCATTACTCAACACTAAACAAAAACACCTAAATAATCACAAGTAGGTTAATGATCTTAATCCTGCATCATGGTGATTAAGTGTGAGAAGCTGACTTCACACTTAAGGTATTCTCATTACCCCTAATCAGAGGGAAGATGTGGTGAGTTTACTAAATCCATTGGTTTAGACTTAAGCTCATTAACTTATGACAAAAATCCAAAAAACAATAAAAGACTGAAAACACAAAAAACAAACAATAATCGTCTCCTCCGGGATTCTTTTCTCATCATCTTCACTCACAAACGAGAACTTGCTTCTTCCGTCTCATGCAAGACAGTTTGCACCTGAGCCAGACAGGTCATACACTTGAGCATAGATAAGTAAGCAGTTCATAAGTCAATTCATCTTTCAGTCTCTTTGGGTCGAACTACGGTGTTCTGACTTCCTCATTGCACGAGAGGATACGTAGGCATAACTTAACAGTTATCGAACAAAAGTCTCTGTACATTCCCCCTCCTTTCAGCATCATTCTTAGCCTCATGATCTTGAGCATCTCACTCCTTTCTTACACTGACATTTTCATACTGCACATCACATTTCTTTTACACTGACACTTGTACATTCTTTTCCAGCTATTTTATACACAAATTGCACTGACACTACCCCTTTAAAACACAAATCTTTTAAGCGTGGATCCCGTCGAGTACGGCGGACAATCTGGGTGCTAATACCTTCCCAGGTTGTAACCAACCCCCTTTCTCAGTCTCTCTGGTTCGCAACCGTCTTGTCCATATCTTTCTAGGCCTATGCAGCATTGCCTTTCCTCCGGGATAAAAATGCCTAGCTGGCGACTCTATTCATTCTCCAGTGAGTTCACGGCTGTGTGTTCTCACTGTTCCCTTCGCCGACCGTTCGCGTCTGTACCCCTTTTGACCCGGTGTCACTTGGCGGGAGCGACAGCTTGGCGACTCTGCTGGGGACCATTATATTGCAACCAGGGCTTCTGGTTCTTTTTGTGGGTTCCTCCTAGCGCTTGATCGATTTGTGTTTACTGGGGTGTTATCTGTGCTTGTGTGTTTGTTTATTTACTGCTTTATGTACAGTTGTTTACTGCTTTCTTTATTGCTTTTGTATATATCATACTGTCATGCTGCTGGCTGGATCTGGTTTTTGTTTTGGTGGGTGGGGTTCTATTGAGAGTTAAGGTCCTATACCGGGGACCTGAGTGACACCTAGGCTAGAGTGAATCATATTCTTTCCCATTCCATCTCGGTCTGGTGCGGGAATATGAAACACGGTTCAGATATGGGTTTCTTCTTGAGAACTCTGTGTTGCAGATTTCCTGCAATGCTAGGGCTATCTGGGAAGCCTGCTAAGTCTGGATGACCTTTAGTATTGACCTTCAGAAACTGGGGTGAATTAGAGGAGGAACTTTTATGGTTATTGTAAACACTGTACCTCCGGGTTAGAAGTGTTTACACTTCTCATAACTGATCCAAGTCTGAGGATCCTTGTTTTAGAACACCACCTGTGAGGGGGTTGGGCTGTTTACAGGTTTGCAGGTACCTTGACCTCAGAATACCCTGTTACTTTGTTTGTTTAAGAGTACTCCATGTTGGAACAGTTCTTGTGATTCTAAAACCCTGGACATGTGGCTCTTTATTTGAGTCCCCCACCTTGGTTACTGGATTTATAGACCTCCATCTGGAATTCTTGAACACACATGGACTTACATCAGAGCATTTTGATCAGATCCAGCTCAGACACAGACCCTTGCATATCATTTGCATACATAATCATTGCATCATATTGACATTTGCCTATTTGTGTTTCAGGGTATCCATCTTCATTTGGTTTTGGTTTTGACCCCATCTTCAGTATTGGCCCATCTTCATCAGCCTCTGCTTCAGCTATCACCTGCACCAGCCAATCAGTGGCCCTTTCTTCAGTGTTATCATCAGCACCTGTCTCTACTCGGTCTCAGCATCATGGCTCCTAAAAAGAGCAACATCACCTATCACTTCTTCCAGCCAGAGCTATCTGACATCAGGAGGATTCAGACCCTGATCACTCCAGATCACATACCATTGTTCAGGGAAAGCTATGGAGATATACTTGATATGGTTATGGATCTGGACCCTTCACAGAGAAGCCTGATCCACACTTGCATTCAGTTTTATGATCCCCCACTGAGATGCTTCACTTTTCAGGACTTTCAGCTAGGCCCTCTATTAGAAGAATACTCATCATTGGTTGGTATGCCTATCAGGGCTGGAATCCCTTTCAACCCTGAGATGGTCTTTCCTAGTAATGGAGAAGTAGCAAAGGCTTTGCATCTGGAACCTGTCCTGACTGAGCAGCATATGACTCCTAAAGCTGGAATCCCTGGTTTTCATTTGGATTTCTTGATCTCTCAAGCTATCCTGAAAGCTTCTTTAGGAGAGTGGAAAGCTGTTTGTGCTTTATTGGCCTTGAGTGTATATGGAATTGTATTGTTTGCAGATGAGCCTCGATTCATTAGCAAGAATGCAATCCATCTTTTCATCTTGAAGAACCCAGTGCCCACTTTATTGGGGGATCTCTATTACTCAGTGCATCAGAGAAATGAAAAGCAGAGGGGAAGATTAGTGAGGTGTTGTGCTCCATTGTTCCACACTTGGCTTCTCAGGCATCTACCCAGGACAGATGCATTTCTGAATCCTCATCAGCAAAGGAACTGGGCTAGAAGACTCACTGCTTTGACCTCAGCTGATATCAGATGGTGCACTCAGAGCACTAAGGGCAGGGATATCATCACCAGCTGTGGGCATTTTCCCAATGTGCCCTTAATAGGAGTTAAGGGTAGTATCAATTACAACCCTCTGCTGTTCAGAAGACAACTGGGCTATGCACTGGTCCATACTCCTAAGGCACAGGACTTGGTTGAGACTCTCTATTGTGAGAACAAGATTAATCTGGCTGTTGTTAGGCAGGCTGCTTGGGCTTGGGATAATGTTCAAACCAAGGGAATAACCATTTTGGGAAAGTGCAGCAATGTGGCTTCAGCACAATATTATGAGTGGTCCTATGTCAGGGCTCAATTCTCTGGAATGCCCTTTACCATAGAAGATATGCCTGAATCATCTTCAGCACCCCCTGCCACTATCAGTTTGGAAGAGTTTGAAAGCTTGAAGGAAAGAAATGAAAAGTTAACCCAGCCTTTGCAGAAGACCCTCCGAGAGAGGAGTGATGGTATGAGGGAGGTTGAGAGATTGGAAAAGTTGAGAGTGGAGCATCTGGTTAAGATTGAGAAGTCTGGGGATTATATCAAAAAGTCTAAAGCTGGAGAGCAAATTCTGAAGAATGCTTGCAAAGAAGCCCAGTTCCAGAGAGCAAGGACAGACTTGTATCTGAAGGAGAGTCAGGCCCGGTGGGTCAGGATCACCGAAGCTCGTACTCTGGAGGACAAGAGAGTTCAAGACAAGATGGAGCAACTGGAAGCTAGTGCAAAAGTGCAGCAAGAAGCCCTGGCAGCAGCCCAGAGGGAGATATCAGAGCTGAAGATCAAAACAGGAATAAAGAGGTCCAAGGACCAAACTCAGCACAAGAGGCTAACAGCAGCTATTACGACCCGGAACCTCCTCATCAGGAATCTCACGGAGCGTCCGGCTGATCCTGTGACCAAAGCACTTCTCAAGGAAGTTCGTGAGGATGAGTTTGGTCTTGGCGTTTGACCATTTGTTTGTTGTTGCTTTCATTCCATGTACTTTTATTTTTCTTTCTTGTGATGTATTTTGACCCCTCAGAGGGTTTGTATTTGTAAGACAAACTATGTACCGTTTTGCTTTTTGTAATATATGTATTAGTTTGTTCCATCCGGGTTTACTTCGAAAGCAACATCAACAACATCTTCAAGGGTCTGGAAGGGTCAAAACTGAAAGCCAAACCGGATACCTTGATAACAAATAAGCATAACTGCATTGCATGCTAACCTTTTGTTTGTTTTGTAGGTTTTTGTTTTAATGCTACTAACTCTGTTGTGATGTTCAGGAACTATTGCTAGGCGCCGGGTATTTCCCCTCAACCGTCCGCACCGTTATCCGACCCGTAACAACCTTCCGGGCATTCAAATGGATCAGGTACAGCAGGACCTTGCAGAGGTCAGGACTCAAATGGCAAACGAAAGATTGGAAATGAGAACACAGATAGCTCAGTTTATGGAAGTAATGAACAACATGGCTCAGAGCCAAGAAAGATTGAGGGCCATGGTGGAAAGGCAAAACCAAGAAGATCCACATATAGGGACTGTCGGGACCAGCAACAATGAAAGGGTCCAACCTCATGTTAACCCTCCTGTATTTGGCCCCCATCTTCATCCAGAGGTCAATATTCCTGCAAATGTTCAAGGGACTGCCACTGCAGGGAGGGTACTGCAAGAAGACCCTCAAGAAGACCAGTTCACAGTAATGGGAGCCGGGGAAGAAGCTTATGATAGAAGGTTGGAGGAGATAGCTGAGAAATTGAGGTCCTTAGAATCTCAAAACTCTTTGGGTTTCGATGTCATGGACATGGGCTTGGTAGACGGGGTCAGGATTCCCCATAAGTTCAAGCCTCCTTGTTTTGAAAAATACAACGGGACTTCATGCCCCCGGACTCATTTACAATCATTTCTGGGGAGGCTGAAGGCCTATACTATGGATGAGAAGCTCTGGATGTTCTATTTTGAAGATAGCTTGACTGGAGCGTCAAGAGAATGGTACTCTCACTTGACAAGGGCAACTATTAGATGCTGGAAGGACCTGGCAGAGGCCTTCATCAGACAGTATCAATACAACTTAGACATGGCACCCAACAGGACCCTCCTAATGGGAATGTCACAGTCGTCAAGAGAAAGTTTCCGAGAATATGCCCAGAGATGGAGGCAATTGGCTGCTGCTGTTCAGCCACCTATGTCTGAAAGGGAAATGGCAGACATGTTCATGAACACCCTTCAGGGAACATATATTGACAGGCTGGCTGCTTTCTCCTCCACTAGCTTTGCAGATGTTGTCATAGCTGGGGAGAGAATTGAGAGCCTGTTAAAAATGGGCAAGATTTCTGACAATGGTGCCAGCTCGTCTAGTAGTACAAGAAAGCCTTTTGCAGGCCCGAGAAGAACCGGCGAGACCAATGCCATCCACACCAACAGGGGCAGGCCCCAATATGTTCACAGATCAGTGGCAGCAGTCACCATTCCTGCTCCAGCTCATCCACAACCAGCTTATCAACCTCCGCAGCAAAACTATCAGCAACAACCCCAGTACCATCAACAAAATCAGTATCCTCCGAGAAATTACAACAACAGCAACACCAACAATAATAACCAGCAAAGGCCATTCCAACAGAGGCCTTCTCAAGCCAACAGGGTAATCGATCCGATCCCTATGCCATATGCTACATTGCTGCCACAACTCCTGAAACTCAACCTAGTTGAGCTAAGGACGCTGGCACCTCCAGATCCCAACAGTCTACCCAGGAACTATGACTCCAACGCCAGATGTGCCTTCCATTCAAACGCACCTGGCCACAGTACAGAAAAGTGCAGAGCTCTGCACATGAAGGTACAAGACCTGGTAGACTCTAAGGCTTTGAATTTCGCACCACCACCCAATGTCAATAAGAACCCCATGCCAAATCACGGTGGTCCCAGAATTAACGCTATTGAAGAAGACAAGCCGTCTTATTTAATAACCAGTGTGGGTCAGATCAGGACACCGTTGGTGGAAATCAAAGCTCAGCTCTTGGAATGTCAAATGTTCCCGGGGTGTGAGTTAGGTTGTGCTTACTGCAATATCTCGGTAAATGGGTGCGATAATTTGAGGAATGGCATAGATGGCCTTATTTAGAGTGGCCAGCTTCAGATCACCACATCATTTCCAACAAATCCAGCAATCTCATCAGCAACGGTTTCAGAACCTCCTACAACTGCAGCAACCATTGTTCCTGACAATTCTTCGGTTTCATCAACAAGTACTTCGTCTGTCATTTCAACTGATCAGATATCAATGAATGTTCCTTCTACAACTCCAGCACCAATCCATTTTGAACCTCCTACAACAACAACATCCATTCTTCCACCAATGTCTCCTACAACACCAGCAACAAATCATGAAGATGTCTCAACTGTCATAATATTTTATGATCCAGAAAACAACTCTGCCTACAACTCAGAAAGTGCTGCTCCCACTAGAGCACCAGTCACAATTTATTATGATCCGCAGACTATCACAATTCCTCCCGCAGCTGCAGTCAGTCCAGTCACTATCACGGTGCCTGGACCAGTACCTTATGAAAGCAGTAATGCCATCCCCTGGCATTACGGCTCTGACCTGTACTGTGAAGGACAAAGAATCACTTTTGAATCATCAACACCTGCACCACAAATAGACAATGTGGGAGGAGGCGGAGGCTTCACTCGAAGCGGACGTCTCTTCGCCCCACAAATCCAGAGACCCACCGCCGAAGCAGAAGCTGCTGCCAAGGCAAAAGGGAAGAGCCCTGTGCAGGAAGACCAGACTGTTAAAGAAGCTTTGAAAACACCCTTCGATCAAGAGGTTGATGAGTTCATGCGAATCATCAAAAAGAGTGATTATAAAGTAGTGGATCAGCTTCATCAGACGCCTTCCAAGATCTCAATCTTATCATTGCTTATGTGCTCCGAAGCCCATCGGAATGCACTCCTCAAAGTCTTGCACGCAGCTTACGTGCCTGAAGAGATCACTGTCAATCAGCTGGAAGCTGTAGTTGGAAATGTTAATGCTAGTCACGGACTAGGGTTCACCAATACTGATTTGACAACGGAAGGCCGCAACCATAACAAAGCCTTGCACATAACCATGGAATGTAAAGGTGCTGTCCTTTCCCATGTGCTGGTAGACACGGGGTCATCCCTCAATGTCTTACCTAAGAAGGCCCTGGTGAAGCTAGAATATGATGGATTGGCGTTAAGACCCAGCAACCTGGTGGTGAGAGCCTTTGATGGTTCAAAAAGATCGGTTCTGGGAGAGATTGAGTTACCCGTAACGATTGGCCCGCAGACCTTCAAAACTACCTTCTACGTGATGGATATACAGCCTGCCTACAGCTGTCTATTGGGTAGGCCATGGATCCACGCCGTTGGCGCCGTGACCTCTACCCTTCACCAGAAGTTAAAATATGAGTGGGAGGGTCAAATCGTTACAATCTGTGGAGAGGAGGATATTTTTGTCAGCCACCTGGCTACCTATAAGTATATCGAGATGGATGGGGAGATCCATGAAACGATGAGCCAGGGTTTTGAAGCCTTGAATGTGAATGAAACATCTGCTGTACCTGGTACTTCAATATCATCATACCAACAAGCCCGGAAGGTTGTTGAGGAAGGAAACGCCCAAGGCTGGGGCAAACTGCTATCGGTGGAAAGGAAAGAGGACAGATTTGGGTTGGGTTACAAACCAACTTAACAAGATCAAGCAGCGGCTGCGAAAGAGCCCAACTTTGTGAGTGGGGGGATGCTCACCCCTGATGCTGTCAACTGTCTGGAAGACGAGCTGGAAGAAGAACGCAACCTGGAAAGCTGGATTCGTCCAAAGATCCCGGGGAGCAGTATCTCAAACTGGTCTTCCCAGGAAATTATAAGGGTTACTCATGCAGAGTAATTATTATTTCCTGTATTTTTATAGCATGCATCAAAGTCTTGCATCTTGCCCAAGATGACAAGACTCATTTTGTAACCGGGCCATCTGTACCTTTTTGTGCAAACAAGATTAATCAATGAAATATCAGACATCTTTTTGCAAATGAGTCTTTTTCTTTTCCACTCACTGTTTTTCCATTTTTCTTTTTGTACAAAAAATAAATGGCAGTGTTGTCAAAATGACAACTTTATTTCACTTTTCTAAAACAAGATTAAAATCAAATCACTAAAATGAACAAACTAAACCCTTGCAGAGAGTGCCTTCCTGACAGCACCGACAACAGCACGGCTATGACTTCGTATGACTTTGACAATCCAATCAATCAAGCCGATGAAGGGGTTGAAGAAGAGTATGAGCTTCCTGAAGAGCTAGCCAGGTTGTTAAGACAAGAGGAAAAGGTTATTACTCCTCACCAGGAGGAGGTTGAAGTGATTAATCTTGGTACAGATGAAGACGTGAAGGAAGTTAGAATCGGGGCCTGCTTGCAAGACTCAGTGAAGAGACAACTGATTGACCTGCTTCAAGAGTATGTGGACGTGTTTGCTTGGTCTTACCAAGATATGCCAGGGTTGGATACCGATATTGTTGTGCACAAGCTGCCTTTGAGAGAAGAATGCCCGCCAGTTAAACAGAAGTTGCGCCGTACTCGCCCAGACATGGCTATGAAAATCAAGGAGGAGGTACAAAAGCAGTGGGACGCCGGGTTCCTTGCTGTAACTAGCTATCCACCGTGGGTTGCTAACATAGTACCTGTGCCTAAGAAAGACGGCAAAGTAAGGATGTGCGTTGACTACCGGGATCTGAACAGAGCCAGCCCGAAAGATGATTTCCCTTTACCTCACATTGATGTATTGGTGGATAATACGGCTCAGTTCTCGGTATTCTCCTTCATGGACGGATTTTCAGGATACAACCAGATTAAAATGTCACCTGAAGACATGGATAAGACAACATTCATCACACCCTGGGGCACATTCTGTTACAAAGTGATGCCATTCGGACTGAAGAATGCTGGTGCCACATATCAACGGGCTATGGTAACATTATTCCACGATATGATCCATAAAGAAATCGAGTGTTATGTGGATGACATGATTGCCAAGTCCCTTACTGAAGAAGATCACCTGGTGAATCTACTGAAGTTATTCAAGAGTCTGAGGAAATACCAACTGAAGTTGAACCCCAACAAATGCACATTCGGGGTGAGATCTGGTAAGCTGCTGGGTTTTATTGTGAGCGAGAAAGGGATTGAAGTTGACCCTGATAAAGTCAAAGCCATCCAAGAGATGCCTGCACCGAAGACAGAAAAAGAAGTTCGAGGGTTCTTAGGTCGATTGAACTACATCTCAAGGTTCATATCTCACCTCACAGCAACCTGTGAACCCTTGTTCAAGCTGTTAAGAAAAGAACAGACGGTCAGGTGGAATGAAGACTGCCAGAAGGCTTTTGACAAGATCAAAGAATATCTGCAAGAACCTCCAATCCTTATGCCTCCAGTTGAAGGAAGACCTCTAATCATGTACTTGACAGTATTAGAAGAGTCGATGGGGTGTGTGCTGGGCCAGCATGACGAGTCTGGTCGAAAAGAGTATGCAATATACTACCTAAGCAAAAAGTTTACCGACTGTGAACAGCGTTATTCACTGCTCGAGAAAACTTGCTGTGCTTTAGCGTGGGCTGCTCGCCGACTGAGACAGTATATGTTGACCCACACTACTTTGTTGATCTCAAAAATGGATCCAGTCAAGTACATATTTGAGAAGCCAGCTCTTACCGGACGGGTTGCAAGATGGCAGATGATCCTTACAGAATATGACATCCAATACACATCTCAGAAAGCCATCAAGGGCAGTGTATTGTCTGAATATCTTGCTGAGCAACCTATTGATGATTACCAGCCTATGAGATTTGACTTCCCTGATGAAGACATCATGTTCATAAAAGCAAAAGATCATGAAGAGCCTGTTCACACTGAAGGGCCCGACCCGGAAGAAGAATGGACTATGATGTTTGATGGGGCTGTTAACATGAATGGTCGTGGCGTTGGTGCAGTACTCATTACACCAAAAGGAGTTCACATGCCTTTCTCGGCAAAACTCACTTTCAACTGCACTAACAACGAAGCTGAATACGAAGCTTGCATTATGGGTCTTGAGGAAGCCATTGACCTCAGGATCAAGACATTGACTGTATTCGGAGATTCAGCTCTGGTAATCAATCAAACCAATGGCAAATGGTACACCCATCAGGATCATCTGATACCTTACAGGGATTATACAAGAGGGTTACTGACTTTCTTCACAACAGTCAAGCTTGAGTATATCCCTCGGGACGAGAATCAGTTTGCAGATGCTCTTGCTACCATTTCATCCATGATCAAAGTTCAAGCTGCCAACTTTGTGCCTCAGATTTCAGTATCCAGACTTGATAGACCAGCATATGTATTTGCAGCAGATGTTGTTAAGGATGATAAGCCTTGGTTCCATGACATTAAGTGCTTCTTGGAGGATCAAACATACCCACCAGGGGCATCTTCCAATGATAAGAAGACTTTGAGAAGGCTTGCTGGTAGTTTCTTCCTGAACACTGATGGGTCTTTATACAAGAGGAACTTTTATATGATACTCCTCAGATGTGTTGATAAGACAGAAGCAGATTTGTTAATGCATGAAGTGCACGAAGGATCCTTTGGTACCCATGCTGGAGGGCATGCCATGGCTAAGAAGTTGCTAAGATCAGGTTATTACTGGATCACAATGGATGCAGACTGTTGTGCCTACGCCAGAAAATGCCATAAATGCCAGATTTATGCAGATAAGGTGCATGTGCCTCCCAATCCTTTGAACATAATGTCTTCACCATGGCCCTTTGCCATGTGGGGCATTGACATGATTGGCAAGATTGAACCAACTGCTTCAAACGGCCACCGATTCATCCTGGTCGCCATTGACTATTTCACCAAGTGGGTTGAAGCAGCCTCATATGCAAACGTCACAAGGCAAGTGGTAGCCCGATTTCTGAAAAGAGATATCATCTGTCGGTATGGAGTTCCCGAGCGAATCATCACTGATAATGGTTCCAACTTGAACAACAAAATGATGGCAGAGCTGTGCCGGGACTTCAAGATCCAACACCACAATTCTTCTCCTTACAGGCCAAAGATGAACGGCGCTGTTGAGGCAGCTAATAAGAATATCAAGAAGATTGTGCAGAAGATGGTAGTCACCTACAAAGACTGGCATGAAATGCTACCGTTTGCCTTGCATGGGTACCGCACGTCAATCAGGACATCCACTGGGGCAACACCGTATCAGCTTGTGTATGGTATGGAAGCAGTCCTACCTGTTGAAGTTGAATTACCCTCTCTACGGGTACTAATGGATGTTAAACTGAGTGAAGCAGAATGGGTTCGGGCCCGGTACGAACAACTGAGTCTGATTAAAGAGAAAAGATTAGCTGCAATCTGTCATGGGCAGTTGTATCAGAAAAGAATGAAGAGAGCCTTCGATCAGAAAGTCAGGCACCGAGAGTACCAAGTAGGAGATCTTGTGTTGAAGAGAATCCTCCCTCCTCATACAGACCACAGGGGCAAATGGACTCCGAATTATGAAGGACCATTCGTGGTAAAGAAAGTTTTTTCTGGTGGAGCACTGATGCTCAGCACCATGGATGGTGAAGATTTCCCGTCCCCTGTGAATTCAGATGCAGTTAAAAAATACTTCGCATAAAAATGACTCGCTGGACATAAAAACAGAATGTAAGTCCAGGCAAAAATAGGGCATCCCGGCGAGTCAAAAACAGAATAAAAGACTCGGGCAAAAATAAGGGAAAATAAACAAAATAAATGTACACCCGCTGAGTTGAAAAGCCGCATTGGACAGCTCAGGCAAAAATGGGTATCCCGATGGATTGAAAACCCGAAAGGGCGATCCATGCAAAATAAGGGAATAAGCGAACAACTGCACTCTGAATTCGTCTGTATCACTTACAACTTGGTAAGCTTCGAAAGGATCAAGCTTCAATCGGAATCAACATTCTTCAGAAAGCCAGATGAGAAGAACGTCAAAAGTCATACGAGTCATAGTGAAGAGAAAGCTCCTTGAAGCGTCATCAACACTGCCAACATTTTGTTTCTCAATTTGTAACAATCTCCTCATTTCAGGGGATTTGTTCCTTTGACTGTATCTCGCCAATTCAGGGCATATGAATTAATAAAATCAGATTTTCAGTCATGTCTCGTTTTGTACATTTTATTTGCAAAAAATGTCTGATGTCTTAAAAGAAAAAAACTGATTGCATAAGAATACAGATGCTTATCTTCAAATAAAAACACGCCTGCAGGAAATATACTTACTCTCAGAAGTATCCTAACTCCTATGACGGAGTCCAGTAAGGGATACCTCGGGATTACCTTGTGCGTTTCTCTATCTTTTTCAGGATTGCAGTTATCCAGAACGCAACTTGGGGCATGTAAGCTTCGTCCCAGCAAGTTGGCAAACCAACACTCAATTTTAGCACCCAAAGTGCTATCTCCCCAGCTGAGTTGCCTTTCATGACTCCTCCCAGCTGAGTTGCCACTTGTTGCTTATCCCCATCAGAGTTGCCAGGCATCACAAAAGGCACCTATATCCCCGGCTGAGTCAGGGACCCTCTTCAACAGAATCCCTAAGGAGGTCTCTCAATGATCTCTCTTTCTCCCCAGCCGAGTTGCCATCTCGCCCTCAGCCGAGTATAAAAGTCAGGGAATCATCTCCCCACAGAGTTCCAGCCTCTATCCAGAAGAGCAGTGCATGAAGATCACAACAGAGTGAAGAAAGATTCTACCAGCCCCAGCTGGGTCTCTCATTCATAAGGATAGTTCTATCAATGACCCATATTCCCAAGCAGATACATCTCATCAGATCTACCGATGATCTCATCCCCAGCTGGGACGTCTATTTCAAACAGATCGGTCAAAGATCTTCGCAGCAACGGGACCCGGATCCCGGTGTGGTATCTTTGCAATCATAGCATTCGCATCATATTCACCCACAAAGCGTAGCATTCCGTCTAACACGGAGCATTACGGCAAAAATCCAACATATAGCATAATCATAAGCCATGTTTCAAACCAACACTTGTGAATAATCACAGTTCATCAACATACAGAAGAAAATCCCCACCAGAGTCCCCAGCAAAAGCAGTTGCCTCACGAATCACAAACACCAGTATATACTCATTTTGGGCACCCGTCCGTGTCATCCTTCCCCAGTAAAGTCGCCTGAACACTCTTTACGAACAAAATCACCCATATTACAGATACTTCCCGACACCCGTCCGTGTCATATCACCGGCAGAAAGCCAAAGACATCAGCTTTGCACTCACATGCACCTATATACTTTTCCTCGGCACCCGTCCGTGTCATATCCCCAGCACAATCACCTACACTTGGTATATCAGATATTTGTTCATATTATGCTTTTCTTTCTCGACACTCGTCCGTGTCACTCTCCCCAGCAGTTAAACACTCATCTATACATCACTCATACTTACTACTCATACTCATACTTATACAGATACTCGTCCGTATCTCATAAACACCGTTTATATCCCCACAGATTCAGCATCAGTCCTTGTTCTTTGTTAACCAGTTGGTACTCGTCCGTATCATTATCTCAGAACATGCGTCAAGCGTTTGTTTCTACTTGATACTCGTCCGTATCATAGTCTTAAGGATGCTCGTCCGCATCTTTAATCCATACACTGTGTCAAACACTTGTGTCTTCTTGAATATAGATACTCGTCTGTGTCCATTATTCCCCAGAAGAATCCTCTCAGATTCAACACTCGTCCGTGTTCTCTGTTAACCAGCTGATACTCGTCCGTATCATCATCTTCGAACACGCGTCAGTATTTGTTTCTACCCGATACTCGTCCGTATCATAGTCTTAAAGATGCTCGTCCGCATTTTTAATCTATACACAATACCAAACACTTATACCTTTCTTTCTTGGTTGTAAACGCTCGTCCGTGTTTACTACTCCCCAGTAGATCGCCAACAAAGCAATTTTTCTTTTATCTAACACTCGTCCTGTGTTATGATAAAACCCTGAGAGCAGCCGTACCCTGCTAGGTGGTCGTCCTCCACCTCTTGATGGTCGTCCTCCATCATGCTCATCCGATGGCCGTCCCCATCGTTGATTTTAGCAGCCGTCCCCTGCTAGGTGGTCGTCCTCCACCCTTTTGATGATCGTCCTTCATCATTTTATCCAATGGCCGTCCCCATTGTTGATTTTGGTTATCTGGCATTCGTCCTATGTCATGATAAACCTCGAGAGCAGTCGTCCCCTGCTAGGTGGTCGTCCTCCACCTCTTGATGGTCGTCCTCCATCATGCTCGTCTGATGGCCGTCCCCATCGTTGACCTTTTATCCGATGGCCGTCCCCATCGTTGATATCTTCGGCAGCCGTACCCTGCCAGGTGGTCGTCCTCCACCTTTGATGGCCGTCCCCATCATATTTCTTTTATTCCCAACAGAGCAGCCGTCCCCTGCTAGGTGATCGTCCTTCACTTTTGATGGCCGTACCCCATCATCTGTTTATTTCATTTATTCTTTAACCCGATGGCCGTCCCCGTCGTGGTCCCTTTTCCTTTTTAACCCGATGGCCGTCCCCATCGTCGGTTACTTTGCTTTGTGAACTTGATGGCCGTCCCCGTCATGTTTCATTTATCCCCAGAAAACTTTACAGCTTTATCTTGATGGCCGTCCCCAACATAATATCTTGTTTTCCCCAGCTAGTCGGCCGTCCCCGTCTTAGCTTTACCGTTTATCCCCAGCATGTCGGCCGTCCCCGTCATTGCTTTATTTTCAGCACTTTCCCCAGCATGTCGGCCGTCCCCGTCATTGCTCTTTACCCAGCAGTCGTCCTCTGCTCGACGGTCGTCCTCCGTCGCCCACTTTACAATATACTTTATTTTCCTTTTATAATCTATATCCCTTTTATTCTTCGTTCTGTGAGTGCAAATTTTGGACTGTCTTTGGTATTCAACCACAAGTTATCTCGCTTGCCTGTTAAGCCGTCGCTTACAACCTGCACAGCTAACTCATGTTTGAATAGGGGCAGCTGTAAACACCCCAAATTTGCCCTCACCCATTCACACCATGGCTTGTGATCATTTCATATGCATAAACACAATCATATCATCTCATATCTCATTTTTGATTCACTGCATAAATTCAAAGTCATCTGCACCTAGGGTTTGTGATCTGAGCAATCCAAGAGCTTCTTGAGCCACTCCAAAGGCAACCAATCACTTCAAAGGGGTCCATGTGTGTTCTTATACCATATTACATCCTCTCAAAGTCAAAAATGCAAAGGAATCACAAGAACTGGGATTGGTGTGGAAGCAGAGCCAGGATAGACTGCACAGTTGACCTAAAATTAGGGTTTTGGTTTCAGAGGCCATAATTCCAAATTTTTTGGTCATTCTTGTTTCCATTGGTCTCTATATGGTATAGGGAGTATGCATATCAATTTTCATGAAGAAATTCCATGGGGAAGTCATCTGATCAAGGGTTGACTTTCTGGACAAGTCAGTGCAAAATCAGGGCATCTGAGGCCCCCAATGACCCAACCAATGGGTGATCTTCATCATTTTGAGTGTATATGATCTTTATTTGATCATGGAAGAAGGTTGAAGTTCACAAAAATCAAGAATTTGGAGTTTTTGCAAGTGTTGACTTTTTGGGCATAGTTGACTTTTCAAGAATGCTTCATTTTAGGTCATTCTTCAAGCCTTGATTCTTGATCCAAAAATGCTTCAAATGGAAAAACTTTGGTCATGAAAGTTGTAGAATACATTTTTCCCTTTTCAAAAAGTACAAGAACATGATCAAATTCTTCTTGGATCAAAAGTTATGGTGTGACAAAGTTGGCAAAAATCATTGATTTTCAAGATGTGCACCAAATGGAAAGTTTGCAAAATCATGAACCAAGGCCATTTGTAACTTCTAGTTCACTTCAAACCAATGTACAAACATCACATAAGTCCTAAAGGTCAGAATTGAACCAAGAATTTTCATGTTTCATGGCTTGTGGAATGAAAAAGTCACATGTGAACCAAAGAGCAACAACTTGCAAAACTCATGATCACACTTCACCAACTAGTTTCCTTGGCTGCTGGACCTTCCCAACATCACACACACATCATGCTGCGCCAGCCCTAGCCTTTGTACCAAGCTAGAATCAAGCCCATGCTTCTCTTACAAAAAAGTTGACTTTTGGCAAAAGCAAACATCCCAATCACCACAGGCCATGTCACATCCTCTGGCCACTTGCAATTGTTTATACTTTCCATTTGCTAGCCAAACATAACAGGAGGCAAGGCTGAAACACTCCATAGCATCACATACTAAAACTCACTACATTTTGCAAAATTCTTCGAATCTGCCTCCTCCCCTCACAAACACTCAAGCAAACTTCACACATCAACTCACCATGCCTCATTGAGTAGAAACCAACAAAGAACCAGGCCTGAAACAAGTCATAACATCACTTCACCATTTTCACCCCAAGCTGCAGTTTCCTTAAAAACACCTTCCACAGCTCACAAACATCCAAAAAAACTTCACAAACCTTCTCCACTCATCATCTGGACCACAAACAACCCTTCACCCTTGCCAGAAACAGCCTGAATCACCATTGCCATTTTCAACTGAGCTTGAGCAGAAGCTGTCCCAACTCATCAACCAGCCAATATAAATTTCTCTCGAGCATTCAAGCATCATCAAGAGGTCATAAGGAGTGGATTTCACCAAAGAAGGAGGTCAGAAAGTTGCTGGAGTGAAAGCTTCGAATCTCAGGTAGCTCAAGAACTTTTTTTCCAGAAATGGATTTTTAAGTTCTAAACTTGTTCTCCATGCCTTACTGATTATCCTGGTGCTTTTAGTTTTGAAAATGGTGATGAAATGAGAATGTAATTGCTCTCTGAAACTCTGTGACCTAAAAATTTGTTTTGTTCGATTCATGAATTCCAGGAAGAATAAATTTGTTTTGATTGGGGGTTTTGGTTCGTGAGTGAGTGGGAATCATTTCCATGTTTTTAGATTTCGTTTTAGTTAGGTTTTGAGAGTTTTAGGGATTTTCAGGTGGGCTTCCCACCGGAGAAGACGACCGGAGGTCTTCTCCGGCCACCTGAAAATCATTAGGGCATAATCCTGTAATTAATTGCCATTTGAATTTGGGCCGTAGGATCAGTTGACTCCATTGACCTCCCGCGCGTGTGAATGGCTCAGATCAAGTCATTATGCCCTAATCCACTTAATTAGTTTTAATTAATTATAATTAAATTAATTTATCCAGAGTGAATCTAGACCCTCCATTCACGCGCGCAGTCCACCCTTTTGAATCCAGAATCAATCTCAGCCATCCTTTCTGCTTACTTTCTTTAAAATTCATTTATTTTCATTTCTTTTTCATTTAACTTGCATAATTTATTTAAAATAGTAAAAAATGTCTAAAAATTATGAAACTTTTTCTCATGAGTTTTAATAATTTTTATGACACAAAAATATTTTTATTTTTATTTTTAGCATTTAAAATGTATTTTTAAATATTTAAAAGATTATTTTTAATTGATTAATGAAAATTAATTTATTAAAAATACTTTTAAGTATCTAAAAATCACCAAAAAATTCATGAAATGTTCTAAGACATTTAGAAACATTGTCCAACCTCCAAACCAAATTTCTTTTTTGATCTTGATGCATTTTGAGAATTTTTCATTGAATTAAAATCATTTTTGTGCATTAATTTGATCCATAGTTCAAAAAAATCATTTCTGCCTATTCATGAGGAGTTGGACATTGATTCTTTTTGCATTGCATTGTGTTTAGCATGTAGTTTTTGAGATTAAATTGCCATGATTTGATCTTTCATTTTCCATTTGTTTGGCATTTTTCTTGTTAAGGTACCCTAAAACCCTAGAAATTTTAGGAAATTCATAATTTTTATCAGGTTAAGAGTTGGAACCTCTCCTTTGGGCAGTGAGTTAATATAGGTTTAGGGATCCTTTGAATGCATTTTCAAATTTTTATCTTGATGTTTGCTTCTGATTTTGGTTTTTGTTTGATGCTTTGATCATGAACCCTAATTTGGGCTTCCATATGCATCCATCTTGTATTTGCTTGCATACCTTGACTTGCCATAGCATTTTGTGTATCCATTTGATTCATTTGACATCTTAAGACATATTAGAAGCATGTTTGATCATTGCATCTTGCATTTTCCATGTTGTATGTCATTTGCATTCCATAATTTTTCATGTATGATCATGGTTCTAAGCTTGCTTCATCTGCATACATAAGCTTGTATGATCATCTCCATGCCTTGTCTCATGTTTGTAGCATCTCATAACATCATTAGCATCATGTAAATGCTTCTGGTTTTGTTTCTCATCATGTCATCTCATCCCATTTTGCAT
Source organism: Lathyrus aphaca (assembly GCA_963966055.1). NCBI lineage: Eukaryota > Viridiplantae > Streptophyta > Magnoliopsida > Fabales > Fabaceae > Lathyrus > Lathyrus aphaca. The sequence continues at coordinate 176,272,530 of OZ014522.1, forward strand.
TGCATTGCATTTCTTTTCTAACCTTTTCAGGTGGTAAGTGACTTGGGAAGTGAATTTGCCTTCACTTCTCATATTTTCTTCTCATCCCTCTCTTGCATCCATTGCTGCATTTTTATATTTGTTTGAGTTTGAGCTTGCTCATTCCTCTTCTTCTTACTTTCTTTCTTCAAGTGACTTGACTTCTTGAATGAAGCAAGTTGCTTTGCTTCTCTTGATCCTTTCATCTGCTTCCTGGTGGTTCCATTGGAGATCTTTCTTGTTTAACCTCACAAACCTTAGGAACAACCAAGCATGACAATGATTAGGGTTTTGATTAGTCTTCCCCCTTAGTTTTACCTTTGTGTCTCTCTTGAGTCTTCTCTTCTCACCTCATAATCAGGGACTAAACCCTAAAGGCTTTAAGGCTTTGTGATTAAGCTTATGCCTGCATCCTTCTCTTAGGATGGAGTGTATAACTTTAATCCTAAGTGTTAAACCCTTAATGTGTTTAAATCTCTTAATCAATTCACTTAATAAGTATCAAGACATCACACTTGTAACTTGGGCCTTGCATTAGGGTTCTAATTCTTCCTTAAATGGTTAAGAAGGACTAACCCTAGTGTTAATGGACAAGTCCCCCTCAAGTTGTCTTACAAACCATAAAAAACACTTCATCATCATACCATTAATTAAAATCCACTTAATCAAAGGCTTGTTTTGTCATGAGTTTAATCCCTAATCATGGATTAAGTTGAGGAGCTTTCCTCAGCTTAAACATTCTCATCTATTATCCTTCTATTAGGATGGTGTAATGAGTCTGTTTAATCCCTGATTATGGCTTAACCTCATTACTCAACACTAAACAAAAACACCTAAATAATCACAAGTAGGTTAATGATCTTAATCCTGCATCATGGTGATTAAGTGTGAGAAGCTGACTTCACACTTAAGGTATTCTCATTACCCCTAATCAGAGGGAAGATGTGGTGAGTTTACTAAATCCATTGGTTTAGACTTAAGCTCATTAACTTATGACAAAAATCCAAAAAACAATAAAAGACTGAAAACACAAAAAACAAACAATAATCGTCTCCTCCGGGATTCTTTTCTCATCATCTTCACTCACAAACGAGAACTTGCTTCTTCCGTCTCATGCAAGACAGTTTGCACCTGAGCCAGACAGGTCATACACTTGAGCATAGATAAGTAAGCAGTTCATAAGTCAATTCATCTTTCAGTCTCTTTGGGTCGAACTACGGTGTTCTGACTTCCTCATTGCACGAGAGGATACGTAGGCATAACTTAACAGTTATCGAACAAAAGTCTCTGTACATTCCCCCTCCTTTCAGCATCATTCTTAGCCTCATGATCTTGAGCATCTCACTCCTTTCTTACACTGACATTTTCATACTGCACATCACATTTCTTTTACACTGACACTTGTACATTCTTTTCCAGCTATTTTATACACAAATTGCACTGACACTACCCCTTTAAAACACAAATCTTTTAAGCGTGGATCCCGTCGAGTACGGCGGACAATCTGGGTGCTAATACCTTCCCAGGTTGTAACCAACCCCCTTTCTCAGTCTCTCTGGTTCGCAACCGTCTTGTCCATATCTTTCTAGGCCTATGCAGCATTGCCTTTCCTCCGGGATAAAAATGCCTAGCTGGCGACTCTATTCATTCTCCAGTGAGTTCACGGCTGTGTGTTCTCACTGTTCCCTTCGCCGACCGTTCGCGTCTGTACCCCTTTTGACCCGGTGTCACTTGGCGGGAGCGACAGCTTGGCGACTCTGCTGGGGACCATTATATTGCAACCAGGGCTTCTGGTTCTTTTTGTGGGTTCCTCCTAGCGCTTGATCGATTTGTGTTTACTGGGGTGTTATCTGTGCTTGTGTGTTTGTTTATTTACTGCTTTATGTACAGTTGTTTACTGCTTTCTTTATTGCTTTTGTATATATCATACTGTCATGCTGCTGGCTGGATCTGGTTTTTGTTTTGGTGGGTGGGGTTCTATTGAGAGTTAAGGTCCTATACCGGGGACCTGAGTGACACCTAGGCTAGAGTGAATCATATTCTTTCCCATTCCATCTCGGTCTGGTGCGGGAATATGAAACACGGTTCAGATATGGGTTTCTTCTTGAGAACTCTGTGTTGCAGATTTCCTGCAATGCTAGGGCTATCTGGGAAGCCTGCTAAGTCTGGATGACCTTTAGTATTGACCTTCAGAAACTGGGGTGAATTAGAGGAGGAACTTTTATGGTTATTGTAAACACTGTACCTCCGGGTTAGAAGTGTTTACACTTCTCATAACTGATCCAAGTCTGAGGATCCTTGTTTTAGAACACCACCTGTGAGGGGGTTGGGCTGTTTACAGGTTTGCAGGTACCTTGACCTCAGAATACCCTGTTACTTTGTTTGTTTAAGAGTACTCCATGTTGGAACAGTTCTTGTGATTCTAAAACCCTGGACATGTGGCTCTTTATTTGAGTCCCCCACCTTGGTTACTGGATTTATAGACCTCCATCTGGAATTCTTGAACACACATGGACTTACATCAGAGCATTTTGATCAGATCCAGCTCAGACACAGACCCTTGCATATCATTTGCATACATAATCATTGCATCATATTGACATTTGCCTATTTGTGTTTCAGGGTATCCATCTTCATTTGGTTTTGGTTTTGACCCCATCTTCAGTATTGGCCCATCTTCATCAGCCTCTGCTTCAGCTATCACCTGCACCAGCCAATCAGTGGCCCTTTCTTCAGTGTTATCATCAGCACCTGTCTCTACTCAGTCTCAGCATCATGGCTCCTAAAAAGAGCAACATCACCTATCACTTCTTCCAGCCAGAGCTATCTGACATCAGGAGGATTCAGACCCTGATCACTCCAGATCACATACAATTGTTCAGGGAAAGCTATGGAGATATACTTGATATGGTTATGGATCTGGACCCTTCACAGAGAAGCCTGATCCACACTTGCATTCAGTTTTATGATCCCCCACTGAGATGCTTCACTTTTCAGGACTTTCAGCTAGGCCCTCTATTAGAAGAATACTCATCATTGGTTGGTATGCCTATCAGGGCTGGAATCCCTTTCAACCCTGAGATGGTCTTTCCTAGTAATGGAGAAGTAGCAAAGGCTTTGCATCTGGAACCTGTCCTGACTGAGCAGCATATGACTCCTAAAGCTGGAATCCCTGGTTTTCATTTGGATTTCTTGATCTCTCAAGCTATCCTGAAAGCTTCTTTAGGAGAGTGGAAAGCTGTTTGTGCTTTATTGGCCTTGAGTGTATATGGAATTGTATTGTTTGCAGATGAGCCTCGATTCATTAGCAAGAATGCAATCCATCTTTTCATCTTGAAGAACCCAGTGCCCACTTTATTGGGGGATCTCTATTACTCAGTGCATCAGAGAAATGAAAAGCAGAGGGGAAGATTAGTGAGGTGTTGTGCTCCATTGTTCCACACTTGGCTTCTCAGGCATCTACCCAGGACAGATGCATTTCTGAATCCTCATCAGCAAAGGAACTGGGCTAGAAGACTCACTGCTTTGACCTCAGCTGATATCAGATGGTGCACTCAGAGCACTAAGGGCAGGGATATCATCACCAGCTGTGGGCATTTTCCCAATGTGCCCTTAATAGGAGTTAAGGGTAGTATCAATTACAACCCTCTGCTGTTCAGAAGACAACTGGGCTATGCACTGGTCCATACTCCTAAGGCACAGGACTTGGTTGAGACTCTCTATTGTGAGAACAAGATTAATCTGGCTGTTGTTAGGCAGGCTGCTTGGGCTTGGGATAATGTTCAAACCAAGGGAATAACCATTTTGGGAAAGTGCAGCAATGTGGCTTCAGCACAATATTATGAGTGGTCCTATGCCAGGGCTCAATTCTCTGGAATGCCCTTTACCATAGAAGATATGCCTGAATCATCTTCAGCACCCCCTGCCACTATCAGTTTGGAAGAGTTTGAAAGCTTGAAGGAAAGAAATGAAAAGTTAACCCAGGCTTTGCAGAAGACCCTCCGAGAGAGGAGTGATGGTATGAGGGAGGTTGAGAGATTGGAAAAGTTGAGAGTGGAGCATCTGGTTAAGATTGAGAAGTCTGGGGATTATATCAAAAAGTCTAAAGCTGGAGAGCAAATTCTGAAGAATGCTTGCAAAGAAGCCCAGTTCCAGAGAGCAAGGACAGACTTGTATCTGAAGGAGAGTCAGGCCCGGTGGGTCAGGATCACCGAAGCTCGTACTCTGGAGGACAAGAGAGTTCAAGACAAGATGGAGCAACTGGAAGCTAGTGCAAAAGTGCAGCAAGAAGCCCTGGCAGCAGCCCAGAGGGAGATATCAGAGCTGAAGATCAAAACAGGAATAAAGAGGTCCAAGGACCAAACTCAGCACAAGAGGCTAACAGCAGCTATTACGACCCGGAACCTCCTCATCAGGAATCTCACGGAGCGTCCGGCTGATCCTGTGACCAAAGCACTTCTCAAGGAAGTTCGTGAGGATGAGTTTGGTCTTGGCGTTTGACCATTTGTTTGTTGTTGCTTTCATTCCATGTACTTTTATTTTTCTTTCTTGTGATGTATTTTGACCCCTCAGAGGGTTTGTATTTGTAAGACAAACTATGTACCGTTTTGCTTTTTGTAATATATGTATTAGTTTGTTCCATCCGGGTTTACTTCGAAAGCAACATCAACAACATCTTCAAGGGTCTGGAAGGGTCAAAACTGAAAGCCAAACCGGATACCTTGATAACAAATAAGCATAACTGCATTGCATGCTAACCTTTTGTTTGTTTTGTAGGTTTTTGTTTTAATGCTACTAACTCTGTTGTGATGTTCAGGAACTATTGCTAGGCGTCGGGTATTTCCCCTCAACCGTCTGCACCGTTATCCGACCCGTAACAACCTTCCGGGCATTCAAATGGATCAGGTACAGCAGGACCTTGCAGAGGTCAGGACTCAAATGGCAAACGAAAGATTGGAAATGAGAACACAGATAGCTCAGTTTATGGAAGTAATGAACAACATGGCTCAGAGCCAAGAAAGATTGAGGGCCATGGTGGAAAGGCAAAACCAAGAAGATCCACATATAGGGACTGCCGGGACCAGCAACAATGAAAGGGTCCAACCTCATGTTAACCCTCCTGTATTTGGCCCCCATCTTCATCCAGAGGTCAATATTCCTGCAAATGTTCAAGGGACTGCCACTGCAGGGAGGGTACTGCAAGAAGACCCTCAAGAAGACCAGTTCACAGTAATGGGAGCCGGGGAAGAAGCTTATGATAGAAGGTTGGAGGAGATAGCTGAGAAATTGAGGTCCTTAGAATCTCAAAACTCTTTGGGTTTCGATGTCATGGACATGGGCTTGGTAGACGGGGTCAGGATTCCCCATAAGTTCAAGCCTCCTTGTTTTGAAAAATACAACGGGACTTCATGCCCCCGGACTCATTTACAATCATTTCTGGGGAGGCTGAAGGCCTATACTATGGATGAGAAGCTCTGGATGTTCTATTTTGAAGATAGCTTGACTGGAGCGTCAAGAGAATGGTACTCTCACTTGACAAGGGCAACTATTAGATGCTGGAAGGACCTGGCAGAGGCCTTCATCAGACAGTATCAATACAACTTAGACATGGCACCCAACAGGACCCTCCTAATGGGAATGTCACAGTCGTCAAGAGAAAGTTTCCGAGAATATGCCCAGAGATGGAGGCAATTGGCTGCTGCTGTTCAGCCACCTATGTCTGAAAGGGAAATGGCAGACATGTTCATGAACACCCTTCAGGGAACATATATTGACAGGCTGGCTGCTTTCTCCTCCACTAGCTTTGCAGATGTTGTCATAGCTGGGGAGAGAATTGAGAGCCTGTTAAAAATGGGCAAGATTTCTGACAATGGTGCCAGCTCGTCTAGTAGTACAAGAAAGCCTTTTGCAGGCCCGAGAAGAACCGGCGAGACCAATGCCATCCACACCAACAGGGGCAGGCCCCAATATGTTCACAGATCAGTGGCAGCAGTCACCATTCCTGCTCCAGCTCATCCACAACCAGCTTATCAACCTCCGCAGCAAAACTATCAGCAACAACCCCAGTACCATCAACAAAATCAGTATCCTCCGAGAAATTACAACAACAGCAACACCAACAATAATAACCAGCAAAGGCCATTCCAACAGAGGCCTTCTCAAGCCAACAGGGTAATCGATCCGATCCCTATGCCATATGCTACATTGCTGCCACAACTCCTGAAACTCAACCTAGTTGAGCTAAGGACGCTGGCACCTCCAGATCCCAACAGTCTACCCAGGAACTATGACTCCAACGCCAGATGTGCCTTCCATTCAAACGCACCTGGCCACAGTACAGAAAAGTGCAGAGCTCTGCACATGAAGGTACAAGACCTGGTAGACTCTAAGGCTTTGAATTTCGCACCACCACCCAATGTCAATAAGAACCCCATGCCAAATCACGGTGGTCCCAGAATTAACGCTATTGAAGAAGACAAGCCGTCTTATTTAATAACCAGTGTGGGTCAGATCAGGACACCGTTGGTGGAAATCAAAGCTCAGCTCTTGGAATGTCAAATGTTCCCGGGGTGTGAGTTAGGTTGTGCTTACTGCAATATCTCGGTAAATGGGTGCGATAATTTGAGGAATGGCATAGATGGCCTTATTCAGAGTGGCCAGCTTCAGATCACCACATCATTTCCAACAAATCCAGCAATCTCATCAGCAACGGTTTCAGAACCTCCTACAACTGCAGCAACCATTGTTCCTGACAATTCTTCGGTTTCATCAACAAGTACTTCGTCTGTCATTTCAACTGATCAGATATCAATGAATGTTCCTTCTACAACTCCAGCACCAATCCATTTTGAACCTCCTACAACAACAACATCCATTCTTCCACCAATGTCTCCTACAACACCAGCAACAAATCATGAAGATGTCTCAACTGTCACAATATTTTATGATCCAGAAAACAACTCTGCCTACAACTCAGAAAGTGCTGCTCCCACTAGAGCACCAGTCACAATTTATTATGATCCGCAGACTATCACAATTCCTCCCGCAGCTGCAGTCAGTCCAGTCACTATCACGGTGCCTGGACCAGTACCTTATGAAAGCAGTAATGCCATCCCCTGGCATTACGGCTCTGACCTGTACTGTGAAGGACAAAGAATCACTTTTGAATCATCAACACCTGCACCACAAATAGACAATGTGGGAGGAGGCGGAGGCTTCACTCGAAGCGGACGTCTCTTCGCCCCACAAATCCAGAGACCCACCGCCGAAGCAGAAGCTGCTGCCAAGGCAAAAGGGAAGAGCCCTGTGCAGGAAGACCAGACTGTTAAAGAAGCTTTGAAAACACCCTTCGATCAAGAGGTTGATGAGTTCATGCGAATCATCAAAAAGAGTGATTATAAAGTAGTGGATCAGCTTCATCAGACGCCTTCCAAGATCTCAATCTTATCATTGCTTATGTGCTCCGAAGCCCATCGGAATGCACTCCTCAAAGTCTTGCACGCAGCTTACGTGCCTGAAGAGATCACTGTCAATCAGCTGGAAGCTGTAGTTGGAAATGTTAATGCTAGTCACGGACTAGGGTTCACCAATACTGATTTGACAACGGAAGGCCGCAACCATAACAAAGCCTTGCACATAACCATGGAATGTAAATGTGCTGTCCTTTCCCATGTGCTGGTAGACACGGGGTCATCCCTCAATGTCTTACCTAAGAAGGCCCTGGTGAAGCTAGAATATGATGGATTGGCGTTAAGACCCAACAACCTGGTGGTGAGAGCCTTTGATGGTTCAAAAAGATCGGTTCTGGGAGAGATTGAGTTACCCGTAACGATTGGCCCGCAGACCTTCAAAACTACCTTCTACGTGATGGATATACAGCCTGCCTACAGCTGTCTATTGGGTAGGCCATGGATCCACGCCGCTGGCGCCGTGACCTCTACCCTTCACCAGAAGTTAAAATATGAGTGGGAGGGTCAAATCGTTACAATCTGTGGAGAGGAGGATATTTTTGTCAGCCACCTGGCTACCTATAAGTATATCGAGATGGATGGGGAGATCCATGAAACGATGAGCCAGGGTTTTGAAGCCTTGAATGTGAATGAAACATCTGATGTACCTGGTACTTCAATATCATCATACCAACAAGCCCGGAAGGTTGTTGAGGAAGGAAACGCCCAAGGCTGGGGCAAACTGCTATCGGTGGAAAGGAAAGAGGACAGATTTGGGTTGGGTTACAAACCAACTTAACAAGATCAAGCAGCGGCTGCGAAAGAGCCCAACTTTGTGAGTGGGGGGATGCTCACCCCTGATGCTGTAAACTGTCTGGAAGACGAGCTGGAAGAAGAACGCAACCTGGAAAGCTGGATTCGTCCAAAGATCCCGGGGAGCAGTATCTCAAACTGGTCTTCCCAGGAAATTATAAGGGTTACTCATGCAGAGTAATTATTATTTCCTGTATTTTTATAGCATGCATCAAAGTCTTGCATCTTGCCCAAGATGACAAGACTCATTTTGTAACCGGGCCATCTGTACCTTTTTGTGCAAACAAGATTAATCAATGAAATATCAGACATCTTTTTGCAAATGAGTCTTTTTCTTTTCCACTCACTGTTTTTCCATTTTTCTTTTTGTACAAAAAATAAATGGCAGTGTTGTCAAAATGACAACTTTATTTCACTTTTCTAAAACAAGATTAAAATCAAATCACTAAAATGAACAAACTAAACCCTTGCAGAGAGTGCCTTCCTGACAGCACCGACAACAGCACGGCTATGACTTCGTATGACTTTGACAATCCAATCAATCAAGCCGATGAAGGGGTTGAAGAAGAGTATGAGCTTCCTGAAGAGCTAGCCAGGTTGTTAAGACAAGAGGAAAAGGTTATTACTCCTCACCAGGAGGAGGTTGAAGTGATTAATCTTGGTACAGATGAAGACGTGAAGGAAGTTAGAATCGGGGCCTGCTTGCAAGACTCAGTGAAGAGACAACTGATTGACCTGCTTCAAGAGTATGTGGACGTGTTTGCTTGGTCTTACCAAGATATGCCAGGGTTGGATACCGATATTGTTGTGCACAAGCTGCCTTTGAGAGAAGAATGCCCGCCAGTTAAACAGAAGTTGCGCCGTACTCGCCCAGACATGGCTATGAAAATCAAGGAGGAGGTACAAAAGCAGTGGGACGCCGGGTTCCTTGCTGTAACTAGCTATCCACCGTGGGTTGCTAACATAGTACCTGTGCCTAAGAAAGACGGCAAAGTAAGGATGTGCGTTGACTACCGGGATCTGAACAGAGCCAGCCCGAAAGATGATTTCCCTTTACCTCACATTGATGTATTGGTGGATAATACGGCTCAGTTCTCGGTATTCTCCTTCATGGACGGATTTTCAGGATACAACCAGATTAAAATGTCACCTGAAGACATGGAGAAGACAACATTCATCACACCCTGGGGCACATTCTGTTACAAAGTGATGCCATTCGGACTGAAGAATGCTGGTGCCACATATCAACGGGCTATGGTAACATTATTCCACGATATGATCCATAAAGAAATCGAGTGTTATGTGGATGACATGATTGCCAAGTCCCTTACTGAAGAAGATCACCTGGTGAATCTACTGAAGTTATTCAAGCGTCTGAGGAAATACCAACTGAAGTTGAACCCCAACAAATGCACATTCGGGGTGAGATCTGGTAAGCTGCTGGGTTTTATTGTGAGCGAGAAAGGGATTGAAGTTGACCCTGATAAAGTCAAAGCCATCCAAGAGATGCCTGCACCGAAGACAGAAAAAGAAGTTCGAGGGTTCTTAGGTCGATTGAACTACATCTCAAGGTTCATATCTCACCTCACAGCAACCTGTGAACCCTTGTTCAAGCTGTTAAGAAAAGAACAGACGGTTAGGTGGAATGAAGACTGCCAGAAGGCTTTTGACAAGATCAAAGAATATCTGCAAGAACCTCCAATCCTTATGCCTCCAGTTGAAGGAAGACCTCTAATCATGTACTTGACAGTATTAGAAGAGTCGATGGGGTGTGTGCTGGGCCAGCATGACGAGTCTGGTCGAAAAGAGTATGCAATATACTACCTAAGCAAAAAGTTTACCGACTGTGAACAGCGTTATTCACTGCTCGAGAAAACTTGCTGTGCTTTAGCGTGGGCTGCTCGCCGACTGAGACAGTATATGTTGACCCACACTACTTTGTTGATCTCAAAAATGGATCCAGTCAAGTACATATTTGAGAAGCCAGCTCTTACCGGACGGGTTGCAAGATGGCAGATGATCCTTACAGAATATGACATCCAATACACATCTCAGAAAGCCATCAAGGGCAGTGTATTGTCTGAATATCTTGCTGAGCAACCTATTGATGATTACCAGCCTATGAGATTTGACTTCCCTGATGAAGACATCATGTTCATAAAAGCAAAAGATCATGAAGAGCCTGTTCACACTGAAGGGCCCGACCCGGAAGAAGAATGGACTATGATGTTTGATGGGGCTGTTAACATGAATGGTCGTGGCGTTGGTGCAGTACTCATTACACCAAAAGGAGTTCACATGCCTTTCTCGGCAAAACTCACTTTCAACTGCACTAACAACGAAGCTGAATACGAAGCTTGCATTATGGGTCTTGAGGAAGCCATTGACCTCAGGATCAAGACATTGACTGTATTCGGAGATTCAGCTCTGGTAATCAATCAAACCAATGGCAAATGGTACACCCATCAGGATCATCTGATACCTTACAGGGATTATACAAGAGGGTTACTGACTTTCTTCACAACAGTCAAGCTTGAGTATATCCCTCGGGACGAGAATCAGTTTGCAGATGCTCTTGCTACCATTTCATCCATGATCAAAGTTCAAGCTGCCAACTTTGTGCCTCAGATTTCAGTATCCAGACTTGATAGACCAGCATATGTATTTGCAGCAGATGTTGTTAAGGATGATAAGCCTTGGTTCCATGACATTAAGTGCTTCTTGGAGGATCAAACATACCCACCAGGGGCATCTTCCAATGATAAGAAGACTTTGAGAAGGCTTGCTGGTAGTTTCTTCCTGAACACTGATGGGTCTTTATACAAGAGGAACTTTGATATGATACTCCTCAGATGTGTTGATAAGACAGAAGCAGATTTGTTAATGCATGAAGTGCACGAAGGATCCTTTGGTACCCATGCTGGAGGGCATGCCATGGCTAAGAAGTTGCTAAGATCAGGTTATTACTGGATCACAATGGATGCAGACTGTTGTGCCTACGCCAGAAAATGCCATAAATGCCAGATTTATGCAGATAAGGTGCATGTGCCTCCCAATCCTTTGAACATAATGTCTTCACCATGGCCCTTTGCCATGTGGGGCATTGACATGATTGGCAAGATTGAACCAACTGCTTCAAACGGCCACCGATTCATCCTGGTCGCCATTGACTATTTCACCAAGTGGGTTGAAGCAGCCTCATATGCAAACGTCACAAGGCAAGTGGTAGCCCGATTTCTGAAAAGAGATATCATCTGTCGGTATGGAGTTCCCGAGCGAATCATCACTGATAATGGTTCCAACTTGAACAACAAAATGATGGCAGAGCTGTGCCGGGACTTCAAGATCCAACACCACAATTCTTCTCCTTACAGGCCAAAGATGAACGGCGCTGTTGAGGCAGCTAATAAGAATATCAAGAAGATTGTGCAGAAGATGGTAGTCACCTACAAAGACTGGCATGAAATGCTACCGTTTGCCTTGCATGGGTACCGCACGTCAATCAGGACATCCACTGGGGCAACACCGTATCAGCTTGTGTATGGTATGGAAGCAGTCCTACCTGTTGAAGTTGAATTACCCTCTCTACGGGTACTAATGGATGTTAAACTGAGTGAAGCAGAATGGGTTCGGGCCCGGTACGAACAACTGAGTCTGATTAAAGAGAAAAGATTTGCTGCAATCTGTCATGGGCAGTTGTATCAGAAAAGAATGAAGAGAGCCTTCGATCAGAAAGTCAGGCACCGAGAGTACCAAGTAGGAGATCTTGTGTTGAAGAGAATCCTCCCTCCTCATACAGACCACAGGGGCAAATGGACTCCGAATTATGAAGGACCATTCGTGGTAAAGAAAGTTTTTTCTGGTGGAGCACTGATGCTCAGCACCATGGATGGTGAAGATTTCCCGTCCCCTGTGAATTCAGATGCAGTTAAAAAATACTTCGCATAAAAATGACTCGCTGGACATAAAAACAGAATGTAAGTCCAGGCAAAAATAGGGCATCCCGGCGAGTCAAAAACAGAATAAAAGACTCGGGCAAAAATAAGGGAAAATAAACAAAATAAATGTACACCCGCTGAGTTGAAAAGCCGCATTGGACAGCTCAGGCAAAAATGGGTATCCCGATGGATTGAAAACCCGAAAGGGCGATCCATGCAAAATAAGGGAATAAGCGAACAACTGCACTCTGAATTCGTCTGTATCACTTACAACTTGGTAAGCTTCGAAAGGATCAAGCTTCAATCGGAATCAACATTCTTCAGAAAGCCAGATGAGAAGAACGTCAAAAGTCATACGAGTCATAGTGAAGAGAAAGCTCCTTGAAGCGTCATCAACACTGCCAACATTTTGTTTCTCAATTTGTAACAATCTCCTCATTTCAGGGGATTTGTTCCTTTGACTGTATCTCGCCAATTCAGGGCATATGAATTAATAAAATCAGATTTTCAGTCATGTCTCGTTTTGTACATTTTATTTGCAAAAAATGTCTGATGTCTTAAAAGAAAAAAACTGATTGCATAAGAATACAGATGCTTATCTTCAAATAAAAACACGCCTGCAGGAAATATACTTACTCTCAGAAGTATCCTAACTCCTATGACGGAGTCCAGTAAGGGATACCTCGGGATTACCTTGTGCGTTTCTCTATCTTTTTCAGGATTGCAGTTATCCAGAACGCAACTTGGGGCATGTAAGCTTCGTCCCAGCAAGTTGGCAAACCAACACTCAATTTTAGCACCCAAAGTGCTCTCTCCCCAGCTGAGTTGCCTTTCATGACTCCTCCCAGCTGAGTTGCCACTTGTTGCTTATCCCCATCAGAGTTGCCAGGCATCACAAAAGGCACCTATATCCCCGGCTGAGTCAGGGACCCTCTTCAACAGAATCCCTAAGGAGGTCTCTCAATGATCTCTCTTTCTCCCCAGCCGAGTTGCCATCTCGCCCTCAGCCGAGTATAAAAGTCAGGGAATCATCTCCCCACAGAGTTCCAGCCTCTATCCAGAAGAGCAGTGCATGAAGATCACAACAGAGTGAAGAAAGATTCTACCAGCCCCAGCTGGGTCTCTCATTCATAAGGATAGTTCTATCAATGACCCATATTCCCAAGCAGATACATCTCATCAGATCTACCGATGATCTCATCCCCAGCTGGGACGTCTATTTCAAACAGATCGGTCAAAGATCTTCGCAGCAACGGGACCCGGATCCCGGTGTGGTATCTTTGCAATCATAGCATTCGCATCATATTCACCCACAAAGCGTAGCATTCCGTCTAACACGGAGCATTACGGCAAAAATCCAACATATAGCATAATCATAAGCCATGTTTCAAACCAACACTTGTGAATAATCACAGTTCATCAACATACAGAAGAAAATCCCCACCAGAGTCCCCAGCAAAAGCAGTTGCCTCACGAATCACAAACACCAGTATATACTCATTTTGGGCACCCGTCCGTGTCATCCTTCCCCAGTAAAGTCGCCTGAACACTCTTTACGAACAAAATCACCCATATTACAGATACTTCCCGACACCCGTCCGTGTCATATCACCGGCAGAAAGCCAAAGACATCAGCTTTGCACTCACATGCACCTATATACTTTTCCTCGGCACCCGTCCGTGTCATATCCCCAGCACAATCACCTACACTTGGTATATCAGATATTTGTTCATATTATGCTTTTCTTTCTCGACACTCGTCCGTGTCACTCTCCCCAGCAGTTAAACACTCATCTATACATCACTCATACTTACTACTCATACTCATACTTATACAGATACTCGTCCGTATCTCATAAACACCGTTTATATCCCCACAGATTCAGCATCAGTCCTTGTTCTTTGTTAACCAGTTGGTACTCGTCCGTATCATTATCTCAGAACATGCGTCAAGCGTTTGTTTCTACTTGATACTCGTCCGTATCATAGTCTTAAGGATGCTCGTCCGCATCTTTAATCCATACACTGTGTCAAACACTTGTGTCTTCTTGAATATAGATACTCGTCTGTGTCCATTATTCCCCAGAAGAATCCTCTCAGATTCAACACTCGTCCGTGTTCTCTGTTAACCAGCTGATACTCGTCCGTATCATCATCTTCGAACACGCGTCAGTATTTGTTTCTACCCGATACTCGTCCGTATCATAGTCTTAAAGATGCTCGTCCGCATTTTTAATCTATACACAATACCAAACACTTATACCTTTCTTTCTTGGTTGTAAACGCTCGTCCGTGTTTACTACTCCCCAGTAGATCGCCAACAAAGCAATTTTTCTTTTATCTAACACTCGTCCTGTGTTATGATAAAACCCTGAGAGCAGCCGTACCCTGCTAGGTGGTCGTCCTCCACCTCTTGATGGTCGTCCTCCATCATGCTCATCCGATGGCCGTCCCCATCGTTGATTTTAGCAGCCGTCCCCTGCTAGGTGGTCGTCCTCCACCCTTTTGATGATCGTCCTTCATCATTTTATCCAATGGTCGTCCCCATTGTTGATTTTGGTTATCTGGCATTCGTCCTATGTCATGATAAACCTCGAGAGCAGCCGTCCCCTGCTAGGTGGTCGTCCTCCACCTCTTGATGGTCGTCCTCCATCATGCTCGTCTGATGGCCGTCCCCATCGTTGACCTTTTATCCGATGGCCGTCCCCATCGTTGATATCTTCGGCAGCCGTACCCTGCCAGGTGGTCGTCCTCCACCTTTGATGGCCGTCCCCATCATATTTCTTTTATTCCCAACAGAGCAGCCGTCCCCTGCTAGGTGATCGTCCTTCACTTTTGATGGCCGTACCCCATCATCTGTTTATTTCATTTATTCTTTAACCCGATGGCCGTCCCCGTCGTGGTCCCTTTTCCTTTTTAACCCGATGGCCGTCCCCATCGTCGGTTACTTTGCTTTGTGAACTTGATGGCCGTCCCCGTCATGTTTCATTTATCCCCAGAAAACTTTACAGCTTTATCTTGATGGCCGTCCCCAACATAATATCTTGTTTTCCCCAGCTAGTCGGCCGTCCCCGTCTTAGCTTTACCGTTTATCCCCAGCATGTCGGCCGTCCCCGTCATTGCTTTATTTTCAGCACTTTCCCCAGCATGTCGGCCGTCCCCGTCATTGCTCTTTACCCAGCAGTCGTCCTCTGCTCGACGGTCGTCCTCCGTCGCCCACTTTACAATATACTTTATTTTCCTTTTATAATCTATATCCCTTTTCTTCTTCGTTCTGTGAGTGCAAATTTTGGACTGTCTTTGGTATTCAACCACAAGTTATCTCGCTTGCCTGTTAAGCCGTCGCTTACAACCTGCACAGCTAACTCATGTTTGAATAGGGGCAGCTGTAAACACCCCAAATTTGCCCTCACCCATTCACACCATGGCTTGTGATCATTTCATATGCATAAACACAATCATATCATCTCATATCTCATTTTTGATTCACTGCATAAATTCAAAGTCATCTGCACCTAGGGTTTGTGATCTGAGCAATCCAAGAGCTTCTTGAGCCACTCCAAAGGCAACCAATCACTTCAAAGGGGTCCATGTGTGTTCTTATACCATATTACATCCTCTCAAAGTCAAAAATGCAAAGGAATCACAAGAACTGGGATTGGTGTGGAAGCAGAGCCAGGATAGACTGCACAGTTGACCTAAAATTAGGGTTTTGGTTTCAGAGGCCATAATTCCAAATTTTTTGGTCATTCTTGTTTCCATTGGTCTCTATATGGTATAGGGAGTATGCATATCAATTTTCATGAAGAAATTCCATGGGGAAGTCATCTGATCAAGGGTTGACTTTCTGGACAAGTCAGTGCAAAATCAGGGCATCTGAGGCCCCCAATGACCCAACCAATGGGTGATCTTCATCATTTTGAGTGTATATGATCTTTATTTGATCATGGAAGAAGGTTGAAGTTCACAAAAATCAAGAATTTGGAGTTTTTGCAAGTGTTGACTTTTTGGGCATAGTTGACTTTTCAAGAATGCTTCATTTTAGGTCATTCTTCAAGCCTTGATTCTTGATCCAAAAATGCTTCAAATGGAAAAACTTTGGTCATGAAAGTTGTAGAATACATTTTTCCCTTTTCAAAAAGTACAAGAACATGATCAAATTCTTCTTGGATCAAAAGTTATGGTGTGACAAAGTTGGCAAAAATCATTGATTTTCAAGATGTGCACCAAATGGAAAGTTTGCAAAATCATGAACCAAGGCCATTTGTAACTTCTAGTTCACTTCAAACCAATGTACAAACATCACATAAGTCCTAAAGGTCAGAATTGAACCAAGAATTTTCATGTTTCATGGCTTGTGGAATGAAAAAGTCACATGTGAACCAAAGAGCAACAACTTGCAAAACTCATGATCACACTTCACCAACTAGTTTCCTTGGCTGCTGGACCTTCCCAACATCACACACACATCATGCTGCGCCAGCCCTAGCCTTTGTACCAAGCTAGAATCAAGCCCATGCTTCTCTTACAAAAAAGTTGACTTTTGGCAAAAGCAAACATCCCAATCACCACAGGCCATGTCACATCCTCTGGCCACTTGCAATTGTTTATACTTTCCATTTGCTAGCCAAACATAACAGGAGGCAAGGCTGAAACACTCCATAGCATCACATACTAAAACTCACTACATTTTGCAAAATTCTTCGAATCTGCCTCCTCCCCTCACAAACACTCAAGCAAACTTCACACATCAACTCACCATGCCTCATTGAGTAGAAACCAACAAAGAACCAGGCCTGAAACAAGTCATAACATCACTTCACCATTTTCACCCCAAGCTGCAGTTTCCTTAAAAACACCTTCCACAGCTCACAAACATCCAAAAAAACTTCACAAACCTTCTCCACTCATCATCTGGACCACAAACAACCCTTCACCCTTGCTAGAAACAGCCTGAATCACCATTGCCATTTTCAACTGAGCTTGAGCAGAAGCTGTCCCAACTCATCAACCAGCCAATATAAATTTCTCTCGAGCATTCAAGCATCATCAAGAGGTCATAAGGAGTGGATTTCACCAAAGAAGGAGGTCAGAAAGTTGCTGGAGTGAAAGCTTCGAATCTCAGGTAGCTCAAGAACTTTTATTCCAGAAATGGATTTTTAAGTTCTAAACTTGTTCTCCATGCCTTACTGATTATCCTGGTGCTTTTAGTTTTGAAAATGGTGATGAAATGAGAATGTAATTGCTCTCTGAAACTCTGTGACCTAAAAATTTGTTTTGTTCGATTCATGAATTCCAGGAAGAATAAATTTGTTTTGATTGGGGGTTTTGGTTCGTGAGTGAGTGGGAATCATTTCCATGTTTTTAGATTTCGTTTTAGTTAGGTTTTGAGAGTTTTAGGGATTTTCAGGTGGGCTTCCCACCGGAGAAGACGACCGGAGGTCTTCTCCGGCCACCTGAAAATCATTAGGGCATAATCCTGTAATTAATTGCCATTTGAATTTGGGCCGTAGGATCAGTTGACTCCATTGACCTCCCGCGCGTGTGAATGGCTCAGATCAAGTCATTATGCCCTAATCCACTTAATTAGTTTTAATTAATTATAATTAAATTAATTTATCCAGAGTGAATCTAGACCCTCCATTCACGCGCGCAGTCCACCCTTTTGAATCCAGAATCAATCTCAGACATCCTTTCTGCTTACTTTCTTTAAAATTCATTTATTTTCATTTCTTTTTCATTTAACTTGCATAATTTATTTAAAATAGTAAAAAATGTCTAAAAATTATGAAACTTTTTCTCATGAGTTTTAATAATTTTTATGACACAAAAATATTTTTATTTTTATTTTTAGCATTTAAAATGTATTTTTAAATATTTAAAAGATTATTTTTAATTGATTAATGAAAATTAATTTATTAAAAATACTTTTAAGTATCTAAAAATCACCAAAAAATTCATGAAATGTTCTAAGACATTTAGAAACATTGTCCAACCTCCAAACCAAATTTCTTTTTTGATCTTGATGCATTTTGAGAATTTTTCATTGAATTAAAATCATTTTTTTGCATTAATTTGATCCATAGTTCAAAAAAATCATTTCTGCCTATTCATGAGGAGTTGGACATTGATTCTTTTTGCATTGCATTGTGTTTAGCATGTAGTTTTTGAGATTAAATTGCCATGATTTGATCTTTCATTTTCCATTTGTTTGGCATTTTTCTTGTTAAGGTACCCTAAAACCCTAGAAATTTTAGGAAATTCATAACTTTTATCAGGTTAAGAGTTGGAACCTCTCCTTTGGGCAGTGAGTTAATATAGGTTTAGAGATCCTTTGAATGCATTTTCAAATTTTTATCTTGATGTTTGCTTCTGATTTTGGTTTTTGTTTGATGCTTTGATCATGAACCCTAATTTGGGCTTCCATATGCATCCATCTTGTATTTGCTTGCATACCTTGACTTGCCATAGCATTTTGTGTATCCATTTGATTCATTTGACATCTTAAGACATATTAGAAGCATGTTTGATCATTGCATCTTGCATTTGCCATGTTGTATGTCATTTGCATTCCATAATTTTTCATGTATGATCATGGTTCTAAGCTTGCTTCATCTGCATACATAAGCTTGTATGATCATCTCCATGCCTTGTCTCATGTTTGTAGCATCTCATAACATCATTAGCATCATGTAAATGCTTCTGGTTTTGTTTCTCATCATGTCATCTCATCCCATTTTGCATTGCATTGCATTTCTTTTCTAACCTTTTCAGGTGGTAAGTGACTTGGGAAGTGAATTTGCCTTCACTTCTCATATTTTCTTCTCATCCCTCTCTTGCATCCATTGCTGCATTTTTATATGTGTTTGAGTTTGAGCTTGCTCATTCCTCTTCTTCTTACTTTCTTTCTTCAAGTGACTTGACTTCTTGAATGAAGCAAGTTGCTTTGCTTCTCTTGATCCTTTCATCTGCTTCCTGGTGGTTCCATTGGAGATCTTTCTTGTTTAACCTCACAAACCTTAGGAACAACCAAGCATGACAATGATTAGGGTTTTGATTAGTCTTCCCCCTTAGTTTTACCTTTGTGTCTCTCTTGAGTCTTCTCTTCTCACCTCATAATCAGGGACTAAACCCTAAAGGCTTTAAGGCTTTGTGATTAAGCTTATGCCTGCATCCTTCTCTTAGGATGGAGTGTATAACTTTAATCCTAAGTGTTAAACCCTTAATGTGTTTAAATCTCTTAATCAATTCACTTAATAAGTATCAAGACATCACACTTGTAACTTGGGCCTTGCATTAGGGTTCTAATTCTTCCTTAAATGGTTAAGAAGGACTAACCCTAGTGTTAATGGACAAGTCCCCCTCAAGTTGTCTTACAAACCATAAAAAACACTTCATCATCATACCATTAATTAAAATCCACTTAATCAAAGGCTTGTTTTGTCATGAGTTTAATCCCTAATCATGGATTAAGTTGAGGAGCTTTCCTCAGCTTAAACATTCTCATCTATTATCCTTCTATTAGGATGGTGTAATGAGTCTGTTTAATCCCTGATTATGGCTTAACCTCATTACTCAACACTAAACAAAAACACCTAAATAATCACAAGTAGGTTAATGATCTTAATCCTGCATCATGGTGATTAAGTGTGAGAAGCTGACTTCACACTTAAGGTATTCTCATTACCCCTAATCAGAGGGAAGATGTGGTGAGTTTACTAAATCCATTGGTTTAGACTTAAGCTCATTAACTTATGACAAAAATCCAAAAAACAATAAAAGACTGAAAACACAAAAAACAAACAATAATCGTCTCCTCCGGGATTCTTTTCTCATCATCTTCACTCACAAACGAGAACTTGCTTCTTCCGTCTCATGCAAGACAGTTTGCACCTGAGCCAGACAGGTCATACACTTGAGCATAGATAAATAAGCAGTTCATAAGTCAATTCATCTTTCAGTCTCTTTGGGTCGAACTACGGTGTTCTGACTTCCTCATTGCACGAGAGGATACGTAGGCATAACTTAACAGTTATCGAACAAAAGTCTCTGTACATTCCCCCTCCTTTCAGCATCATTCTTAGCCTCATGATCTTGAGCATCTCACTCCTTTCTTACACTGACATTTTCATACTGCACATCACATTTCTTTTACACTGACACTTGTACATTCTTTTCCAGCTATTTTATACACAAATTGCACTGACACTACCCCTTTAAAACACAAATCTTTTAAGCGTGGATCCCGTCGAGTACGGCGGACAATCTGGGTGCTAATACCTTCCCAGGTTGTAACCAACCCCCTTTCTCAGTCTCTCTGGTTCGCAACCGTCTTGTCCATATCTTTCTAGGCCTATGCAGCATTGCCTTTCCTCCGGGATAAAAATGCCTAGCTGGCGACTCTATTCATTCTCCAGTGAGTTCACGGCTGTGTGTTCTCACTGTTCCCTTCGCCGACCGTTCGCGTCTGTACCCCTTTTGACCCGGTGTCACTTGGCGGGAGCGACAATACCACATGGGCAAATGGACGCCAAACTACGAAGGCACATTCATAGTAAATAAAGTTTTCTCTAGTGGGGCACTGATGCTCACTACTATGGAAGGCGAGGATTTCTTATCTCTTGTGAATTCAAATGCAGTTAAAAAATACTTCGCATAAAAGACCTGCTGGACATAAAAACAGAATGTAAGTCCAGGCAAAAATAGGGCATCCCGGAGAGTCAAAAACAGAATAAAAGACTCGGGCAAAAATAAGGGAAAAATTAAAAAAAATGTGTATACCCACTGAGTTGAAAAGCCACATCGGACAACTCAGGAAAAAATGGGTATCCCAGTGGATTGAAAACCAGAAAGGGCGATCCACGCAAAATCAGGGAAAAAGCGAACAACTGCATTCTAAAATCGTCTGTATCACTCACAACATGGCAAGATTCGAAAGGATAAAGTGTCGGTCAGAATCAACCTTCTTCACAAAGAAAGATAAGAAGAACGTTAAGGTCATACAGGTCATAGCAAAGGAAGCTCACTGGAGCGTCATCTTCGACATTGCCAACACTTTAATTTTCTCAATTTAAAGCAATCTCCTCTTTTCAAGGATTCGCTTCTTCATTGTACTTGCCCATTCAGGGCACACAAATCAATAAAATCATAATTTTCAGTCACACTTTGTTTTGTACATTTTTTGTTTCTTTTGCAAAATGTCCGAAGTTCATAATACAACACTTGCATGAAAATATATAAGCCATTTTCAATATATGCTTGTAGGAAATATGCACTCTTGAGCAAATCTAACTCCTATGACTGAATCCAGTTAAGGATACCTCGGGACACTTGTGCGTTTCTTTTTAACAGGTTGCAGGTATTCAAGACAGACAATCTCACAACATGGGGTATATCAAGCCTTGTATCCCCAGCCAAGTCAGCAATCACCTCATCTGTAGGAGTTTTCCCCCATGAAGTTGTTATCCCCTCAGAGGATCCTTCGAGAAACTCATTAAATCCCTAGTGTGTCTCTTTGACGAAGGAGTTACAACAAATTACTTCCTAGAAGTTCTATTCTCCCCGAGTAGGATCTCCCGAGCAATGCCTGAACCGCTCTTCCCCAGCAAAGTTTCCAAGAACACCTTCTTCCTAGAAAAGTCGCCAGGAACTTTCTTTTTCCCCAAAGCATTGCCAGAGACTTCTTTTCCCTAGTGAGGTCGCCAGAGTTTTCCTCAGCTAAGTTGCCAAGATCCTCTCATCTCTAGCAAGTGGCCAAAGTTTTCTCCAGTAGATTTTCCAGGTTCTTCTTTTCCTCAACGGAGTCGCCAGGATTTTCTCATCCTCAACAGAGTGGAAAGAGTCACCTTCCTCAGCCAGTCGCCAGAACTTTCTGTTCCCCATCAGAGTTGCCAGGATTTTCTCATCCTCAGTAGAGTCGGAAGAATCGTTTTCCCGCAGAGTTGCCAGTTGCTCCCCAGTAGAGTTGCCAGGGTTTTCTTTTCCCCAGCGGTTTGCCGAAGTCTTCTCATCCCCAACATGAGTCTCTTCAATAGAAGCTTCCCCAGCCGAGATTCCCACAGAGTTCCCTAGGAAGATCGTTTGGTTATCTTCTCTCCCCACAGATCGGCCAATGATCTCTTTCCCCAGTGGAGTTCTCTCTCTAGACAGATCGCCCAAAGATCTTTCTCCCTGCAGGATCTGGATCTCGGATCGGTTCTCTCATTTTGCATAATCATAGCATTCACATCCTTTTCTCCACGGAGAGCGTAGCATTCCGTCTAATACGGAGCATTACGGCAAAAATCAAACATTTGCATGATCATAAGCCAGATTCGAGCCAATCACCTACAAACATCAGAATCATCTCACCAATAATATACAAAGCTTATCCCCCACAGACAAATCCATAATACTTTTTTCACTCTCAATACAGATACTTGTTCATACTTGTACATATTCTTTTTGACATTCGCCCGCGTCATACCTCCCCAGCAAGTCAAACACTCGTCCATGTCCCTTGCTCAATCTTTTGACACTCGTCCGTGTCTTGCACATATTTCTTCAGCAGGTCAAACACTTGTACATACTTATACAAAATCCTCTGATACTCATCTGTATCTTGTATATATCATCTCCTCAGCAGATCAACACCCGTCCATGTTCCTTGCTTAACCGATTGATACTCGTTCATATCATCATCCTTAAACACGAGTCAGCGTTTGTTTCTATCGATACTCGTCCGTATCGTGGTCCTAAGGATGCTCGTCCGTATCTTTAGTCTATACACACCGTCAAACACTTATACCTTTTATTTTAAAAGCGTAAGCACTCGTCAGTGTTTACCATTCCCCAAAAGTCACCAACAAAACAACTTTTTTATCCGACATTCGTCCTATGTCGTGTAATTGTTTTAGCAGTCGTCCCCTACTAGGTGATCATCCTTCACCTTTTGATGACCGTCCCTCATCATTTATCTGATGACCGTCCCCGTCGTCGACCTTTGTTATCCGGCATTCGTCCTATGTCGCGATAATCCCCAAGAGCAGTCGTACCCTGTTAGGTGATCGAACTTTACCTCTTGATGATCATCCTTCATCATGCTTATCTGATGGCCGTCCCCATAGTTGATCTTCCCTATCCGTCGTTCGTCCTATGTCGTGATATTTTCAGCAGTCGTCCCCTGCTAGGTGATCGTCCTTCACCTTTTGATGATTGTCCCTCATCATTATTTCGTTTATTCTTTTACCCGATGGCCGTCCTCGTCGCGGTTTATTTACCCTTTAACCCGATGGCCATCCCCGTCAGTGCTTTCCTCATATCTTTAATCCCCAAAGAGTTTTATTTCTTTACCCGATGGCCGTCCCCGTCGCGGTCTCTTTATTTCCCAGCATGATGGTTGTCCCCGTCATTGCTTTACTTACCGTTTTTCATCCCCATCAGTCGTCCTCTACTCGATGGTCGTCCTTCCTCGCTTTCATTTTATACCCATACTATACTACCTGTTACAATTTATATCCATTTTATTCTTCTCCCCATTGAGTGCAAATTTCAGACTGTCTTTGGTATTCAACTACAAGTTATCTTGTTTGTCTGTTAAGCCAGGCGCTTACATCCTACACAGCTAACTCAAGCTTGAATAGAGGAAGCTGTAAAAACCCCAAATTTTCCCTCACTTTTTCTCACAGCATGGCTTCTGATCTTTTCATATTGCATTGCATAAGCATCCCATCTTACACTGCATAGTTTTATTTCACTACATAAGATGCATAACTAGGGTTTGTGATCAGATGAATCCAAGAAGTGATCTGATCCATCTCAAAGGCCTTGAAGCTTTCCAAGAGGGTCCATGTGTGTTATATGGTCATATTATGCTCCCTAAAGTTCTTAAAAGTAGAGATATCACAAAGCATTGCAAGGGCATAGAGGCAGACTGAAGATTTCCAGCACATATGACCTAAAATTAGGGTTTTAGGTTTGAGGCCCTTAATCCCAATTTTTTGGGTCATTCTTGATTCCATTGGTCTTAATATGTTATAAGGATCATGTGTACCAAATTTTATGAAGAAATTCATTGTGGAAGTCATTTGATCAACTGGTAACTTGTTGTGCAAGAAAAGTCAGAATCAGGGCATCTGAGGCCACCATCAATGGTACCAAAGGTTCATCTTCATCAATTTGAGGTTCTATGATCTTTATTTGATCGTAGAAGTGGTTATAAGTTCACAAGATTGAATTATTTCTATCTATTTGCAAACTTTCCATTTTTGGACATGACTTATAATGGAAACTTTCCATTTTTGGGAAAGATTTTCAACCTCCTCTTTCTTGATAAAAAAGGCTTCAAATGAAAAATCTTCAAACATGAAAGTTGTAGATTGGATCTTCCCATTTTCAAAAAGTACAATAACTCCTCTTGATTCATCTTAGGACTCAAGATATGATGTTTCAAAGTTGGGAAAATCTTATAATTTTCAAGTTCATGCCAAAGAGGGATTTTTGCAAAACCAAGTTTTAAGCACTCTTGTGACCTTTAATTGACCTCTAAGCATCATAACAACATAACACAACTTGCCTTGATCAGAATTATGCCAAGAATCACAAGATTTCATGCCTTGCACTTCAAGAAATTTCAAAGAGGGAAATTTGAAAAAACCATGCTATCACATGAATCAAGCCATCCAGCTCATAAAATCTGATCCAACAGCCATCCTTGAATGAAGCTGAGGCAGGAAAAGCCCTGTGATCTCCTCTAACCCATGCCATACTCCTGGTTGCCAAACTTTGACTCTTTTGCAAATGAGGCCATACCAATCAAACTGAGCCACAACAACTCTCTGGACCAATCAACATTGTTTATGTGAACAACATGGACCTCAAACATAACAACAATGGATCCTGAAACAAAAAACACTCAGAATCCCAAAAATTTCCATAAACCTTCATCTTTTCGAATCTCCCTCTACAGCCAACAAAAACCACAAATTCTTTCACCATTAATCTCAACATAACCCATAGATCATAAACCACCTTCACCATGGCCTAAAAGCTCCCTAAACCAAAACACGATTTCTGAGTTATCAGAACTGAACCACACAAACCAGCTCATATAAACTCCATCTAAGCCTTTCAAAAGCATCGGGGGGATCATTGGAGTAGGTTTGCACAAGGAAGAGGTCCAGAAATGTCAAAGTTGCAAAGCTTCAACTCAGGTAGTCACCAAGAACTTTTTTTCCAGAACTTTCATTTTAAGTTATAAATTGACTCTATGTGATGTGCTGATCATTTTGAGCTTTGAATCATTAAAAATGGTGTAGTGTGAAGGATGTATTTAACTTCTGAAATTTTTTGCACGTTTTCCGTTTTGCTTCGATTCATGAGTTTGGTGTAATATAAATGGATTTTGTTGCTGGATTCGTGTTCAGAGTTGTTTAATGGTTGATTCTGAAGATTTAGGGAGTTTGGGATGGCCTAGGGAGTGAGATAGAGTGAGGAGCTGGCCGGAGAAGACGACCGAAACACTGTTTTTGTCGCCTGAAAAGGATTAGGGCTTAATTTAGTGTTAATTAGCCAGGTTTGAATTCTGACCTTAGGATCTTGTTTCCCGCGTGTGTGAATGACCCAGATTAATCCACTTAACCCTAATTCATAATTAATTAAATTAATTAAGTTTAATTATCCAGATTCATTCCTAGCCTTAGGATCACGCCCGCAGTCAACCAACTTTGAATATGAGCCTTAGATCTTGCTTACTTTCATTTTCTTTTATTTTATTTGCATTTCTTTCATATATTTATTTAAAATGGCAAAACTATTTATAAAAAACACATTTTCTGCATTTTCACTTCAAATATTTTTCTAAACTAAAAAAAAAAATTATTTTTATTTTTGCATTAAAAAAGTATTTTTAAATCATTTAAATTTTTTATTTAATTAGTTAATTGATTTTGATTAATTAAAAATACATTTAGGTTTCTAAAAATCACAAAAAAATTCATGAAGTATTCTTATGCATTTAGAAAAATTTACAAACTCACCATACAAATATATTTTTAGGTTTGATCATGTTTTCATAATTTACTTTGAATTAGGGTTCATAAAATTCCATTTTTCTAACCCTAACTTGAAAAAATCATTTATGATCAACCATGATGAGTTTGAACTTGGTTCTTTTTGCATTCTTTCATACATTGCATCTAGTATATATGTTATTTAATTCATAATTTTGCATTTCATTTTCAAATTGTTTAGCATTTTTCATTTAGAATCACCCAAAAACCCTAGTTAACTTAGGAAATTCATAACTTCCTTTAGGTTTTGCTTCTGACCTTCATCTTTGGGTAGTGATCTTGTGTATGATTAGAGTTTGTTTAAGTTCATTTTCAATTTATTTTATCATGATGTATGCTTCTGTTTTGATCATGTGCATCTCATGTTGTCTTAAAACCCTAATTTCTCATGTTCATTTGCATTCATCTTTGCATATCTCAATCATATGAACTTGTCATAGCATTTCATTCATTTGTATGTCTTCTTAGACATCTTAGGACATGTTAGAACATTGCTTGATCATTTCTTCATTCATTTGGTATGCTTTGCATTCATTACATTTCATGTGTATCCATGTGTTTTCAAGCTCCTAACATGTTTGTTTTGCATTCCAT
Organism: Lathyrus aphaca; assembly: GCA_963966055.1. NCBI lineage: Eukaryota > Viridiplantae > Streptophyta > Magnoliopsida > Fabales > Fabaceae > Lathyrus > Lathyrus aphaca. Next base: position 176,299,389 of record OZ014522.1, read on the forward strand.
CTCTCGTATGAACATTCATAAGCATCTCACATGTCTTTGCATCATTCCATAACACATTTGCATATCATATTCACTTCTGGTTTTGGTCTTTGCACCTTCATTGGCTTTATTTCCTTTTGCTTTGCATCTTATGCATCTCACACTAACATTTCAGGGGCTTATGGTAACTTGTTTGGGATGTGGATTTGCCTTCACATCGCACCTCTTCTCATCTCTTCATTTGCATTCTTTATTTGTTTTTGAAGTGAACTTGCTTCACTTATGCTCCATTGCTCCTTTTCTTTCTCTTAGGTTACTTATCTTCTTCAAGAAGTAAGTAACCTATTCTTTCTCTCCTCTTTTTCATCTGCTTCTCTTCCTTGGTGGCCTCCTGAAGATCTTTTCTTTAAGCCTCACAAAACATAGAAACATCCAAGCATGATAATTTTATGGTTGTATATAGTTCCCCCTAGTTTTTTTTAGCTTTGAGTCTCCTTGAGTCTCTCTTCTTATCTCATAATCAGAGGCTAAATACTTAAAGCTTTAGGACTTTGAATTAGGGTTATGCCTGCATCCTTATCTTAGGATGAAGTGTATAACTTTAATCCTTAGTGTTAAATCTTTAATTTGTTTACACCTCTTAATCAAAACACCTAATAATGATCAATACTTAAGCTTGTAACTTGGGCCTTATATTAGAGTTACATCTCTTCCTTATGGTTAAGAGGGACTAACCCTAGTGTTTAATGGACAAGTCCCCCTCAAGCTAGTCCTACAAACATTAAATCCACTTCTTAATCTCACTCTCTAATTAAAATCTACCTAATAAAGGCTTGTTATATAATGAATTTAGTCCCTAACCATGGATTAAGTTGAGGAGTCTTTCTTAGCTTAAGTGTTCTCATCTATCATCCTTCTCTTGGGATGGTGTAATGAGTTCACTAATCCCTGATTAGAGATTAAACTCATTATTTAACACTAAACAAAAACCCAAAAACACTTAATAATTACCAAAGTAGGTTAATGATCTTAATCCTATATCATCATGGTAATTAAGTTGAGATGCTTATCTCACACTTAAGTAGGCTCATTATCCCTAATCAGGGAGGATATGATGAGTTTACAACCCTTGATTTAGGCTTAAGCTCATTTCCCTATGCAAAACACCAAAAACAAATAAATAACTGAAAACACAAAAACAAACAATAATCGTCTCCTCCGGGATTCTTTTCTCATCACACTCATTCTATAAACGAGAACTCGCTTCTCCCGTCAAATGCAAGACAGTTAGCACTCGAGCCAGACGAGTCACACACTTGAGCATAGACAAGCAAGCAGTTCATAACAAAATCATTCCGGTCTCTTTGAGTCGAACTACGGTGTTCTGACTTCCTCATTGCACGAGAGAATACGTTGGCATAACTTAACAATTATTGAACAAAAGTCTCATTGTCTTCCCCCTCTCTCCTCTTTCTGTTTCTCTTTCCTTAGCCTCAGTTTGAGCACTCACTTTCTTTTACACTAACACTCTGTACATCCTTTTCTCCCCTAGCTTTTTATGCACAGTTTAGCACATAAACTATCCCCTTTTAAACACAATCAAGTAAGCGTGGATCCCGTCGAGTACGACGGACGATCTGGGTGCTAATACCTTCCCAGGTCGTAACCAATCCCCTTTCTCAATTTCTTTGGTTCGCAACCGTCTTATCCATACCCTTCCAGGTTTATGCAGCATTACCTTTCCTTCGGGATAAAAATACCTAGCTGGAGATTCTATTCAACCTCAACCTCCAACATCACCGACCGTCCGCGTCTGCACCGGGACGAGAGTCCTGGGGGAGCGACACTCTGCTTGGGGAGTACTTAGTAAAAGAGGGGTTACCTTACGAATTAAAATCACTTACTTTTTTGATTTGTTTGCTTCATATTTAAGGGATTGTAGTGGGGTTACTGTGTGAAAGATCCTAACTCGGATCTAGGGTACCTTAGGTAAGTGGCAATAGAACAAGGAATATGTACGACGTATACCGATATGGTTGATCTGGTGGCTACAATTAGTGTGACTTCTTGGTTGGTGCTTATATTCCTTAAGTAAGTTGAGGATAATATGAGGCTTCCATATGTTGTCATTAACACTAACTACCCTTTAGAACCTTAATTGACCCATCTTGGCCTTTAGAAAGTAGTGAGATAGCCGACTTTGGAGAAGTCTAAAGTTAGTTGATACTTGATGCTACGCTCATTGAGATTCTTAATCTTGGGGAGTTTCGGTTGGCAAGTCAGTTTCTTACTAAACAACAACCCTTGAGAAGGATCAGTGATATTGAGATCCCTTATAACCCAGTTACTTTTACTAGGATAGGATGAACAAACTAATCTTTAGTGGAAAAGGTACTTTCCTTTAAACCTCATGCAAGCCTCTAAACCTAGGGCTATTGTGTGACTTGCTTGTGTGTGCCACATGTTTGTGATTGAATATAACATCATAACATCATGACATCATAAGCATAGAATTTTCACTAACCATTTCAAGGACCAAATGATTTATCTTTGTTCTTTGTTGCAGGTTATGGCTTCCACACGTAGGAACAATATCCGGATCAACTTTGTAGGGATACCCTTCAGGCTTAAGGATTTGGTCTCAAAACTTCCTGAAAGCTCTCAATTCATCAAAAAGGATGGTTATCTACTTGACTTGGTTATCTCCGAGTTTGATGAAGATATAATGAGTGTGTTGTTCTAGTTATTTGATCTTAAATATCATTGCTTCACATTCCCCGATTATAAGCTGGTGCCTACAATGGAAGAATTCTCCAGACTACTTGGGGTACCTATACTTGATTAGAAACCCTTCACATGCTTATAGAAGGAGCCAAAACCAAAAGTCATCGTTGCAGCCCTACATTTGAAGAAATCTGTAGATGTTAAGAATTGGCAGAATTTTTGACAAACAAGAAGTGTTGAACTTAGTTCAGGATGTCACACCAGATGTTGTGACATTGACAAATAAAGTAAAAGTTAATGAACTTAGTTCAAGACATCAGGATGTCACACCAGATGTTGTGACATCGTAAACCTGCTACCAGACTTAAATGATGCATAACAGAACTGAGTAAATTCAGGGAAATTTATCTGGAATTAATTATAAAGAGGTAAGCATTCCAAGGCGCATCTTTAGGGAGCTTAGTTATCTGATTTCAATGTAACAGGATAACTAACTCACCTTGAATCAAGGAGGTAACAAACTAACTACCCTAATTCAAGGTGATGACAGTGGGATTTATCAGGTCTGGATAATTTGCAAAAAGCCCACAAACCAAGCATCTATTTAAGGAACTGAAACTCTCAGAAAAGAGCACAAATTTTAGAAGACTGTAAAGGGTGTTTGTGAAGTTGGTTATTAAGCAGGTTTTAATTGTTTGTCACTTTATGAGCTTTTAAGCAAAAAGTGTATTGTGTCTTGATTGAAACTTTTAAGTAAGATCAAGCTGTTGTGTTTGAAGTGTGACTTCAATTTTATTAATCATTGTAAAAGATCACTGTGTGATTGAGAGGGAGTGAGTAGGTACTCATATCTAAGTTGTGTCTTAGGTAGAAATTGCCTTGGGTAGATATTAAGTGAAGGATTAAACTGGTTGGTTTAATTCCAGAATTAATATTACTTATATTGGATTTCCTTCCTGGCTTGGTAGCCCCCAGATGTAAGTGTGGAGATACACTGAACTGGGTTAAAAATTTCCTGTGTTATTTAATTTACCAGCACTTTAAGTTTTGTTTAAGTTTTCAAATGTTTAAACATCTGATTCGACATCACGTACCTGATCCCAGAATTTCAATTGGCATTAGAGCAGACACCCTGCCTGTTTAACTGGGTGAGATCTAGGGACTGCAAATTTTGGGAACATGGACAGAGATGTAGGATCTGTAAATCGACCACCTATCTTGGATGGATCCAACTATGATTACTGGAAACCAAGAATGGTAGCATTCTTGAAATCTCTTGATAGCAGGGCTTGGAAAGCAGTTAACAAAGGATGGGAGCACCCTGTCCAAGACAATAAGGATGGGGCAAAAGTGTTGAAGCCTGAAGAAGAGTGGAGCAAGGAGGAAGAAGATTCAACACTTGGAAATTCCAAAGCCTTAAATGCCTTATTCAATGGCATTGACAGGAACATATTTAGGTTTGTGCATCACTGTGAGCTGGCCAAGGATGTTTGGGACACTCTCAAAACTACTCATGAAGGAACATCAAAGTTGAAAATGTCAAGACTTCAACTTCTCACCACCAAGTTTGAAAACTTGAGGATGAAGGAAGATGAGACCATTCATGAGTTTTACATGAACATCCTGGAAATTGCTAATACTTCTGGTGCCTTGGGAGAGAAGATGAGTGATGAAAAGTTGGTAAGGAAGAAGCTCAGGACATGAAGGTTACTGCCATAGAAGAAGCTCAGGACATCTGGACAATGAAGGTTGAGGAGCTCATTAGTTCTCTTCAAACCTTTGAGATGGGAATGAATGATACAATTGTGAAGAAAAACAAAAGCATAGCCCTGGTCTCAAACACTGATAAAGAAGAAGAAAGTCATGAAGCAGACTCTGAGGACAACTTATCAGAAACAATTGCTATGCTTGGAAGACAATTCAACAAAATTCTCAAAAGAATGGAAAACAGGCCCAGACCAAGTGGAAGAAACTCAACCTCTGAGAATAAAAGACCTTATGACTCTAATAGAAGGTCAAACTATGATGAGAAGACTAACCAAGGAAAAGGGATCCAATGTCATGGATGTGAAGGGTATGGACACATCAGAAGTGAATGCCCAACCTACCTAAAGAAGCAAAATAAAGGTCTCTCTGTGTCCTGGTCAGATGAAGACTCAGGTTGTGAGTCAAAAGAAGAATCTGCAAAGGACATCACTGCTCTAGCTGGAGTATGTGAAACTGAAGGGGGATCCAATGATGAGGAGATGACATTTGAAGAGCTTGAAGCATCTTACAAAATGTTGTGTAAAAGGAGCACTGAAGTATGCATGGAAAATATACAGCAGAAGAAGCAGATTGAGGAATTAAAGGCTGAAAAGGCAAGTCATCTAGAGATCATTGACACTTTGAAAAGTGAAGTCATCCTACTCAACTCCAAAATAGAGCATATGTCCAAATCTGTCAGAATGCTGAACAGTAGCTCAAATACATTGGATGTCATTCTCAACAACAACAAGCACTCAGGGGATAGGACTGGGTTGGGATTTAATAAAGCTCAAAACTTTGAGACTAGCACCAGCCAAACAACTCCAAATCTCATGAAGTCAAACAAGATGTCCAAGCAGATGTCTCAACATCATGACAAGAACATGATGAAAAAGAAATATCAAAGATGGAGATGCCATCATTGTGGAAGGTTTGGTCACATCAAACCTTTTTGCTACAAGCTGCATGGATATCCCAATCAGAGTTCCCAGCATCCTCTTAAGCATAAGACAGAGGTCACCAAGAAAATCTGGATACCTAAAGTTAGTCTGTATGCAGATCAAAGCTATAAGAACATGCCTAAGAACAAGGTCAACATGCAGCCTTGGAACTCTAGAGATGGACACTACCAAGAACAGATGCATCAAAGGAAACCTCACAACAGACACAAATGGTCCAAGAAGGTTGTTGCCTCTATAGCTCATACATCTCTCAGAGTATCTGCTAAGGAAGACTGGTATTTTGACAGTGGCTGCTCAAGGCACATGACTGGACTGAAGAATCTGCTGGTAGACTTAAAGTCACACTCATCCAGATATGTAACCTTTGGAGATGGAGCAAAGGGAGAAATCAAGGGAGTTGGGACCCTGGACTGCTCAGGTGTACCAAGTCTAGATGATGTGCTGCTGGTAAAAGGATTAACTGCTAACTTGATCAGCATAAGTCAATTATGTGACCAAGGTTACAGTGTAAACTTTACCAAAACTGAATGCATAGTTTCTGATAAAGAACAGAAGGTTGTCATGAGAGGAGCCAGATCAAAAGACAATTGCTATATGTGGGAACCCCAAGATTTCAGCCTCACATCAACTTGCTCCTTAGCCAAAGAAGAAGAAGTGAAGCTGTGGCACCAAAGACTGGGTCATCTCCATCTCAGAGGAATAAAGAAGATCATATCTATGGAGGCTGTAAGAGGAATTCCAAGACTGAAGATTGATGAAAGTAAAGTGTGTGGTGAATGTCAAATAGGCAAGCAAACCAAGATGTCACACCCAAAGCTCCAACATCTGACAACTTCCAAAGTTTTGGAATTATTGCATATGGATCTTATGGGACCAATGCAGGTTGAGAGTCTTGGTGGAAAAATATATGCCTATGTGGTTGTTGATGACTTCTCAAGATATACATGGATAAGCTTCATCAAAGAGAAGTCTGATGTGTTTGATGTATTCAAAGATCTGTGCCATAGAATCCAAAGAGAAAAAGCAAGCTGTGTGGTCAGAATAAGAAGTGATCATGGAAAGGAGTTTGAGAATAAAAAATTCTCAAACTTCTATTCTTCAGAAGGGATCAATCATGAGTATTCTTCTCCTATCACCCCTCAACAGAATGGGATTGTTGAGAGGAAAAACAGAACTATTCAGGAGTCAGCAAGAGCCATGATTCATGCTAAAAAGTTACCCCTGTACTTTTGGGCTGAAGCTATGAACACAGCATGCTACATCCACAATAGAGTCACACCAAGAAAGGGAACCTTGTCCACCATCTATGAAGTCTGGAAGGGCAGAAAACCTACAGTCAAGTACTTTCATGTGTTTGGAAGTAAGTGTTACATTCTGGCTGATAGGGATCAAAGAAGGAGATGGACCCTAAGAGTGATGAAGGGATATTTCTTGGATACTCCATAAATAGCAGAGCCTACAGAGTATTTAACTCCAGAACCAAGGTTATAATGGAGTCAATAAATGTGATTATTGATGATGCCTATACAGATGTTGCTGATGATGTTGGAACATCTGCTGACAATCAAACTGAAGTTAAAACAGAAAGTGATAATCTTGATTTCACTTTAACTGAGGCAAGGTCAGAGCAATCCAACAAACCTCCCTCCATCAGAATCCAGAAAGATCATCCTAAAGATCTGATAATTAGTGATCCCAACAGTGGTGTCATCACTAGATCAAGAGAGATGATTTCAGGCTCCTGTTTTGTTTCAAAGATAAAACCTAAAAACATCAAGGAAGCTCTGAATGATGAGTACTGAATCTCTGCTATGCAAGAAGAATTAGGCCAGTTTACAAGGAATGAAGTATGGGATCTTGTTCCTAGGCCTGATGACATTAATGTGATTGGCACTAAGTGGGTGTACAAGAACAAGTCTAATGAGCAGGGAGTAGTTACAAAAAACAAGGCTAGACTTGTAGCTCAAGGATATACACAAATTGAGGGAGTAGACTTTGATGAAACCTTTGCACCAGTAGCAAGGCTTGAATCAATCAGACTACTCCTAGGAATTGCTTGTATCCTAAAGTTCAAGCTATTTCAGATGGATGTTAAAAGTGCCTTTCTAAATGGGTACCTTAATGAGGAAGTTTATGTGGAGCAACCTAAGGGATTTGTTGATCCAAGCTGTCCAGATCATGTATATAAGCTAAGGAAGGCTCTGTATGGTCTAAACCAAGCCCCAAGAGCATGGTATGAAAGACTGACCACTTTTCTCATAAAACATGGGTACAGGAATGGTGGAATAGACAAAACCTTGTTTGTGAAGGATGAAGAAGGAAAGGTCATGATTGCTCAGATATATGTGGATGACATAGTGTTTGGTGGGATGTCAGACAGGATGGTTAAACATTTTGTTACTCAAATAGAGTCTGAGTTTGAGATGAGCCTAGTAGGTGAACTAACCTACTTCCTTGGACTGCAAATCAAACAAATGGAGGAATCCATGTTCATATCCCAAAGCAAGTATGCAAAGAACACTGTTAAGAAGTTTGGGATGGACAATGCAAGTCACAAGAGAACACCTGCCCCCACTCATTAAAAACTGACAAAGGATGACAAGGGTGAAAATGTGGACCAAAGCTTATACAGAAGCATGATTGGAAGCCTACTATATCTGACAGCTAGCAGACCAGATATAGCTTTTGCAATAGGTGTGTGTGCAAGGTATCAAGCTGAGCCAAAAGTGAGCCATCTAAACCAGGTTAAGAGGATCCTGAAATATGTTAATGGTACATGTGACTATGGCATAACGTACTCTCATGGTTGTGAACCATCCTCACTGGATTTTGTGATGCTGACTGGGCTGGAAGTGCTGATGATAGAAAGAGTACATCAGGAGGATGCTTCTTTCTAGGAAACAATTTAATTTCTTAGTTCAGTAAGAAACAAAATTGTGTATCCTTATCCACTGCTGAAGCTGGATATATTGCAGCTGGTAGCAGTTGTTCACAGTTGGTATGGATGAAACAAATGCTCACAGAATACAATGTCCCACAAGATGTCATGACATTATACTGTGACAATTTAAGTGCAATTAACATCTCCAAAAATCCTATCCAACACAGCAGAACTAAGCACATAGACATCAGACATCACTTCATCAGAGACCTTGTGGAAGAGAAGGTAATCACATTAGAGCATGTAGCCACATAGTTGCAATTAGCTGACATATTTACTAAGGCTTTGGATGCTACCCAATTTGAAAACCTAAGGGGTAAATTGGGAATCTGCTTATGTGAAATATAACAGTTATGGAGAAGTGCCAGCATGTCTCATGACATCGTGTGGCATGATCACCAGATGGCAGCACCAGTCTGGTCAATAACTCTGTGTATTCCAAACTTAAAAATTCCACTAGTAACGAATTCTATAAGTGTGAAAACGTGCTCTCAGCTTCTCACATTCCCACTAGCTCCACTAAACATTTTGCATGCTACAGCTGAATCTCTAAGCTCATCAAAATCGATCAAACCTAACTCCTCTTCCACTACATTCGAAAAATGTCTCAACATCAAAACCCTAACTTCATTGATGAGGGTCTCAGTCAAGAAGATGTAGTGCACGCAACTCCAATTTCAGTAGTACCAATGGATGCTACTCCTATAGATGAGATCAGAGGAAGCGTTCCTATTGCTCAAAAACCTAGAACTCCAAATGCAAGAAGAGCTAAGGAGCCTGTTTTCAGCAAAAGCAAGGGAACTCCTTCATCTACAAGTACCCCCAAAGCTTCTGATTATGTGGATGCATCCATCAAACAACTTGTAAACAGGATTCTTTCTGAACAAAGAGTTGTGCCTGGGGTGTCTGTTCCCTTGAACAGTATGCCTGCTCCTCAAGAAGAACCAAGCAATCAGGCTGAAGAGGACATACTTGTTCAACAGGATGTCCCAAGAAATGTTGAAGCATCTGAGGGCCATGACAAAGCCTCAAATGATCAAGCCCCTGATGATCAAACTTCTGTTGATCAAACTGCTGAAAAAGAGGCTTCCCAACCTCCACCTGTTGAAAACCTAGATGATGACTCTGACACTGAGATCATAGCATCTGTCAACCCTAGCATAGCCAAGAGGCTTAGGGCTAGGAAGGAGAAGAAGCCTGATGCACATGCAACTCCTGAAAAGAAACAGTCTACTCCTAAAAAGGACAAGGTCAAAGTTGCCTTTGGACCTACTAAGAAATGGAGCAAGGTAAGCACCCAGAAGAGGAAAGCTACAACTCCACCTGACTTAGATGTTGAGGAGGATGTCCCAACATCCCAACCAAGGAAGAAGCCGACACCTCCCAGGACTACCTCTGATGTTACTGAAGCACCTCTGGACAATGTGTCCTTCCATCATGTCTCTAGTGTGAGAAAATGGAAGTATGTCTACCAAAGAAGGGTGGCTCTGGAAAGAGAGCTGGGCAGCAATGCTTTGGAGTGCACTGAGGTAATAGACTTAATCTCCAATGCTGGCTTATTCAAAACTGTTTCCAATTTTTCTCCCTGTTATGAACCGCTGGTCAAAGAGTTCATAGTCAATCTGCAAGAGGGGTGTGTGTCGCTCCCGGGATTTTCATCCTAGTACAAACGCGAAAGTGGCGCAGAAAAGGTAAAGTCGCCAGCCAGACATTTTTATCCCGAAGGAACGGGAAAGGTAATGTTGCACAAACCTGAGGAAGAAGGAAAGGACGAGGCCTTGCGAACCAAAGATCTGGGTTCGGGAGTCGGTTACGACCTGGGAAGGTATTAGCACCCCAGATCGTCCGCCGTACCCGACGGGATCCACGCTTGCTTGTTTGTTTCAAAGGGTGAGAAAAATACGAGTGTTGTTGAATAAAACTGCTGACTGGATTTGGAACTGGAGATAAGAAAGGGAATTGGAAAAGAGAAAGAGAATAAAAAAAGGGGGAAATGTAGGGAAAATAAAGAATGTGCTCGAACGGGCCCTACCCCGCTGCCTACGTACCTCATCGGGAAAATGAGGATCAGAGTCGACGTAGTTCGCCTCACTAAGGCGGGAACTTTGTTTGTATTTTTTTAAGCTGACGTTGCCATAGCTCTAGCTCAGGTGTTACCGGCTCTGACTCGAGGTTGTTTACCATATCGTTGTTTGAACTATCGAGGCAAGTCGTGTTCGTCCGCAAAGAGTATGAGATGAGAAGAGAAGACGCGATGTCTTGGTTGATTGTCTTTTATGAGAAGTGTTTTGGAGTTTATTGTTTGCGAAAATAGTCTCATGATTAGACTTGTGCATCATGCTAGACAAGCCCACACTATTCCAAGATGGAATGAATATGAGTGCTCCATGGAATAAGGCTATGCGCAAGAGACTATTTCAAGTGCTTATTGAATGTCTTTTAGATTTTTGTTTGAAGATGAGAGAAGAAGACTCAAATCGAAAAAGGACAAAAACTAAGGGGGACTAAGACCAACCCTAAGTTGTTTATTATGCCAAAAAGGGAAGTCCTAATGGTTAGTGAGGTTTTCTAATCCTAAGGAACAAAAGGAAAAGAAAGAAGAAATAGGATACAACTTACTTCCTAAGGAAGGTAAGTTGGTCCTAACAAAGGGGGATCCTACCAAAGACAAATATGGAAGGAAAAATGAATTTAAAATGCATAAAAGAAATGCATAAAAATAAAGGATTGGGTGAAGGAAACTTACCTCAATCTTCCCCACTACAAAACAAATGATTAGTGTGCATTTTATTACAAAAATAATAAAGCAAACACACAACAATTAAATCCTAAGGCTCTTGGACCTAAACTAGACTCAATCTTAGGTTTAAGGGTGCCTAAACTATGCTAAACTAAAATTCAGCAACTATTTACAGCACTCAAACACACAAACAGCTATGAAAATAAAGCATAACCCAAACAACATACTACAGCTATCTTGCAGCATGAAAAAGTAGGTGTAAAAGGTCAAATACAGCATGCACTATAAACAAACAGCACACATTTTACAGCACCTATATGCAAAAACAGCTATGAAATGCAAAAGCCAGAATTGATTATTTTCATATTTTAATGCACAAATTCAATGAATAATGCACTAAATCCATCATGAACATACATTTGAACATGGATCATCATATAAAAATGCAAGAACATGAATATTTTGAAGATTATGCAAGAATGCATCACATGGTTGATTATGCAACAAGTAATGCAAAAGTATGGTACATGAACATGGTATATGCACATGATGATTATTGATTATGAACATGCAACATGATAGCTCAAATATGCAACAAAATGCAACCAAATGCACATACATATGATTATGCAAAATGCAACATACATCAACATAATGGAATGCAAAAAAAAATTATTTGAGGCAATACAAACATGTAAAAACAGAATGGAACATGATTATTATATGCCTAATGGTGCATGAACATGGCAACAAAATGCAAGAACTTAAACTATGCACAAAGAAGCACAAAAATGCATAACACGTAACATGAACGGAATCATGTCAAAACGACTCGAAATGGGGGAATTAGCTACTGGAAATGGACCTAAAAATCCCCTAAAATCAGTACCTAAACATGTATGGGGGATGATAGGCATGAAGAATTAAGACTAAACTATCAAATAAGCTAAAATCTAAATTCCTACGACGTGAACCGTTTTTCCTATTTACAAGGGATTATTTACACCTACTAGGACCTAGATTAGACTACAAATCTAATTCCTAATAATCCAAATGCAAATTGCAAGCAAGAAAGCAACGAAAACGAAAATGAACGGTACAACGCGAACATAATCAAAAATCATGCGGAGAATTCCGTTAAGGCGAGATGAAGAGGATAAATTAAGGCATAATGGTTAAATCACCAACCTACGAAACGAAGGAGTGTTTCGGTAATTGTTGCAATGAATCAGAGTGCGAATGGAGAAGAAAACCGGAGAATCCGCGAATGCAAAATAAATGCGATTCGGTCTTGACGCTTCTCAATTAATCACTTCCGATAAGTCGCAATCTCCACCAAAAACCAGTAGCTTCTTCTTCCACAATGCTCATTTTAATGGAGGATGGAGGCTAAGCTTTAAGACCTTCAAGTTTCAATGTGAAACTTGAAGAACTTTTGTTGAAAAGCTATGGTGAAAATGGTGGAAAAGTGGGAGAGAAAGTAATGGATTTTGAGATTGTGAAAATGGTGATTGAGTGAAGAATGAGGGAGAGAGTGATTTGTGGTGATTCTTGTTGATTACCCTTAGCTTTGGGAGGAGATGGATTTATATAATGCATTGGTTTGGCATGAGGTTTGGGCTTGGAGGTAGCTTAGGAGTTAACTTAGGTTAGGAGTTAGTTGGGATTCTAGAAAATTCTAGAACTCCTTGGAAGGTTGTAGAAAACTCTAGAATGTGGTAGAAGATGGTGAGCCGGCTCTTCTAGAACTTTCTTTAGTTGGCATCAACCCAATGCATCAAACACCATGAAGTTTATGATGGAGATTAGTGAAGTGAAACACAAGCTTAGTTATTCAAGGACTGCATCTTGAGTTTGCTCTCTTAATTATGGAATGCATAATAATTAGAATGGACCTGCATACATTAAATGATAACTTGCTGATGTAGCAAAGATCAATGGAAAAATTCAGCTTGAAACCAATGAATCTAGTGTACACTAGCTCATGAACATTTGTGGTGAAGACCAATTTGATGTAGCAGCAATGGTGAAGCTTGAATTGAGGCCAAAGTGAAGCTAAATGAGCTATAGAATGTGTACCAATCATTTCCACGTTCAACCCCAAAGATAGCATAGCATTCCCCCTTGTTTTGCATTAAAAACAACAGCAAAATGGCAAAAAACAGCCTCATGAATCGATTCATAAGGTTATGCATCGATACATACTGAAGAGAAAGCTAATTTCAGCAAAAAAACACATTATGAATCGATTCATACACGGATGTATCGATTCATAACAATTTTTTAACTGTTATGAATCGATTCATAACACGGATGCATCGATTCATCCTGCTGTATTGCCTTGTTTTTTTGCCCAAACTTTGAACGGCCATATCTTTCTCAATTTTGATCCTATGAAGGAGTTACACATATGGTTTTGAAGCTTAGGATGTCCTCTTTCATTTTCTCAAGGTATAATTTTCATAGGACTCTTATTTTGGGAAAAAACCTCTCTTGAAGTGGCTACAAAAATGACCAAAACTTGCCATTTTTGGAAACCCAAACTTTCCAAAAATGGTAAGTTTTAGTTTTCTTGATTTTTTTTCATTCTTTCTTGATTAAAATTGGTCCCTAAGAGCCTTGTGACCATAATTTCATGATTTTGATCCCAAAAATTCAAGAGCTGACTTTTTACTCATCCTGGTTGACTTTTCTCCAATTTTCTGATTTTCAATCAACTGAACAATTGAGGGCCTTCCAAAACGAGTCCAATGGTGAAATTTGAACCATAGGTACTTGACATTATGTAGAGAACCATGAAACCATGCTTGGACCAAAGTCTCATTGATAAGCCCAGTTCATTAGAAACCCTCATCTGACTCCTTTTTGCTGGGAAATGTTGCACTGCTTGCCTCCCTTGATCAAAGCACCTCTGTATAGGACTTGTGGCTTCAAGTGAATACTTGTGGGATGTTGTGGACCATTTGCACAAGGTTGAGAAGCTTTGTGGCCCTTTGATTGCCTTTGTATAGCCTTTAGTTGCCTTGTTTGCTGCTCACAAACCTATGCCCCTGCCGTGATGGTTATGATGCAATGTTTTTGATTATTTCATGAAGCTATGAATGCAAAATGCTATGCAAAATGTTGAGGAAATGAGAGGGCAAATTTTGGGGTGTTACAGCTGCCCCTATTCAATCGCTGTAGACTTGAATGGATGATAGCAGTCGCTTTCAGACGTTTGAAGTATGCAGGGATTGAATACTAAAAACAACCAGAAAATTTGCACTCGGTGGAAGAGAAAAGGGAAATAAACCCAACCATCTGAACTCTGCTTGGGGAAAACTTGGATGTGAAGAGTAGTGAATCTGTGAATGTTTCGGAATAATGTCGGGAGATTGCTGATTCGCCACGCTACGGGTGGACTTTGCTGGGATATTAATAACATGCCACACAACGGGTGATCTTCTGAATGCTTTGCCACACTACGGGGGTCTCTGCTCGCTACGGGAGACCTTTGATGGACTTTTGCTCACTCTGCGGGGATATTCTGCCACACTGTGGGGCTTTGGAAATATTTCCACACTACGGGGGCACATTGCTCAGCTACGGGAGACCTTGGGAATTCGCCACACTACGGGGGCACATTGCTCACTACGGGAGTCTTTCACTACGGGAAACTTTGATTTCTTGCCACACTACGGGGCACATTGCTCAGCTACGAGAGACTTCAATGTAGCGACTTCGCTGGGGATACATTGCTCATCTACGAGAGACTTATGCTCACTACGGGAGACCTTGCTGTTTTGCCACACTACGGGGGATGTTGCTCGCTACGGGAGACTTTGGCTCACTACGGGAGACTTCTGCTCACTACAGGAGACTTCTGCTTCTTGCCACACCACTGGGGCTGCTGCTCGCTACGGGAGACTTTGGCTCACTACGGGAGACTTTTGCTCGCTACGGGAGGCTTTTGCTCACTACGGGAGACTTTGATTTCTTGCCACACTACGGGGGCTGCTGCTCGCTACGGGAGACTTTGGCTCACTACGGGAGACTTCTGCTCACTACGGGAGACTTCTGCTCACTACGAGAGACTTTGATTTCTTGCCACACTACGGGGGCTGCTGCTCGCTACGGGAGACTTCTGCTCACTATGGGAGACTTCAAGAATTCGCCACCCAGAGGATGGACTTTGGCTAATCTGCGGTTGGACTTTGAGAATTTGCCACACTACGGGTGGACCTGTGGTAAATTGCCACGCTACGGGTGGACTTTGGATAAATTGCCACGCTACGGGTGGACTTTGAGAATTGCCACGCTACGGGTGGACTTTGAGAATTTCCACGCTGCGGGTGGACCTGTGATAAATTGCCACGCTACGGGTGGACTTTGGATATCAACCTTGTATTTAATACACATGTTGAATTGTATGACATGATGCCCCATGACACTGGGGGATAGGCACAAAGGGAATTCTTGACGCGGAAATAACAAATCTTTACTGACTCTGTGTGGGGGATACAGATGATTGTCGATATTTTTGATGGAGAAGAGTTTGGCTAGTCTGTCTCGACTTAATACCTTTGCCAAAAATAAATTGGACTTTAGATTTGAAGACCCTGCTAGGGGATGCCTCAACTGCTGGGGATTGAATCTCACCTCACCGATTTCGCTGGGGAATCAACAAATTTTTGACTTAGCTGGGGGAGAACTCTCTTGTCTACCTGAATTTTCCAAACCTCTGTGGGGAAGGGAACCGTTCAGCTAACTGCCGGGGATTTCTTGATTCTTGTAAGAAGTGTTTCACTACGGGAAGATGACTCTTGCTAGAGATGATACTTACTACTCTGCTGGGGAAGAGAAGGATTTGGTTTGAGATCTGCTGGGAAATAAAATCAGGGAAACCTGCTAAAGAAAAATTTGACGACTTTACTGGGGATAACTTCCATGCGTCTGTTGGGGATAACGAAACTGAACCGCGTCCTGCTGAGGAGGAAAGATTTCAAGTAGTCTCGTGCTAGGGATAATTTGCTTTGATTCGGTCTTTACCTTAAGAGGATTTTACAAAAGACTTGGTGTCTTTAAACTCTTCAGGAGTATAATTGCCCCGGTATTCTGAACTTCCGATTATCTATCTTCGGGAAAGAATGAATCCTCGTGCGATTGGAGTGGCCTGCCCCAGTACGAGTATTTGAATAGCTTTGCACCTGACTGACTGATCTTCGCTCTTGGAGAGATCTGAATCTCGAGGTGATTGCCCCAGTCTGACTGAAGTTTGAAGAGATTGCTAGACTTAACTGCCCCGGATTGGCTAGCTCTTACTGTGACTAATTAGGAAAGTCCTTACTCAATGGAGCTTTTCTCGGAAAAGTGCATCTCGACTTGTCTGTCTTTCAAAAGTTTTAGACTTCTTAACTTGGCAAGCTTGAGCTTCTGGATTGATCTTCCGCATGTGAACCATTTATGATGCCAAACAAATGTATGCAAGCGAGAAATGCTTATTCTTAGAATGAAAATTCTAATGCAACACACATGTTAATCTCGAAGTTTTGAAAAAGTGTCGTAAACCTTTGTGAGCAAATCACTGGTTGAAATACGACATTATTTTTGAATGAAAGTATGTACATGCAATACCAAAAAATGTCTTTTAGCAGTAACTCATAGGAGTCAGGAACGCAGCCTCGCAGTAGCACGCTCTCAAATTAACCCTGTTTCAGTTAGGACTTTTAAGGGTTGTATCGTGGCTTGGTTCACGGTTATAGAAACAAAGGATACAGGTTCGAAATTTATTTGTGTCCACCCACTCTTCGTGATGTTCTCCATTCCTACATTCAGCTAGTTTTCGCAAGCATTCACCTTTCATAAGGGTTTTGTGTTGATTGAGGAACCATTACTGCTATCAGTTCAAGCACCAATCAGGTTGTCGTTGGGAGTCAGTCACCCCTTTGTCTTTCGTGTCTGTGCCACACGACTTTGTTCTTGCTTAAGGATCTTTCTTGTGTAATCCTTTTTGCATATTCGCTTTTGCGTTATTTTGCTTACCCTAACTTTTGCCTGGACTGATTCTTGTGAATCTTTGATTGTGCAGTCCAGCGGGATGCCCTAATTTTTGCCTAAGTCGCTTGTTTTCAAGTTTCGACTTAGCGAGCTTTTTCTTTTATTTTTATTTTTGTATTTTAAACAAGTCGCGTGACATTGTTTGTCTTGATTGCTTTGTGAGGGTTGTGACTGCCTCAATCTTTGGTCGATGAAGGATAACCATTGTGGTTTTCAGTATTTGGACCTTTTGACTTGGATAACCATTGTGGTTTCGGGTCTTTGGACCTCTTGATTAGCATAGTAGAATGCAATGGATCTTCAAATACACTCCTTTATGAAAGCCTGAATGCTTGGTCCGACTAGCTGACATCTACCCTGCCCCTGGGTTACATGTGAGGGTTTTTCATGCGAGAAGAAACTCCTACTTCAAGGCTCAAGGGGGTTAGCAAGGGTCTATCTCCCTTATATCTCCAGTGTTTATGGATTTGAAACAAAGCCTGTACATCGTCAACAGGGTCTTATTCGAGAGCACACAATTAGAGATTTTTGCGTTTTTTGTTTCGTCATTCTCCATCATAGAGTTTGAGCACGACAATTGGTATTGCAATGTAAACATGCAGAATTAAATTGACAAATGAATTACTTCAAGAAAAACATGTGAGTTTTATTATTGATAATATTCAAAAGCAAACAAATTTCATACATGTATACAAATGTTTAGCAAATAAAAGAACTACAAATGGAAATGCAGTAAAGAAGCTGAATATTGCCGTCGTTGAGGAGGCTTGACTCTGTCTGGACCTGTCAGTCTTGGATACTATCAGTGATCAATAGCTCTTTCACAGACTTGTAATCCTCAATTTGCAGTTGCATGCCCAACCATGGAAGTCATACTTCTTCTTCTAGCTACTCTGACTCTGACACGAGACATCTGAAGGGAAAAGTGAAGTTGGGGAGTAAAGTTGCCCCATAAGGTTGCTCGGAAAGATCTGGCGATCTTCTGCCTACGTATCTCCATTGACCAATGACCAATGAAGGATCAAAGCGACGTAGTTCCCCTTAATAGGGATGAAAGTACATTGAAGAAAAACAAACAGTTGCCATTGTTGAGAGTATCTGGATACTGATGGCTTTATTTGCTTCCTGAAGATTCCAGCTTAACGTGGACCATCTGGTAAAATAACCGTGACACCGGTTCCGTTGTGATTAGGCATTGGATTCTGGAGTACATTTGGGTGAGGCGCAAAATTGATCGCCTTGGAGTCAATTAGGTCTTGTACCTTGTTCTGAAGAGCCCAACATTTCTCAATGCTGTGCCCCTGGGCGCCTGAATGGAATTCGCATCTGGCATTTGCATCGAAGTTCTGAGGTAGATTATCAGGAGCAGGGGCTTTCATGGTACGAAGCTCGACCAGGTTCAACTTTAGCAGCTCTGGGAGCAATACAGCATATGGACATGGGACGGGATCAAGTCTGCGGTTTCTCGCTCTTGTTCTTTCTTGATTTGGTCTCTGCGCCTGATATTGCTGACCTTGAGGTTGTGGTTGAGCCTGAGGAGTAATAGTCACAGCAGCTGTTTGGTAGTAACCTTGAGAATGACCTCTATCTCGGCCCCTATACACAGCATTTGTCTCGCCTTCTCTTCTTCTTTGGCCATTGCCAAAAGGTTTCTTCACACCAGAAGAACTAGCACTGCTTGCATCTTGAATCTTTCCCAGTTTCAGAAAGTTTTCTATCCTTTCTCCAGCGATGACAATATCAGAAAATCCAATGGACGGGCAGGCGGCCAGACGATCCAAGTAAACGCCTTTCAAGGTGCCCATAAACATATCGGCCATTTCCCGATCCAGCAATGGAGGTTGAACCTGTGCGGCCAGCTCACGCCACCTCTGGGCATACTGCTTAAAATTTTCCTTGGGTCCTTGAGACAAGTTCTGCAACTGGGTGCGGTTTGGAGCCATATCAATATTGTATTGATACTGCTTGAGAAAAGCTTCAGCTAAATCTTTCCAGCATCGAATAGTGACCCGGCTTAACTTCATGTACCAGCTCAATGAAGCTCCCGATAGACTATCTTGGAAGAAATGCATCCAAAGTTTCTCGTCATCAATATGAGCCGAGATTTTTCCAAAGTATGCATGAATATGAGTTCTAGGGCACGTGCTGCCATTGTACTTGTCAAACAATGGTGCCTTGAACTTGGGAGGGATTCTGACTCCCTGTACTAACCCGAGACTAGTTACATCGATGCCCAAGGAATTTTGACATTCCATGGCCTTGATCTTCTCTGCCAGCTCTTCATACCTGCGATTGTTGATCTCATTCATGTTACCCATGTCAGCATCCAGTAGAGTGAACTGGTCTTCCTGAGTGTCTTCATTACGGGCCGCAGTCCCATTTAAATTTGGCCCTCCGTCATGGGCAGCGTTAGGATCCACATTCTCAGTCGGTGTTCCAGCATTAGCATTCCCACGGGGCTGCTCAACCATCAATCTGAGACGCTCTTGATTCTGCGCAATGTCGGTCATCATGTCCATGAACTGATCCATCCTCTGTCGGAGCTCATTGAGATCAGTCTGCATTCGTTCAGCCATTCTCACTCGGTTTCTTTTTGTTGGATACCGATGAACGTGTTGACCAGCTATATTGCCTGAAGTTGAATAAGTTAGGAAGTCCGAATGACCTGTAAAAATGCAAGATATGCAAATCATGTAGTAAATGCGTATGATATGTTCATGAGGATGCGACATGCGGCCCTGCAAATGAGTAAGCATGTGTTAGTAATGCAAGCATGCAGAGGATGTTATGCAATGCACTGGTGTGTGATCAAAGGTCTGGCGATCACTGGTCTGACATTGCTGTCGAGAAGACAATCATGTACTGGTGAAGAGCCGTAATAACAGTACCACTGAAATCCCGGATTTCAAAACCAAAGGACCATGTGCTGGAAAAGTGGGGTATGTTGGAAGTTTTAGGGTTCCTGCAAACCTGTAAACCCCTCCCATCTCACGGGTATGCTATTCCGAGTCAACATCACAGATTCTCAAAGCCGGATAGCAATAATACGTTCACCATTTCCGAGAAATGGCTCATGACCCCATCAGGGAATCGGTTTGGCATTATGTACTAACCAGGGAGGTCTCAGCTGAGTACGAGGAAAACAAGCATCCCTCATAAGTTCCCAGCTTCAAGCACTGAATCGAGAAACAATAGTACATTCATCCCGAAGGGTACAATAATATCGTCATACGAACAATTTGCCTTAATTGGGTTCCTATGAGAGAATCAGGCCATCCTATGCGAGTTCCCAGTGGGCCCTCGGATGCGAGTGGGTTTGCCAACAAATGTGGTCTGCCACTGTCATCGCTGGAGAGGGTTGTTTCCACTAAGGTTCTCAATGATCGGTCCTTTGACTGCACATAACTATCAAGGTAGCGTATTGCCCCAGAAAGATTCCGGAATCAATACATTTCCGAGAAGGTCGCAAGTCAAGGTGTGGAACTCACTACTACCAACATAGCAAGATGCCATGAAGCCAAAGTGGAACCACTCTAAGTCCTAGGGTGCACTCGAGCCCCGGTTACGAGCTCATCTCACAGTAACCCCATCCCACAGAAAAAATGAAACCAGCACAGCCAGACAGTGATAATGATGCATGATAAATACTGAAAGCAGTAAATAAATGCGGTAAAGTAAAGCTGTAAAGTAAAACTGTAAATGAAAACAGTAAAGCTAAACTAAAGCACGCAGCAGCAAACAGATGAACACCGAAAGAAACAAAAACAGACAAGCGCTAGGATTGACTCTACAAGGGAAACCAGAGATTCTGGGTTCGGTCCCCAGCAGAGTCGCCAGCTGTCGCTCCCGGGATTTTCATCCTAGTAAAAACGCGAAAGTGGCGCGGAAAAGGTAGAGTCGCCAGCCAGACATTTTTATCCCGAAGGAACGGGAAAGGTAATGTTGCACAAACCTGAGGAAGAAGGAAAGGACGAGGCCTTGCAAACCAAAGATCTGGGTTAGGGAGTCGGTTACGACCTGGGAAGGTATTAGCACCCCAGATCGTCCGCCGTACCCGACGGGATCCACGCTTGCTTGTTTGTTTCAAAGGGTGAGAAAAATACGAGTGTTGTTGAATAAAACTGCTGACTGGATTTGGAACTGGAGATAAGAAAGGGAATTGGAAAAGAGAAAGAGAATAAAAAAAGGGGGAAATGTAGGGAAAATAAAGAATGTGCTCGAACGGGCCCTACCCTGCTGCCTACGTACCTCATCGGGAAAATGAGGATCAGAGTCGACGTAGTTCGCCTCACTAAGGCGAGAACTTTGTTTGTATTTTTTTAAGCTGACGTTGCCATAGCTCTAGCTCAGGTGTTACCGGCTCTGACTCGAGGGTGTTTACCGTATCACTGTTTGAACTGTCGAGGCAAGTCGTGTTCGTCCACAAAGAGTATGAGATGAGAAGAGAAGACGCGATGTCTTGGTTGATTGTCTTTTATGAGAAGTGTTTTGGAGTTTATTGTTTGCAAAAATAGTCTCATGATTAGACTTGTGCATCATGCTAGACAAGCTCACACTATTCCAAGATGGAATGAATATGAGTGCCCCATGGAATAAGGCTATGCGCAAGAGACTATTTCAAGTGCTTATTGAATGTCTTTTAGATTTTTGTTTGAAGATGAGAGAAGAAGACTCAAATCGAAAAAGGACAAAAACTAAGGGGGACTAAGACCAACCCTAAGTTGTTTATTATGCCAAAAAGGGAAGTCCTAATGGTTAGTGAGGTTTTCTAATCCTAAGGAGCAAAAGGAAAAGAAAGAAGAAATAGGATACAACTTACTTCCTAAGGAAGGTAAGTTGGTCCTAACAAAGGGGGATCCTACCAAAGACAAATATGGAAGGAAAAATGAATTTAAAATGCATAAAAGAAATGCATAAAAATAAAGGATTGGGTGAAGGAAACTTACCTCAATCTTCCCCACTAGAAAAAAAATGATTAGCGTGCATTTTTATTACAAAAATAATAAAGCAAACACACAACAATTAAATCCTAAGGCTCTTGGACCTAAACTAGATTCAATCTTAGGTTTAAGGGTGCCTAAACTATGCTAAACTAAAATTCAGCAACTATTTACAGCACTCAAACACACAAACAGCTATGAAAATAAAGCATAACACAAACAACATACTACAGCTATCTTGCAGCATGAAAAAGTAGGTGTAAAAGGTCAAATACAACATGCACTATAAACAAACAACACACATTTTACAACACCTATATGCAAAAACAGCTATGAAATGCAAAATCCAGAATTGATTATTTTCATATTTTAATGCACAAATTCAATGAATAATGCACTAAATCCATCATGAACATACATTTGAACATGGATCATCATATAAAAATGCAAGAACATGAATATTTTGAAGATTATGCAAGAATGCATCACATGGTTGATTATGCAACAAGTAATGCAAAAGTATGGTACATGAACATGGTATATGCACATGATGATTATTGATTATGAACATGCAACATGATAGCTCAACAAACATGCTAAACTCAATGCAAAATTCAGAATTGAATTGATATGGATGATGTGATCAAATATGCAACAAAATGCAACCAAATGCACATACATATGATTATGCAAAATGCAACATACATCAACATAATGGAATGCAAAAAAAAATTATTTGAGGCAATACAAACATGTAAAAACAGAATGCAACATGATTATTATATGCCTAATGGTGCATGAACATGGCAACAAAATGCAAGAACTTAAACTATGCACAAAGAAGCACAAAAATGCATAACACGTAACATGAACGGAATCATGTCGAAACGACTCGAAATGGGGGAATTAGCTACTGGAAATGGACCTAAAAATCCCCTAAAATCAGTACCTAAACATGTATGGGGGATGATAGGCATGAAGAATTAAGACTAAACTATCAAATAAGCTAAAATCTAAATTCCTACGACGTGAACCGTTTTTCCTATTTATAAGGAATTATTTACACCTACTAGGACCTAGATTAGACTACAAATCTAATTCCTAATAATCCAAATGCAAATTGCAAGCAAGAAAGCAACGAAAACGAAAATGAACGGTACAACGTGAACATAATCGAAAATCATGCGGAGAATGCCGTTAAGGCAGGATGAAGAGGATAAATTAAGGCATAATGGTTAAATCACCAACCTACGAAACGGAGGAGTGTTTCGGTAATTATTGCAATGAATCAGAGTGCGAATGGAGAAGAAAACCGGAGAATCCGCGAATGCAAAATAAATGCGATTCGGTCTTGACGCTTCTCGATTAATCACTTCCGATAAGTCGCAATCTCCACCAAAAACCAGTAGCTTCTTCTTCCACAATGCTCATTTTAATGGAGGATGGAGGCTAAGCTTTAAGACCTTCAAGTTTCAATGTGAAACTTGAAGAACTTTTGTTGAAAAGCTATGGTGAAAATGGTGGAAAAGTGGGAGAGAAAGTAATGGATTTTGAGATTGTGAAAATGGTGATTGAGTGAAGAATGAGGGAGAGAGTTATTTGTGGTGATTCTTGTTGATTACCCTTAGCTTTGGGAGGAGATGGATTTATATAATGCATTGGTTTGGCATGAGGTGTGGGCTTAGAGGTAGCTTAGGAGTTAGCTTAGGTTAGGAGTTAGTTGGGATTCTAGAGAATTCTAGAACTCCTTGGAAGGTTGTAGAAAACTCTAGAATGTGGAAGAAGATGGTGAGCTGGCTCTTCTAGAACTTTCTTTAGTTGGCATCAATCCAATGCATCAAACACCATGAAGTTTATGATGGAGATTAGTGAAGTGAAACACAAGCTTAGTTATTCAAAGACTGCATCTTGAGTTTGCTCTCTTGATTATGGAATGCACAATAATTAGAATGGACCTGCATACATTCAATGATAACTTGCTGATGTAGCAAAGATCAATGGAAAAATTCAGCTTGAAACCAATGAATCTAGTGTACACTAGCTCATGAACATTTGTGGTGAAGACCAATTTGATGTAGCAGCAATGGTGAAGCTTGAATTAAGGCCAAAGTGAAGCTAAATGAGCTATAGAATGTGTACCAATCATTTCCATGTTCAACCCCAAAGATAGCATAGCATTCCCCCTTGTTTTGCATTAAAAACAGCAGCAAAATGGCAAAAAACAGCCTCATGAATCGATTCATAAGGTTATGCATCGATACATACTGAAGAGAAAGCTAATTTCAGCAAAAAAACACGGATGTATCGATTCATACACGGATGTATCGATTCATAACAGTTTTTTAACTGTTATGAATCGATTCATAACACGGATGCATCGATTCATCCTACTGTATTGCCTTGTTTTTTTGCCCAAACTTTGAACGGCCATATCTTTCTCAATTTTGATCCTATGAAGGAGTTCCACATATGGTTTTGAAGCTTAGGATGTCCTCTTTCATTTTCTCAAGGTATAATTTTCATAGGACTCTTATTTTGGGAAAAAACCTCTCTTGAAGTGGCTACAAAAATGACCAAAACTTGCCATTTTTGGAAACCCAAACTTTCCAAAAATGGTAAGTTTTAGTTTTCTTGATTTTTTTTCATTCTTTCTTGATTCAAATTGGTCCCTAAGAGCCTTGTGACCATAATTTCATGATTTTGATCCCAAAAATTCAAGAACTGACTTTTTACTCATCCTGGTTGACTTTTCTCCAATTTTCTGATTTTCAATCAACTGAACAATTGAGGGCCTTCCAAAACGAGTCCAATGGTGAAATTTGAACCATAGGTACTTGACATTATGTAGAGAACCATGAAACCATGCTTGGACCAAAGTCTCATTGATAAGCCCAGTTCATTAGAAACCCTCATCTGACTCCTTTTTGCTGGGAAATGTTGCACTACTTGCCTCCCTTGATCAAAGCACCTCTGTATAGGACTTGTGGCTTCAAGTGAATACTTGTGGGATGTTGTGGACCATTTGCACAAGGTTGAGAAGCTTTGTGGCCCTTTGATTGCCTTTGTATAGCCTTTAGTTGCCTTGTTCGCTGCTTACAAACCTATGCCCCTGCCGTGATGGTTATGATGCAATGTTTTTGATTATTTCATGAAGCTATGAATGCAAAATGCTATGCAAAATGTTGAGGAAATGAGAGGGAAAATTTTGGGGTGTTACAGTGTGCTGATGGGAAATCTGAGGATTTCAGGAAGGTTTATGTGAGGGGGAGATGTGTTGATTTTTCTCCTAGGGTTATAAATCACTACCTGGGGAGAGAATCTGATGGGCCAAATGAACTGGGCAAAACTGACAACCAAGTCTGCAAGATCATCACAGCCAACCAGGTCAAATCATGGCCAGTCAAAGGAAAACTATCTGTCAGCTTGCTAACAAGAAAGTATGCTATGCTGCATAGAATTGGAACTGTCAAATGGGTCCCCACCAACCACACTTCTTCTATAGCTACTGGGCTGGGAAGATTCATCTGTGCTGTAGGCACCCAAACAAATTTTGACTATGGGGCATATATATTTGATCAAACTTTAAAGCATGCAGGAACATCAGCAACCAAGCTTCCAATAGCTTTTCCCTCTCGGCTTTGTGGGATTATTCTCAACCAATATCCAGGCATCCTTACTGATAAGGATTCTATCTGCAAAAGGGAGAGTCCACTGTCTTTTCACTACAAACAGTTTCTGAGCCATCATGTTGCAGATGTTGAGGCTCCAAGTGGGACATCTACTGGACCATCCAATGTCAAGACTCATATATCCAAAGAAGCCCTGATTGCAGAGCTCAAGACCACTTGCAAAGAGCTGGATGAAAGGAAGAAAAAGCTTAAGGTAATCATTCAAAGGCTGGAGCTAGAAGAGGTTGCTCAGAATGTTGATGGATCTGATGCTGAGTCTGAGGATGAAGAAGATACTGAGTATGATGAGTCTGAGTGAAGCTGGGTGTGATGGAAACTGTATTGCCTGTTCTGTATTGTAACTTTGTTTTGTAATTTTGAATGTTTCTCTCTGCTTATGTAATGTTTGTCCCCAATTTCTGTCTAACAAGGGGGAGAAGTTATGAACAATGCTGAAGTTACTTTCTGTTTTCTGAACTAAGTTTCTTTTGAATGCTCACTCGTATATCAAATTTTGTTCAACAAGTCATCGCAGTATACATACAGGTTTGAGGGGGAGAAAAGTATTAGCTCTCACATGATTCAACAGAAAAGAACTCTGCTGCTCTCTGATAAAAGAAATCTGCTGCACTCTGATAAAACCAGAAGATTGTGTTAGCCAAAAATTAGCCAAAGGGGGAGTTTGTAGATGTTAAGAATTGGCAGAATTTTTGACAAACAAGAAGTGTTGAACTTAGTTCAGGATGTCACACCAGATGTTGTGACATTGACAAATAAAGTAAAAGTTAATGAACTTAGTCAAGACATCAGGATGTCACACCAGATGTTGTGACATCATAAACCTGCTACCAGACTTAAATGATGCATAACAGAACTGAGTAAATTCATAGGAATTTATCTGGAATTAATTATAAAGAGATAAGAATTCCAAGGCGCATCTTTAGGGAGCTTAGTTATCTGATTTCAGTGTAACAGGATAACTAACTCACCTTGAATCAAGGAGGTAACAAACTAACTAACCCTAATTCAAGGTGATGACAGTGGGATTTATCAGGTCTAGATAATTTGCAAAAAGCCCACAAACCAAGCATCTATTTAAGGAACTGAAACTCTCAGAAAAGAGTACGAATTTTAGAAGACCAAAAAGGGTGTTTGTGTTTTATAGCAGGTTTTAATTGTTTGTCACTTTATGAGCTTTTAAGCAAAAAGTGTATTGTGTCTTGATTGAAACTTTTAAGTAAGATCAAGCTGTTGTGTTTGAAGTGTGACTTCAATTTTATTAATCATTGTAAAAGATCACTGTGTGATTGAGGGGGAGTGAGTAGGTACTCATATCTAAGTTGTGTCTTAGGTAGAAATTGCCTTGGGTAGATATTAAGTGAAGGATTAAACTGGTTGGTTTAATTCCAGAATTAATATTACTTATATTGGATTTCCTTCCTGACTTGGTAGCCCCCAGATGTAAGTGTGGAGATACACTGAACTGGGTTAACAATTTCCTGTGTTATTTAATTTACCAGCACTTTAAGTTTTGTTTAAGTTTTCAAGTGTTTAAACATCTGATTCGACATCACGTACCTGATCCCAGAATTTCAAAATCAGACATTGTCCTAGAAACAAGAAGTGTAGTTAAGGGTATTCTTGCCAAAGTATTGATAGAGAAAGCTCAGGTGTTCTTGGATCCTATGAGTTACGATGATTTTGAGGAGATCTTAGCCTTGTTGATTTATGGTTTGGTATTGTTCCCTAATCCAGATTAATTCATAGACATGCACGCCATCAACATATTTCTGACTCACAATCCAGTGCCTACATTACTTGGAGATATCTTACACTCTTTTCGCACTCGTACTATGAAAGCGAGAGGAACTCTGATGTGTTGCATACCTCTATTATCTAGGTGGTTTATTTCTCACCTTCCTCAATCTGTGATGAAGAATGAACAGGGTTTGAGATGTTCTAAAAGGATGATGTTACTCTCTCATTCAGATATTCACTGGTGTTCCCGATCTATGGAAAATGTCACTATCATTGACCGTTATGGGGAGTTCCCTAATGTGCCACTACTTGGCATAAGAGGGGGCATTACTTACAACCCTTCTTTAGCTCTACGTCAGTTTTGTTATGCTCGGAGTAATGGTCCTCATGACATGCTTATTCAAGGTATTGTGTTTGACTATGACAACGATCTTCAAGGCTACCGTCAAAGGTTTATACGAGCTTGGAGTAATGTGAACAAGGTTGATAGTAAGACTCTGGAACCAAAGTACTCCATTCCTATGGAACCTTACCTCAGATGGGTGCAGTCTCGTGCTCAAACTCTTATGATGACATATCCTTATGTTCTAATGATTACTATGGAGCATATTGTTGAAGGAGATGTTGCTTATACCATCCTTCATCCATATATGCCCACTGATTTGGAAAAGTTGCAGAAGTCCTGGATCTAACTAAAGAAGCAAAAAGATACCTTTGAAGTCCAATTCAGGATTAGCCAAGAAAGAGTGTTGGAGCTGACAAAGCAACTTCACGAGGAGCGGAATCTCAACACCAAGAGGAAGCGTCCATTGGAGACTTAATTCTCAGATGTTTTATTTTCTTTATAAATTTTGTTTGTTTTAATTTGTAAGCCCAATAGGAAATATTATTTCAAGCCTACTAATAAGAGTTTTATTTTTGTTTGTTTTAACAAATTTAAATCCTACGGTCCTTGAAAACATTGCATATACATCTACATACCATATCATTGCATGACAGGTTTTCACAACAGGTTTCTCATCTTCTCGCTATTTATTTCAGCAGAAATGGCTCTCGAACAATCCGTCAAAGATCTTCAAGTTCAGAATTCCCAGTTTCAAGAGATGATCCTGAACTTGTCCAAGGGACAAGAAGAGCTGAAAGCACTCCTGACCAAGAAGAAGAAGACCAAAAAACCAGTTGGCTTCATCAATTTGGGAGAAGATTCAGAGCTCCAGTCAAGACAGATGATGGGGTTGAAACCCTAGAGATAAAGATTCTACAGAAGAAGAAGGAAGTCCACATGATACTGTTGTGAATTCTGATTATGAGGAGAATTATTATCATGATTCAACTGGTGATGAGAAATATAAGTTGATGCAGGACCGTGTGAATGCTATGGAATTACAGAAGACTCCTGGGTTGGATTTTGAAGATCTGAGTTTGATTTCTGGAGTTGTCATCCCTATTGGTTTCAAGGTTCCTACTTTTGCGGTGTATAATAGTGTATCATGTCCTAAGTTGCATATGAGGTCTTATGTCCGAAGGATCCAGCCTCATACCGCTGATAGGAAGTTGTGGATTCATTTATTTCAAGAAAGTTTATCTAGAACTCAACTGGAATGGTACTATCAACTTGAGAGTACCAATATTCGTACTTGGAATGATCTTGCTGGAGCCTTCTATAGGAAATATCAATATAACTCTGATTTGGCACCAAATCACATGCAACTCCAAAGCATGTCTATGGGTTCTCTAGAAATTCTTAAGGAGTATGGCTAGAAGTGGAGAGATCTTACAAATAGAGTTCAACCTCCTTTAACTGACAGGGAATTGGTTGATATGTTCATGAGTACACTAACTGGACCTTTCTATAATCATCTCATTGGAAGTTCATCATCTGGTTTCACTGAGTTGATAATGACTGGAGAACATGTGGAGAGTGGAATACGAAGTGGTAAGATACAAATGGTTGCCTCTTCAAGTACTACCAAGAATCCCTCTAATGGGAAGAAAGAATCTAATGTTATGTATGGCCAACAGGGTCGTAATAGGAACAACCAATCTGTGGGGTCATTCCTAATCTCTAATCTTGTACCTAGACAACAAGATCAGCAACATAATAGTCAGCCTAAGCAAAATACGCCTAGGAGGCAATTTACAAAGATCAATATGTTGTTGGCTCAGGCTCTGCAGCACATGTTGAAGGGATAATTGATTACTTTGAGGGATCCTCCTCAAAATCCCAATACTACATCTCCTCGTTACAATCTAAATGCAAGATGTACATATCACTCCAACTGCCCAGGCCATGATACTAATAACTGTTGGGCGTTGAAGAATAAGATCCAGGATATTATTGATGTTGGAGAAATTGAGTTTGATCCTCCTTAGACTCATAATGTGATTATTTCTCCTATGCCCAAGCATGAGAAGACCATTAATGTTGTTGATGATGTTTCTTATGTTTCTACGTTGACTGATTTGACTACTCCTCTATCCATTATTAAGAAGAAGTTGCAACAAGCCGGTTTATTTCCGGGTTGCAATGAAGACTGTTTTTACTGTGCCTCTCAACCCAATGATTGTTGGAAGCTGAAAGAAGGTATTCAACGTTTAATGGACAACCGTACTATATTGTTTGAGAAGACCCCTTCTGTAGAGAGCTTATGTGAAGGCCTATCCCAAGATCCGAAGCTTCAAGATGTGTTTGTGGTTACTAGTAGTCCTATGAAGATCACTTCTAAGGGTCCTGTG
Source organism: Lathyrus aphaca (assembly GCA_963966055.1). Taxonomy (NCBI): domain Eukaryota; kingdom Viridiplantae; phylum Streptophyta; class Magnoliopsida; order Fabales; family Fabaceae; genus Lathyrus; species Lathyrus aphaca. The sequence continues at coordinate 176,329,619 of OZ014522.1, forward strand.
ATGATTACCTCTACAGGTCCTGTGAAGATTACTGCTGAGCCAAAGGTGGATCCCTTGATTATTACTACTCCTAATCCAATTCCATATTCTTCTAACAAGGATATCCCTTGGAATTATGGTTCTGATGTTTATATCCATGGTATCAAGCAAGAGCCTCTAACTGATATACCTATTATAGATACTAATCCTGATATTGAAAATATTGTTGGGACTAGTAAGGTTACTAGAAGTGGGAGAATTTTCTCTCTAGAAGACACTTCAAAAATTGCTGCTGCTCTAGTTCATACCTCCAACCCTGGCCTAAGTACTAAAGCTCGGGGCAAAGGACCATTGATTGAGCCTGTTCAGGTTGAAACACCAGTTACTGAAGATCCATCTAAGCAGATGGATGAAGTACTGAAGATCATCCGCAAGAGTGATTATAATATTGTTGAACAATTGGGGCATACTCCCTCTAAGATTTCTATGTTGTCTTTATTGCTATGTTCTGAAGCCCATGCCAAGGCTTTAATGAAGTTCCTGAAGGTTGCTCATGTACCACATAAAATCTCTATGGACCAGTTTGAAAATTGTTTTGCCAACCTGACTACTGATAAAAGCTTGGGATTTTCTGATGTTGATCTAACCCCTGCCAAAAGAAACCAAAACAGAGCTCTTCATATCTCAATTGAGTGTAGGGGCACTACTCTGTCTCATGTATTGGTGGATAATGGTTCTTCTTTAAATGTGTTACCAAAGAAGGTCCTGGACAAGCTTAACTCTGAAGATGTTGTGCTAAGACCTATCAACATGGTGGTGAGAGCCTTTGATGGTTCAAGATGAATGGTACATGGAGAGGTTGATCTTCCAATCAAAGTAGGTTCTCAAGTTTTTTATTCTACATTCTATGTGATGGATATTCGTCCTTCTTATTCTTGCTTGCTTGGGCGCCCTTGGATACATGGGGCAGGTGATGTGACTTTCACTTTACACTAGAAGCTGAAATATCTAGTGAAAAACAAGATTGTCATTGTTTATGGTGAAGAAGAGTACATGGTCAGTCATGTGAATACTTTCAAGTATGTTGAGATGGAGGGTGAATTTGTTGAAACTCCTTGCCAGACATTTGAAGTGGTTCCTCAGATTGTTCTTGCTGCTCAGCTTGTCCTTGCTACTAAATCAGTTCATGTGGTTACTAGAGCACCTCCTACCATGGTCTCTCTAAAGGATTCTAGAGCGGTAGTTGAAGAAGGTGGTTGTACTATTTGGGGTCAGCTTCCTGATATTCCTTACAAGTATGACAAGTTTGGTTTGGGTTTTACTGTAGAATCCCAGAAGGTTGTTCGTCGTGCTCGTGCTATTCGTATCACCAATAAAGGAATTATAAAGGATCAAGTCAATTTTGTGGAAGATTCTGATGAAGACTACAACCTGGATAGTTTGATCTTTCCTACCATTAGTAGTGGGCTCAACAATTGGAAGGCTGAAGACATTATTCATATCTCCTTTAGTCAGGAGTAAATGCTATTTTTGTTTTTCTAGTTTTGATTTTGTAATTTTGAACAATTAAAAACTTTTGAGCCTTGTGCCTTGCCTGGGGCACAATGGTGTGCTTGTTAGGGATGTCATTTCATTTGCATATTTTCAATCAATAAAATCAATGGACGTTTTTGATTTCGTAAATGTTGCGCTCTTTGTGTTTCTTTTAGTTTTATTTTATCAAAAAGATATGTGTTCTTACACACACCCACGTCACTAAAATGCAGATCCTCATCCACTATGGATCATCTTAATAACAGTTATGTTATTGCCAATTATAATTTCGAGAATCCGATCTACCAAGCCGAGGATGGAAATGAGGAAGATTGTGAAGTGCCTGTAGAGCTTGCTAGGTTTCTATAGCTAGAAGAAAAAGTTATACAGCCGCATGAGGAACCAATTAAAGTTGTGAATCTGGGAACTGAGAAAGACTAGAAAGAGGTCAAGATAGGTGCTGAATTAAAAGACGGTGTTAAGAACAGGTTGATTCAGATCCTACGTGACTATGTGGAGATATTTGCTTGGTCTTATGAGGATATGCCAGAGCTTGATACTGATATTGTGGTTCACCGTCTGCCAATGAAGGAAGGTTGTCGCCCGATAAAGCATAAAGTTTGTCGTATGCGTCCTGAGATGTCAGAAAAGATTAAAGCTGAAGTGATGAAACAATTTGATGCAGGGTTCCTAGCTGTCACTTTCTATCCTCAATGGCTTGTAAATGTGGTACCGGTGCCTAAGAAAGATGGTAAAGTATGCATGTGTGTAGACGACAGGGATTTGAACAAAGCCAACCCCAAAGATGATTTTCCGCTTCCACATATTGATGTTCTGGTAGACAACACTTCTCAACATAAGGTATTATCTTTTATGGATGGTTTCTCTAGTTACAATCAGATCAAAATGGCTCCTGAAGATATGGAGAAGACTATGTTTGTTACACAGTGGGGCACCTTTTGTTATAAAGTGATGCCATTTGGTTTGAAGAATGTTGGGGCAACATATCAACGTGCTATGGTAGCTTTGTTCCATGATATGATTCACCATGAGATAGAGGTATATGTTGATGACATGATAGCAAGGTCCCAGACTGAAGAAGAACAGCTTGATCATCTGCATAAGTTGTTTGAGAGGTTAAAGAAATATAAGCTGAGATTGAATCCAAACAAATGTACCTTTGGAGTTAGATTCGGTAAGCTTTTGGGTTTCGTTGTCAGTGGTAAAGGTATTGAAGTTGACCCTGCAAAGGTAAAATCTATACAAGAAATGCATGCTCCCCGTACTGAGAAGGAGGTCAGAGGTTTCTTGGGACGAATGAATTACATTGCGAGGTTTATTTTCCAATTAACCGCTACTTGTGAGCCAATATTCAAGTTGTTGAAGAAATATCAAGTAATGGAATGGAATGACGAATGCTAGGTAGCTTTTGATGAGATCAAGAAGTACCTCCAAGAACCTCCTATATTGATGCCACCAGTTGAAGGAAGACCCTTGATTATGTACCTGACAGTGTTGGACAACTCAATGGGGTGTGTATTGGGGAAACATGACGAGTCTGGTCGAAAAGAGCAAGCAATATACTAACTTAGCAAAACGTTTACTGAATGTGAAACAAGATACTCATTGCTCGAGAAAACTTGTTGCGCTTTGGCATGGGTTGTTCGTCGACTAAGACAGTATATGTTGACTCATACCACTTTATTGATTTCAAAAATGGATCCCATCAAGTACATATTTGAGAAACCTGCACTCTCTGGACGCATAGCAAGGTGGAAAATGATCTTGATGGAATATGACATACATTATACCACTCAGAAGGAAATTAAAGGAAGTGTGGTAGCTGATCATTTGGCTCATTAAGTTGTGGATGATTATCAATATATGAACTTTGAATTTCCGGATGAAGATATTATGCTTGTTACTAAAGAACATAGACAGTATGAAGGACCTGAAAAGGGATCCCGATGGACTATAGTTTTTGATGGAGCTTCTAATGCGCTTGGTAATGGTGTTGGTGTTGTGATTATCTCTCCTGAGGGTTGTGACTTTGTTTTGATTGTACCAACAACATGGCTGAATATGAAGCATGCATCATGGTTATCAAGGCTACCATTGAGATGAGGATTCAATTCTTGAATGTATATGGAGATTCAGCCCTGATAGTTAGTCAAGTTAAAGGTGAATGGGACACAAAGCATCCAAATCTCATTCCCTACAGAGAGCATGTGTTGTCTTTAATCCCCTACTTTGAAGAGATCACTATTGGACATATTCCGCGAGAAGAGAATCAGTTGGCAGATGCATTAGCCACTATGTCATCTATGTTTGAAATTAGTTAAGATGATGAAGCTCCCAGAATTACTATTGATCGATTAGATGAGCCTGCATATTGTTATGAGGATGATACTGAGGAAGTAGAAGAAAAGTCTTGGTTCTATGAAGTAAAAAGATATCATGAAGCTCAAGAGTACCCTGAAGGGGCATCTATCAATGATAAGAAGTTTATGAGGAGATTTCCTGCCAAGATTTTTCTGAGCAATGGAATTTTGTACAAGCGTAATCACAATTCGACTTTGCTTTGTTGTGTGGATAAGAAGGAAGTAGGAGAGATTAATGAAGACATGCATGATGGAATCTTTGGTACTCATTCTAGTGGGCATACAATGGCTAAGAATATATTGAGAGCAGGTTATTATTGGTCTACCATGGAAGTTGATTGCTATCAGCACTCCAAAACTTATGACAAATGCCAGATCTATGCTGATAAAGTACATGTGCCTCCAGTTCAATTAAATGTTCTGACTGCTCCCTGGCATTTTGCTATGTGGGGCATTGATATGATTGGTGAGATCAAACCTACCGCTTCCAATGGACATCGTTTCATTCTTGTTGCTATTGATTATTTTATGAAGTGGGTAAAGGCAACCTCGTTTGCTTCTATTACCAAGAATGTTGTGGCTCGATTCATCAAGTACAATCTTATATGTAGGTATGGCATCCCTGAGAGGATTATCATAGACAATGGTACTAATCTGAACAATACTATGATTACTGACCTCTGCATGCAATTCAAGATTAACCATCACAATTTTTCTCCATATCGACCAAAGATGAATGGCGTTGTGGAAGCCGCCAACAAGAATATTAAGAAGATTTTGCAGAAGATGACAGTAACATACAAATATTGGCATGAGATGTTAACATTTTCTCTTCATGGTTATCGTACCACAGTACGTACTTCAACCAGGGCAACCCCATTTTCTCTTGTCTATGGTATGGAAGTAGTTTTAACCATTGAAGTCCAGATTCCTTCCCTGAGAATTATGAAGGATGTAGACTTAGATGAAGATGAATGGATTCAGACTCGACTTGACCAGATAAACCTGATTGATGAGAAGAGGCTTGCAGCTATTTTTCATGGTCAGATGTATCAGAAGCATATGATTAAGGCCTTTAATAAGAAAGTCAAGCAACACGTATATCAGGCTGGAGACTTGGTAATCAAGCGTATCATATTACCACATGGTGATCCTAAGGGAAAAAGGACTCCCATATATGAAGGGCCATTTTTAGTCAAGAGGGTATTTTCTAGAGGCGCCATGATGCTTACTACTATGGATGGTGAAGATTTCACGCAGCCTGTGAACGTAAACATAATAAAAAAATACTACGCATAAAAAGAGACCCACTAGGTTGAATGTCCTAGGCAAAAATAAGGGCATCCCAGTGAACCAAAAGGGTTCGGGCAAAAATTAGGGATATATATAAAAATATTGTACACCCGGTAAGTTGAAAACTCGAAAGGGAGGCTTGGGAAAAAAAGGGTATCCCGGTGGACTGAAAACCTGAAAGGGCAGTCCAGACAAAAGTTACGGATTAAAGCATACGACTATGTCTCGTTGGATCACCCATGTAACCTCAACTGGTTGTACTACCTATATCATGTTCAAACAGGTGCATATTTGTTCAATCGTTTCTATTCCGACAGCAAGGGATGAGATACTTTAAGATAATAGCAACAGCAGAGTTGAAACTCAATAGGATCATTTACACATAGCTATTTTTCCTTGTTTTTGTACTCTTTTAAATATTTCTATGACGAATTCCTCTTACTAGAATTTCCGTCTCCTTGTTCAAACTTGCCTGTTTATAGGCCACTTTCTAAATAAATAAAATTCTATTCTCGAATTTAGGTTTTCATTTCCCCTTTTACATAAGCGAAAACGTCCGTTGATTATGTTTGAATGTATATATGCTTTTGAATATGATTGATGTTTACCAGAAATGTCTAAAATACAATAATAGTATTTACTAAGGACGATCGGAGGTAGGAATCCAATGAATCTTTGCCGGTTCATCCCCACAGAGTAATCTTTACGAATATTCTTATGAAATACTTCAAGTAGTCTCATGTACTCCTAACGCTACGATATCTTCAAGCAGGTTCCTTTAAAGCATGATATCCTCCAAAGAATTAACACTTAGCCGAATAAGTCTCCTAGGGGAATGTCCATCTCTTTTATCCTCAGTCAGGGTATTCAGGAAATTAATCCTTCAATAAGAACTACAACGAACAGAAAATGGAAGATTCTAAGTACGATATTCCAAAAAACGAGACGGGAACGAAGTCTTCATATTCCTCAGCAATGAATCAGGAGTTATTTTCCCCAGCCAGCAGTTGTTATACAAAGCTACTCATATGCTTTGACTACATAATTCATTCATACATTATTCACATCACATCGTGGCATACTCATCCATAATGCATACTGTCGCTCCCGAAGATTAGCACCCCGGTACAAGCGCGAACGGTCTGTGAAAGAGAAATCAAATGAACTGAATAGAGTCGCCAACTAGGCATTTTTATCCCGAAGGAAAGGTAATGTTGCATAAACCTAAGAAAAGATGGATAAGACGGTTGCGAACCAAAGAAACTGAGAAAGGGGGTTGGTTACGACCTGGGAAGGTATTGTCGCTCCCCGGATTTCCATCCTGGTACAAACGCGAAAGTGGCGCGGAAAGAGGTTAGAGTCGCCATCCAGGAATTTTTATCCCAAAGGAACGGGAATGGTAATAATGCACAAACCAGAAGAAAAGAAAAGGAAGGACACGGGTCCTACGAACCAAAGAGACTGAGTTCCGGAGTCGGTTACGACCTGGGAAGGTATTAGCACCCCAGATCGTCCGCCGTACCCGACGGGATCCACGCTTGCAAAGAAATCTGTTTCAAAGGGTGAAGAAATGAAAGCTGCTGCAAAGAAAATGAACTGAATTGGAAAAGGAACTGGGAAAGAAAACAAAGGAAAAATGTAGGGAAAATAAAGATTATGCTCAAACGGGCCCTACCCCGCTGCCTACGTACCTCATATGGACTATGAGGATCAGAGTCGTCGTAGTTCCCCTAACTAGGGGTGAAAAAGATTGCTTGTGTCTTAAGGCTTGAACTGCCTATGTCAATGCTCAGGTGTTGAAGGCTTGAACGACGAGTGCGTTACCGTCTTGCAAAATGACAAGTAGGAGCAAGTTCGTACGATGAGAGTGAAGGTGATGAGAAAAGAAGTCCCGAAGGAGAGACGTTTATTGTTTGTCCAGTGTTTTTTAGAAGCTTTTTATGAGTGTGTCACAAGGAAGTGAACTCAAACTCTTTTCCATGGAATGTGTACTTGCTACTACATTCCAAGATGGAATAATAGAACAAGCACACTCAAGTAAGGAGAAGATCCCCAAAACTTGATTCCAGAGATTAGGGCCTAAGCTCACTAACTCATTGAATTTATTAAGTGTTTTTGTATTTTTGATTAAGAAGTGTGTTTTATGATTTTCTTGATGAAGATGGTCTCATGATCAGACTTGTGCATCATGATGAACAAGCTTGTACTATCCCAAGATGGGAAAACTACAAGTGTTTCATGGAATAAGGATATTACACAGGAGACCACTTCAATCCTTATTAAGGTGCTTTTTATCGTTTTGTTTTGAGATGAGAAGAGAAGAGAACCAAAAGGATCTTAAAGATAAAAGTCTAATGGGGGGACTAACAAATCCTAATGTTAACATGCGTGGGATTCCTAAGGTTAGTTTGACTTACTATCCTAAAGAAGGAAGAGATAAGAAGAGAAAGAGGAGAAAGAAGAAAGGAAGAAGATAGAAAGGATGGCCTAAGCCCATCAAACACAAATAGGAAAGCAATATGAAAAGAGAAGAGATAAGAATTGGAGATGTGGGAATCTCATCCACACCTCTCACTTACCAAAGCCCCTGAAATGGTTAATAACATAAGCAAGTACTATGACAAAAGCAAATATGAAACACAAAATGGGCATAAGATCAAACCAAAGCATCACAAACAGAATTGGAACCTCAATTACAAGTGTCAAGATCAAACACATAACACAAAAATGAGAAATGGATTACACAGTTCAACATAAAGCATTACAGATTATCATGACAAAACAAAACAAATATGAGATAACACAAGGCATACAAAGCAAACCAACATCACACACTTCAAGACCAGAACCCAAACAAGTCAAGAATGTGCCTAAGCATCACAAGAAATTAAGGATAGAAGCATACAAACTTAAACATTATCATCATGAGAAGCAAAGAAGCATAAGAAGTGAGGTGAACATGTACCCAAGTGAATGAACTCAAAGGCAAGCAACCACAAAATTTCTCAAAGTAAAAACATCAATCAAAGACCAGAAGGGTATCCTCATCCTAAATGGGCTCTAAACAACCTAAGAGAGTTGGCACAAGTACCCTCCCAACCTAAGGGCTAAACATATGACCAAAAAGGATGCAAAAGAAGATAAGCAAAGAACAAAATTCAAATCAAATCAAGCATTCATCCAAAAATTCCACAAATTTGCACAAAGACTCTTCAAACATCTAATATTAGCATGCCAAAAGAATAGGATCAAAATAAGAAGCTAAGTAGGTCAAATATGTGCCTAAACATGGATTAGGGTTATGAAACTTCATTCTTAAAGACCAGAAATAGTCAAGCAAATTTCTAAAAATCAGAAGAAAAATCACCAACAAACTACACTTCAATGTGAATCTAGAGCAAAAAGAATAAATTCAAAATTCAAATTAATGATCAAGATATAAATTCTACAAGACAACATGTGTTTAAAATGAAATAAAAGCAATTAATAAAAACAACAATTAATTCCAGCGTGGAAAATGAAAATAAATGGAAAATAAAAATATCAAAAATTAAAGAAAACTCAAAATATCATTCATGATTTTTTTTGGAATTTTTATGAACCTCTAGCTATTTTAAATAATTAAAAATCAAACTGAAATAAAATAAACATAAAAATAAGAAACCAAAGGGCCAGGGGTGCATATAGTAAGAGACTCAATTCAAAATTAATGGGCCTGAGAGAGGGAGAGGTGCGAATATCAACCTGAGCCCAATTAATCCAACGCATGTACACATTATTATGGTGGAAATTCAAGAAAATCAGGAAAATAAACAAGCCATTGGATCACTTATATGCGTGAGATTTGGTCAACAAAAACCCTAGGTCATTCCAACCATTGGCCAGTGTGTGTGCTCATGATAACTACAGTGTGGTGCGTAATGTAACACCCCAATTTCATAATTTATTTAATAAAATAATTATTATGTATATGGGTGGTGTTTTTGAAATTATAAGTGAAGAATTATTTAAATAATAATATAATGATAATATGGTATTATTTGAATATTATTACTAAATAAATAAAATAGTAAGAATTGGAGGTCTAAGGGGCAAGGTGGTAAATTGGTGTGGTTTTATGAGAAGGGAAAAAGGGAATCATTTTCATTCATCGTGTTTTGGGTGGAAATAAGAAGTTGGCTCTGGAGAAAGAGGAAAAAGGGAGAGAAGAGCAAGAGACCTAAAACTCCAAGATCAAGATTGTTCAAGGAATCGATTGAATCTAAGGTAAGGGGGAGAAAGGGTTCTTTATTGGTGATCTAACATGAAAGGGTAGTTGAGTGGTCCTTACTCTCCTAGGGATTGTGATTTGATATAATTTGATGAATTGTGGTATGAATATGGAATTACATAATTGATTGTTGTATTTGTAATAATCGTTGTTTGAATTATATAATTGGATTAATATGAAAACTCTTATATGAATGTTGTTGTTGATGATGTGAGTTCAGAAGAGGAAAAGAAACTTAATATCCCTAATTTGATTAGTAATATTAGGTTGGAAAGATATGTGGTGTTAAAGGTCTTAAAATCAGTATAAGAATGACATTGGGACTGTTTTGAGTGATAAAAGTGAGATATAATCAATAGAACCCGAACTGGTATGAGATGGGGAATGAAAAGTGATTTTTGGGAAAAAGTTGATTTTGGGCGCAGGGCTCCTGACACGGGCCGTGTCACACGACACAGGTGGCCATGTCAGGCTTCGGGAACAATATTAGGAGGATTTTTTGGGAAGATTGGAGATCAGAGGGTGTGACACATGCCGTGTTACACGACACGGGTGGCTGTGCCAATCTTCTTTACTTTGGAAAGCGATGTTTTCAGGGTGGTTCGTCAGGCCGTGTGACACGGGCCGTGTCAGGGGACACGGGGGGCCGTGTCAGGCTTCTGTATTTGGGAAATTCGCGATATTTGAAGCCGGTTTCGTCCCGTTCCCTTGGTCTACTTTCTTACCATTAGTCTAAGGCTTTGAGGATAACATCCATGAGTAACTATAGGACCTGACAACCGATAATTAGTGTGTGAGTTTTATATGATTATTGTGGATAATATAACTTTATTAATTGGTTACTTAAAATGTGTTGAGTATGGTGATGTTATTATAATTCTTGTACAAACTATATGATGGACTGGTTGATAACCGATGAAGATCACGAGGATCATGTTGATTGGTAATATTGTTGATTGTATGCTTTGCGTAGACCCCATGAGGTAAGGTTGGTAGCGGTGAGGATCGGAAGGATCATGTTATATTGGAAAATGTATGGAAAATAATTGAGAGTGGAATTAATGAGGAATTCATAGGATATGGTAATTGGTAATTAATGTGTAGGAATATATGTGCTTATGTTGATTTATATGACTCTTGATGATGAACCATGTGAATTGTGTTGATTATATGTGTGAATATTGTCTGATTGTTTATGTGACCCATGTGATGGGATGTGTGGTAATTGATGAAGATCATGAGGATCGTGTTGGCATGATTGTATTCATGTGTGTTCGTGATATGGTATGTTTGTAATCGAGTTTTGCATACGCATACATGTTGATGGAATAATTATGTCATGGATGTGATTATTCGGGATTCGTTGAGAATCGTGGTTGCAGGGATGATCGTGTCTTGTTGGAGACGGTAACGATGCATTCGGGGTTCTATTTGATGAACCGTTATTGTGAGTCGGTACCGCATTTGCATTGTGTCATTGAGTCACTTTGCATTGATTGAATTAATGATGTATGATATGTGTTGATGAACTATTTGAGATATTGATTAATTGTACGATGTATGATGTGAATTTGATGAATAGAGGTGAGACTACCCTGTAAGATGTTATTTGCACCGTTAATATATTGAATTGTTTTCTCACCCCTTTGTTGTTTGGTTGCGTCTGTGCTTCTTCGGAAGTACAGATGATTCAGGTACTTGAGTATGCTTGGAGTACAAGTTGTTTGGTCGAGTCCTAGGAGTCGCTCTGATACGTAACACGGGAAATGGGGATATTTGTTATTTAATTATTCTTGTTAGTAATAGTTACGTATCATATTTTGTTGAAACTTATAAATTAAGTGAATTGATGAATTTTGTGGATATTTGGCGAATTGCCGATTGTTGAATAAAAAGATATTTCTGCTGTTTTTAATAAATGATTATACTTTTGGTTGATTTTTGAAAATGTAGCTACTCACTTGTTAATTAAACTCTGATTTATCTGGAAACTTATGTTATTTTAGAAGATGGGAAAAGTGGGCGTTACACATAACATAAAGCTTTATTCAGATTTAAAATATAAAACGAAATCACGTGAGGGAGGTGTGGTCATTTTAATGTGCTGGCGTGATGTGAAACGTCCAGATCAAAAATCCAACGGTAGTGAGATCATCTTCTCCAATCAAACATTCCCAGAATCCGGTGACCGGAGCCCTAACTCCGGCACCGGAAAACTCAAGCTCAAGAACAAATCATCAAATAAATGGATCAAACTTTCCAGATCAAGCAATTTAAGCATGCTGAATTCAAAAATGAGCTTAGATTTCACATTAGATCAAGGAATCAAACGGATCGAACACAAACATCTTTGAACATCAAACTGAAAATCCACATATCTCACTCAATAATCATGCATTTTCAAGTCTAAATAGATCAGAGTAATCAGCAAAGTGAGTAGATCATAAAGCACACAGCTAAAATCATTTTTAGATCCATGGATTTTGAGCTTACCTGAAACTTGCAGAAGTTAAAATAGCTTGAGATGAGCTTCCAGCAAATTCAGATCTCCTCCTTTAGACTCCTCCTTGCAAAATAAATGCAAGAGAGGTCTTGAATCTCTCTAAATCTAAGAACCCGAGCACAACTGCACCAAACTTGCAAAGTGTATGATCTTTGGTTTCAGCTTCAGATGATGGTGAATTCTTGCTCCTAACACCTCTAGGATCATGAATATGTGATTGGTTTTTGGATTGAGGAGAAGAATAGTGAGATTCGAAGGAAAATGCAGATGGAGCAAAAACTTGAGAGTGAGCAAATGTTGTGGATCTGAGGTGAAATGAAACCCTAACAATCTTATATAGGGTCCATGCTTTCAGTGTTTTGAATTGTGAAGAGAATGCACGTGAGGATAGTGATGGAAAAGTGATTTTGCCAATTTGCAAAAGTTGTGTGATGGGGTGATTTGCTCGTGCTATTCCTCCACTCTTTGCACATGCTGATCCACTTTGGTTTGTTCATTCACCCTTGATTTTATCCCGGCCCTTGGTTGTTTGGTTCATGCTTTCCTTGTGATCATGCATTTTTGCAACTTGTGAAATATCTCACACTCCATGCATGATTTCTTTGATTTCTCTTGAGCCAAATGCTTATCATGCCATGAATAATGATGTAGTGACCTTACTTTGCACATAAAACAGCTTGGAATTGAGATACATGAGTTTTTGCTCTTGGTAGAAACTTGAATTTTAAGGTAAACCCTAAAAAATAAGTGAACTTCCAAAGACCATAACTTTTGATCCATGAAGGCTATGAAAATGCACTTGTACTTTCTGAAAATGGGAGAACATACCCTACAACTTTCATGTTTATTGGAAATTCATTTGAGATCAATTTCATCATGAAAGAGGCCTTTGAAAATTAGGGCAAAAGTTGCCAAAAATGGAAACTTCTAAAACAAGCCATATGCCAAAAATGGAAAGTTCTTCAAAACCCCTTTATTCTTGATCTTTTAATTTTCCAAACCTCTTCTAAGGTCTTAAGGACATCCCTTGACTTGAAACATGGGGTTGAACCCCTTGAATTCTCACAGTTGACTTTTAAAATATCTAGTTGACCAATTTCTTCTTATGCAAGCAACTGTTGAAATAAATGCCTTCCACAAGGAATTTTCTCACCAAATTTCATCCATAGGATCCTCTTATCATATGAAAGACTTTGCCCAAATGAAATGGCCAAAGTCTCAAAGAAATCCTGCTTGAAAGTGAAACCTTAATTTGGGAACCATTGTGTAGGAGCTTTCCCTAGCTTGGATTCTCTGATGATCTCCCAACCTTCTGGGCTCTTGTAAAGGATCTTGAACTTGTGAATGTCATGTAGACTCTTCATGGGACTTGGACAAGTCCACTTGGCCTCTTGTTATAGCTTGTGATGCCTCAAATCCACCAATGGTTGATCATATGCCTAATGCTAGAACATGAGGATGTTATGCTTTACTTTTCCATGCAAAGATGCCAAAGACATGATATGCCCATGATGATTATGATATGATGATGATGTTTATAAAGAAGAGGGCAAATTTGGGGTGTTAAAGATATTAGCACCCAGATCGTCTGTTGTACTCGACGGGATCCACGCTTACTTTATTGTGTTTAAAAGGGGTAGTGTACGTGCTATTTGTGTGCAAAAAGCTAAAAAAGGAATGTACACGTGTTAGTGCAAAAGGGTGAATTGTTCAGGAACTGAGGCTTTTAAAGAATGCCGAAAGAGGGGGGGAGACACAAAGAATTTTGTTCGATAACAGTAAATTTATGCCTACGTATCCTCTCGTGAAATGAGGAAGTCAGAACACCGTAGTTCGACCCAAAGAGACTGAAAATCAATTGACTGTGAACTGCTTGCTTGTCTATGCTCAAGTGTATGACTCGTCTGGCTCGAGTGCTAACTGTCTTGCATTAGACGGAAGAAGCAAGTTCTCGTTTATGAATGAGTGTGATGAAAAAAAATCCCGAAGGAGATGATTATTGTTTGTTTTTGTGTTTTTCAGTTTTGTTATTGTTTTTGGAGTTTTGCATAAGTTAATGAGCTTAAGCCGAAATCAAGGGTTTGCAAACTCATTATATCCTCCCTGATTAGGGATAATGAGCCTACTTAAGTATGAGATAAGCATCTCAACTTAATTACCATGATGATGTAGGATTAAGATCATGAACCTACTTGTGATTATTTAGATGTTTTTGGGTTTTTGTTTAGTGTTAAGTAATGAGTTTAATCTCTAATCCCAGATTAGTGAACTCATTACACCATCCTAATAGAAGGATAATAGATGAGAACACTTAAGCTGAGGAAGATACCTCAACTTAATCCATGGTTTGGGATTAAATTCATTATATAACAAGCCTTTATTAAATAGATTTTAATTAAAGGATGATATTAAGAAGTGGATTTTATGGTTTGTAAGACAACTTGAGGGGGACTTGTCTATTAAACACTAGGGTTAGTCCCTCTTAACCATAAGGAAGAGATAGAACCCTAATGTAAGGCCCAAGTTACAAGATAAAGTCTTAGTGATTATTAATGTGATTTTATTAAGAGGTTTAAACAAATTAAAGGTTTAACACTTAGGATTAAAGTTATACACTTCATCATAAGAGAAGGATGCAGGCATAACCCTAATTCCAAAGTCCTAAAACTTTAAGAGTTTAGTCTCTGATTATTGAGATGAGAAGAGATACTCAAGGAGACTCAAAGGTAAAAGTCTAAGGGGGACTATATACAACCCTAAAAGTTATCATGCTTGGATATCCTATGGTTTGTAAGGCTTAAAAGGAAAGATCTTCAAGGCCACCAAGGAAGAAACAGATGAAAAGAGAAGGAGAAAGAAGAATAAATTACTTACTTCTTGAAGAAGATAACTAACTTGAAAGAAAGAAAGTACGAGGGATGGAACATAAGTGAGCAAGTTCACTTCAAAGACATGTAAGAATGCATATGAATGAGATAATAAGAGGTGGGAGGTGAAGGCAAATCCACCTCCCAGATAACTTACCAAAGGTACCTGAAATGTTAGTATGAAAGCTTAGGACATAAAGCATAAAGAAATTAATTGAAATGAGATGAAAAGACCAAAGTCAGAAGTGATTATGCAATGAAAATGACATATGTGATGATGAAAAGTCATAAAATATGCATATGGATGATCATACAAACATGAGGTGCCATGAAAGCATGTTTGAAAGCTTGAAAACACATGGATGTTTATGAAATGTAATGAATGCAAAACATAGAAAATGAATGAAGAAATGATCAAGCAATGTTCAAGCATGTCCTAAGGTATCTAAGATGTCATAAAAATGCTTGAAATGTCATGGCAAGTTCATGTGATGATGATATGCAAAGATGGATGCAAATGAACATGAGAAATTAGGGTTTTATGGATATATGAGATGAAAATGACCAAAACAGAAGCATACTACATTATAAAAAATTGAAACCAAGCTCAATAAAACCCTAAACCTATACAAGATCACATCCCAAAGGAGAAAGTCAGAAGCCTAACCTAGTGGAAGTTATGAATTTCCTAAGTTTGCTAGGGTTTTGGGTGATTCTCAAAGGAAAATGCAAATCAAATTGAAAATGAAAGATAAATTCATGAGGAAAATAACCTAGAAACTACATGTAATATGTGAAACAATGCAAAAAGAATCAAGTTCAAAATCTTCATGGTTAGGCAGAAATGAAATTTTCAAATTAGGGTTAGAAAATGTGATTTTAAAGAACCCTAATTCAAAGAAAATTGTGAAATTATTATCAAACCTAAAAATAAATTTGTATGAAGAGTTTGGAAATGTTTCAAAATGTATTGGAATGGTTCATGATTTTTTTGGTGATTTTTAGAAACCTAAATGTATTTTTAATTAATTAAAATCCATTAATTAATTAAAATCCATTAATTAATTAAAAATAACATTTAAATATTTTAAAAATACTTTTTTAATGCAAAAAATAAAATAAAAATCGTTTTTGGGTTGAGAAAAATATTTGGATCAGAAATGCAAAAGATTATATTTTTGTGATGTTTTTAACTATTTTAAATAAATTATGCAAAAGAAATGAATAAAAATGAATTAAAAATGAAATAAAGGAAAAGTATGAGGATCTGATGGCTGAGATTCAAACTGGGAAAGGGAGGGTTGACTGTGCGCGTTATCCAAGGGCTAACATTTAAACTGGCTAATTAAACTAATTAAATTAATTAATTAAAATTAGGGTTTAAGTGAAATGATCCTGACCACTGAAACACGCGTTAAACTAGATCCAAGGGCTGAGATTCAAACTGGGGAGATTAGCCCTAATCCTAACCCTAATTACTTTCAGATGACCAGAGCAAGCTCCGATCATCTTCTCCGGCGAGCCATTCATGCTAACTTCTTCCCTAGGCTACCCAAACCCCCAAACTCTCCAGAATCAACCTATTAATCATTCTAAATAAGAATCAGGCCACAAACAACATTTATTTTGCATCAAACGCACGAATCGAAGAAAAACATTTTCAGATCAAAAAGTTTCAGAACATCAATACATCCTGGTTTCTCAACCATTTTCAAAACAAATCATATCAGCATGATCAGGGAAGCATTTAGAATCATTTAAGAACTTAAAAGAAAGGTTCTCGAAAAACATTTCTTGAGGTATACCTGAGTTGAAGCTTTTCAGTTTAGAGCTTTCTGACCTTTTCTTTGATGCAAATCAACCCCAATGGACTCCCTGAAGCTAATGAGAAGCTTGAAACAAGTTTGAATGGCCTCCTTTGTGAGTTTCAGTTATGAGAGGTGAGAAATCGTGTTTTTGATTCTGAGGCTTTTAGATTGTGAAGGTTGTTTTGTGATCTTGAAGGTGTGCATGATTGAATGGTGCAAAGAGTTTTGAGGTTTGTGGTTTGTGTTGAGAGAATCGAAGAGATGAAGGTTTTGGTGGATTTTCTGCAATCTGACTTGTGTTGTGTTTCAGGCTCCAAGATGATATGAAATGAGGTCCATGAGGCATGTATGTGAAGTCTTGATTGGTCAGAAGAGTTGTTGTGGCTCAGCTTGATTGGTATGGGAGGTTTTGCAAAAAAGTCAAATTTGTGTACTTGGAGGTATGGGCCATGGCAGAGCTGGCTTTTTGGGGTGTCTGGCCTTATCAAGGTTCATGGAGAGCCATAGAATTGGTTTAATGCAGCTGGCACAAGTGGATGGAAGGATCCAAGGCATTTTGCAACTTTCCCTATTTGAACTTTCTTGAGAAGCAAGGCATGAAAACTATACAATCTTGGGCCAATTCTGATTTTTGAAAGTTGCCTTGACATGTTATGATGCATAGAAGTTAATTAGAAGTCATAGAAAGGCTTGGCAAGTGAAATTGCAAAATTCCCTCTTTGGCTTGAAATTGAAAATTATAGGATTTTTGCCAACTTTGAAAGGCCATATCTTGAGTTATAGGATGAATCAAGACATGTTCTAGTACTTTTTGAAAAGGGAAAGACCTAATATACAACTTTCATGTCCAAGAATTTTTCATTTGAAGCATTTTTGGTCATGAAAGAGGAGGTTGAAAATCTTTCCCAAAATGGAATGTTTCCATTACAAGTCATTTCCAAAAATGGCAAGTTTGCAATTGGCTCAAAACTTTTCAACTTTGTGAACTTCCAACCACTTCTAAGATCAAATAAAGATCATAGAGACCCAAAATGATGATGATGACCCTTTGGTACCCTTGTTGGGGGCCTCAGATGCCCTGATTTTGACTTTACTTGCTCAAGAAGTTACCCAATGATCAGATGACTTCCACAGTGAATTTCTTCATCAAACTTGGTACACATGATCCTTATAACATATTAAGAACATTAGAAACATGAATGGCAAAAAATTTGGAGTTAAGGCCTCTGAAACCAAAACCCAAATTTTGGTCATCTGTGCAGGAAAACCCTAGCTCTGCTTCCATGCCTTTGCCAGTATTTGTGATTTCTTTACTTTCATGAACTTTGGGGAGCATATTATGATCATGGAACACACATGGACCTTCTTGTAAAGCTTCAAGACCTTTGGGATGCCTCAGATTGATTCTTGAATTGCTTAGGTCACAAACCCTAGATGCATATGAAAATGGAACTATGCAGTGAAACAAATATGCAATATGAGATGGTATGCTTATGCTAATGCAAAAATGAAAGATCACAAGCCATGGTGTGAGAAAAATTGAGGGAAAATTTTGGGTGTTTACATCTGCCCCTATTTAAGCATGAGTTAGCTGTGTAGGGTGTAAGCGCATGGCTTAACAGACAAACAAGATTACTTGTGGTTGAATACCAAAGACAGTCCGAAATTTGCACTCGATGGGGGGAAGAAGAAAATGGATATAAATTGTAAAAGGTAGTATAGTATTATTATCAAATGAAAGCGATGGGGGAAGACCATCGAGCAGAGAACGAATGCTGGGGGGTAATGGTAAGTTAAGCAATGACGGGGACGACCGACAAGCTGGGGAAATAAAGAGACCACGACGGGGACGGCCATCGGGTAAGGAAATAAAACTCTCCGGGGGTTAAAGAAATGAGGAGAGCACTGACGGGGATGACCATCAGGTTTGGAAAGTAAAGTAAACAATGATGGGGATGGCTATCGGGTGAAAGAATAAATGAAATAATGATGAGGAACGGTCATCAAAGGTGAAGGAAGATCACCTAGCAGGGAACAACTACTGAAAATATCACGACATAGGACGAATGTCGGATAGAAAAGATCAATGATGGGGATGACCATCGGATAAGCATGATGAAGTACAATCATCAAGAGGTGAAGGACGATCACCCAGTAGGGTACGACTGCTCTTGGGGATTATCACGACATAGGACGAATGTCAGATAACAAGTTTAACGATGGGGACGGCCATCGGATAAATGATGAGGGACGGTCATCAAAGGTGAAGGACGATCACCTAGCAGGGGACGACTACAGAAAATATCACGACATAGGACGAATGTCGGATAGAAGGTTCCAATAACGAAGATTCCACTGAGGAAGGGATGAGGGACGGTCACCCAAAGGTGAAGAACAATCACCTGGCAGGGGATGGCTGCTGAAAGTATCACGACATAGGACAAATGTCGGATAGAAGAAAGTTGTTTTGTTGGTGACTTACTAGGGAATGGTAAACACGGACGAGTGCTTACACCTTCAAGGTAAAAGATATAAGTGTTTGACAGTGTGTATAGATTAAAGATGCGGACGAGCATCCTTAGAACCATGATACGGACGAGTATCGGTAGAAATAAATGCTGACGCGTGTTTAAGGATGACAATACGGACGAGTATCAATCAGTAAAGCAAGGAACACAGACGAGTGTTTATCTGCTGATGGGTGATATATACAAGATACGGACGAGTATCAAAGGATTGTATATATACAAATGTTGATCTGTTGGTGAAGTATGTACAAGACACGGACGAGTATCGAAAGATTGGGAAAGGGACACAGACGAGTGTCAGATTTGCTGGGAAAACATGACACGGACGAGTGCCAAAAAGAATATGTACGAGTTGTGAACAAATATCTGTGTTTGAGAGTACGGAAGGTATTCTGGAGACCTGCAGGGGATAAGATGACACGGATGAGTGTCGAAAAGAGCCTGTTACGAACAAGTATTGTACTTGAGAGTGCAAAGGGGATGCTTTGGCTTTTATCTGCAGGGGGTATGAGTTTTGTATTTTGTTGATGAAATGATAATGGTATTTGCAGGTGACTGGCTTGAACCTGGCTTATGATCATGCAAATGTTTGATTTTTACCGTAATGCTCCGTATTAGACGGAATGCTACGCTTATTTTGGGAAATATGATGTGAATGTTATGATTATGCAAACGAGAAACTCGATCCGAGACTCGGATCCTGCGGGGATAAAGATCTTTGGCTGATCTGTTTGGAGGGATAACCCAGCTGGGGAAAGAGATCATTGATAAATTTGTCCGGAGGGAAGACTCCTTAATGGGGATGAGGAGTTTTTAGCAACTCCGCCGGGGATATGTTTCAGGTATTGCTCTACTGGGGAGGCAACTCTGTGGGAAATCAATTCCACCAACTCTGCTGAGGATGAGGGAAATCTGGCATCTCTGGTCGGGGAAGGAAAGTTCTTTGACCACTTTGCTGTGGAAGAGCTGACAGGCATTGCTCGGGAGGTCCCGCTCGGGGGTGGGATAACTTCTAGGAAGCAGTATGTTGGGGACGTAATGCTTGATATGCCCCATGTTGCGAAAGATTGTTTGTCTTGAGTACCTGCAACCTGTTAAGACAAAGGAAAATGCACAAGTGTCCCGAGGTATCCTAAGCCGGATGCCGTCATAGGAATTAGATTTGCTTAAGAATTCATATTTCCTGCAAGCATTTTGTTTAAAAATAACCTATAAGTTTTCATGCAAATGTTGGATTATGAACATTGGACATTTTGCAAACGAAACAAAAATGTACAAAACAAGGTGTGACTGAAAACTCTGATTTTATTAATTTGCGCGCCCTGAATTGGCAAGTATAGTCAAATAAACGAATCCCCTGGAAGGAGGAGATTGTTATAAATTGAGAAAATAAAAGTGTTGGTAATGTTGAGGATGACGCTCCAGTGAGCTTCCTTTGCTATGACCTATATGACCTTGACGTTCTTCTTATCTTGCTTTCTGAAGAAGGCTGATTCTGACCGATGCTTTATCCTTTCGAAGCATGCCATGTTGAGAGCGATACAAACGAATTCAGAATGCAGTTGTTTGCTTATTCCCTGATTTTACGTGGATCGCCCTTTTGGGTTTTCAATAAACTGGGATACCCATTTTTCCCTGAGCTGTCCAATGCGGCTTTTCAACTCAGTGGGTGTACATTTTTTGATTTTTCTCTTATTTGTGCCCGAGTCTTTTATTTTGTTTTTGACTCGCCGGGATGCCCTATTTTTTCCTGGACTTACATTCTGTTTTTATGTCCAGCGGGTCATTTTATGCGAAGTATTTTTTAACTACATTCGAATTCACAGGAGACAGGAAGCCTTCACCATCCATGATTACAAGCATCAGTGCCCCACCTGAGAAGAATTTAGTTATTACGTAAGGACCTTCATAGTTTGGTATCCACTTGCCTCTGTGGTCTGTATGAGGAGGAAGGATTCTTTTCAAAACAAGCTCTCCCACTTGGTATTCTCGAGGTCTGACTTTCTGATCGAAGGCTTTCTTCATTCTCTTTTGATTTAACTGCCCATGACAGATGGCAGCTAATCTTTTCTCTTCAATCAGATTCAATTGATTGTACCGAGACCAGACCCATTCTGCTTCATCCATTTTCACATCTATCATTACCCGTAAGGAGGGTAGCTCAACTTCAACAGGTAGGACAACTTCCATACCGTACACAAGCTGATAAGGTGTTGCCCTAGTAGATGTTCTGATTGTGGTTTGGTACCCATGTAAGGCAAGTGGTAGCATTTCATACCAGTATTTGTAGGTAACTACCATCTTCTGCACAATCTTCTTAATGTTCTTGTTAGCGGCCTCAACAACGCCATTCATCTTTGGCCTGTAAGGATAAGAGTTGTTATGTTGAATTTTGAAGTCCCGACACAGTTCTTCCATCATTTTGTTGTTTAAATTGGAACCATTGTCAGTAATGATTCGCTCGGGAACTCCATATCGACAGATGATGTCTCTTTTCAGAAATCTGGCTACCACTTGTCTGGTGACGTTTGCATACGAAGCTGCTTCGACCCATTTGGTGAAGTAATCAATGGCTACCAGGATGAATCTGTGACCATTTGAAGCAGTCGGTTCAATCTTTCCATTCATATCAATGTCCCACATAGCAAAGGGCCAAGGTGAAGACATCACGTTCAAAGGATTTGGAGGCACATGCACTTTATCTACGTAGATCTGACATTTATGGCACTTTCTGGCATAGGCACAACAGTCTGCATCCATTGTGATCCAGTAGTAACCTGATCTTATAAACTTCTTTGCCATTGCATGTCCTCCGACATGGGCGCCGAAAGAACCTTCATGTACCTCGTGCATCAATAGGTCTGCCTCCTTGTCAACACATCTGAGCAGGACCATGTCAAAGTTTCGCTTTTATAATGAACCATCAACATTAAGGAAGAAACTGCCGGCCATCCTTCTTAATATCTTCTTATCATTGGATGATGCCCCGGGCGGGTATGTCCGATTCTCTAAGAAGCATTTGATGTCATGATACCAAGGCTTGTTTTCAGTAGCAGTGTCCACAGAAAATACATATGCCGGTCTATCCAGTCTGGATACCAAAATCCGAGGCACATAATTGGCAGCTTGAACTTTGATCATGGAGGAAATGGTAGCTAAAGCATCTGCAAACTTATTCTCATCTCGAGGGATGTATTCAAGCTTAACTATTGTGAAGAAGGTCAACAATCTCCTCGTATAATCACGGTATGGAATCAGATGCTCCTGATGAGTGTACCATTTGACATTGGTCTGATTGATTACCAAAGGTAAATCTCCGAATACATTCAAGGTTTTGATCCTGAGGTCAACGACTTCCTCAAGACCCATGATACATGCTTCGTATTCCGATTCGTTGTTAGTGCAGGAAAAGGTGATTTTTTCCGAGAAAGGCATATGAACTCCTTTAGGTGTGATAAGCACTGCACCAACTCCACGACCGTTCATATTGACAGCCCCATCGAACATCATAGTCCATTCTTCTTCTGGACCCGACCCTTCAGTGTGAACTGGCTCTTCACAATCTTTTGCTTTTAAGTACATGATGTCATCATCAGCGAAATCAAATCTCATGGGTTGGTAATCATCAATGGGTTGCTCAGCCAGATAATCAGACAATACATTGCCCTTGATGGCTTTTTGAGAAGTGTACTGAATGTCATACTCTGTTAAAATCATTTGCCATCTTGCAACCCTCCCGGTAAGTGCTGGCTTCTAAAATATGTACTTGACGGGGTTCATTTTTTAGATACACAAGGTAGTATGAGTCAATATATACTGTCTTAGTCGGCTTCTAAAATATTGCATACTCTTTTCGACCAGACTCGTCATGCTTCCCAACACTCACCCCATTGATCCTTCTAATACTGTCAAGTACATGATTAGAGGTCTTCCTTCGAATGGAGGCATGAGAATTAGAGGTTCTTGCAGGTACTCCTTGATCTTGTCAAAAGCTTTTTGACATTCGTCGTTCCACCTGACTGTTTGTTCTTTCCTTAACAATTTGAACAGGGGCTCACAGGTTGCAGTGAGGTGAGATATGAACCTTGAGATGTTGTTCAATTTACCTAAGAACCCTCGAACTTCTTTCTCAGTCCTAGGTGCAGGCATTTCCTGAATGGCTTTGACTTTGTCAGGATCAACCTCAATTCCCTTTTCACTTACAATAAATCCCAGCAGCTTACCAGAACGTACCCCGAATGTGCATTTGTTGGGGTTCATCTTCAGCTGATACTTCCTCAGACGCTTAAACAATTTCAGCAGATGATCTTCTTCTTTGAGGGACTTGGCAATCATATCATCCACATAGCATTCGATTTCTTTGTGGATCATATCGTGGAATAATGTTACCATAGCCCGTTGATACGTTGCACCGGCATTCTTTAGTCCAAATGGAATTACCTTGTAACAAAATGTACCCCAAGGTGTGACGAAAGTTTTTTTCTCCATGTCTTCAGGTGACATCTTAATCTGATTGTATCCAGAAAATCCATCCATGAAAGAAAATACCGAGAACTGAGCTGTGTTGTCTACCAATACATCAATGTGAGGTAATGGGAAATCATCCTTCGGGCTAGTTCTGTTCAGGTCCCGGTAATCCACACACATATGCACCTTGCCGTACTTCTTAGGCACGGGTACAATGTTAGCATCCCACGGCGGGTAACTAGTTACAGCAAGGAAACCGGCGTTCCACTGCTTTTGTACTTCTTCCTTAATCTTCATGGCCATATCTGGGCGAGTGTGGCGCAACTTCTGTTTAACTAGAGGGAAATCTTCTTTTAAGGGTAGCCTGTGCATGACAATATTCGTATCTAGACCTGGCATGTCTTGATAGGACCAGGCGAAGACGTCGACATATTCCCGAAGCATACTGATAAGTTGTTCTTTTACTGGAGCTTGCAGACTGGCCCCAATCTTCACTTCTTTCAAATCTTCCTCGGTACCAAGATTAACAGTTTCAATTTCCTCCTAATGAGGAGTAATCACTTTCTCTTCTTGCCTCAACAACCTAGATAACTCTTCAGGAAAATCATATTCTTCTTCAACCCCTTCATCTGCTTGATTAATTGGATTGTCGAAGTCATACAAAGTCATAGCAGTGCTGTTGTCGGTGCAATCTGTAGGATTATCTCTGCAAGGGTTGATATTTGTTCTTTTTAGTGATTAATTTTAATCTTGTTTAGAAAAAGCGTAAATGAAGTTATTATTTTGAAAACATTGCCATTTATTGTTTTGTGCGAAAAATAACCAAAATTGAAAATACAGTGAGCGGAAAAGAAAATTGTTTGCAAAAGATGTCCATTGTTCATTGATATTCCATTTGCACAAAATGCAAATATGGACCTATTACAAAATGAGTCCTGACACCTTGGGCAAGATGCAGGACTTGATGCATGCTTAAGCAGGAAATAATAATTACTCTGCAGGAGTAACTCTTATAATTTCCTGGGTAGACCAGTTAAGGACTTGTTGGCCCGAGATCCTTGGACGAATCCAGCTCTCCAGGTTGAGGTTGCTTTCAGCCTCGTCTTCCACGTTATTGACAGCATCTGGGCTTAGCATTCCCCCACTCACAAACTTAGGCTCCTTAGCAGCCTCTGCTTGATCTTGTCAGAATGGTTTGTAACCCAAACCGAATCTGTCCTCCTTCTTCTCCACAGGTAGCAGCTTTCCCCAGCCTTGGGCGTTTCCATCTTCAACAACCTTCCAAGCTTGTTGGTAGGAGAAAATTGAAGTACCCATCCCATCCTCCAGGGATGTAGCAAATACTTCAGTTGTTTCCTCATTGGCGTTCAGTGCTTCGAAACCTTGGCTCATGATCTCGTGGATTTCGCCATCCATCTCAATGTATTTGTAACAAAAATGTCCTCTGCACCACAGATTGTGATAATTTTCTCTTCCCACTCGTATTTTAATTTCTGGTGAAGGATCGACGTAACTGCACCAGCGGCGTGAATCCATGGTCGACCCAACAAACAGCTGTAGGTCGGCTGTATGTCCATCACGTAGAATGTAGTTTGAAAGACCTGAGGGCTAATTATCACAGGAAGCTCCACCTCTCCAAGAACAAACCTCTTGGAACCATCAAAAGCTCTAACCACCAGATTACTTGGTCGGAGAGCTATACCGTTATATTCAAGCTTAACAAGGGCTTTATTTAGCAAGACATTGAGTGAGGACTCAGTGTCAACTAGAACATGAGAAAGCACGGCCACTTTACACTATAGAGTGATGTGCAAAGCATTATTATGATGACGACCTTCCGTTGTCAAATCAGCATTGGTGAAGCCTAGCCCATGACTAGTATTAAAATTAAACACCATTGTCTCTAGCTGATTTACCGTAATCTCCTCAGGCACGTAGGCTGCGTGCAGGACTTTAAGTAGTGCATCCCGATGAGCTTCGGAACATAACAACAATGATAAAATGGAGATCTTGGAAGGAGTCTGGTGGAGCTGATCCACAACCTTATAGTCGCTTCTCTTGATTATCCTCATAAATTCTTCCACATCCTGATTAAAGGACGTCTTATGAGCTTCTTTCAAAACTGGTTCTTCAGGCATCACATTTTTTCCTTTAGCTTTGGCAGCAGCCTCTGCCTCAGTGTTAACTCTTGGAATTTGTGACGCGAAAAGATGTCCGCTTCGAGTGAAGCCTCCGCCTCCCCTGACATTATCGACATGTGGTGTATAAATTGATGAATCAAGAGTGACTCTCTCCCCGTTGCAGTAGAGGTCTGAACCATAGTGACATGGCACAGCATTATCCTTTTCATACAGAATGGGTCTAGGTACCGTGATGGTGACTGAAGTGACTGCAGCGGAAGTAGGAACTGTTATTTTTTGTGGATCGTAATATATGGTAACAAGATTTCTGACCGGTGGTGGTGGTGAAAGACTGAAGTTGGGTTGTTGTTGAGATTGTTGCTGAAAATTGTTGGAATCGGGGACCGTTGTCGGGTCATAATATATGGTGACTGTGGAGATGTCATTATTAATGGTTTCTGTAGTTGTAGAAGCGGATGCGGTTGAACTAACATTTGTTGAAGTGGTGGAAGAGATGATTGTTGACTTTGTAGTAGAGTCTGTCGGAACAATTGTCTTTGAAGTTGTAATAGGGGTGTTTGTTGGTACTGTAGGAGGAATTGTTGATGTTGTAGAAACCGTTGATGTTATCTGCAGGATACCTTCTTTAATAAGGCCATTGATGCCACTTCTTAAGCTTGCATAACCATTGGCGGAAACTTTGCAAGATTCACAGTAGGCCTCACAACCTTGGAACACCTGGTACATTAAAAGCTTAGCTTTAACCTCGACCAGAGGTGTTTGAATGCTTGCAGTATCTTCAATTAGGTTCACGGGTTGATCCTCCTCAATTGCATTTATCCTGGGCCCACCGTGGCTAGGCATAGGATTCTTTGTGACGTTAGGAGGAGGTGCAAAATTTAAAGCCTTTTAATCAACTAGATCCTGGATCTTCATGTGCAAGGCTCTGCACTTTTCTGTGGTATGGCCAGGTGCATTAGAATGGAAGGCACATCTGGCGTTGACGTCGTAATTTCTCGGAAGGTTCTAAGGATATGGTGGATCTAGAGTCCTTATTTAAACAAGATTGAGTTTCAGAAGTTGTGGCAGCAAAGTGGCATAGGGCATCAGGATATGATTGATTACCCTGTTGACTTGAGATGGCCTTTGGTGGAAAGGACGCTGTTCTTGGTTGTTGTTGTTGTTGTAAGACCTTTGTTGAGAAAAATGTTGTTGCTGAGGGAAATGTTGTGGTTGTGGAGTGTATTGTTATTAGGGTGATGGAGTGGGAATTGTGACAGCGACAATTGTTCTTGGCATATACTGGGGCCTTCCTCTGCCCATGTGTACTTAATTGGTTTCACCCGACCTGCGAGGCCCTGTAAAAGGTTTCCTTGTGCTGCTAGAGCTGGCGCTGTTATCAGAAATCTTACCCATTTTTAACAAACTTTCAATTCTTTCTCCTGCTATGACCACGTCAGCAAAGCTAATGGAAGAGAAAGCAACCAACTTATCAATGTATGTCCCCTGTCGGGTATTCATGAACATATCTGCCATTTCTCTTTCCGACATTGGAGGTTGAATAACATCAGCTCATTGCCTCCATCTCCGAGCATACTCTTTGAAGCTTTCTTTGGAGGATTGTGACATACCCATTAGAAGAGTTCTGTTAGGAGCCATGTCTAAATTGTATCGATATTGGCGTATGAAAGCCTCGGCCAAATCGTTCCAATTTCTGACTGTTGCCCTAGTCAGATGAGAGTACCACTCACGGGATGCCCCGGTCAAGCTATTCTCGAAGTAAAACATCAATAGCTTTTCATCCATGGTGTAAGCCTTCAATATTCCCAGAAAGGATTGAAGATGGGTGCGAGGGCAAGATGTTCCATTATATCTTTCAAAGTTTGGAGGTTTGAATTTGTGGGGAATTCTTACTCCCTCCACCACCCCCATATTCATAACATCAAACCCTAAGGCGTTTTGAGACTCCAGAGATCTCAACTTTTCTGCTATCTCGTCCAGACAGCGATCATAGATTTCATCTCCATCTCCAACTACAGTGAACTGTTCCTCTTGAGGGTCCTCTTGCAAGGAACGCCCTCCAGTATTACCATGGGTATTCCTGATAACATTAATGTCTGGGTTGAGATGAGGTCTAAACTCCGGGGGGTCAGTACGCGGTTGTCCATGATCATTGTTGCTGGTACCCCCTGTACCTGGGTGATTTTCCTCAGGCGTTTGCCGCTCGACCAACTCTCTTAATCTTTCTTGGCTTTGGGCCAACCCAATCATTACTGCCATGAATTGGTTCATCTGAGCCCTCATTTCAGATCTTTCATTAGCCATCTGAGCTCTTACGTCAGTCAAATCTTGGTGAACTTGGTCCATCTATAAGCTCAGAAGGTTGTTTCTTATAGGATACTGGTGAACTCTGTTGATGGGAAAGACTCTCCTACGAGCAATGTTTCCTGAAACCACAACAAAGTGAGAAAACAAACAACAGAAAAATACCTACAAAACAGTGAGGTTAGTATGCAATGCAGTATGTTTATTTGTCTTCCAAGGGTATCTGGTTTGGTTTTTTGGTTTTGACCTTCCACACCTCGAGGAATGATGATGTTGAAGAGAAATGAAGCCCAAAGGATAACACACAAACCATATATTACAAAATGTAAAGATACATAGTTCATGATTACAGCAAGTTCCCATTATGGGTCAAACTACAACATAATCAACAAAAGTACAAACAAATGAAATACAAGTACAAAGAAATCAAACATCCAGCCCAAAGTCATCCTCTTTGACTTCCTTCAGGAGAGCATTAGTCACTGGTCCAACTGGATGCTCTGTGATGGTCTTGATAACAAGGTTCCTGGTAGCAATGGCACTTGTCAACTTCTGGTACTTGTTTTGGTCTTTTGGTCTTTTGATCTCTTCAACCCCTCCCGGAGTTTCAACTTGGAGATTTCCTTTTGTGCTGCTAACAAGGCTTCCTGACTCTTCTTCTCATTAGCATCTAGCATCTCTATCCTAGCTTGTGTCCTCTGATCTTCCTGTGAACGAGCTTCAGTAATTCTGATCCATCCAGCCTGACTCTCTTCCAAGTAGTGTTCAGCCCTGGCTTTCTGAATCTTAGCTTCCTTGCAATTATTCTTCAATACCAACTCTCCTACTCAGGCCCTTCTGATGTAATCATCTGTCTTCTCAATCTTGGTCATATGCTCGATCCAGAGCTTCTCTAACCTCTCATTGTCCAGACAACTATCATTCCTCTCCCAGAGGGTCTTCTTCAGAGCTTCAGAAAGCTGAGTATTCCTTTCCTTCAACTTCTCAAACTCCTCTAAACTGACTGTAGCTACAGGCTCTACTGCTGATGGTCCAGGCACATCCTCCAGGGTGAATGGCATGCGGGTGATATATCCTCTGATGCGAGACCAATCAATGTAGTGTGTTGAAGCTATGTTGTTGCACTTGCCAAGAATGGCAGTCCCTTTTGTCTGAATGTTATCCCAAGCCCAGGCTGCTTTTCTGGCAATGGCATGGTTATGCTGAATGTCACAGTAAAGGGTTTCTGATAAGTCATGCTCTCTTGGTGGATGTACTAAGGCATACCCTAGTTGTCTTTTGAACAACAAAGGATTGTAGTTGATGCAACCCTTCACTCCAATCAGAGGTACATTGGGATATTGCCCACAACTGGTGATTATGTTTATGCCCTTGGTGCTCTGAGTGCACCACCTGATGTCTTCTGAAGTGAGAGCAATCAATCTCTTAGCCCAATTTCTTGACTGATGGGGATTCAAGAAAGCTTCTGACTTTGGCAAGTGCCTCAATAGCCAACAGTAAAAGAGAGGTGCACAACATCTGACTAATCTTCCCCTCTGCTTCTCATTTCTCTGATGTACTGAGTAATAGAAATCCCCTAGCAAGGTGGGAACTGGATTCTTCAGCAAGAAAAGATGGATAGAACTCTTGCTTACAAACTTAGGCTCGTCTGCAAATAAGACGATACCATATATGCTAAGGGCCAAAAGAGCACAGACAGTGTCCCACTTCCCTGCTGCAGCATGACTGGTGGCCTGAGTGATCAAGAAGCCCAAATGGAGGCTTGGGATTCCAGCCTTAGTATTCATATTCTGATCAATGATGGTGGTTTCCAAATACAGAGCCTTAGCTACATCCTCATTCCTGGGAGCAGTCATCTTAGGGTTGAAAGGAATCCCTCTCCTGATAGGGACACCTAACAACATGGAAAACTCCTCTAACAAAGGGCCCAACTGAAAGTCTGGAAAGGTAAAGCATCTGAGAGGAGGGTCATATAACTGAAGGCAAGTGTGGATCATACTCCTCTGTGATGCATCCAAATCCATGATCATGTCCATGATACCACCATAATGTTCCCTGAATAAAGGGACATGATCAGGAGTGATGAGTGTCTGAATCTGCCTGATGCCTGCTAGAGAGGGCTCAAAGAAATGATAGGTAATGTTGCTCTTCTTGGATGGGTCCATACTGATAATGGATGCTGATGAATAAAACTGAAGACAACTGGAGAAGATATCAGCTGAAGAAGATCTCTGATGAAGATAACTGATGAATATATCTGATGAAGATGTCTGAGCAGAAGAACAGTTAAAACCAAACCAAATAAGATGTGGATACCCTGTAAAACAAATAGAAAAATGTTAAAATGACGCAAAATGATGTATGCAGAATGATATACAAGGGTTTGTGATCAAGTGTTGGATCTGTTATCTTCCTTGACAAGGTCCATGTGTGTTCATAAGTCCGGATGAAGGCTTAGAGAACTAGTAACCAGGTGGGGGACTCAAATAAAGAGTCACAAGTCCGGGGTTTCAGTCCAAAATGATGTGAACTTAAAACAAATCTGGTAACAGGGTATGATGAGGCCAAGGGCTCCTACAAACCTGTAACATCCCAACCTCCTCACAGGTATTGTTCTAGAACAAGGATCCTCAGACTTGGATCAGTTATGAGAAGTGTAAACACTTCTAACCCGGAGGTACAGTGTTTACATTAATCATAAAGGATCCTCCTCTAATTCAACTCAGATGCTGAAGGTCATCTAAGAAGGTCATCCAGACTTAGCAGGCTTCCCAGATAGCCTTAGTACTACAGGAAATCCGTAGCACATAGTTCTCAAGAAGAAACCCATGTCTGAACCATGTTTCATATTCCCGCACCAGACCGAAATGGAATGGGAAAGAATATGAAGCCACTATATCCTATGTGTCCCTCAGGCTCCCTGTATGGAACCTTACTCACTGAAAATCCCTCCCACCAAGGCAAACAATAGATCCAGCACAATGATATGATGACAGTAGTATGGAATGCAATAAAACAATAAATGAAGCAATAAATAAAGCTGTATAGAAAGCAGTAAATAAAACAATAAACAAAAAGCACTTATAGCACATAGCACCCCCATAAACACAAATCAAACAAGCGCTAGGTGAAACCCACAAAAAGAACCAGAAACCCTGGTTACAAGACAAGTCTTCCCCAGCAGAGTCGCCAAGATGTCGCTCCTGAAGATTAGCATCCCGGTACAAGCGCGAACGGTCAGCGAAAGAGAAATGAAATGAACTGAATAGAGTCGCCAGCTAGGCATTTTTATCCCGAAGGAAAGGTAATGCTGCATAACCCTAAGAAAAGATGGATAAGACGGTTGTGAACCAAAGAAATTGAGAAAGGGGGTTGGTTACGACTTGGGAAGGTATTAGTACCCAGATCGTCCGTCGTACTCGACGGGATCCACACTTACTTGACTGTGTTTAAGAGGGGTAGTGTATGTGCTATCTGTGTGCAAAAAGCTAAAAAAGGAAAGTACAGGTGTCAGTGTAAAATGGTGAATTTCTCAGGAACTGAGGCTTTTAAAGAATGTTGAAAGAGGGGGAGACACAAAGACTTTTGTTCGATAACAGTTAAGTTATGCCTACGTATCCTCTCATGCAATGAGGAAGTCAGAACACCGTAGTTCGGCCCAAAGAGACTGAAAATGAATTGACTGTGAACTGTTTGCTTGTCTATGCTCAAGTGTATGACTCGTCTGGCTCGAGTGCTAACTGTCTTGCATTAGACGGAAGAAGTAAATTCTCGTTTATGAATGAGTGTGATGAGAAAAGAATCCCGAAGGAGACGATTATTGTTTGTTTTTGTGTTTTCATTTTTGTTATTGTTTTTGGTGTTTTGCATAAGTTAATGAGCTTAAGCCTAAATCAAGTGTTTGCAAACTCATTATATCCTCCCTGATTAGGGATAATGAGCCTACTTAAGTATGAGATAAGCATCTCAACTTAATTACCATGATGATATAGGATTAAGATCATTAACCTACTTGTGATTTTTTAGATGTTTTTGGGTTTTTGTTTCGTGTTAAGTAATGAGTTTAATCTCTAATCACAGATTATTGAACTCATTACACCATCCTAATATAAGGATAATAGATGAGAACACTTAAGTTGAGGAAGATACCTCAACTTAATCCATGGTTTGGGATTAAATTCATTATATAACAAGCCTTTATTAAGTGGAATTTAAATAAGGGATGATATTAAGAAGTGGATTTTATGGTTTGTAAGACAACTTGAGGGGGACTTGTCCATTAAACACTAGGGTTAGTCCCTCTTAACCATAAGGAAGAGATAGAACACTAATGTAAGGCCCAAGTTACAAGATAAAGTCTTAGTGATTATTAATGTGATTTGATTAAGAGGTTTAAACAAATTAAAGGTTTAACACTTAGGATTAAAGATATACACTTCATCCTAAGAGAAGGATGCAGGCATAACCCTAATTCCAAAGTCCTAAAACTTTAAGAGTTTAGTCTCTTATTATTGAGATGAGAAGAGATACTCAAGGAGACTCAAAGGTAAAAGTCTAAGGGGGACTATATACAACCCTAAAAGTTATCATGCTTGGATATCCTATGGTTTGTAAGGCTTAAAAGGAAAGATCTTCAAGGCCACCAAGGAAGAAGCAGATGAAAAGAGAAGGAGAAAGAAGAATAAGTTACTTACTTCCTGAAGAAGATAAGTAACTTGAAAGAAAGAAAGTAAGAGGGATGGAACATAAGTGAACAAGTTCACTTCAAATACAAGTAAGAATGCATATGAATGAGATAAGAAGAGGTGGGAGGTGAAGGCAAATCCACCTCCCAAATAACTTACATAAAGCATAAAGAAATGAATTGAAATGAGATGCAAAGACCAAATTCATAAGTGATTATGCAATGCAAATGGCATATGAGATGATGCAAAGTCATACAAGATGCATATGGATGATCATACAAAGATGAGGTGCCATGAAAGCATGTTTGAAAGCTTGAAAACACATGGATGTTTATGAAATGTAATGAACACAAAACATAGAAAATGAATGAAGAAATGATCAAGAAATTTTCAAGCATGTTCTAAGGTGTCTAAGATGTCATACAAATTCTTGAAATGTCATGGAAAGTTCATGTGATGATGATATGCAAAGATGGATGCAAATGAACATGAGAAATTGGGGTTTTATGGATATATGAGATGCAAATGACCAAAACAGAAGCATACAACATGATTAAATATTGAAACCAAGCTCAATCAAACCCTAAACCTATACAAGATCACACCCCAAAGGAGAAAGTCAGAAGCCTAAACTAGTGGAAGTTATGAATTTCCTAAGTTTGCTAGGGTTTTTGGGTGATTCTCAAAGGAAAATGCAAATCAAATTGAAAATGCAAGATATATTCATGAGGAAAATAACCTAGAAACTACATGCAATATGTGAAAAAATGCAAAATGAATCAAGTTCAAACTCTTCATGGTTCGGCAGAAATGAAATTCTCAAATTAGGGTTAGAAAATGTGATTTTAAAGAACCCTAATTCAAAGAAAATTGTGAAATTATGATCAAAACTAAAAAGAAATTTGTATTAAGAGTTTTAAATTGTTTCTAAATGTATTGGAATGGTTCATGATTGTTTTGGTGAATTTTAGAAACCTAAATGTATTTTTAAATAATTAAAATCCATTAATTAATTAAAAATAACATTTAAATATTTTAAAAATACTTTTTTAATGCAAAAAATAAAATAAAAATCGTTTTTGGGTTGAGAAAAATATTTGGATCAGAAATGCAAAAGATTATATTTTTGTGATGCTGTTAACTATTTTTAATAAATTATGCAAAAGAAATGAATAAAAATGAATTAAAAATGAAATAAAGGAAAAGTATGTGGATTTGATGGCGGAGATTCAAACTGGGAAAGGGAGGGTTGACTGCGCGCGTTATCCAAGGGCTGACATTTAAACTGGCTATTTAAACTCATTAAATTAATTAATTAAAATTAAGGTTTAAGTGTAATGATCCTGACCACTAAAACACGCGCTAAACTAGATCCAAGGGCTGAGATTCAAACTGGGGAGATTAGCCCTAATCCTAACCCTAATTACTTTTAGGTGACCGGAGCAAGCTCCAGTCA
The DNA here is from genome assembly GCA_963966055.1 of Lathyrus aphaca. Classification (NCBI taxonomy): domain Eukaryota; kingdom Viridiplantae; phylum Streptophyta; class Magnoliopsida; order Fabales; family Fabaceae; genus Lathyrus; species Lathyrus aphaca. The sequence continues at coordinate 176,363,834 of OZ014522.1, forward strand.
TCTTCTCCGGCAAGCCATTCATGCTAACTTCTTCCCTAGGCTATCCCAAACCCCCAAACTCTCCAGAATCAACCCCCTAATCATTCTAAACAAGAATCAGGCCACAAACAACATTTATTTTGCATCAAATGCACGAATCGAAGTAAAACATTTTCAGATCAAAATGTTTCAAAACATCAATACATTCTGGTTTCTCAACCATTTTCAAAACAAATCATATCAGCATGATTAGGGAAGCATGTAGAATCATTTAAGAACTTAAAAGAAAGGTTCTGGAAAAAATTGTTCTTGAGGTATACCTGAGTTGAAGTTTTTCAGTTTGGAGCTTTCTGACCTTTTCTTTGATGCAAATCAACCCCAATGGACTCCCTGAAGCTAATGAGAAGCTTGAAACAAGTTTGAATGGCCTCCTTTGTGAGTTTCAGTTGTGAGAGGTGAGAAATCATGTTTTTTATTCTGAGGCTTTTAGGTCATTGTGAGGGTTGTTTTGTGATCCTGAAGGTGTGCATGATTGAATGGTGCAAAGAGTTTTGAGGTTTGTGGTTTGTGTTGAGAGAATATAAGAGATGAAGGTTTTGGTGGATTTTGTGCAATCTGACTTGTGTTGTGTTTCAGGCTCCAAGATGATATGAAATGAGGTCCATGAGGCATGTATGTGAAGTCTTGATTGGTCAGAAGAGTTGTTGTGGCTCAGCTTGATTGGTATGGGAGGTTTTGCAAAAAAGTCAAATTTTTGTACTTGGAGGTATGGGCCATGGAAAAGCTGGCTTTTTGGGGTGTCTGGCCTCAGCAAGATTCATGGAGAGCCATAGAATTGTTTTGATGCAGCTGGCACAAGTGGATGGAAGGATCCAAGGCATTTTGCAACTTTCCCTCTTTGAACTTTCTTGAGAAGAAAGGCATGAAAACTGAAATTCTGTGATCAGGTATGAGATGTCGAATGAGATGTTCCAACACTTGACAAATTTAACCAAAACTTAAAGTGCAAGAAAATTAAACAACACAGTAATTTGTTAAACAAACTTCAAGTGCTACCCTTCTTTGATAAACAAACTTCCATCTATTCACACTTGAAACATGATGAAAGGAGATGTTGTCCAAGGGAGCTTCTGGAACAGCAGTTGATGACCTTGAGGGTGCTGGTTTCTTCTTTGGAGGAGATGTTGGGACATCTTCTTCAACATCTGAATCTGGAGGAGTGACAGCTTTCCTCTTTTGTGTTTGCACCTTGCTCCATTGTTTTGTAGGACCAAAGACAACTTTAGCTTTGTCCTTCTTTGGTGTAGCTTGCTTCTTCTCAGGAATTGCATGTCCTGCATTCATCTTTTCTTTCCTATTCCTAAGCCTTTTGGCTATGCTAGGGTTTACAGAAGCAATGATTTCTGTATCAGAATCATGCTCTAGGTTCACAACAGGAGGAGGTTGAGCAGTCTCCTCTTCAGCTGGTGGATCAACAGAGATTTGCTCTTCAGTGGAGGCCTTGTGCTGGTCCTCAGATGCTTCTTCATCACTATCAGTGGAGGCCTCTTTCTGGTCCTCAGATGTATCATCAGCAGTATCAGATGAGACCTTTTGCTGGTCTTCAGATGGTTCAACATCTATTGGGACATCCTGTTGAGCAGGAGTGTCCTTTCAGCCTGAGTTTGTTGATCTTCTTGTGGAGCTGGCATGGTGTTCAGAGGGATAGATATGCCACTTACCACTCTTTGCTCAGATAGGATCCTGTTTACCAACTCCTTTATGGAATCATCCACGTATTCAGAAGCTTTTGGAGTGGTGTTTGATGGTGAAGGTAAGCCTTTGGCCTTGCTGAAAACAGGATCTTTTGTTCTTTTTGGAGTTCTTGGCTTTTGAGCAAGAGGAACACTTCCTCTGATTTCGTCCATTGGAGTTGAATCCATGGGTACCACAGAGATGGGGGTTGCATGCACCACATCTTCCTTGTTGAGGATTTCTTCAGAAATGTTAGGGTTTTGATGTTGAGACATTTTCGAAAGAGGTGGATGAAGAGTTTTAGGTTTGATGAGTTCTGAAAAATAGTTAGAGAATGCAATTCGTTTTTGAGAGTATGATGAGAAGATGGATAGCTGAAAACAAACTGATATTTTATAAGTAGCCGTTACTTGGAGAAATATTAGGAGTGGAATACCCAAGGTGCTTGACCAGACTGGTGTTGCCATCTGGTGCTCATGCCACACAATGTCATATGACATGTTGGCACATCTCCATAACTGCTAAATTTCACATAAGCAGATTCCCAATTTACCCCTTAGGTTTTCAAATTGAGTAGCATCCAAGGCTTTGGTAAATATATCAGCCAACTGCAGATTTGTAGCTACATGTTCCAGTGAAATCACTTTCTCTTCTACAAGATCTCTGATGAAATGATGTCTGATATCAATATGCTTGGTCCTGCTATGTTGGATAGGATTCTTTGATATGTTAATTGCACTTAAGTTGTCACAGTACAATGTCATGACATCTTGTGGGACATTGTACTCAGTGAGCATTTGCTTCATCCAAACCAACTGAGAACAACTGCTTCCAGCTGCTATATATTCAGCTTCAGCAGTAGATAAGGATACACAATTTTGTTTCTTACTGAACCAAGAAATCAAATTGTTTCCTAGAAAGAAGCATCCTCCTGAAGTGCTTTTTCTGTCATCAGCACTTCCAGCCCAATCAGCATCACAGAAGCCAGTGAGAATTGGTTTGCATCCATGAAAGTACATTATGCCATAGTCACAAGTACCATTAACATATTTCAGAATTCTCTTGACTTGGTTAAGATGACTAACTTTTGGATCAGCTTTATATCTTGCACATACACCTACTGCAAATGATATGTCTGGTCTGCTAGCAGTCAGATATAACAAGCTTCCAATCATACTTCTGTATAGGCTTTGATCTACATTCTCACCCTTGTCATCTTTAGTTAGCTTTAAATGTGTGGGGGCAGGAGTTCTCTTATGAGTAGCACTGTCCATCCCAAATTTCTTGACTATGTTCTTAGCATACTTGCTTTGGGAAATGAATATGGAGTCCTCCATTTGCTTTATTTGCAGTCCAAGAAAGTAGGTTAATTCTCCTACTAGGCTCATTTCAAATTCAGATTCCATCTGATTGACAAAATGTTTAACCATCCTGTCTGACATCCCACCAAAGACAATGTCATCTACATATATTTGAGCAATCATGACATTTCCTTCTTCATCTTTAACAAACAAGGTTTTGTCAATTCCACCTTTCCTGTACCCTTGCTTGATAAGAAAAGTAGTCAGCCTTTCATACCATGCTCTTGGAGCTTGCTTCAGACCATAAAGAGCCTTCTTTAGTTTGTATACATGATTTGGACAGCTTGGATCAACAAATCCTTTAGGATGTTCTACATATACCTCTTCATTAAGATATCCATTTAAAAAGGCACTTTTCACATCCATTTGAAATAGCTTGAACTTTAAGATACAAGCAATTCCCAAAAGTAGTCTGATTGATTCAAGCCTTGCTACTGGTGCAAAGGTTTCATCAAAGTCTACTCCTTTAATTTGTGTGTATCCTTGAGCTACAAGTCTAGCTTTGTTCTTTGTAACAACTCCTTGCTCATTTGACTTGTTCTTATACACCCATTTAGTTCCAATCACATTTATGTCATCAGGTCTAGGAACAAGGTTCCACACTTCATTCCTTGTGAATTGACCTAATTCCTCTTGCATAGCACAAATCCAGTATTCATCAGTAAGAGCTTCCTTGATGTTTTTAGGTTCTATTTTTGAAACAAAACAGGAACCTGAAATCACTTCTCTTGATCTAGTGCTTACACCTCTGTTGGGATCACCAATTATCAAATCTTTGGGATGATCCTTCTGGATTCTGATGGAGGGAGGTTTGCTGGATTGTTCTGTCCTTGAATCAGTTTGAGTGAATTCAGAATGATCACTCTTTTCTTCAGCTTCAGTTTTGATATCAGCAGATGTTCCAACATCTTCTGGAACATCTGTAGGAGCATCATCAATTATCACATTTATGGACTCCATGATAACCTTGGTTCTAGAATTAAATACTCTATATGCTCTGCTGTTTATAGAGTATCCAAGAAAAATCCCTTCATCACTTTTAGGATCCATTTTTCTTCTTTGCTCCCTATCTGCCAGAATATAACAGTTACTTCCAAACACATGGAAGTACTTAACTGTGGGTTTTCTTCCCTTCCAGACTTCATAGATTGTGTACAAAGTTCCTTTCCTTAGAGTAACTTTGTTATGGATGTAACAAGCTGTGTTCATAGCTTCAGCCTAGAAGTACAAAGGTAACTTTTTAATATGGATCATAGCTCTTGCTGATTCTTGAATAGTTCTATTCTTCCTCTCAACAATCCCATTCTGTTGAGGAGTGATTGGTGAAGAGTATTCATGATTGATTCCTTCTGAAGAACAGAAATCTAAGAATTTTTGGTTCTCAAATTCTTTTCCATGATCACTTCTTATTCTGATCACACAACTGGCTTTTTCCCTTTGTATTCTTTGGCATAAGTCTTTGAATACATCAAATACATCAGACTTTTCTTTGATGAAATTTATCCATGTATACCTTGAAAAGTCATCAACCACCACATATGCATACCTCTTACCACCAAGGCTCTCAACCTGCATAGGTCCCATAAGATCCATATGCAATAGTTCCAAAACTTTGGAAGTTGTCAGATGTTGGAGCTTTGGATGGGACATCTTGGTTTGCTTGCCTATTTGACATTCACCACATATTTTGCCATCATCAATTTTCAGTTTAGGAATACCTCTCACAACATCCATAGATATGATTTTCTTTATGCCTCTGAAATGAAGATGACCTAGTCTTTGGTGCCATAGTTTCACTTCTTCTTCTTTAGCTAAAGAGCAAGTTGAAGTGAGACTGAAGTCTTGAGGTTCCCACATGTAACAGTTGTCTTTAGATCTGGCTCCTCTCATGACAACCTCTTGTTCTTTGTTAGACACTATGCATTCAGTTTTGGTAATGTTTACACTGTACCCTTGATCACATAATTGACTTATGCTGATCAGGTTAGCAGTTAAACCTTTAACTAGCAACACATCATCTAGTCTTGGTACATCTGGACAGTCCAAGGTCCCAACTCCCTTGATTTCTCCTTTAGCTCCATCTCCAAAGGTTACATATCTGGATGAATATGACTTTAAGTCTATTAGCAGATTCTTCAATCCAGTCATGTGTCTTGAACATCCACTGTCAAAGTACCAATCTTCTTTAGCTGATACTCTTAGTGATGTATGAGCTATATATGCAACACCTTTCTTTGACCATTTGAGTTGAGATTTCTTTTGATACCTCTGCCATGTGTATTGTTCATCAGTAGAGCTCCAAGGTTGTTTGTTGATCTTGTTCTTGGGCATGTAGCTTTGATCAGCATGAAGACTAGCTTTTGGTCTCCATACCTTCTTGATGACCTCTGTCTTCTGCTTAGGGGGTTGCTGATCTCTTTGTTGTCTATGCAGCACTTTCTTGGTAACTTCTATCTTCTGCTTAGGAGGTTGCTGATACATCTGATTTGGATATCCAGGCAACTTATAGCAATGAGGTTTGATATGTCCAAATCTTCCACAATGATGACATCTCCATCTTTGATACTTCTTCTTCATTATGTTCTTTTCAGGATGTTGAGACATCTGTTGGGACATCTTGTTTGACTGTATGGAATTTGAAGTAGTTTTGCTAGAGCTAGCTTCAACCTTATGAACTTTGTTAAATCCCAGTCCACTTTTATCCCCTGAATGCTTATTGTTGTTGAGAATAACATCCAGTGTGCTTGAGCTACTGTTCAGCATTCTAACAGATTTGGACATATGTTCCAACTTGGAGTTGAGAAGACTTACTTCACTTTTCAAGGTGTCAATGATCTCTAGATCACTTGCTTTTTCATCCTTTAGTGCCTCAATCTGCTTCTTTAGCTTTATACTCTCCCTGCATATTTCAGTGCTTCTTTTGAATAGTTCTCTGTATGATTGCTCAAGTTCTTCAAAAGTAAGCTCCCCATCACTGGATTCACTTTCAAATTCACATAATCCAGCTAGAGCAGTGATATGCTTAGTTGATTCTTCTTCTGAATTACCTCCTGAGTCTTCATCAGACCAGGTTACAGAGAGTCCTTTCTTTTGCCTTTTTAAGTAGGTAGGACATTCATTCCTGATGTGTCCATATCCTTCACATCCATGGCATTTAATTCCTTTTTCTTGACTGGTCTTTTCATCATAATTTGATCTTCTATTAGCATCATAAGGTCTTTTGTTCTCAGAAGAGTTTGTGTATCTTCCACTTGGTCTGGATTTGTCTTCCATCCTTCTGAGAATCTTTTTGAATTGTCTTCCAAGCATAGAAATGTTGTCTGATAAGCTTTCACCAGTTTCTGATTCATCATTTTCTTCTTCTTCATCAGTATTTGTCACCAAGGCTATGCTTTTGTTCTTCTTTACACTTGTGTCATTCATTCCCATCTCAAATGTTTGAAGGGAACCAATGAGCTCTTCAACTTTCATTGTGCATATGTCTTGAGCTTCTTCTATTGCTGTGACTTTCATGTCAAATCTTTTTGGCAAAGATCTGAGAATCTTTCTTACAAGCTTTTCATCAGTCATCTTTTCTCCCAAGGCTCCAGAAGTATTGGCTATTTCTAAGATGTTCATGTAGAATTCATGAATTGTCTCATCTTCCTTCATTCTCAAGTTTTCAAACTTGGTGGTGAGAAGTTGAAGTCTTGACATCTTTACCTTTGATGTTCCTTCATGAGTTGTTTTGAGAGTGTCCCAAACATCTTTGGCCAGCTCACAGTGATGCACAAGTCTAAAGATGTTCCTATCAATGCCATTGAATAAAGCATTTAAGGCCTTGGAGTTGCCAAATGCTGAATCTTCTTCCTCCTTACTCCATTCTTCTTCAGGTTTCAACACTTTTGCTCCATCTTTGGTGTCTTGGACAGGATGTTCCCATCCATTGTTGACTGCTTTCCAGGCCCTATTGTCAAGTGATCTTAAGAATGCAATCATTCTTGGCTTCCAGTAGTCATAATTAGATCCATCCAGTATAGGTGGTCTATTTACTGATCCTATATCTCTGTCCATGTTTCTAGAATTTGTATTCCCTAGATCTCACCCAGTATAAACAGGCAGGGTGCCTGCTCTGATGCCAATTGAAATTTTGTGATCAGGTATGAGATGTCGAATGAGATGTTCCAACACTTGACAAATTTAACCAAAACTTAAAGTGCAAGAAAATTAAACAACACAGTAATTTGTTAACCCAGTTCAGTGTATAACCACACTTACATCTGGAGGCTACCAAGCCAGGAGGAAATCCACTATAAGTAATATTAATTCTAGACTTAAACCACCCAGTTTAATATTTCACTTAATATCTACCCAATGCAATTTCTACCTAAGACACAACTTAGATATGAGTACCAACTCACTCCCCCTCAATCACACAGTGATCTTGTTTACAAGTTTAATAAAATTGAAGTCATACTTCAAACAAAACAGCTTGATCTTACTTCACAGTTTCAATCAAGACACAAATACACTTTTGCTTAAAAGCTCATAAAGTGGTACAATAAAAATAACCTGCTATTAAAACACAAAACACCCTATTTGGTCTTCTTAAATTCGCACTCTATTCTGAGAGTTTCTGTTGCTTAAATAGGTGTTTGTATTTTGGGCTTTCTGTAGGTTAATCCAGTCCTAAAACGCATGCAGCTTCCACCTTGAATTAGGGTTTGTTACTTCCTAGATTCTAGGTGATTCAGTTCTTCTGATTATGCTGAAGTCTCATAACAACACTCCCTACAGATGCGCCTTATTCTGTTTTTGTCCATCCATAATTAATTCCAGATAACTTTCCTTAAATTACTCAGATCAGTTAGTCATTAATTAATTCTGGTAGCAGGTTTGAGATGTCACAACATCTGTTGGGACATCCTGAAAAAACTGAACTTAAATCATTAACACAATGTCCCAACATCTGGTGTGACATCCTGAATTAAGTTCATATACTTATACTCTGTTTGATAATGTCCCAACATCTGATAGGACATCCTGAACTGAATTCAACATTTCTTGTTGGTCAAAAATTCTGCCAATTCTAAACATCTACAAAAACTCTGCAATCTTGGGCCAATTCTGATTTTTGAAAGTTGCCTTGACATGTTATGATGCATAGAAGTTGATTAGAGGTCATAGAAAGGCTTGGCAAGTGAAATTGCAAAATTCCCTCTTTGGCATGAACTTGAAAATTGTAGGTTTTTTCCCATCTTTGAAAGGCCATATCTTGAGTTCTAGGATGAATCAAGACATGTTCTAGTACTTTTTGAAAAGGGAAAGACCGAATCTACAACTTTCATTTCCAAGAAATTTTCATTTGAAGCATTTTTGGTCATGAAAGAGGAGGTTGAAAATCTTTCCCAAAATGGAAAGTTTCCATTACAAGTCATTTCAAAAAATGGCAAGTTTGCAATTGGCTCAAAATTCTTCAACTTTGTGAACTTCCAACCACTTATAAGATCAAATAAAGATCATAGAGACCCAAAATGATGATGATGACCCTTTGGTACCCTTGTTGGGGGCCTCAGATGCCCTGATTTTGACTTTACTTGCTCAAGAAGTTACCCAATGATCAGATGACTTCCAAAGTGAATTTCTTCATCAAACATGGTACACATGATCCTTATAACATATTAAGAACATTAGAAACAAGAATGGACAAAAATTTGGAGTTAAGGCCTCTGAAACCAAAACCCTAATTTTGGTCATCTGTGTAGGAAAACCCTAGCTCTGCTTCCATGCCTTTGCCAGTCTTTGTGATTTCTTGACTTTCATGAACTTTGGGGAGCATATTATGATCATGGAACACACATGGAACTTCTTGGAAAGATTCAAGACCTTTGGGATGGCTCAAATTGATTCTTGAATTGCTCAGGTCACAAACCCTAGATGCAGATGAAAATGGAACTATGCGGTGAAAGAAATATGCAATATGAGATGGTATGCTTATGCTAATGAAAAAAATGAAAGATCACAAGCCATGGTGTGAGAAAAAGTGAGGGAAAATTTGGGGTGTTTACACATACAACATCTTTGTTTGTATTTCATGACATGCAATCCTGCATAAACTAATCTTTCGTTTTCAGGATAATTTACTATCAGATAAATATTACCAAGTCCTTGAGACAGTTCAGGGACGATCTATATGAAGATCAAGTACTGATACTTAGTACATGATATACTTTTCTCCCTGAGACGGGTTAGAGACTATCTACACGAAGATCTAGTACTGATACTTAGTACAAGATATACTTTTCTCCCTAGGACGGTTCAGAGACAATCTACACGAAGATCTAATACTGATACTTGGTACATGATATTTTCAGAAATAATCAATATGAATATTTACTTCCGATACTTCAATCAATCAAGATATTTTTTCCAAGACAAGTTAGAAACGATCTATACGGAGATCTAGTACTAATGTTTAGCTCAAACATGTTACAGAGACAGTTCAAAGACGATCTATACGAAGATCTAGTACTGATACTTAGTATGGTAACAACATTCAAATAACGTCAAGTATAGACATTCTGATACTTCTATCAACAAATATTTTGGATGGCATCTATAAGACCATCTCCAGTTACTCCGAATGGCATCTTTAAGCCCACTCAAGCAATATAACCAACCAACAGTTTTACTTTGCGCACCGGCGAGTGCAAATTTTTGGGTTTTAGTGTTCAATCCCCTCCAACCTTCAAGTCACGAATGGTGAACATGCCAATCTAACTCCTCAGGTTTCAGAAAATTGAACTGGGGCAGCTGTTGTACCCCAAAATTTTCCATCCCACATTCAAGACCATGTGTCTCAAGAGGTTGCTCCATGGTCACAAGATTCACAATTGGTCAAAAGGATTGAAGGTTTCATCAGACAAAGCCTCCTCCTAAACAAGGGATCTAGAATAAGGGTTTTGGGTTTCTCCAAGCAAAGTGAACTTCCAAAGCCTCAAGTGGACTTCATAACATCCCATATACCTTAAATAATCCTCATGATATGTTTCATAGCTTTCCCAACAAGTTTGACAAGTCAAATACTCAAATACCTAAAAAATCAGTTAACTTCGTCAAAAAGTCAACTGAGGTCAATTTTGGTCAAATTAAACTCAAACTCCAAGATTTTTTTATCAACATCAAGATTATGAGGTAAAATTCATCATTTGATCAAGGGTTGATCATGATTCATCAAGAAAACTTCATAATCATCAAGAATCAAGAGTTTCTAAATTAGGGTTTTCGTAGGAAAAGTTAACTGAACTTTGACCAGCCATAACTTTCACATAATTCATCAAAAATTTCCCATCCAAAGCTCATTTTGAAGGACATTCAATTCTTTACAACTTTTTGTTTCATAAGCCAAGTTCAAAAATGCTTCATTTGAAAGATATGAGCTAAGACATTATAGGTCTTTTTGAAAGTCAACAAAAACTCAACTTTTTCCAAGGCTCATAATTTTAAAATGGTGGAAGATATGGACATGGGACCAAAAGGGTTGATTAGAGGATACTCTAAGCTTTCTAAAAAGTCCTAGAACACCTTCATGAGATAAAAATTGAGGAAGTTATGCATTGTGAAAGTTGGATAATTTTCAATGGGTGTATGAAGTAAAAAAAGGCCATAACTCCAATTCTTTCCAAATAGGCCCATAAAATTGCAACCCAAACTTGAATATGAGGTCATGCACAACCCAATGGCCAATTATTCTGATTTTTATCATTTATTTTTATATTATTTTGGATTTTAATTATTGAAATTCAAATTAAATTGAAATAAATTATGAAAATCAAATATTTGATCCAATATTTGTTTTGGGATGAAATATATGAAACTTAAAGGTGATTGATACACTCGAAATTCGTGTAAAACCATTGTTGTATTGTTTGCTTGAAGTTTTATTGCAGGAGACACATTCCACCATGGCTAGGGTTTGTTGTTCAAGATTAGGGCTTTCTAATTAAAGCCATTTAAAAACCTTTTAAGGACATATTTGGATCATATGATCTCTGGGTAGTTGATTGGTACTATTATTGAGGACTAATTATACATGTTTTGATGTATTTGAAAAATATAGGTTTACCTACAAAAGCAAATTCGCAAGAAAACTGGCAATAAAAATCGCAGGAAAGCTTGCAGGTCACGAGGAAGAAGATGAAGTCATTGGCGCTAGTCTAAAATTCAAATTTAAACTTATTTTTTATTTTATATATTTCCTATATTTATCACAACGCGCGCCTTGGTCTGATGGCAAGGGATTAGTTTTATTACCTTAAGGGCATGGGTTCGAACCTAGCCTCAAGCATTTCTTTTTTGCGTCTCATTTATTTTTTTTAGATTTTACATATAATATTGTTTTGCATGCTTATGTTTCAAAAGGGCACGCAGCCAAGTGGTTAAGGTTGAAGCTGATGAAGGCAAGGGCATGGGTTCAAACCCTGGCCCTAACATTTTGACAAAGAAACATGGTTTTCTTTCCTTTTTCTTTATTTCCTCTAATTTCCTTTTATTCTTTTAATTTCTTTAATTAAAAACTTAATTATCTTTTTAAACCATGATTAACCTAAGTTTTTTTTAAATTGATTATATATTATCTTTTCAATTAAATTCCTAATATTTTTAACTAATTCTTAACTAAAAGAAAAAACCTTTTCTTATAACCCTTTTTTTTAAATCAATTTAATTTATCAATTTATTCTTTTAGATTAACATATTTTAATTAATTAGTGTCATTTAGGGTTTAATCAATTTAAACTTAATTTAATTTTAAAACCTAAACTCTAACCTTTTTTTCCTCAAAACTTCATAAACCCTAACTATTTTCATAAAACTATAGTCATTTTTATAAACTCTAAAAAAATTTCTAAAACTTAACCCTAATTTTCTAAACCTTAAAACCCTAAAATTTTATATAAATCTTAATCCTTGTTTCTTCCTCTAACTCATTTTTATGTTATTCATTTACTGTTTATCATATTATGTAACTGCTTCGCCTTTGTAATCATTAGGTTTTATTCCTCGCCATTTTATTATATAATTGTCCCGAAGCCGTGTAATAGTTAGGAATTTTATTTTTCTGCCCTTTAAATTTTGCCATTTATTTTTTATTAATTGTGTGGTCAGTAACCTAGGGCGTGAAAAGATCTAAATGAATAATCTGGACTTAGAAAATTAATAATAAGATTAATATCTAGAAACAACCCTCACACACGTAAGTCGATCGTTCTACGATCGTCATCTGCACCTTCTAAGGTTTCCCCTCTAGGTTACCTTTAATATGGTCAAGTCCCTCGAAGGTGGGGGTGTCTTAAGCAAATTCCCTTTAACAGAAAAATCACCAAGTCCCTTCATTCAAAAGATCATAAGTCCCTTAGAAGTTGCCTACGAAATCATGACCTTGTCCCTACGAAATAAATGATGATGGTCCCTACGAATTGCTAAAGACACCCCTACAAGTTGCCTTCATTGACCATACAATGAACCTACACATGTCCCTTAACAAATCCAAGGTAAATGACTACTTACTCCTTAATAGTAAGGACAGTCTTACCCTTGAAAGGAAATAAAGAAACATGAAAGACCAACTTAGGGTAGGCAGCGTTTAATTACTTGCTCATAGTTTTCAAAAATCTTTTTCACACCCCACTTTCAAAAACATTTTCAAACTCAAGACTTTGTATACATCCATACGAGGATCATTACAAAGAACTTCTTAAAATCTTTTCTAAACACACACTACACATTTTTCAAACAAAGTAAAGTGAGCTAAGTAATTAAGAGCCCATGGGAAACCATGGATACAAAGGGTGCTAACACCTTCCCTTTGTATAACCTACCCCCCGAACTCAAAATCTTTTTTAAAAAGGTCTTTCTTGTTCTTTTATACCCTTTCCTAAATTGCATAAAATAAAAGTCGGTGGCGACTCTTGCTATCCGCACATGTTTTTGTCAAACAAAAACACCCAAGTCAGTTCTCCCACCGTGTTACACTGTACATACACACTGCTGCTATAATTGTTTTACAAAATTTATGCCAATTTACAGAAGTTACAATCTCCCTATTTGGCAAATTTTGGCTAAAACAAATATTACAAAAATACATCAAGAAAATACAGCAGCAAAAACAAAAGTGGAAACAACAACCTTTTCTTGATCATGTTAGGACATTTTGCTTGACATCTTCCACAGAGGCGTCCTTTCCTACAGTGGAAATAGCAGTGGAGAATAAGCACAAAGTTCTCAACACTTGAAAGTGCAAAAGAGTAGAACCACCACTACTCCTCATGAATTGAGAGACTCATTCCTTCAGAGAGTCCAAAGGTTCCATGAGAGAGCCAGGCACTCATGTTAGGACTGTTACAACTCAAGACACAAATCACAAGGATAAAGCTACAACTTCCATCTTGACATCCTGGTCTCAGCACATGCCACAGACACAGAACATATCCAATACAGACATTGGAACACAGACTCCAGCCTCATTACAGCGCCAGACACAACACCAAACTTTCTCTCCCCCTTTTTAGCCAAAAATTGGCAAAAACAGTCCACACATTGACAAAACCTTGCATTACTCTCCCAGAAACACACGAACCCCGTCAAAAGGAAGAGGAATGAAAAATACATTGGATGAAGGAGACAGGATCCTCTCTGTAAATAGGAAAAAGCTAACCTTAAAAGTAATGATGGTGTCTTGAAAATCATATGCATTCTTAGTCAAGACTCGTTATTTTAGGCGCAAAACCTTCTCCACTCAATAAAGTGAACCGGCCAAAACAAGATTTGATAAGCACGCGTTTCACACTTGTACAACCATTCAACAAACATGGTCATCCTCAACTCACATATTCTATAACATGTTCTGAGAACCCACTACAACATTGTCTATACTTCACGTAGAATCCAAAATAATCTACAAACAACAATCTTATACCATATAATCCTTTGGACACTCATCATCTAGATCACAAGGACATGAACATCACAACCACTAAGTAATAAAATTAATCAAGAAAACATACTTAGTATAAGACTGTTGTCTGCAGATTATTAAGGGGGAGTAATAACTTAACCAGGTTTTGTGATGTTACACATCATGTTGTGACATGTGCTACTATATCCAAAATAATCTGCAGACAACAGTCTTATACCATATAATCCTTTGGACACATATGGACACTCATCATCTGAATCACAAGGACATGAACATCACAACCACTAAGTAATAAAATTAATCAGGAAAATATACTTAGTAGCACATCTCACAGCATGATGTGTAACATCACAAAACCTGGTTAAGGTATTACTCCCCCTTATCTCCACAAAATCAACTGCACATAATTGTAAAACTCCCCCGGTCTAGGATACTCCATGCTCCTCTGCACTTTGATGAAAGGAAAACATAAGACGCATCTTCATGTCTTCAAGAGCCCACCCTCTGTTCAATTCCCAATTTAACATATTCACTTCTTGTACCAAAGTATACCTAATACCTTCTTGGTTTGTTGTTACCACAAACTCCACAAGCTGGACATCTTCTGCACATAGGTTCTTGACACAGAGCCTTCACACACCAAAGGCCATACAATCTAGATAAAACACATCCAAACTAATTTCGACATTAGTATGAATGTCCACAAACAAACTTCCAAGTAAGCAATACCTGATCTACTTCAGTCTCTTCTACATGTTTCTTCCAATACATTTCATATACTTCATCATTTACTTCCCCTGCCTTTTTATGTTTCACAAGCCTGCTTCAAAAAAATCCTTTCTCAATAGCAGCTCAATTCATTTTTTTGTTTAATTTTGTTAATGGGCTAGGGTAATCAAAAATGACAATGGGCCCACATGAGAACTTGGTCTAAAATAAAAAATGAAAATAAATGGCCTTTTGGTTTATGGATTCAAAAAGGAAAAAGAAGAATTGGACCTTGTGGAATAAATGAATGAAGAACCGTGGACTTAAATCCATTGACCCAAAGATGGCCCATAGTTTAGAATTGAATCGAGATGGAAATTGATTGAAAGGGATATCGGTTAATTACATGAATACACGAATGAATAATGAAGTGGTTTAGGAAAAACGGGCTTAGAAACCGGGTGTAAAACGTTATTTTCCCTGATAACTTGAACTCAAATGATCCACATGAACACCTGTAATCTCACTTGAATCCTTAAACCCAAGTTACATTCTTCAAGAACCCTGTCCTCAATGCAACTTTCTAATCCATGTTGAATTTTCATGATAACCAACAAGTATGAACGATTTCCTTGATCACCCATGTAAATCCCCTGATGGAAATAATTCTTGAAATATGGACAGATATACAATCGAGACAACCTTGATATGGGTACCTTGACCCTCAATTGATGACATAAACACGAGTTTAAACATGAATAAAAACCCTAATTCTCCTTACGATGTATGTTGACTGAAGAGAGCAGCCTCATGCTTTAATTTGGCTATGATAACCAACTAAATCACCTTCGAATACGGAAAGCTCAAATCACACGAAGACCATTTGATCCCATGCCTTAGGAGTTCAATTCAAATGTGTGATTGTGAATGTTATGACCTAATGAAAAATGCGAATGAACGTGAAGCATATAGCCAGTCAAGGTAATAAATAAGAGGGAAACTTTTGGGGTGTTACACGTGTCATTTTGAATTTTTAAGATTATGTGCATTGCATTTGGTAAAATTTTTGGTTTTGTTGAGTTTTGAGAATGTGAGTGAATTTGAGAAGTACAAAAACCTTGTGTCACTTTTGTTGTCTATGTAGAAGAATATTTTCTGCTATCTGGTGTAAACCTCCCGACGGTGGGATCAGTCCGCCCGGCGGTGAGGCTTTCATAAGCCTCATTCAAGCAGGGCCAAGTAGTTTCAGAAAAATAAAAAAGGGGGAAACAGAATTTGAACGTTGGGGAGTGAAGTAAGTGGACATTGTTTTTCCTTTTTTGCCTTTGTCTTTAAGAGTGAAATTAGAGAAAATTTCATAACTTTCCCTCATTTGCTTCAATCTCACAAACCCTAGAAAATTTCTTCTCTCTTTTCAACGCACTCTCTTAAGCTCTCAACTCTAAAGGTAATTTTCGTTTAATCTTTATGGTACCTAGGTTTAGTAACATGCTGATTTGTATGCTTGTTCTTCTTAATGTTATCATTCAATTGTTCCATTTTTTAGTTCTCTTCTTCAATATGTATTCCAAGTTCTTTGTTAAATTTTGTTTGTATATCTGGTTTATTTTGGAAGCATTGTGAAGAAGAGAATGGAAGTTGAGTGTTGTGTTGTGGTTTGGGATGTGTTGCTGCCATGGGATTTTTCTAAAAAATCGCATGAGCCGCCCGACGGTCACATCACACCACCCGAAAGTGAGAGGAATAATTATGCCTCTCAGGAGGTGGAGTATGGTCATTGTGTCATAATGTGTTTACTTTGCTGATATGGTTATTTATGCTGGATCTGGTTTGGTTGATTTGTGTTATGCAGACGACTTACTGCTTTCCTCTGTAAAAGAGAAAGATGCAAGTTCCTGGGACTTATTCCAATGTCCCTTCTGACTTTCACCCGATGCGTTTCTTCAACACAGAGCATGCTGTGAAAATGACCAATTTGGAAGGAAGGGTTGTACTTAATGAGAAGAAGTTTGTAATAAACCAGCTAGGTGATTACCGAACAATCCAAGCCATTTTTGAAAGAGAAAAGGTGGAACGTGCTGTTGAACCTTACTGATAGGGTTTATTTTGAGTTGATTAGAGAGTTTTATGCTAATTCTCTGCAACTAGAGGGAGAGGTTTACAGGTACAAGACCTTTGTTAGAGGTCGTGAGATTTCTTTTGACAAGGATGAAATCAATAGGATTCTTGGAGGACCGAGTCGCTTGGCTTCGGGTATGAATTATGATTTTACTGACATGTCCCTTTGTGAGTGACATGATGCTAAGAAGGTTAGAAAAGTATTTTTCAAGCCAAAGGAGAAAGTTTTCTTGAATGACAAGCGAGAGCCTATTAAGTACAGCTACACCAAAATGACTTTGTTGGCACAAGTTGTGCTTTTATTGATCTATTAAAATATAATGCATTGTTTCCACTATTCTTTTGTTCCTTTCGACATCGGGCCTTTCATGTATTGTATTATGGCGGATAAGGAAGTGGATGTGGCTAAAGTCATTGCTAACGAAATTAGTTTTTTTGGAGAATACGAGGAGGACGGGTGTGCATGATGGTGCACCTATCATTTTTCCTTGTTTGGTTCAGGCTTTGATTGAAAAGACGAATGCCCAAGTTCCTGGCTTGGTTACTGAGAAGCTTAAGAATCTCGTTACCGATCCTTATTTGGAAAAAAATGCAAACCTAAGGAGAACCTCAAAAGTCAAAAGAAAAAGAAGGCACCTGAAGTGGGGCAAAGTTCTCAAGGACCGGTTGATACTGAAGAAAGTGACTCATCCGTTTTCGATATGAAAGAGACTTTCAACTACATTTGGCATATGGTTGAGTCGCTTTACCAAGCTAATCAATTTAATTTTAATTGTATGCAGCAATTGTACAACTACCAGATGAATCCGGTTGAGACACGTCTTTTCCTTCGAGCAATGATTTTGAGAGTTTCACTAGCTAGCCTGGGGACATGCGACCTTTCTTTTCTGAGGGGGTAGGCATCGGTGGTGATGGTGGTGATGATAATGATAATGATAATGATAATGATGATGGTGATAATGGGTTGGAAGAATATTTCTTGGATTTGGATGATCATTAGGAGGCTTTGACGAGGCATCAAAGTGAATTTTTCATGTTTATTTTCTGTTATTGTTCTTTTTAATTTCAGTTTTTGCTTTCTTGAACCATATTTTAATATTTAGTAGTTAAAAAAAATATGTTTTAAAATTGCATTTTGGGCACTATTGTAATGCTTTGGCATAGTTTTGAAAATGGTGTGGGCATACCGAGTTATGAAAAAAATATTGTGTAAGTTTAAATTTTGTTTTTGTTTGTGAATAGTTAAATTGTTGTGTTTGATTAATTGGTTTGCTTTTGGATCATGGAAATGAGTTTTTAGTGACTCATAAAGTGTGTAGAACTTGTTTGCGTCTAGCATTTGGTGGTGATGATAATATTTTTAGCAATTGGCACGATATAGAAGAAAACAATATACATTATAGCATTAAACGTTTTAATATGAATTGGGTGCTTTTTGAAAATTTTATCAATGTCATCTGGTAACATCATGTTTGGATTTAATCAATTAGTATGTAACCACAAATAGTGAGTAGTCGTTCTTGTACATAAGTGTGGAGTGATTCAAGCGTTGTTTGTTTAACTCGAATATTTTATGTTTAATCTTACTTGTTGTTTGAATCGTTGGAAACTAAGAAGTGATCAAGGAAATTTTTTTAGTACTATTGAGAAAATCCACCTTTCCATAAAACACTTCAAAGAATCTTGTGAGTATGTGTACATTAGAAACCATGTGTGAGCCTAAATGTAAAAAACCACTTTTTGAACATAAACCCAAACTTTAGATGTTTGTGAAGAGTATTTTTTAATTAAGTATATAGTTGTGTTGAAGTTGGAGAGAGTGGTTCAAGTTGTGAAACAGAAGAAAGGAATTGGTATAGCAATGCATTCTAAAAAGAAAAGAGAAATAAAATATATAGAAAGAAAAGAAAATGAGAAAAAGAAAAAAAGAGAGAGGAATCATGAAACAAGAAAATGAAAAAAAATCAAAATAAAGAGAATGAATTGTAAAAATAAGAACCTTGGTTGAACAAGATTGTGGTTTATTGAATTAGAAAAATGCTCTTCATAAGTCTACATTGTTTTGATTCAATTGTCATGTATATAAAATCCTTTGTTTTTAGCCCAAGCCAAGCTACAACCTAAGAAAGTCCTTTTGATATTTGTTTCCATTTGTTTTTGCTATGACTTGGGACATGCATGCTTAACTTGTTTAGATGTGGTATAGCGACTTTTGAGTGTGTTTCGTTCCGATCTCTTTGCTTTGTGCATATTGTGTTCATTATAATAGGTGATTCAATTTTATTATGGTGGTACTTAGTGTTGCATTGTGTAGTTTACATTTTGAACTCTATTTATATTCTTTATTGGATTCTTTATGGTGTTTGATTATTCATCATGTATGTTCGATTCCTGAATTTGAACCATTGGTATTAACAGCTGATAGGTGTTTGCATGCTCTTCTTGAGATTTTTTGAAATTTTCTTTGATTGAGGGAAACAAATATGCAAGTCGGGGAGAGTTTGTTAGGTGTCAAAAAGTGTCATTTTCATAATGTGTTTTGATGCCTTTTAAACCTTTTTTAATCGCTTTAATTAGGAAACGAATAATAATTTAAGCAATTCTTGCATTTATCTAGGTAGTAGATGTATTTAATGTGTTTATCAATATTTATAGCAAATTTAAGGGAATTTCACAGCTAAGTTTGACATAAGATCAATCAAGCATGGAATGCAAGCTTTCCTTCAAAAGACTTCACCTCCCAGCCATGGAAGTGTCACCCGACGGTGAGTGTGTTTTTTTACCAACTTCAAATGAATCAAAGAATCAGAGATTTTGGCTTAGGTGCCGCTTGGAGTTTCGTTGGGCCGTTTAAGAGCGCCCGATAGATGAATCTCATTGCCCGATGGTGGAGAAGGCCTTGGCCATGGTTTTTCATCATCAAAGAGTCAAGGATGTTGTCCCCTGTGCCTCTTGAATTTCGCCTGGCCGTTCATGACCGCCCGACGATTGTATTCTATCACTCTGAGGTGGAAGATATTTTATGAAGATCTGAAGGCCCAAATTTGATCACGTGCTTGACTTTTTTTTAGACCGCCCGACCGTAATATGACCGCCCAACGGTGGATCTATTTTACCAAACTGTACTTAGGTACAATTTTGAGATATTTTTAGATATACTTTTCACTTTTATTTTTCTAGACATCATCTTGTAATAGAGACTACTTTACTTAAGGAGATAAATATCCATTGTTATAATATTTCCTTAGTTTCAAGCTTTTATGCTTCAATCCTTTCATCTTAGAAGATTGATGCTTCAAAAGCTATACAACTTACTTTTCAAGCAAGCTACCTTATCTATGGATAGCTAAATCATCTTATGTCAAGATTAGAAGGTAGACTTTCCTTCTTTTGTATGTATAGTTGTTGATTTAAACTCTTAAACTTATGGGGGATGAATATATGGTGAAAAACCTTGCTTTTATGATATATTATTTGTGTTGATCATGATTAAGAAATGTGTTCTAACTCTTTACCTAGGTTTTTCCTCCATCAATGGAAATAGGCTAGAGATAGTTATTAGATTTAATGTTCACAATTATTGAACTTTGAAATTCTGGTATGACAGACTCAGATGTCGAATATGATATTGAGACATCTTATCTGTTACATATAAACATGGCAAGGCATACACAACAGTATTTAAAATTCTGATATATCAGATTGAAACATTCTTCTGGATGTTTAGACATCTGATATGACATTCAACACATGTATTGCATAAAATAAACTGAAAGCTGTAAAGAACACAATCAAATTGTTAACCCAGTTCGATGCTAACTCATCTACTCTTAGGGGCTACCAATCTAGGAAGGAAATCTACTGTGTAGTATCAATTCAAAGACTTCTCAACAAACACCTACAGTTTACAGTATTCTCACTTAATCACTACCCGTGCAACTTCTGTAGCGGTAAAATCATGAATGTAAGCTATTAGTTAACTTAACTCAAAGTAAACAGAGTCACCACCGCACTTTTATTTTATTCCAAATGGAAAAGGGAAAAAGTGCGAATAAAACCTAATGAATCTAAAAGCTAAAAGCTAAAAGAATCAAGCAGAGAACGGGTAAGGGGATAAGTTACAAATTGGGAAGGTTTTACGCACTCAAAATGTCTGTGGTACTCCACGGGAGCCCTTTGAAATATTTATTCCTTTTTTGGTTTGAAAATGGTTTGTTTAAAAGTGATTGAAGAGATGAGAAGAGAAATGTTTTTTTAAATATTTTTTGTTTGAAGAGACGATCGTCTCATGCTTACATACCCACAAAGTGGAATGTGAGATCAAAACCTCGTAGTTCGTGGTACAAAGTGTGAAAAGAAACAATGTGTTGAATTGATTTTAAAACGTAAAGATAAGTCGTCATTCTTGAGCGAATGATTCTGCTAAAAAGAATGAATCATATCTAAACAAAAAAAAGGGAAAGTGCACGAGGGCGCAAAAACAATTGAATGAGTTTTGCATTTTTTTAAGTGTTTTGGAAAACCGTTTCGATATGCTTATGTGGTTTAGCATTTATTAAGAAATGAAATTGAAAAGGTAAGACCGCTTGACCTAATTCAAGGTTTGATTGTGAAAACGTTTGAAGTTTGAAAACAAAGAAGGTTTTTGAAATAGGAAGAAGATTTGAAAATTTAAGAAGGGGAGGAGATGAAGTGACTATCCTAAGACTTTAAAGTAAAAGTTATGGGAAGAACAATCAAAACATATGGTGAACATTCTTTGAAACAATAGGACTTCCATCTTCAAAAACAAGTGAACCAAATCCGCTAAGGTCTTCAGTCCATAATAACTCAAGCAAAGGGTAAGATCCTAAAATCTAAGTCCAAAACTCCAAGTCCAATGCTAAGGATGATGGCCATAGTCCAAAATTAAAGTCACAAGTCTTTTAGAAGTTTAATCGTTTATTAATGTTTTTGTGTCCAAATGGACAAAAGGAAAATCAACATAAAAAAAAATAAACATGATAATGGATGAATAAAGCATAGTAAAGTAAAATAAAATAAAACCAAATAAAAGTGCAAGAGTTTAAATGTTAGTAGCAAAAGAAATTAAAGTGAAAGAATCTAAAATATTAATAGTAGTAATAGTATAATAATATTTACATAATAATGGTATGGTGAACTTAATCAACCACAACCAAAAGAGTAACCAAAATCGAAAGGCAACCGGATCCGCTTAGGATCTTACACTATAGCGATTAATCAAGGCAAATCGAACCGAACTCAATGAAATTTGAAAGGCGATTGGGAGACCCAAAGCACCTACGCATAAAACATTCATAAGTCTCGATTCTTAATGCAATATGATTAACCACTTTGGGATTACACGATCAACAAGAGATCCGGTCCACGAAAGTGCAAGTACCCAATTAGATTTTTATTCCGAATTTAGGGACAAATTTAGGTCTAAGTTAAGAAATCGCCGAGTAATTTACGAAGTAATTACCCTACAAATGAGTCCGGTCATCACCAATTAAGGTGAACAATATTAGTGCTAATACGAGATAAATGATATGTAAATCGCTATCCGAACGCAATACCGCACAAAACTAAAGATGAATACCAAATTGATTCACACTCATGGTATTATTCCATCCTTAAGTTCAATCACTCTTCTTGGTGGATTCAACCATGAAAATGTATCACTAATGAAAAGTACCTTAAATGAATTAAATAATTCACTTAAAGGTAGTTTTTAATTAATGAACATTAACTACTCTAATTTACACCCAAAGTTCATTGAAATTAAGGAGAAATCACTCCCAAAAGTGCTTCCCAAGGTAAAAATAAAAAGGAGGAAGAAGAATAAGAAAGATGAACCAAAAAGGGGCTTGAAACAAGCCAAGAATTCAATTCTGACTTGCGTTAATCGGTTAACGCATATTGTTAACCGGTTAACGTTGAAGCAGCAGCAGAAAATATGCAGAAATTCAGCATTGATCCATTTCCAAAACTCTTTCAAAAACATTTAATGATCATGATCTGAATTTGCACGAATTTTAAAACCAAAATACAGTGGAATCCCTACAATAAAACAACAAATAAAGATCTAAAAGATCTAAAATCAAAGGCACCAAAGATCTACATCTTGAATGTTGATGGTGAAAATGGGTTTATGGAGAAAGATGAATTACCAAAAGCACTTCTTCAAATTGGACCAAATCAAGCTTAGATCTACTGAAATTGATGAAAAAAAGAAGGAAAGGATAAAGGTTTAGCTCAAGTTCGTCAAGAATTCAATGTGAATTCTTGATAACTTCAAAAGAAAGAAAGTGAGCTTTTGAGAATTTTAATGTTGGGGGAGTATTTTGCAAGAGGTTTTGTGGCTATCAAAAGCTTGTGGAATGAATGAAATTGTGGTCCTATTTAAAGGACTTAGGTATGGAAATTTGGTGGGATGGAGCTTGCTTTGGTAATTTGAATTTAGGTTTGGTAATTGGAATTTTGGTGGGAAATGGAAAAGAGTGGTGATTAATGAGGGTTTATGGTAGGAAATGATCAAAGTGATGTAGAGAAATCAAAGACCAATGGATCTAGAATTTTCAAATTATATTAATGATTTAATGGTGCTGAATTTGAATAAAATATTCAAATTTCGCACTGGTTAACCGGTTAACCAAGCCAAAATTTGAATATTTTCTTCAAATGAGGTTGCTTGGTTGTTGTGGCCCGATTCTTTTTGTACGTCGAAGAAGGTATGGAAATGAACCTTGGAAATCCTTGATCAGATAAATTTGAATTATTTGCGGATCAACTTCGACTTTTATCTGTGAATTTTACTCGAGTTGCAGGACTGCTATTTTTGGCATTTTCAATGGTTTCTCCTCCTGGATAAAAAAAGTTATTGAATGAAACAAAAATATTTTTTTGGATTTTAATTAATGTTTAGTAAACATAAACAAAATAAAAGCAAATAATATTATAAAAACCGATGATCCCCTGTAAGGCATAAACCTGCACCCGAGAAGGATAAATGAACCAGTGTGCGATCTTGTTTGTATGCAAGATGTAGATGAGATGCGAAAAAAATCTTAGGGTAAAAAATTAGGGTATGACTGATGCCCCTATTTAAGTTTCTTCAATCCACAGATAATGAAGATTGAAATCTTCATTTCAACAAGATGGAAGATACTTAAATATCAAAAACCCAATTTTTGGCCTAAGAGACCAAAATATGGAATGGAATGAAATGAAATGACACGAACGATATGACATAATATGAAGATGATATGAAAAGGATATGAAACGCTATGAAAATGTTATGAAAATGTTATGAAAGCATATGAGATGTATATGAAATGCAGAGAAATCTGTGAGGAACAAAATGACACATGAAAAAAGAATAAACGCTGGGGATAAGCAGCATAAGACTTCGACGAGGAAAAACAACATGCTAGAGACCACCGCATGGCTCAGCTGAGGTGAAAATGTCCAAGAATGGAAATTGGACAAAAAGGATCAAAACATCCAAGAATGGCACTGAATGAAGTGAGAAAAGTCCCGAAAAAGTACACTAGAAGCATCCAAGGATGACATTACTGACTTTACTAGGGCTATCCGAGAATGGCAATCGGAAAAAGCTAATCACAACATCTGAGAATAGAAATCAGATAAAAATGTGAATCACAACATTCAGGAACAGAACTGAATGAAATGGGAAAAGTTCGGGAAAGTACATCAACTCAATGATGAATTCACTACGGACATCCAAGAATAGAAATCGGAAGAAAAGTGATCACAACATCTGAGAATATCAATCAGATAAAATGTGAATCACAACATTCAGGAACAGAACTGAATGAGATGGGAAAAAGGTCTAGGACAATAAATCAAATCAATGATGACTTCACTATGGACATCCGAGAATGGCATCGGAATAAAGTCGCAATATCTGAGAGAAACAACAGGTATATGAAGAAAAAGTTTTGGAGAGACAAAGATAAATGCCAAGTAAGTTGGACTTTGATCACAAGGTAAGATGTTGAAAACAACAAGACCTCGAGAAACGCATAATGAGGACTAACACACTCGTATACACCAACGAAAGGGGGGAATAACACAACCAGGAAAATTCATAATAAGGAATAACACACTCAAATATGCGAAGGTAAAAAAATGGGGAATAACTCACCCAAGAAGATAATATGAGAGAAAATGCTGACAACCAGTTTAGACTCTTAGAGGAGTGGAAAATATGGAAGATTGATTCCTCAACACAGAGATTATTGCCATTCTGCTCGGAGATTAGAGATGCTACTATTCTTGAACTAATCTCGGTCACACTAGTAAATTGTATCAACTTGAAAATCTTTAGCGAAAAGTCATGAAATACTGCTTGGAGATTCTTGAAGGAGATTGCCCCAAGTTCAATGACTGATGAAGGTAAACTGATAATGGATTCAGTTCTTGACTACTGTCGGAGAAAATATGATCAAATCTTTGAGGTAACTGTTGAGAAGAATAAACTGATCATGGCTTCAGTTCTTGAAATGAATGTTGAGAAGATAAATCCACTATGAATCTTGAAAAGATCGTCTGATAACCAAATTTGAGAACAACTTGCACTGAGCAACAACTCTTTTGAACCACGACCTGGGAAGAACCTGCCCCTTGGTAGGATTACTGACCAGGTTTCTCAACTGCTTGAAAATTCCTTGATGAGGGAAGTTTATTTGCAAATAAAAAGTGTTTGTACAAACTTGGTAATTTTAATGCAAAGTTCATGCAAACTTTTGAAATCAAAAATCATTTTTTGAATGAAATTTATTGATGAAAAGTAAATGAAAACATTGTCAAAACATGACGGTTAAGACAAAATGAGAGATAAAGCAAAGGTAAGAAACAAATGATTGGTAACGAACTTGGGAGTTAGTTTACGCAACCTTGTTGTAGTATGCTTTTCAAAAGAAACCTGGATTGTATTAGGACTTTTGAAGGTTGTAACGTGGTCTGGTTCACGGTTTATGAAACAAAGGATATAGGCTCAAATTTTATTTGTACCCAACCCAACTTCGTGATGAACTCCAGTCCTACATTAAATTAATTCAGCCTATGCATTCAAGTTCTAAGACATTTGGGATTGCACAAATGAAGATGGTTCATAAGCCAAAGGATTTAAAGATAGCAGTCACTTCTCCCTTTTGTTATTTCTGGTGAGGAATTTAGTCAACTCATCTCATTTTTGTTGAAGATTTTGATGACCTCTTGATTGATCTTTCTTTTATTATCCCTAACTTTTGCCTGAACTGTGATATTTGAACTTACAGTCAGCGGGATGCCCCAATTTTTGCCTAAGTATCCTTCATAGGTTTTGACTTAGTGGGCTTTAATTTTTTCATCATTTTTTTAATATCATTTTTTTTGGAAGATAGTGACTGCCTGTCTTAATGATTACGATGAACCATCATTGGCTTTTGAGTTGAGAGACATCTTCAGCACTTCTTGATGTGTGTGAAGGAAAGCTTGAGATTGCAACCTTTATTGAAATGTGTCTTGAATGATTCTCTTGTACTTTGAATGCACATTCGAATTAATTGAGAACTACCCATCCCCGGGTTAAAATTGCGGGTTTTTTCGAATAGAAAGAAACTCCAACTTCAAGGCTCAAACGGGTTGACAAGGGATTAACTTCCTTATTTCTCCGGTGTTTGGGATTTGAAACAATACCTGTATATCATCAGCCAAGTCTCAATTGAAAGCATACTAACAACAATTATGGGTATCTCGTTTTCATCATTCTCCCTCCAATCATTGCAAAATCTTGATAAAAGAAAATGAACTTGAAATATAAAGCATAAAGATGCAAATAACAAATGAAATTGAATCAAAACCAAGTAATAATCATTTCATTAAAATCAACATGAAAGTACAAACAGAGTTTAAAAGCAAACAAGTCAATACAATTGAAGAAAATTGAAAACATAAAGAAACAATGGCCTAGTGATCCATCAGCAACAAGGATGAGTTGTCCCGTCTGAGATTATGGCCTTGGAGATAACCTGACAGTTGAAGTCGTCTGAACATTCACTTCTCATGCTTCGGCAAAGGATTGTTGACAACATTAGGATTAATGTCTTGAAAGGAAAGGATGTTGTTCCTGATAAGTTCCTGCACTTCAGCCTTCAGTGCAAAGCAGTGTTCCAAGTCATGACCAGTTCCACCTTGATGAAACTCACAACGAAGATCCAATCTATAGTTAGCTGGAAGAGAATCTGGAACAGAAGGCGGAGGCCTAGTAGTAATCATACCACTCTTAATCAAGGAAGGATACAAATCAGTGTAAGTCATCGGGATAGGATCAAAGTTTGGCCTATTACGATACTGATTTTGTCCCACAGCATGATGAGGATCCTGAGCTTGGGCTCAAACTTGAACTTGAGCTTGAGTTGGTTGAGCTTTGACAACTGGAGAGACTGCAGCTATATATGGTTGAACATATCGTTGTTGTGGGTGATAAGGCTTCCTCTCAGTTGAAACAGCATAAGCATCACCATCTCTTCTCTTTTGAAAGTTCCCATGAGACTTTCTTACAACAATAGAAGATTCGGCATTGGTAATCTTACCTTTCTTGATACCTTCCTCTAGTCTTTCTCCAATAATGACTAGGTTAGAAAAACCAGATGAAACACTTCCTACCATTTTTTCCCAAAAGAACGGTTGAAGAGTGTCCATGAACAAACTAGTTAATTCTTTCTTGGGCAAAGGTGGCTCCACTTGAGCGGCTAGCTCTCTCCAACGCTGAGCGTACTCTTTGAATGATTCTTTCTCTTTCCGTGACATGTTTTGAAGTTGACAACGGTTAGGCGCCATGTCCAGATTGTACTTATACTGCCTTACGAAAGCATCAGATAAATCTTTCCAACTTCGGATGTGACTCTTCTCAACTCCTACATACCACTTCATAGAAGCACCACTCAGACTATCTTGAAAACAATGAATAAGTAGCTTGTCATCCTTGGCATGTGCAACCATTTTGCGACAATACATCATCAGATGAATCTTTGGACAAGTATGCCCATTGTATTTCTCGAATACAGGAACTTTGAACTTATCAGGTAAAACTAGGTCAGAGACCAAACACATGTCTATCGCAGCAGCACCGAAGACATCTTTTCCTTCTAAACCTCTTACCCTCTTCTCAAGAGTCAAACATTGCTCTCTAACTTTATCCATGTATCCTGGTTCACCCTGACTTTCAGCTTTGTACCAGCAACATGGTATATGAAAGGAGAATCCTGATAAGTGGCTTGAGTAACAGTGTGCACAACAGGTTGAGGTTCGACAAAAGTGGGAGCTGAAAAGACTGGCACAACAGATGGACCAACCATTTGAGAAGTAGCAGAAACTGGCACATAATTCGGAGGTAACCCAAATTCTGGCTAAGTATAAACCGGTTACTGAATCACAGGAAGATAAAAAAACAGCAGTTGAAACTTCAAAAATCACAGTCCTCTGAGGTGGTTCACCTCGAGCAATCAGAACTTGCATCATTTCAGTGAGCCTGGTCATACTAGTTTTCAGCTCGTCAATCTCCATTCATACTTCCAGGTTATGTTGTTCTTGGTTTTCCATTCTCAATCTGAGAGCTCTCAATCTGTTAGCAGCTCTAGTCTCGTATTTGTGGTGAGGAGACAGCTTGACGGATCAACAGACAACTGAAGAAGGAAACAACCGGGATGAGTTCCCACACAACTCGGATGCACGCAAGAATATGCGAGGATGCAATGATATGCAATGTTCACTTCCATTTTTCAGAAAAACAACTCGATTACTGCAAACATGGTCAACATCGAGAATACGGTCATAAAAAATCTTGACAAAAGGAATATTTACTTTTTCCAATATTTGCAATAATCGGAATTGTTTTCCTTGAAAAATGGTTGTGATGATGATCATGATGAATATGTAGATGCAACAACCACAAACAAGATCACGCAAAGCACACAGGTTCAATGGTTCGGATCACAAGCATGGAGTCAAGGGGTAAGAACCAACAACCCACAAAGGCATGTACTAAGGTTTGTCTTCATTGTACCTGCAAAAAACCAAAAGGGTTCTAACAGAGGTTCCCGGAGTTAACAACCATCTTTAGAATATCATCGGTACATTGGATTACTCTCCAACTGATAACTTTCTTAAAATAGACCTCGTCCGCACTATGTTCCTAAATTGGCTCTGATGGGTTAAGGGTTCCACGGTCCTCAGTATGATCAGCTCAAGGTCGAAAAATAATGCCACGTACGATTACTCTTCATGACATTGATAATCCAAGAGAGCCTAACCGAGTGGAGATTATCAAATTGATATCGCTTTGGACTACTCCATCACGTATCACTTCGAATATCGCCGTCCTATCATAAGTTCAACTCAGATCCGGGTTAGAATCTATCTCACTCATAGAGGATCACCAAAACTGAAACAAAACAAACAAATAACAATTACATCAAACCAAAGCAGTAAATAAATCAAAGTAGGCCAAATCCACTAAGAGATTACTCCCCAGCAGAGTCGCCACTTTTCTATAGCGCTAAAATCATGAGTGTAAGTTATTGGTTAACTTAACTCAAAGTAAACAGAGTCGCCACCGCGCTTTTATTTTATTTCAAATGGAAAAGGGAAAAAGAGCGAATAAAACCTAATGAATCTAAAAGAAAAAATCTAAAAGAATCAGGCAGAGAACGGGTAAGGGGATAAGTTACAAATTGGGAAGGTTTTACGCACCCAAAATGTCTGTGGTACTCCACGGGAGCCCTTTGAAATATTTATTTATTTTTTGGTTTGAAAATGGTTTGTTTAAAAGTGATTGAAGAGATGAAAAGAGAAATGTTTTTTAAGATTTTTGTGTTTGAAGAGACGATCGTCTCATGCCTACGTACCCACAAAGTGCAATGCGAGATCAAAACCTCGTAGTTTGTGGTACAAAATGTGAAAAGAAACAATGTGTTGAATTGATTTTAAAATGTAAAGATAAGTCGTCATTCTTTAGCGAATGATTCCGCTAAAAAGAATGAATCATATCTAAACAAAAAAAGGAAAAGTGCACGAGGGCACAAAAACAATTGAATGAGTTTTGCATTTTTTAAAGTGTTTTGGAAAAACGTTTCGATATGATTATGTGGTTTAGCATTTATTAAGAAATGAAATTGAAAAGGTAAAACCGCTAGATCTAAGTCATCGTTTGATTGTGAAAACGTTTGAAGTTTGAAAACAAAGAAGGTTTT
This sequence comes from Lathyrus aphaca, assembly GCA_963966055.1. NCBI lineage: Eukaryota > Viridiplantae > Streptophyta > Magnoliopsida > Fabales > Fabaceae > Lathyrus > Lathyrus aphaca. Next base: position 176,393,947 of record OZ014522.1, read on the forward strand.
TGAAATAGGAAGAATATTTGAAAATTTAAAAAGGGAAGGAGATGAAGTGACTATCCTAAGACTTTAAAGTAAAAGTTAAGGGAAGAACAATCAAACTGTATGGTGAACATTCTTTGAAACAATAAGACTTCCATCTTCAAAAACATGTGAACCAAATCCGCTAAGGTCTTCAATCCATAATAACTCAAGCAAAGGGTAAGATCCTAAAATCTAAGTCCAAAACTCCAAGTCCAATGTTAAGGATGATGGCCATAGTCCAAAATTAAAGTCACAAGTCTTTTAGAAGTTTAATCCTTTATTAATGTTTTTTGTGTCCAAATGGACAAAAGGAAAATCAACATAACAAAAAAAAGAGCAAATAATAAACATGATAATGCATGAATAAAGCATAGTAAAGCAAAATAAAATAAAAGCAAATAAAAGTGCAAGAATTTAAATGTTAGTAGCAAAAGAAATTAAAGTGCAAGAATCTAAAATATTAATAGTAGTAATAGTATAATAATATTTACATAATAATGGTATGGTGAATTTAATCAACCACAGCCAAAAGAGTAACCAAAATCGAAAGGCATCCGGATCCGCTTAGGATCTTACACTATAGCGATTAATCAAGGCAAATCGAACCGAATTCAATGAAATTTGAAAGGCGATTGGGAGACCCAAAGCACATACGCATCAAACATTCATAAGTCTCGATTCTTAATGAAATATGATTAACCACTTTGGGATTACGCGATCAACAAGAGATCCGGTCCATGAAAGTGCAAGTACCCAATTAGATTTTTATTCTGAATTTAGGGACAAATTTAGGTCTATGTTAAGCAATCACCGAGTAATTTACGAAGTAATTACGCTAAAAATAAGGTCGGTCACCACCAATTAAGGTGAACAGTATTAGTGCTAATGCATGCGAGATAAACGATATGTAAATCGCTATCCGAACGCAATACCGCACAAAACTAAAGATGAATAACAAATTGAGTCACACTCATGGTATTATTCCATCCTTAAGTTCAATCACTCTTCTTGGTGGATTCAAGCATGAAAAAGTATCACTAATGCAAAGTACCTTAAATGAATTAAATAATTCACTTAAAGGTAGTTTTTAATTAATGAACATTAACTACTCTAATCTACACCCAAAGTACATTGAAATTAAGGAGAAATCACTCCCAAAGGTGCTTCCCAGTGTAAAAATAAAAAGGAGGAAGAAAAATAAGAAAGAGGAAACAAAAAAGGGCTTGAAACAAGCCAAGAATTCAATTCTGACTTGCGTTAACCGGTTAACGCATATGGTTAACCGGTTAACATTGAAGCAGCAACAGAAAATATGCAGAAATTCAGCATTGATCCATTTCCAAAACTCTTTCAAAAACATTTAATGATCATGATCTGAATTTGCATGAATTTTAAAACAAAAATACAGTGGAATCCCTGTAATCAAACAACAAATAAAGATCCAAAGGATCTAAAATCAAAGGCACCAAAGATCTACATCTTGAATGTTGATGGTGAAAATGGGTTTATGTAGAAAGATTAATTACCAAAAGCACTTCTTCAAATTGGACCAAATCAAGCTTAGATCTATTGAAATTGATGAACAAAAGAAGGAAAGGATGAAGGTTTAGCTCAAGTTAGTCAAGAATTCTATGTGAATTCTTGATAACTTCAAAAGAAAGAAAGTGAGCTTTTGAGAATTTTGATGTTGGGGGAGTATTTTGCAAGAGGTTTTGTGGCTATCAAAAGCTCGTGGAATGAATGAAATTGTGGTCCTATTTAAAGGCCTTAGGTATGGAAATTTGGTGGGATGGAGCTTGCTTTGGTAATTTGAATTTAGGTTTGGTAATTGAAATTTTGGTGGAAAATGGAAAAAAGTGGTGATTAATGAGGGTTTATGGTAGGAAATGATCAAAGTAATGTAGATAAATCAAAGACCAATGGATCTAAAATTTTCCAATTATATTAATGATTTAATGGTGCTGAATTTGAATAAAATATTCAAATTTTGCACTGGTTAACCGGTTAACCAAATTGGTTAACCGGTTAACCAAGCCAAAATTTGAATATTTTCTTCAAATGAGGTTGCTTGGTTGTTGTAGCCCGATTCTTTTTGTACGTCGAAGAAGGCATGTAAATGAACCTTGGAGATCCTTGATCAGATAAATTTGAATTATTTGCGGATCAACTTCGACTTTTATCTATGAATTTTACTCGAGCTACAGGACTGCTATTTTTGGCATTTTCAATGGTTTCTCCTCCTGGGAAAAAAAAGTTAATGAAAGAAACAAAAATATGTTTTTGGATTTTAATTAATGTTTAGTAAACATAAACAAAATGAAAGCAAATAATAATAATAAAAAACGGTGATCCCCTTTGAGGCATAAACCTGCACCCGAGAAGGATAAATGAACCAGTGTGCGATCTTGTTTGTATGCAAGATGTAGATGAGATGCAAAAAAAATCTTAGGGTCAAAAATTAGGGTACGACAAATTCTACTTAGGAATTCCTAATTATGAGAAACCCATCCTCACTTCCAATCACCTCAGTGATGTCTCACAGTTCTCAGCAGTCAGTTGTAGATATTGACGGCTCTTTACCTACACAATAATCCAAAACAGAAGCTACACTTCCATTACAATACCTTAACCTTGCTTAGAAGCTTTAGTTAAGTACACCACTTATCTTGTTTAGCAGCTTCGAGAATCAAAAATAAAACAGCCACAATAGGGTTCCTTGTTGCGCACGGTGACCGGAAAATAGCAAGTGTACTATTTTTACCGATGTAGTAATAGAAGGGATTAACCCCAAATATCGATCTCAAGGACTGCGTATTAAAATAAGTTCTTAATGATTAATTTCAATTGGACAAAACTCATGGTTTGAGATAAAATTATATAAATTGAACAGAATAAAATGTAAATTTAAAACAAATAATTTCACTTATATGAAGGTAATGCCAGGTATGGTGTATGATTCGCAATGCAATGACTCATAAGTTCCTTAATTTTAGAGATATGCTTTAGAACGTGTCTTTCCTAAGTTTATAATGTTTTTCCAAAATTCCTTTAAAGAAAAACCTTTGGTATTCTTCATTGACCGTGATTCCTCAATGGTCAAAGAAGAATATCAAGCAATAATTCTGACATAAAAAGGTTCTCATAAAAATATCCCAATTCCTCAGTAATATTTTTTACGATAAAATTACGCAACAAGGTTAGGATGGTTGGTCAGACCAAATCCTAACCACGATCAATTATCTCATTTTCCAATAACGATAAAGCATTAAGGACGTTGCGATGAATTAAAGAAACGAAATTAAAAACATAATCCCAAATTGAAGAATTCAAAAAGTCATTACAAAAAGCAAATCAGGGACACCCCCCTGGCATTGGGGGTTTAGCCACTCATGTTCAAACTAAAAATAAAAACAGAACAAGAAAATTGAGACATTACAATTAACGTTGGATTTGTCGGATCGTCAATTGCTTCCGCTCTTGATCAATCCTTCTTCTCCCGTGTTCGTTCTATCCCAAAAAATCCCCAAATCAAAAAGTACCCTCTCACAGTCATAATGATCAAATATAAATCAGTCTTCAAAAAGCATCGCGAAATGTCCGGAATACCCTTGAAGCAGCAAAACAAAAGATTCTTTCTGGTCTTCACAACACGGGCCGTGTTGTGCAACACGGGCACCCGTGTTGTGCCTCTGGATCATCACCAAACTACCTTTTCCCCAGCTGCCATGACACGGGCCGTGTGGTACAACACGGGCGCCCGTGTCACAACCCTGACTTCTCCTTTTCTGAACAGAATCTTTGTTTCTTCTGGTATTCACAACACGGGCCGTGTTGTGCAACACTGGCACCCGTGTTGTGTCTCTGAACTCTCATTTTCTATCATTTTTAAAAGCTTGGACCATCTTTCGGACGCCTCGAACAACCGATTACATATTTACCTGAAACACCACAAAGAAACAACCACATAACCCATTCCACTGATAAAAACAAAGTAAAAACGATAAACACTGACTCGCACGCAATAATGAGAAAACTAAGACAAAACAAGAACGAAACACTACAAACAAAATAAGAAAAGACTCAAAAGACGCTGAAAACCGGCTTGAATATTACCACTAAATATCACTGATCACACGGCTTCCACAAGAACACAACCCTAATGATGTTTATATTTTCTTTGGTTTGTTGTTTCTAAACTAGGTTACAAGGTTTCTTTTATAACCTATTCCCAACTGGATTTGGGCCTAAATAATCACAGAAAAAGCTACTACAAATATGCAGAAAAAATATGCTTACAAATATACAAAAAGATCTTCAAATATAAAAACTCCTAAAATATCTCTAAATATAGAAACTCTATATTTTTCAATATTTGTCTTCAATTTAAATTTGAGTCTTCAAGATCTTTTACATCAGCGCCATTGGATTGATTCAAATCTTCAAAATATTTTGTTTCTATTGAAACCAAAACAGAAACTTCAATCCATCTTCAGCAGTTCATGATGTCGAATGAACTGTCTTGAAATCTTCTTCGACATCTTGTTCCAGATGTTGAAACATTTCAACACAACATGTTTGGGAACACACAAAAGGATTATTTTCTTTATGTATTCTCTTTTTTGCAAAGATCTTGTACATACACACTGCTGCTATATTTGTTTTACAAAATTTATATCAATTTACAAAATTACAAACTTGAATGTTATCATTTTGATAGTTTGAGTGAGAAATCATCAAAGGATTAAAATGGTATATCTCACAACATGTGTTAGATATAAACATATTGAGAGGATATGTGATTATATTTATCATTTAAACTATTTCATCTGTTTTATCGATTCTATCCGTACGAAGTGGTTTGTCGAACCCTAATCTTAGCATGTTTTATTAAACCTTTCAAAACCAATACTTTACCATTACATTTTAGAATTTAGGCAAACGAAACATTATCCTCAAACAAACCCTTTTGTTATGATAAGCTTAAAATAATTATGATTGTAGAATGGCGGTAATATCTAGAAAAAAATCTTTGTGGAACGATAAACAAAAACCCTACTCCATTTATATTCTAATAATGATGCAAAATATCTATAGTTAAGAGATAACATCTTTTGGTCAGCCGTCGAAGTGCCTAGCCATAAGTTTGGCTACGAGAGGAATATTCGAGCCTTGCAAAAAGGCAAAAGTGCAGATCAAAGGGTGAAACACAAATATAAAAGCAATCAGAAAAGGTGCAAAATGCAACAGCATTGTCATTATTAGATAAGGGCCACATAAGGGCCATGAGGAATTATACTTAAAAGTGCAAGAAATAAAAAGAAAAGGAACTAAAAAGGAGGATTCGCCTTCAGATTGAGGAAAGTGGTCTTTTGAGTCTGGAGACACCAGTCGATCAGCCTTTTTTCTAGCCTGGCTGCTACAAGCTCTTTCTCCAAGCGTCGAGCATCATGAATATACCCCATAGTTCGCCCCATCTCTAGGTTCAACTCAGTATCAGTCGACCCCTTTAGATCATTTCTTCTCTTCTCAGCATTAGAAATATTAGTTTATAACTATTCGATCTCTGCGCCTATCAGACTTAGCCTTCTCCAACTTCTCCATAATAAATCTAGACTCAGCTTCCTTTGACCAAGTTGAAGCCTCAAGTCCATAGGTTTTCTCAATGTATTTTGAATTTGGGGGAGCTTCTTAAGATCTTCAGTCAGTTGGTTTACCACTAAGGCTAGCTCTAGGAGGAAGTTAGAGATTATTGGTGAAAGATCCGAGAGGTCGAACTTCTGAAGGGTATCCTTCAAGAAGAGGTGAGAAGTTTGATCTGAGTCCAAGATCTTGAGAATGTTGCCCGTTAAGAATTTTTTTCTTTATGGTTTGGAGGATTGGGCTAACAAAATCATCTGAGTTTGGAGCCTAAGAAGCAGTTGAAGCATTCACATTTTGCTCTGAAGAGCTTCATCTCTTCTCCAACACCAATCTGATGTATTCCCCGGGGTTAGAAGCTCTAAGGTCATCCAGTTGAGCATCAGTCATTGTTGCTTCAGAAGTTGGAATCTTATCAGTTTTGGGGGGAATGGGGTCCTTAGCATGTTCGACTTCAACATTCTCATGAGGATTTTGTTTGTCATCTTTAGCTTCACTTTCCTATTCTTATTCTTCTTCTTCCTCCTCTTCATCTTCAGGATCGCCCCTTTGATCACCTACAAGCTTAGGCTGAATCTGAGGGCCACCTACATCATCCATAAAATCTACTAGAGGTTGATTGATAAGATTGGTGCGTTGACTATCATTAGGAGAGTTCTCCTCCTCAACCAAAGTTTGTTTTTTCTCCATGAGGGTAGGTTCCAAGATTATAGGGCCTTGCTTATTTTGGTGAGTGTCATCCTCATGATCAGACCTAGTTATGTGGGACTGTTTAGTGGCGGTCTTAGTAGGGGATATTTGAAGCACCAATTGAGAAGAAGGAACTGTTACAAATTCAGGTTTGTTAATCTCACTTAGAGAACTTCTCCCAGAACCAGGATCAAATGTAGGGTGATAAGTGGGCTCACCTCGGATGTTCAGAAGAACAGTTGGAGTTGTAGTTGTTGGTTGTGGTAGATTGGAGCCACTAACATTAGCCTGGAATAGAAAATAAATTGATTAGGACAACAATCAATCAGCCAAAGAGTTCATGTAGAAGATATTATAGAATGAACTTACCTGAGTGTAATCAGCACCAGGATTTGAGTTATTTCTTTTATTAGAGCCAACAGCCGCCTTCGACGTATCCCCTATGAGTTTGCTTTTCGTAACCACTAGGAGAGAGTGTCTTTTCCAAAACCTTGGCCACCTTTGAGGAAGATTGGCCAGCAGTATCAGAAACATTGACAAGTTTCCTTTTCTTTTTTACAAGTTTACCCTCTTTAGGGGGGAGACAAGTCCTCTTCATCATCCACATTGATGGCTAGTTGAGCACCCTTCCTTGTTTTTCTTGTTAGAGTTGGAGGTGGCTTTCGAGCAGTATGAGAAAGTTATGAAAAGGTTAGAAAGAAAACCATCCAAAGAACATTAGGTAAATGTGCGAACATACCTTTGTTCCTTCAGCCTCTGGGTTGGTGTTCACAAATGTGCTCTTCGATGAGTCAGTCTTCTTGGGCACTACTGAAAGTCAAGCACAATTACAACATTAGTAAGGAAGTGGTTGTATACAGATCACTAAATCGAAGGCCCCAAACCTTCATATATTTTAGATTCGATGTGAATAACTTTGATCCCTATATGAAGGTGTCCTTTGAAACTGTCCAATGTTTGTTTAGTCACAACCATCCTTTGGGCTTTGGGTTGAGACTGTTGTTGAAGGATTTTGATGGAATCCACACAGACAAACCAGTCTGGAAATGGAGGGGCAAGAGCCACTCCAAACTCATCAGTAGGCAGTCAAGGAACCTTTGGAGGAAAGAGTTTGAAAGTTATTTCATAATGCCTCTCAGGAGCAATGTTTGAAGGAATTTTTAATTTCTCCATTTTCTGTAAAAAATTCTCCTTCAAAGTGACAACAACCTCACTAATGGTTCGACCAACGTCATTTGGTCGATAGACGGTTTCAAAGTACTTTTGGAAGGCTTAAATCTCTTTGATGTGAGTAGACATGCCTTTCTTGATCTTTTCATGTATATTAGGAAAGGATTGGTTAATTAACTAAGAAAATGAGAAGGCATCAAGGAATTGTTCTTGGTAGTACTTCGACCACCAGTTATATAATTCTTAAGTGCAAAGAAAGTTAGGTTCAAATTGCACCAAGGAAAGCTGAGCTCGACTGGCATGTTGAGCAAGTTGAAGTAAAATGCTTTCTTCGTCAAAGTTAGCATCATAAAGAATGACATGCCTTTTCTTGTCATACGGGCACTTAGGATAGCTTTGAGCCAATCCAAACTGTCGAGAGAATAGATTTGGCTGATAGACAATCAAAGCTGCTATAACTTTTAGATAATTAAATATTTGGACTAGTAAACTAGGAACCATAAAAAGCTTCCCAGATAGCTTGTGATTTTGCTTGTTGTCTTTTGGATGTGGGGGAAATGTTCTAGTGAACCATTCTGGTCCATATTTTCTTTCAGCAAAAGGAGCCATGTTAGACTAAAGTCATGCCTCTTGGCAAACATCATAATGTAGCCAGAAAAAACCTCCTGAACGGTTTTTCCTTCATTAGTGGGGGTTGTCTTGACTAGGTGAGTCCCTTTGACTCTCATCTCTTTGATTTTATCAGAGTTTTCATCAATGACTCTTTTATTGAATAGGTTTTATTCGAAAGTATAATTAAGCCACAATTGAAGTAGCCAAATGGGACTAGCTAATTGGAAGGTTCTAGTCGAACTCAAATTTTTTAGGCCAACATCGCCTTCACTCATTGACTCATAAAGAGATTCCAATATTAATTCACTAAGGCATACTCCTGCATTGAGGTGCAGTTGGTTGGCCAAAGGAGAATATTTCTTGGCCACCTGTAGTGATTTGTGTAACACCCCAAATTTGTCCTCTCTTTCCTCATCATTTGCATATCATATAGCACATCATGTCATTCTCATATCCCATCATATAGCATAGAAAAAATGAAGCATAAGCATCCATGACCAAGCATGAGGCACATGATCAGTTCTCCAATGGATTTGATTTTTCAAAGACAAGCCAAGAGCCAGGTGGTTTTGCAAGAAACTCATAAAATATTCACAATTTTACAAGTTCAGAGTCATTCATAAGACCGTAGAAAGGATGAGAATCACAAGCAACTCAAACGGATGTCACGAGTGCATTCTTGGAGTTTGTCACCTTAAGGAGGGAAAAATTCAAATTTTGCATGCATTAACCGATTAATACTATGGGTTAACCGGTTAACGGCCACGAAATTTGAATTTCTGCAGCAGGAAAAACATGCATGTTTTTAGCTCCAATTTCATTTTTTTGATTTTTATTTACTCCAATTATTTGAACATTGTGGGAAGGATCTAGAATGCTTACCAAGTCTAATTCCAAAGCTAATTCCTAATCAACTTTCTAAGCTCACTCCAAACCACATTTTTAGGCCCCAAACCTAAATACCATATATCCCATTTCCCTCCAAACCAACACACACACATTCTCATAATTCACACTTTTCATTTCTGAATTTCCAGAGCTCTCACATTTCTATCATTCCTCTTCAAACCTTTGTAAACACCCAAATTTGCCCTCACTTTTTCTCACACCATGGCTTATGATCTTTCATATTGCATTTGCATAAGCATATCATCTCACACTGCATAGTTTGTTTCACTGCATAAGTTGCACAATTAGGGTTTGTGATCAGGAGAATCCAAAGAAGTGATCTGAGTTATCTCAAAGGGATTGAAGCATGCCAAGATTGTCCATGTGTGTTATATGATCATAATATGCTCCCCAGGGTTCTTAAAAGACAAGATTTCACAAAGCATTACAAAGGTGTTCAAGCAGACTGAGCAGTTTCTACACAAATAACCTAAAATTAGGGTTTTTGGGTTTGAAGCCCTTAACCTAAATTTTTTTGGTCATTCTTGATTCTAATGGACTTTATAGGGTATAAGGAGCATGTGTACCAAATTTGATGAAGAAATTCATTGTGAAAGTCATCTGATCAACTAGTAACTTGTTGGGCAAGAAAAGTCAAAATCAGGGCATCTGAGGCAACCACCAATGGTACCAAAGGGTCATCTTCATCATTTTGAGGTTCTATGATCTTTATTTGATCTTAGAAGTTGTTAGAAGTTCACAATATTGAAGAATTTCAATCCATTTGCAAACCTTCTATTTTTGGACATGACTTGTAATGAAAACTTTCCATTTTGGGAAAGATTTTCAACCACCTCTTTCTTGATCAAAAAGGCTTCAAATGAAAAATATTTAAACCTGAAAGTTGTAGATTGGATCTTCCCATTTTCAAAAAGTACAAGAACTCCTCTTGATTCATCCTAGAACTCAAGTTATGGTGTTTCAAAGTTGGCAAAAATCTTATAATTTTCAAGTATGTGCCAAAGAGGGATTTTTGCAAAACCAATTTTTAAGACTTCTTGTGACCTCTAATTGACTTCTACACTCCATAACAACATAATTCAACATGTTTGGACGAAAATTATGCCTTGGATTACAAGTTTCCATGGATCATTTTCCCAAAATTTTCAAAGAGGCAAAAATGCAAAAGTTATGCAATCTCATGAATCAAGTGGTACAGATCATCACAATCAATCCAAGGGTTCTCCATAAACTTAGCTGAGGCAAGAAAACCCTTCAAACCAGCTCTGTCCCATGCCATGCCTCCTATGACACAACTTTGACTTTTTTGCAAAATCACCCATACCAATCAAGCTGTGCCACCACCCACTTTCTGATCAATCCTATTGGCTTATGCTAACCCTTAGGACTCAAAAGAAAATAACACACAAGCCTGAAAGCTCTGATACATTCAAATTGCCAAAAACCTCAAAAAACTTCATTCCTTCGAATTTCATCACACAAGTCTCAAAACTCAAATCTTTTTCCACCAATCATCTCCACATAACCTATAGATCATAAACCACCCTTCACAATGGCTTAAAAGGTACTGAATCACAAACACGATTTCTGACCATCTCAAAACTGAACACACAAACTAAGCCATTTAAGCTCCATCTAAGCACTCCATTCACTCAAGGGGGATCATTGGAGGTTGATTGCACAAAGAAAGACGCCAGAAAGCTCAGGTTTAGAAAGCTCCAGCTCAGGTAGCTACTTCAAACAATTTTTCCAGAACATTTCTTTTATGTTATAGATTTATTATATGTACTCTCATGATCATCATGATATGCTTACTTTTAAAAATGGTTGAGAAATAAGGATGTATGCTTGCTCTGAAATTTTTGACCTAAACTTGTTCTTCTTTGATTCTCTATTTTGATGCAAAATAAATTGTTTTTGTTACTGGATTTGTGTTTAGTGATGTTCAATTATTGATTCTAGAGAGTTTGATGCATTTTCATGGCGTTTTGAGTGAGTTCATGGGAAGGGGTGCCGGAGAAGGCGACCGGAACTCTTCTTCGGTCGCCTGAGTTTGTTTAACCCTAATCTCATTAATTAGGCTAGTTTGAATTGGGACCCTTTGATATTGTGTTTACCGCGCGCATGGATGGCCAGGATCAATTCACTTAACCCTAATCTCTAATTATTTAATTTAATTAAGTTTTATAAATCAGATTAATTTGTGACCCTCAAATCACGCGCCAAACCTCATTTTAAACCCTAGCCATCAGATTGCCTTACCTCAAGTCACGTGGACTTCACATTTCAGCCTTAGGATCCTTCAACTTTCAATCCTGACCACTGATCTTGCATACTTTTATTTTTCTTTTTAATTATTTTACATTTCTTTTCTTACATTTATTTAAAATAGCAAAAATATTTATAAAATCATGAAACTTTGCATTTTCAATTCAAATATTTTTCAAAACTCAAAAACATTTTTATTTTTAATTTTTGCATTAAAAATGTATTTTTAAATCATTTAAATGTTTTATTTTATTAATTAATTGATTTTAATTAATTAAAAATACATTTAGGTATCTAAAAGTCACCAAACAATTCATGAAGCATTCTCATACATTTAGAACAATTTACAAACTCATCACACAAATTTATTTTTAGGTATGATCATATTTTCACAATTTATCATGGATTAGGGTTTCTAAAATGACCTATTTTCTAACCCTAACTTTCAAAAATCATTTTTTACCAACCATGATGAGTTTGCATTTGGTTCTTTTTGCATTGTTTCATACTTTGCATCTACTACCTAGGTTATATAACTCATAATTTTGCATTTCATTTCCAAATTGATTTGAATTTTTCATGAAGAATCACCCAAAAACCCTAGCTAACTTAGGAAATTCATAACTTCCTTTAGGTTTAGCTTCTGACCTCCATCTTTGGGGAGTGTTCTTGTGTTTTCTTAGGGTTTGTTTGAGTTCATTTTCAAATTTCTCTCATGATGTATGCTTCTGTTTTGATCATTTGCATTTGATACATTCCTAAAACCCTAATTTCTCATGTTCATTTGCATTCATCTTTGCATATCTCAATCATATGAACTTTCCATGACATTCCATTCTCTTGTATGACATCTTAGACATCTTAAGACATGTTTGAACATTGCTTGATCATTTCTTCATTCATTTGGTATGCTTTGCATTCATTGCATTTCATGTATGTTCATGAATTTTTTAAGCTCCTAACATGTTTGTTTTGCATCTCATCCCTTGTATGATCATACATAAGCATCTCGCATGACTTTGCATCATCTCATGACACATTTGCATAGCATATTCACTTCTGGTCTTGGTCTTTGCACCTTCATTTTCTTTATTTCCTTTTGCTTTGCATTTTATGTATTCACACTAACTTTTCAGGGGCTTATGGTAAGTTGTTTGGGATGTGGATTTGCCTTCACATCCTACCTCTTCCTATCTCTTCATGTGCATATCTTATTTTTCTTTGAAATGAACTTTCTTCACTTGTGCTCTCCTACTCCTATATCTTCCTTTCTTTCTCTTAGGTTACTTATCTTTTTCAGGAAGTAAGTAACCTATCCTCTTTTCTCTTCTATTTTCATCTGCTTCTTCTTCCTTGGTGGCCATCTGAAGATTTCCTAAAGATATTTCTCTTAAGCCTCACAAACCATAGGAACATCCAAGCATGATAAGTTTAGGGTTGTATATAGTCTCCCCTAGTCTTTTACCTTTGAGTCTCCTAGAGTCTCTCTTTTCATCTCATAATCAGAGGCTAAATACTTAAAGCTTTAGGACTTTGAATTAGGGTTATGCCTACATCCTTATCTTAGGATGGAGTGTATAAATTTAATCCTTAGTGTTAAACCTTTAATTTGTTTACATCTCTTAATCAAAACACCTAATAATGATTAAGACTTAAGCTTGTAAATTGGGCCTTATATTAGGGTTACATCTCTTCCTTGTGGTTTAGAGGGACTAACCCTAGTGTTCAATGGACAAGTCCCCCTCAAGTTAGTCTTGCAAACATAAAACTCATTTCTTAATCCCACCTTTAAATAAAATCCAATTAATAAAGGCTTGTTATATAATGTATTTAATCCCTAACCATGGATTAAGTTGATGAGTCTTCCTCAGCTTAAGTGTTCTCATCTATCCTCCTTCTCTTAGGATGGTGTAATGAGTTCACTAATCCCTGATTAGAGATTAAACTCATTACTTAACACTAAACAAAAACCCAAAAACACTTAATAATTACCAAAGTAGGTTAATGATCTTAATCCTATATCATCATGGTAATTAAGTTGGGATCTTCATCTCACACTTAAGTAGGCTCATTATCCCTGGTCAGGGAGGATATAATGAGTTTACAACCCTTGATTTAGGCTTAAGCTCATTATCTAATGCAAAATACCAAAAACAATAAAAAAAATAAAAACACAAACAAACAATAAACATCTCATCCGAGATTCTTTTCTCATCACACTCACTCTGAAAACGATAACTCGCTTCTTCCGTCTAATGCAAGACAGTTAGCACTCGAGCCAGACAAGTCACACACTTGAGCATAGACAAGCAAGCAGTTCACAACAAATCATCTAAATCTCTTTGAGCCGAACTACGGTGTTCTGACTTCCTCATGGCACGAGAGGATACGTAGACATAACTTAACAGTTATCGAACAAAAGTCTCTTTGTCTCACCCCTCTTTCAGCTTTCTTTTCTAAGCCTCATTCTTGAGCAATCCCTCTCTTTTGCATTGACACACTATACATTTCTTCCTCGCTTTTCATACACAGTCAGCACATATACTATCCCCCTTTTAAACACAATCAAGGAAGTATGGATCCCGTCGAGTACGACGGACAATCTGGGTGCTAATACCTTCCCAGGTCGTAACTAACCCCCTTTCTCAGTTTCTCTGGTTCGCAACCGTCTTATCCATAGCCTTCCAGGTTTATGCAGCATTACCTTTCCTTCGGGATAAAAATGCCTAGCTGGCGACTCTATTCAACCTCAACCTCCAACATCGCCGACAATTCGTGTTTGCACCGGGACGAAAGTCCGGGGAGTGACAGCTTGGCGACTCTGCTGGGGAAAGGATGAAGTGCAACCAGGGCTTCTAGTTCTCTTGTGGCTTTCTCTTAGTGCTTGTTTGATTTTGTTTATTGGGGGTGTTATGTGCTATATGTGTTTTTGTTTTGCTTTATTTATTGCTTTCTGTACAGCTTTATTTATCGCATTTACTTTATCGCTTTCATTTACTACTAGACGCATTTCATTTTTATCATATCATCTATGCTGGATTTGTTGGTTTGCCTTGGTGGGAGGGGTATTCCAATGAGAAAGGTCCAACACAAAGTCCTGAGTGACAGACATAGGATTAAAGTGGCTTCATATTCTTTCCCATTCCATTTCGGTCTGGTGCGGGAATATGAAAACACGGTTCAGACATGGGTTTCTTCTTGAGAACTCTGTGTTACGGATTTCCTGTAGTGCTAGGGCTATCTAGGAAGCCTGCTAAGTCTGAATGACCTTTTTAGATGACCTTCAACATCTGATGTGAATTAGAGGAGGATTCTTTATGATTAGGGTAAACATTGTACCCTCAGGGTTAGAAGTGTTTACACTTCTCATAATAGATCCGAACCTGAGGATCCTTGTTCTAGAACTATACATGTGAGTGGGTTGGGTTGTTTACAGGTTTGTAGGAACCCTTGGCCTCATCATACCCTGTTACTGGAATTGTTTTAAGGTCACACTATTTTGGACTAGTTCTTTGAAACCATGGACAAATGACTCTTTATTTGAGTTCCCCACCTGGTTACTGGTTCTCAGCCTTCATCTGAACTTTGAACACTCATGGATCCTACCAAGAGAAACTGACAATCTAGCACCTGATCACAAACCCTTGCATATCATAAGCATACATCATATTGCATCATTTAACATTTGTCTATTTGTTTTACAAGGTATCCACGTCTTTTTTGGTTTGGTTTTGACCGTTCTTCTGCTTAGATATCTGCTTCAACCATCCTCTTCAGCTATCTGCTTTGTTTATCTTCTCCAATTATCTTTATCAGCACCTATTGTCAGCATGGATTCAACCAGGAAAAGCAACATCACCTACCATTTCTTTGAGTATCCTCAGGCAGGCATCAGGCAAATACAGGCTCTTATCACCCCTGATCATGTTCCCTTATTCAGAGAGCATTATGGTGGGATCCGGGACATTGTCATGGGTTTGGACACTTTGCAGAGGAGCATGATTCACACTTGTCTTCAGTTTTATGACCCTCCTCTCCATTGCTTCACTTTCCCAGATTTTCAGATAGGTCATTTGCTGGAAGAGTATTCTATGTTATTGGGTATCCCTATTATAAGAGAAATTCCTTTCAACCCTGAGATGACCACTCCAAAGAATGAAGTCATAGCCAAGGAATTGCATCTGGAGGTAACTACCATTGATGAGAACATGACTTCCAAGGCTGGGATCCCATGTCTTCATCTGGATTTCTTGATCACTCAGGCCACAAAGCAAGCTGCAACAGGAAATTGGGAATTTGTTTGTGCTCTCTTGGATCTTAGTATATATGGTATCATCTTGTTTGCAGACGAGCCTAAGTTTGTAAGCAAGAATTCTATCCACATCTTCACGCTCAAGAACCCATTTCCCACCTTGTTAGGATACTTTTACTACTCAGTTCATCAGAGGAATGAGAAACAAAGAGGGAGACTGGTGAGATGTTGTGCACCTCTCTTCTACAGTTGATTGATAAGACATATGTCGAAGATGAAAGCTTTCCTGAATCTACACCAGACAAGGAACTGGGCTAAAATGATGATATCCCTTACTTCAGAAGACATCAGGTGGTGTACTTAGAACACCATAGGCAAAGACATAATTACAAGCTGTGGACAATATCCTAATGTACCACTTATTGGAGTAAAGGGTTGCATCAATTACAATCCTTTTCTATTCAAAAGACAGTTAGGGTATGCTCTGGTATACCCACCTCGAGAGCAGGACTTAGCAGAGTCTCTTTACTGTGCTGTTTAGAATAATCATGCCACCGTCCGACAAGCAGCCTGGGCTTGGGACAACATACAGAATAAAGGCACTGCCATTTTAGGGTAGTGTAACAACATAGCTTCTGCTCAGTACATTGAATGGTCACGCATTAGAGGACATATTACTCATATGCCATTCACCCTAAAGGACGCGTCAGGGCCATCAGCAGTAGAGCCCATAGCAACAGTGAGCCTGGAGGATTTTGAGAAGATGAAAGAGAGGAATGCTCAGCTTTCTGAAGCTTTGAAGAAGACCCTTTGGGAAAGAAATGACAATCGTCTGGACAGTGCAAGGTTAGAGAAGCTCCGAATCAAGTATATAACCAAGATAGAAAAGATAGAGGATTTCATCAGAAAAGCCTGAGCAGGGGAGTTGGTATTGAAGAATGCTTGCAAAGAAGCCAAGATTCAGAAGGCCAGAGTTGAACACTACCTGGAAGAGAGTCAGGCTAGATGGATCAGAATCACTAAAGTTCGTTTGCAAGAAGATCAGAAGACACATGCTAAGATAGAGTAGCTAGAAGCCAATGAGAAGAAGAGTCAGGAAGCCCTGTTAGCAGCACAGAAGGAAATCTTCGAGCTGCAACTCCGGGCGGGGTTGAAGAGATCAAAAGAACAAGACAAGTACCAGAAGATGATAAGTGCCATTGCAACCAGAAACCTTTTCATCAGGACCATCACAGAGCATCCAGTTGGACCAGTGACTGATGCTCTCCTAAAAGAAGTCAAGGAGGATGACTTTAGGCTGGATGTTTGATTTCTTTACTTGTATTTTATGTTGATTGTAGTTTAACTCGCCATGGTGATTTTGTTTGTATTCTTGACTTGATTGTATTTTTGACCCACCATGGGAGCTTGTTGTAATCATAAACTATGTATTTTGGCATTTTGTAATGTTATGGTTTATGTGTTACCTGGATTTTCTCTTGGACTTCGTTCACTTCAGCATCTTCATCATTCCTAGAGGTCTGGAAGGTCAAAACCAGGAACCAAACTGGATACCCTCTGAAGAAAAATAGACATATTGCATTGCATGCTAACTCCCTATTCTTTGTGTTGCGGTAGTTTTGTTGTTGTTTTCTCACCTTGTTGATTGTTTTAGGAAATATTGCTCGCAAGAGGGTCTTTTCCATCAATCGCATCCACCGGTATCCGACCAGAAACAACCTTTCGGGCTTACAGATGGATCAACTCCAACAAGAACTGACAGATGTGAGGACTCAGATGACTGATGTGAGGACAGAAGTGAGGACCCAAATGAATCAATTCATGAATGTGATGACTGGGCTAGCACAGACCCAGGAAAGATTGAGGGAGTTAGTCGAGTGGTAAACTCCAGAAGATAACAATGTAGGCACTGGGGGTACAAGTAACAATCCGCGCAATCAGCCGCAAACAAATCCACCAGAGTTAGGGGCCCCACATCAACCTTGAAGTCAATGTTATTGGAAATACCCAGAGAAACACTAGAGATCGTGTTCTATAGGAAGATCCTCAGGACGAGTAGTTTACAGTGGTAGGGGCTGACGAAGTTTATGACCGTCGTCTGGACGAAACATCTGAGAAGCTGAGATCTCTAGAATCCCATAAATCTTTGGGATTTGATGTGATGGATATGGGTTTAGTGGAAGGAGTCAGGATCCCCCACAAGTTCAAACCTCCATGCTTTGAAAAGTATGATGGTACTTCCTGTCCTCGTACCCATCTTCAATCTTTTATGGGGAGATTGAAAGCTTATACCATGGATGAAAAACTATGGATGATCTAATTTGAAGACAGTTTAACCGGGGCATCAAGAGAGTGTTATTCACACCTATCAAGGGCTACTATCAGAAACTGGAAGGACTTAGCAGAGGCCTTTATATGCCAATATCAGTACAACCTGGATATGGCACCCAACATGACCCTCTTGATGGGTATGTCTCAGTCCTCGAGAGAAAGTTTCCATGAATATGCTCAAAGGTGGAGACAACTTGCTGCTGTTGTCCAGCCACCTATGTTTGAAAGAGAAATGGCTGATATGTTTATGAATACATTTCAAGGAACCTGCATTGATCGGCTTGCTGCTTTCTCTTCTACCAGTTTTGCTGACGTGGTTATAGCTTGTGAGATAATTGAAAGCTTATTGAAGATGGGTAAGATCTCTGACAACGGTGCTAGTTCCAGCAATTCCAGGAAACCTTTCTTAGGACCTCGTAGGACAGGTGAAACTAACTCAGTTCATATGGGCAGAGGTAGACCCCAATACTTGCAAAGATCAGTGGCCGCAGTCACCATCCCTACTCCAGCACCCCAACCACAACATTTCCCACAGCAACAACAGTTTCCTCAACAGCAAATATCTTACAACAGCAACAATCAGTAGCAACGTCCTTTCCAACAAAGGACTTCTCAAACTAACAGGGTGATCGATCTCATCCCGATGCCATATGCAGCTCTACTTCCACAATTATTGAAGCTCAACCTGATTGAATTGAGAACCTTGACTCCACCAGATCCTCTGAATCTTCCAAGGAACTATGATGTCAACGCCAGATGTGCCTTCCACTCCAATGCACCTAGCCATACAATAGAGAAATGTAGGGAATTGCACATGAAATTTCAGGACTTAGTAGATTCTAAAGCTTTGAATTTTACACCTCCACCAAATATCACAAAGAATCCAATACCGAATCACGGTGGGCCGAGGATTAATGCTATTGAAGAAGACCAACCAGTAATTCTGATTGATGACATTGCAAACATTCAAACACCACTGGCCAAAGGGAAAGCTCAGCTATTGAAGTGCCAAGTGTTTCCAGGTTATGAGGCCTGTTGTGAAGCTTGCAAGATTTTTTCCAATGGTTGTGCAAATCTAAAGAAGGGTATCAGTAGTCTTATCATAGAAGGCATCCTACAAATCACATCAACAGTTCTCACTCCTACAACTCCAACAAACATCTCTCCTACAACATCAGCAAACACCATTTCAGAGGTATATCCTACAACATCAACAAACATCATTCCAACGGAGTCTACTACAACAACAACAACCATCAATGAAGACATCTCAATGGTCACCATTTATTATAACCCAGCAACCATTCATGTTCCGGATTCTTTTGACAACAACTCACATCAACATCAACATTAACAACTTCATGCAACTGCACCATCTTCAAACAGACCTCCTGTCAAAATCTACTATGATCCTCAAACGGTCACAACTCCTTCTTCCGCAACAATCAGTCCGATTACCATCACGTTACCTGGACCAGTTCCCTATGACAACAGCAGTACCGTGCCTTGGCATTACGACTCAGATCTTTATTGCAACGGAAAGAAAGTTACTCTTGACTCTTCAACTTTTACACCACAAATTGATAATGTTGGGGGAGGCAGAGGCTTCACTCGAAGCGGACGTCTCTTTGCCTCACAGTTCCCAATAGTTAATGTTGAAGTAGAAGCCGCTGCCAAAGCAAAAGGCAAAAGAGTGGTGCCAGAAGAACCATTTATGAAGGAAACTCAAAAGACAGCCTTTGATTAGGATGTAGACGAGTTTATGAGGATTATCAAGAGAAGTGACTACAAGGTTGTGGATTAGCTCCACCAAACACGCTCCAAGATCTCCATTCTATCTATGCTCATGTGTTCTGAGGTTCACAGGAATGCATTGCTCAAGGTCTTGCACACAGCTTATGTGCCTGAGGAGATTACAATTAATCAACTAGAAATGGTGGTTTCAAATGTCAATACTAGTCATGGACTAGGGTTCACCAATGTTGATCTGACGACGGAGGGCCGTAACCACAATAAGGCTTTACATATCACCTTGGAGTGCAAAGGTGTTGTACTTTCTCATGTCTTGGTTGACACTGGGTCATCTCTCAATTTCCTTCCAAAGAAAGCCTTGGTCAAGTTGGAATACGATGGTCTTGCACTCCGACCAAGCAATCTAGTTGTCAGAGCCTTTGACGGTTCTAAAAGATCGGTTCTTGGAGAGATTGAGCAGCCTGTGGTAATTGGCCCACATATTTTCAAAACAACCTTCTATGTGATGGACATTCAGCCTGCCTACAGCTGTTTGTTGGGTAGACCTTGGATTCATGCCGCTGGCGCAGTAACGTCTACCCTTCACCAGAAGTTAAAATATGAGTGGGAGGGCCAAATTATCACCATCTGTGGAGAGGAGGACATCTTTGTCAGTCACTTGGCCACTTACAAGTATATAGAGATGGATGGGGAGATCCATGAAACAATGAGGCAGGGTTTTGAAGCTTTTAATGTCAATGAAGCAACAGCTGAAGTGTCGGGTACTTCAATTGCTTCTCACAAACAAGCTCGGAAGGTTGTTGAAGACGGGAAAGTCCAGGGCTGGGGCAAGTTGCTGCAAGTTCAGATCAAAGAAGACAAATTTGGTTTGGGTTACAGACCATCCCGACAAGCTCAATAGGAGGCTTCTAAGGCTCCCAAGTTCATAAGTGGGGGAATTCTGACCCTATATGCTATCAACAATGTGGAAGACGAGGCTGAAAGCGACTACAACCTGGAAAGCTGGATTCGTCCAAGAGTCACGGGCCAACAAGTCCTCAACTGGTCTTCCTAGGAAATTATAAGGGTTACTGCTGCAGAGTAATTATTATTTCCTGTTTAAGCATGCATCAAGTCTTGCATCTTGCCCAAGGTGTCAGGACTCATTTTGTAATAGGGCCATATATGTATTTTGTGCAAATAGAAATTAATGAACAATGGACATCTTTTGTAAACAATCTTTTCGGTCACTGTCTTTTCATTTTGTTTCGCACAAAACAATAAATTGAAATGTTTTCTTAATAAACTTCATTCACTTTTTCTAAATAAGATAAAATAAATCACTAAAATGAACAACTCTCAACCCTTGCAGAGATAGCCCTCCAGATTGCACCAACAACGACACTGCTATGACCTCGTATGACTTCGACAATCCGATTAATCAAGCAGATGAAGGGGTTGATGAAGACTATGATTTTCCTGAAGAGTTGGCCAGGTTATTGAGACAAGAGGAAAAGGTGATTGCTCCTCATCAGGAGCAGGTTAAGACTATCAATCTTGGTACCGAGGAAGATGTGAAAAAGGTGAAGATCGGGGCCAGTGTATAAGCTCCAGTGAAAGAACATCTCATCAGTATGCTTCGAGAGTATGTCGACGTCTTTGCTTGGTCCTATCAAGATATTCCAGGTCTGGATACGGATATTGTCATGCACAGACTGCCACTAAAAGAATATTGTCTGCCAGTTAAACAGAAATTGCGCCGTACTCGCTCGGACATGGCCATGAAAATCAAAGAGGAAGTACAAAAGCAGTGGGACGCCGGTTTTCTCGCTGTAACTAGTTACCCGCCTTGGGTTGCTAACATTGTACCCGTACCTAAGAAAGATGGCAAGGTACGTATGTGTGTCGATTACCGGGATTTGAACAGAGCAAGCCCGAAAGATGACTTCCCATTACCTCACATTGATGTATTGGTGGATAACACAGCTCAGTTCTCGGTATTTTCTTTCATGGACGGATTTTCTGGATACAATCAGATCAAGATGTCACCTGAAAACATGGAGAAGACAACTTTCGTCACACCCTGGGGAACATTCTACTACAAAGTAATGTCGTTTGATTTGAAGAACGCCGGTTCAACATATCAACGGGCTATGGTAACATTATTCCACGATATGATCCATAAAGAAATTGAGTGCTACTTGGATGACATGATTGCCAAGTCCCAAACAAGGGAAGAGCATTTGGTAAATCTGTTGAAATTATTCAAGCGTCTGAGGAAGTATCAGTTAAGGTTGAACCCTAACAAGTGCACATTCGGGGTACATTCTGGTAAGCTACTGGGTTTTATTGTAAGTGAAAAAGGAATTGAGGTTGATTCTAATAAAGTCAAAGCTATTCAAGAAATGCCTGCACCTAAGACTGAGAAAGAAGTTCGAGGGTTCTTAGGTAGATTGAACTACATCTCAAGGTTCATATCTCATCTCACTGCAACCTGCAAACCCTTGTTCAAGCTGTTAAGAAAAGAGCAAACAGTCAGGTGGAACGATGAATGTCAGAGAGCTTTTGACAAGATCAAAGAATATCTGCAAGAACCTCCAATTCTCATGCCTCCAGTTGAAGGAAGACCTCTAATCATGTATCTGACAGTATTAGAAAAGTCGATGGGGTGTGTGTTGGGCCAACATGACGAGTCTGGTCGAAAAGAGTATGCAATATACTACCTAAGTAAAAAGTTTACCGACAGTGAACAACATTATTCACTGCTCGAGAAAACTTGTTGTGCTTTAGCATGGGCTGCTCGCCGACTAAGGAACTATATGTTGACTCACACTACTTTGTTGATCTCGAAGATGGATCCAATCAAGTACATATTTGAGAAGCCAACACTTACTGGAAGGGTTGCCAGGTGGCAAATGATTCTAATAGAGTATGACATTTAGGACACCTCTCAGAAAGCCATCAAGGGCAGTGTATTGTCTGAATATCTGGCTGAGCAACCCATTAATGATTACCAGCCTATGAGATTTGACTTCCCTGATGAAGACATCATGTTCTTAAAAGCAAAAGATTGTGAAGAGCCTATTCACACTGAAGGGCCTAACCCAGAAGAAGCATGGACTATGATGTTTGACGGGGCAGTTAATTGCAACGGTCGTGGGGTTGGTGCAGTGCTTATTACACTTAAAGGGGTTCATATGCCTTTCTCAGCAAGGCTCACCTTTGCCTGCACTAACAACGAAGCAGAATACAAAGCTTGTATCATGGGTTTTGAGGAAGCCATTGACCTCAGGATCAAAACCTTGAATGTATTCGGAGATTCAGCTTTGGTAATCAACCAGACCAACGACAAGTGGTACACTCATCAGGAGCATCTGATTCCCTATCGTGACTATACGAGGATATTGTTGACCTTCTTCATAACAGTTAAGCTTGAATACATCCCTCGAGATGATAATCAGTTTGCAGACGCTTTTGTTACCATTTCATCTATGATCAAAGTACAGGCTGCTAATTATGTACCTCGGATTTTGGTATCCAGACTGGACAGACCGACATATGTATTCTCTATGGACAATGTCACTGATAACAAGCCTTGGTACCATGACATCAAATGCTTCTTGGAAACTCAGACATACCCCTTGGGGCATCGTCAAACGATAAGAAGACATTAAGAAGGCTAGCCAGCAGTTTCTTCTTCAATACCGATGGTTCTTTGTACAAGCGAAACTTCGACATGGTCTTGCTCAGATGTGTTGACAAGAAGGAAGCAAACCTGCTGATGCACGAAGTACATGAAGGTTCTTTCGGTACCCATGCTGGAGGACATGCAATGGACAAGAAATTGTTAAGATCAGGTTACTATTGGACCACAAGGGATGCAGACTGTTGCGCCTACACCATAAAATGCCACAAATGTCAGTTCTACGCAGATAAAGTGCATGTGCCTCTGAATCCTTTGAATGTAATGTCTTCAACTTGGCCCTTCGCCATGTGGGGCATTGATATGATTGGAAAGATTGAACCAACTACTTCAAATGGTTACAGATTCATCCTGGTAGCCATTGATTACTTCACCAAATGGGTTGAAGCAGCTTCATATGCAAATGTCACCAGGCAAGTGGTAGCTCAATTTCTGAAAAGGGATATCATCTGTCGATATGGAGTTCCCGAGCGAATCATTACTGATAATGGTTCCAATTTGAACAACAAGATGATGGCATAACTTTGTCGGGACTTCAAAATTCAACATCACAACTCTTCTCATTACAGGCCAAAGATGAATGGCGTTGTTGAGGCCGCTAACAAGAATATTAAGAAGATTGTGCAAAAGATGGTAGTCACCTACAAAGACTAGCACGAAATACTACCATTTTCCTTGCATGGGTACCGAACCTCTATCAGAACATCTACTGGGGCAACACCTTATCAGCTTGTGTATGGTATGGAAGCTGTCCTACTTGTTGAAGTTGAACTACCCTCCTTACGGGTAATGATGGATGTGAAAATGGATGAAGCAAAATGGGTCCGATCTCGATATAATCAACTAAGTCTGATTGAAGAAAAGAGATTAGCAGCCATCTATCATGGGCAGTTATATCAAAAGCAAATGAAGAAAGCCTTCGATCAGAACGTCAAACCTCGGGAATACCAAGTGGGAGAGCTTGTTCTGAAAAGACTTCTTCCTCCTCATACAGACCACAGGGGCAAATGGACGCTAAACTACGAAGGCCCATTCATATTAAAGAATGTTTTCTCTGGTGGGGCACTGATTCTCATTACTATGGATGGCGAGAATTTCTTATCTCATGTGAATTCAGATGCAGTTAAAAAAACCTTCGCATAAAAGACCCGCTGGACATAAAAACAGAATGTAAGTCCAGGAAAAAATAGGGCATCCCGGCGAGTCAAAAACAAAATAAGGGAAAAATTTAAAAAAAAATGTGTACACCCGCTGAGTTGAAAAGCCACATCGGACATCTCAGGAAAAAATGGGTATCCCGGTGGATTGAAAACCCGAAAGGGCGATCCACGCAAAATCTGGGAAAAAGAGAACAACTGCATTCTAAATTCGTTTGTATACTCACAACATGGAAAGCTTCGAAAGGATAAAGCGTCGGTCAGAATCAACCTTCTTCAGAAAGCAAGATAAGAAGAACGTCAAGGTCATACAGCTCATAGCAAAGGAAGCTCACTTGAGCTTCAACTTCAACATTGCCAACACCTTTATTTTCTCAATTTACAGCAATCTACTCCTTTCAGGGATTCACTTCTTCACTGTATTTGCCCATTCAGGGCACACAAATCAATAAAATCATAATATTCAATCACACTTTGTTTTGTACATTTTTGTTTCGTTTGCAAAATGTCCAAAGTTCATAATACAACACTTGCATGAAAACATATAAGCCATTTTCAATATATGCTTGCAGGAAATATGCACTCTTGAGCAAATCTAACTCCTATGACGGAATCCGGTTGAGGATACCTCGGGACACTTGTGCGTTTCTTTTTAACAAGTTGCAGGTACTCAAGACAGACAACCTCTCACAACATGGGGTATATCAAGCCTCGTATCCCCAGCCAAGTCAGCAATCACCTCATCAGCAGGGTTACTTGACAGGAGTTTTCCCCCACGAAGTTGTCATCCCCTCAGAGGGTCCTTCGAGAAACTCATTAAATCCCGAGCGTGTCGCTTGGACGAAGGAGTTACAATAGATTACTTCCCAGAAGTTCTCTTCTCCCCAAGAAGGATCTCCCGAGTAATGCTTGAACTGCTATTCCCCAAAAAGTTTCCAGAGTTATCCTTTTCCTCAGCTAGTCCCTAGGACTTTCTGTTCCCCATCAGAGTTGCCAGGATTTTCTCATCCTCAGCAGAGTCGGCAGAATTGGTTTCCCGCGGAGTTGCCAGTTTCTCCCCAGTATAGTTGCCAGGGTTTTCTGTTCCCCAGCGGTTTGCCGAAGGCTCCTCATCACCGTCATGAGTCTCTTCAACAGAAGCTTCCCTGGCCGAGATCCCCACAGAGTTCCCTTGGAAGATCGTTCGGTGATCCTCTTTCCCCATATATCGGCCGATGATCTCTTTCCCCAGCGAAGTTCTCCCTCCAGACATATCGCCCAGAGATCTTTCTCCCCACAGGATCCGGATCTCGGATCGGTTCTCTCATTTTGCATAATCATAGAATTCACACCATTTTCCCCCCAAAATAGGCGTAGCATTCCGTCTAATAAGGAGCATTACGAAAAAAATCAAACATTTGCATGATCATAAGCCAGGTTCGAGCCAATCACCTGCAAACATCAGAATAACTTCACCAGCAATATACAAAACTTATCCCCCATAGACAAAGCCAGAATACTTTTTTCACTTTCAATACAGATACTTGTTCATACTTGTACATATTCGTTTTTACACTCGCTCGTGTCATACTTCCCAAGCAAGTCAAACACTCGTCTGTGTCCCTTGCTCAATCTTTTTGACACTCGTCCGTGTCTTGCACATATTTCCCCAGTAGGTCAAACACTTGTACATACTTATACACAATCCTCTGATACTCGTCTGTATCTTGTATGTGTCATCTCCTCAGCAGATCAACACTCGTTTGTGTTCCTTGCTTAACTGATTGATACTCGTCTGTATCATCATCCTTAAACATGTGTCAGTGATTGTTTCTATCGATACTCATCCGTATCGTGGTCCTAAGGATGCTTGTCCACATCTTTAGTCTATACACACTGTCAAACACTTATACCGTTTATTTTTAAGCGTAAGCACTTGTCCGTGATTACCATTCCCTAGTAAGTCACCAACAAAGCAACTTTTCTATCCGACATTCGTCCTATGTCGCAGTATTTTCGGCATCCGTCCCCTTCCAGGTGATCTTCCTTCACCTTTGGATGACCATCCCTCATCCTTTCCCCAGTGGAGTCCCCATTGTTGGAACTTTCTATCCGGCATTCGTCCTATGTCGCGGTATCTTTTTAGCAGCCGTCCCCTACTAGGTGATCGTCCTTCACCTTATGATGACCTTCCATCATCACTTATCCGATGGCCGTCCACATCGTTGATCTTTGTTATCCGACATTTTTCCTATGTTGAGATAATCCCCAACAGAGCAGTCGTACCCTGCTAGGTGATCGTCCTTCACCTCTTGATGATTGTCCTTCATCATGCTTATCTGATGACTGTCCCCATCGTTGATCTTTTCTATCCGACATTCGTCCTATGTCGTGATATTTTCAGCAGCCGTCCCCTGCTAGGTGATCGTCTTTCACCTTTTGATGATCGTCCCTCATCATTATTTCATTTATTCTTTTACCCGATGGTCGTCCCCGTCGCGGTTTATTTACCCTTTAACCCGATGGTCGTCCCCGTCAGTGCTATCCTCATTTCTTTAATCCACAAAGAGTTTTATTTCATTACCCGATGGTCGTCCGCGTCATGGTCTTTTCCTTTATCCTGATGATCGTCCTTCATCAGTTTACCCGATGGTCGTCCCCGTCGTGCTCTCTTTATTTCCCAGCATGATAGTCGTCCCCGTCACTACTTTACTTACCGTTTTTCATCCACAACAGTCGTCCTCTTCTCGATGGTCGTCCTCCATCGCTTTCATTTGATACTCATACTATACTATTTGTTAAAATTTATATCCCTTTTCTTCTTTTAAAGAGTGCAAATTTCGGACTGTCTTTGTTATTCAACCACATGTTATCATGTTTGTCTGTTAAGCCAGACGCTTACACCCTACACAGCTAACTCATGCTTTAATAGGGGAAGCTGTAAACACCCCAAATTTTCCCTCACTTTTTCTCACACCATGGCTTATGATCTTTCATATTGCATTTG
This sequence comes from Lathyrus aphaca, assembly GCA_963966055.1. Classification (NCBI taxonomy): domain Eukaryota; kingdom Viridiplantae; phylum Streptophyta; class Magnoliopsida; order Fabales; family Fabaceae; genus Lathyrus; species Lathyrus aphaca. Next base: position 176,421,411 of record OZ014522.1, read on the forward strand.
CATAAGCATATCATCTCACACTGCATAGTTTGTTTCACTGCATAAGTTTCACAATTAGGGTTTGTGATCAGGTGAATCCAAAGAAGTGATCTGAGCTATCTCAAAGGGCTTGAAGCAAGAAAAGATGGTCCATGTGTGTTCTATGATCATGATATGCTCCCCAAGGTACTTAAAAGACAAGAGATCACAAAGCATTACAAAGGTGTTCAAGCAGATTGAGTAGTTTCTACACAGATAACCTAAAATAGGGTTTTTGGGTTTGAGGCCCTTAACCTCAATTATTTGGTCATTCTTGATTCTAATCGTCTTTATATGGTATAAGGAGCATGTGTATCAAATTTGATGAAGAAATTCATTGTGAAAGTCATCTGATCAACTGGTAACTTGTTGGGCAAGAAAAGTCAAAATCAGGGCATCCGAGGCCACCACCAAGGGTACCAAAGGGTCATCTTCATCATTTTGAGGTTATATGATCTTTATTTGATCTTAGAAGTGGTTAGAAGTTCACAAGATTGAAGAATTTCAAGCCATTTGCAAACTTTCCATTTTTGGACATGACTTGTAATGAAAACTTTCCATTTTGGGAAAGATTTTCAACCTCCTCTTTCTTGATCAAAAAGGCTTCAAATGAAAAATATTTAAACATGAAATTTGTAGATTGGATCTTCCCATTTTCAAAAAGTACAAGAACTCCTCTTGATTCGTCCTAGAACTCAAGTTATGGTGTTTCAAAGTTGGCAAAAATCTTATAATTTTCAAGTATGTGCCAAAGAGGTATTTTTGCAAAACCAAGTTTTAAGACTTCTTGTGACCTCTTATTGACTTCTACACTCCATAACAACATAATGCAACATGTTTAAAACTATGACACATTCAGATTGCCAAAAACCTCAAAAAACTTCATTCCTTCGAATTTCATCACACAAGTCTCAAAACTCAAATCTTTTTCCAGCAATCATCTCCACATAACCTATAGATCATAAACCACCCTTCACAATGGCTTAAAAGGCACTGAATCATCAATACGATTTCTGACCATATCAAAACTGAACACACAAACCAAGCCATTTAAGCTCCATCTAAGCATTCCATTCACTCAAGGGGGGTCATTAGAGGTTGATTGCACAAAGAAAGAGGCCAGAAAGTTCAGGTTTAGAAAGCTCCAGCTCAGGTAGCTTCTTCAAACAATTTTTCCAGAACCTTTCTTTTATGTTATAGATTGATTCTATGTGCTCTCCCGATCATCATGATACGCTTACTTTTAAAAATGGTTGAGAAATAAGGATGTATGCTTGCTCTGAAATTTTTGACCTAAACTTGTTCTTCTTCGATTCTCTCTTTTGAAGCAAAATAAATTGTTTTTGTTGCTGGATTTGTGTTTAGTGATGTTCAATGATTGATTTTGGAGAGTTTGATGCATTTTCATGGCGTTTTGAGTGAGTTCAGGGGAGGGGGTGTCGGAGAAGACGACCGGAGCTCTTCTCCGGTCGCCTGAGTTTGTTTAACCCTAATCTCATTAATTAGGCCAGTTTGAATGAGGACCCTTTGATCTTGTATTTACCGCGCGCGTGGATAGCCAGGATCAATTTACTTAACCCTAATCTCTAATTAATTAATTTAATTAAGTTTTATAAATCAGATTAATTTGTGACCCTCAGATCACGCGCCAAACCTCATTTTAAACCCTAACCATTAGATTGCCTTACCTCAAGTCACGTGGACTTCACAACTCAGCCTTAGGATCCTTCAACTTTCAATCGTGACCACTGATCTTGCATACTTTTATTTTTCTTTTTAATTATTTTACATTTATTTTCTTGCATTTATTTAAAATAGCAAAAATATTTATAAAATCATGAAACTTTGAATTTTCATTTCAAATATTTTTCAAAACTCAAATTTTTTTTTTTGCATTAAAAATGTATTTTTAAATCATTTAAATATTTTATTTAATTAATTAATTGATTTTAATTAATTAAAAATACATTTAGGTATCTAAAAACCACCAAAATATTCATGAAGTATTCTCATACATTTAGAACAATTTACAAACTCATCACACAAATTTCTTTTTATGTATGATCATATTTTCACAATTTATCATGAATTAGGGTTTCTAAAATGACCTATTTTCTAACCCTAACTTTCAAAAATCATTTTTGAGCAACCATGATGATTTTGCATTTGGTTCTTTTTGCATTGTTTCATACTTTTCATATACTACCTAAATTATTTAACTCATAATTTTGCATTGCATTTCCAAATTTTTTTTCATTTTTCATGAAGAATCACCCAAAAACCTAGCAAACTTAGGAAATTCATAACTTCCTTTAGGTTTAGCTTCTGACCTCCATCTTTGGGGAGTGTTCTTTTGTATGTTTAGGGTTTGTTTGAGTTCATTTTCAAATTTTTATCATGATGTATGCTTCTGTTTTGATCATGTGCATCTCATACATTCCTAAAACTCTAATTTCTCATGTTCATTTGCATTCATCTTTGCATATCTCAATCATATGAAATTTCCATGACATTCCATTCTCTTTTATGACATCTTAGACATCTTAAGACATGTTTGAACATTGCTTGATCATTTCTTCATTCATTTGGTATGCTTTGCATTCATTGCATTTCATGTATGTTCATGCATTTTTCAAGCTCCTAACTTGTTTGTTTTGCATATCATCCCTTGTATTATCATACATAAGCATCTCACATGACTTTGCATCATCTCATGACACATTTGCATAGCATATTCACTTATGGTCTTGGTCTTTGCACCTTCATTTGCTTTATTTCCTTTTGCTTTTCATTTTATGCATTCACACTAACTTTTCAAGGGCTTATGGTAAGTTCTTTGGGATGTGGATTTGCCTTCACATCCTACCTCTTCCTATCTCTTCATTTGCATATCTTATTTGTCTTTGAAGTAAAATTGCTTCACTTGTGCTCTCTTTCTCCTATCTCTTCCTTTCTTTCTCTTATGTTACTTATCTTCTTCAGGAAGTAAGTAACCTATCCTCCTTTCTCTTCTCTTTTCACCAACTTCTTCTTCCTTGGTGGCCATCTAAAGATTTCCTGAAGATCTTTCTCTTAAGCCTCACAAACCATAGGAACATCCAAGCATGATAATTTTAGGTTTGTATATAGTCTTCCCAAGTCTTTTACCTTTGAGTCTCCTTGAGTCTCTCTTCTCATCTCATAATAAGAGGCTAAATACTTAAAGCTTTAGGACTTTGAATTAGGGTTATGCCTACATCCTTATCTTAGGATGGACTATATAACTTTAATCCTTAGTGTTAAACCTTTAATTTTTTCAAACCTCATAATCAAAACACCAAACAATGATTAAGACTTAAGCGTGTAACTTGGGCCTTATATTAGGGTTACATCTCTTCCTTATGGTTTAGAGGGACTAACCCTAGTGTTCAATGGACAAGTCCCCCTCAAGTTAGTCTTGCAAACATAAAAATCATTTCTTAATCCCACCTTTAATTAAAATCCACTTAATAAAGGCTTGTTATATAATGAATTTAATCCCTAACCATGGATTAAGTTGAGGAGTCTTCCTCAGCTTAAGTGTTCTCATATATTATCCTTCTCTTAGGATGGTGTAATGTGTTCACTAATCCCTGATTAGAGATTAAACTCATTACTTAACACTAAACAAAAACCCAAAAACTCTTAATAATTACCAAAGTAGGTTAATGATCTTAATCCTATATCATCATGGTAATTAAGTTGGGATCTTCATCTCACACTTAAGTAGGCTCATTATCCCTGGTCAGGGAGGACATAATGAGTTTACAACCCTTGATTTAGGCTTAAGCTCATTATCTTACACAAAACACCAAAAACAATAAAAAACTAAAAACACAAAAACAAACAATAAATGTCTCCTCTGAGATTCCTTTCTCATCACACTCACTCTGAAATCGAGAACTCGCTTCTTCCATCTAATGCAAGACAATTAGAACTCGAGCCAGACGAGTCACACACTTGAGCATAAACAAGTAAGCAGTTCACAACAAATCATCTAAGTCTCTTTGAGTCGAACTACGGTGTTCTGACTTCCTCATTGCACAAGAGGATACGTAGGCATAACTTAACAGTTATTGAACAAAAGTCTCTTTTTCTCCCCCTCTTTCAGCTTTCTTTTCTAAGCCTCATTCTTGAGCACTCCCTCTCTTTTTCACTGACACACTGTACATTCCTTCCTAGCTTTTCATACACAGTCAGCGCATATACTATCCCCTTTTAAAAACAATCAAGTAAGCGTGGATCCCGTAGAGTACGACGGACGATCTGGGTGCTAATACCTTCCCAGGTCGTAACCAACCCCCTTTCTCAGTTTCTCTGGTTCACAACCGTCTTATCCATACCCTTCCAAGTTTATGCAGCATTACCTTTCCTTCGGGATAAAAATGCCTAGCTGGAGACTCTATTCAACCTCAACCTCCAACATCACTGACCGTTCGCGTTTGCACCGGGACGAAAGTCCGGGGAGCGACAACCTTCATCACTCAAAGTTCCTTTTCTTTGAAGATTATCAAATTTTGCATTAAAATTTGTTAATCTTGGAACTAGACCTTCATTCCTTGCTTTCTATACATATATTTTCTGGTTTTAGCTAATGGTTTAGATATGAATTGTTGCTTAGAAGTGCTTTTGGATTAAGCTTTTTCATCAAGTTCATCTACTTGCATTTATTTTGCATTGTGTGTGAAGAAGAGCATCGGATATTGGGAATTCTCTACTAGATTCATCATTGTCAGCTTGAATAACACTCACCAAAGCAAATCTCAACTTTGTAGGTTGGTTAATTTAAGATCCACCTCTATTTTTAGCTTATTTGCATGTTGGTGATGTAGATCCATAATGTGCTTGTGTTGTTTGGGTAATTTGTGAATTAATTTATGTGATGATGTTTGTGAATCTATTTGTGTTGATTAGTGTTGAATTTGATGTTATTTTCGTGCACAATTGATTACTGAATTGTTGGAAGATTATTGAAATAAGTTGGTTTTGGAAACTGACTTTTCTGCAGGATTTTATTGTTGTTCGCACAGTTTTAACCGGTTAACACTACAGGTTAACTAATTAACACGCTATTTTGCTGATTGTTTGCTGCAAGTTAAGGTCCGTTAACCGGTTAACCCCTGGGGTTAACTGGTTAACATTGTTGCAGAATGGATTTTCTGATTTGTTTTGGGGCTTTTTTTTTGCTTTACCTCTTTTGATCATCACGAGTAATTGTATTGACATTTTATGTGTTGGTTTAGAGTGATTTGCATGCTGATTAATGTATGTTTGGGTTTCCTCGACACGTGAGTTTGCATGTTTCCAATATTTGGCATATTTGGTGATTTTGTTTGCTTGAGGCTTTGAATATGTTGATTATGTGATTGTGTTGACATGATAATACTTGATTCATTTGCTGGATTTTTATTGGAATGTGCTTCTAACCATGTAGGTGCAATGGTAAGTTAAGTGTGGTTGTTTTCCACATTTCAAATCTTTTCCTCTTCTCTTTTAATGCTTTCTTACTTTTCTTTGAGATGTGCTTTAGGTCATCACTTCTTTTCTTTTCTTCCCTTTTGAGTTCAACTTGGCTTCTTCAAGAGAAGTAGTTTGAATCTCATTATTCTTTATTTTTTCTTCTTATTTCATTCTCTTCATTAGGATAGAATTAAAACCTCACTAACCTAGGACCAACCTTTTCCATGATAACTTCTAGATTGGTTAGACTCCCTTAGTCTTTTACCTTTGCTCCTTTGGTTTCTTCTCTTTCCCATCTTCATACAAAAACCATAAAAACACTTAATAAAGGAAGAAGTGGTCTCTTATGTATAGCCTTATTCCATGGGGAACTTGTATTCATTCCATCTTGGAATGGCGTGGGCTTGTCTAGCATGATGTACAAGTCTAATCATGAGACTACTTTCACAAAGAAAACCTTAAAAAGTACTTCTTCATCAAAAAACCCAAAAATATCTAATAAGTTTAACAAGTTAGTGAGCTTAGTACCTAACCTTGGGAAACAAGTCTTGGATAAATTTTCCTTAATTGGTGTGCTTGTTCTATTATTCCATCTTGGAAAGTAGTAGAAAGTACACATTCCATGGAAATGGACTTGAATTCACTTTCTTGTGCCACGCCAATAAAAAACTCATAAAAAAACACTGGACAAAGAATAAGAGTCTCTCCTTCGGGACTTCTTTTCTCATCACCTTCACTCCTTTCGTAAGAACTTGCTCCTACTTGTCACTTTGCAAGACGGTAACGCACTCGTGCTAGATGAGTCTACAACACCCAAGCATTGACATAAGCAGTTCAAGCTTTTAAAACATAATTATCTTTCCACCCCTAGTTAGGGGAACTACATCGTCTCTGATCCTCATCTCCAGATGAGGTACGTAGGCAGCGGGGTAGGGCCCGTTCGCACACTCTTTTATTTTCCCTACATTTTCCCCCTTTCTTTCCTTTACTTATCCAGTTTTAGTCTTTCTTTTTTGTAGAAGCTTTCTTTTCTTCACCCTTTGAAATAGTTTCTTTGCAAGCACGGATCCCGTCGGGTACGTCAGATGATCTGGGGTGCTAATACCTTCCCAGGTCGTAACCGACTCCCGAACCCAGTTTCTTTGGTTCGTATGTGTCGCTCCCGAAGATTTGCATCCCGGTACAAGCGCGAACGGTCGGCGAAAAGAGATGAGAACACACAGGAGTGAACTCAAAAAGACAAAGAGTCGCCAGCTAGGCATTTTTATCCCAGAGGAAAGGTAATGCTGCATAAACCTAGAAAGATATGGACAAGACGGTTGCGAACCAGAGAGACTGAGAAAGGGGGTTGGTTACAACCTGGGAAGGTATTAGCACCCAGATTGTCCGCCATACTCGACGGGATCCACGCTTAAAATATTTGTGTTTTAAAGGGGTAGTGTCAGTGCAATCTGTGCATAAAAGAGCTGGAAAAGGGTGTACAGGTGTCAGTGTAAAAGAAGTGTGAAGTGTATAAGAGAAATGTCAGTGCAAGGAAAAAGAGTGAAATGCTCAAGATATTGAGGCTTAAAGAATGAGGCTGGAAGGAGGGGGAATATACAGAGACTTTTGTTCGATAACAGTTAAGTTATGCCTAGGTATCCTCTCGTGCAATGAGGAAGTCAGAACACCGTAGTTCGACCCAAAGAGACTGAAAGATGAATTGACTTATGAACTGCTTACTTGTCTATGCTCAAGTGTATGAACTGTCTGGCTCAGGTGCTAACTGTCTTGCATTAGACGGAAGAAGCGAGTTCTCGTTTGTGAGTGAATGAGGTGAGAAAAGAATCCCGGAGGAGACAATTATTGTTTATTTTTGAGTTTTCAGTCTTTTATTGCTTTTGAGAGTTTGTCATAAGTTAATGAGCTTAAGCCTAAACCAATGGGTTAGTAAACTCATCACATCCTCCCTCTGATTAGGGGTAATGAGAATACCTTAAGTGTGAAGTCAGCATCTCACACTTAATCACCATGGTGTAGGATTAAGATCATTAACCTACTTGTGATTAGTTAGATGTTTTTGTTGTTTTTGTTTAGTGTTAAGTAATGAGACTAAGCCATAATCAAGGATTAAACAGACTCATTACACCATCCTAATAGAAGGATAATAGATGAGAATGTTTAAGCTGAGGAAGATTCCTCAACTTAATCCATGATTAGGGATTAACCTCATGACAAAACAAAGCCTTTATTAGATGGATTTTAATTAGTGATAATATGAAGAAATGGATTTTAGGGTTTGTAAGACAACTTGAGGGGGACTTGTCCATTAACACTAGGGTTAGTCCTTCTTAACCAATTAAGGAAGAATTAGAACCCTAATGCAAGGCCCAAGTTACAAGCTTGATGTCTTGATGATTATTAAGTGAATTGATTAAAGGATTTAAACACATTAAGGGTTTAACACTTAGGATTAAAGTTATACACTCCATCCTAATAGAAGGATGTAGGCATAAGCTTAATCACAAAGCCTTAAAGCCTTTAGGGTTTAGTCCCTGATTATGGGATGAGGAGAGAAGACTCAAAGAGACACAAAGGTGAAAGCTAATCGGGGGACTAATCAAACCCTAATTGTTATCATGCTTGGTCATTCCTAGGGTTTGTGAGGTTTAAGAGAAAGATCTTCAAAGAACCACCAAGGAGGGAAGCAGATGAAAGGAGCAAAGAGAAGCAAAACAACTTGCTTCACTTAAGAAGACAAGTTGCTTGAAGAAAGAAAGTAAGATGAACAAGAATGAGCAAGTCCAATCCAATACACATACAAAAATGCAGCAATGATGCATAAGAGAGATGAAAAGAGATTGTGAGAAGTGAAGGCAAATCCACTTCTCAAAACAACTTACCACCTGAAAAGTTAGCAAAAAAAAATGAAATGCAATGCAAATGAGATGAAATGTGATGATGCAAACCAAAACCAGAAGCATGAGTATGATGTTAATGATGCTAAGGGAAGATGCAAACATATGACAAGAGATGAGAATGATCATACAAGCATGAGAATGCAAATGAAGCATGTATTGAACCATGGATGTACATGAAAAGTTATCAAATGCAAATGACATACAACATGGCAAGTGCAAGATGCAATGATCAAACATGACTCTAATATGTCCTAAGATGTGTTATGAATCAAATAGATGCACAAAATGTCATGGCAAGTCATGGTATGCAAGCAAATGGAAGATGGATGCAATGGAAGGCATGAATTAGGGTTATATGCAACATACAAAGCAAAAATCCAAAACCAGAAGCAAATGACATGATAAAAATTTGAAAATGCAATCAAAGGAACCTTAGACCTATACAAACTCACTGCCCAAAGGAGGGGATCTAACTCTTAACCTAATGGAAGTTATGAATTTTCTAAGATTGCTAGGGTTTTAAGGTACCTTGACAAGAAAAATGCCAAACAAATGGGAAATGCAAGATCAATTAATGCCAATTTAATCCTATAAACTACATGTTATGCAAGATGCAATGCAAAAAAAGAACCATTGTCCAACTCTCAAAGGTTAGGCAGAAATGAATTTTTGAAGTTTGAAACAAAATATTGCCTTGAAATGAAATTAATTCCATTGAAAATGATCAAAAGGCATCAAGAACAAAAAATAAATTTGGTTTGATAGTTGGACAATGTTTCTAAATGTTTTTAAACGCAACATGAATTTTTTTGTGATTTTTAAATACCTAAAAGTATTTTTAATTAATTAATTTTTATTAACTAATTAAAAATAAACTTTTAAATGATTTAAAAATAATTTTTGATGCAAAAAATAAAAATAAAAATATTTTTGGTTTCTGAAAATTAATTGAACCTTTGACAAAAAATTTCAGAATTTTTTAAAGTGTTTTGCTATTTTTTAAAATTCGTGCAAAATAAAACAAATAAAATGAAAATAAAATGAAATTTAAATGAAAAAAAGAGAAAGTCAGCAGATCTAAAGGCCAGGATTCAAATTCCAGGGGGCGGGAGTTGACTTGGCGCGCGAATGGACGACCCAAATTCAAATTTCGCTAATTATGATTTAGCCCTAATCCAGTGCCCTAATTACTTTCAGATGACCGGAACAGTGTTCCGGTCATCTTCTCCGGCAAGGTGAAATCTCAATCTCTCTCAATTTGCCATGAAACTTCACAAATCTCTCCAGAATCACTCATTAAACATCACTAAACCTAAACCCCACCCCAAAATCCATTTATTTCCACTGAATCATGAGAAACGAATCAAAACGGAAAACACACAAAAATTTCAGAGATCAAATACATCCTACACACGCAACCATTTTCACTGGTTCAAAGCTCAAAATGATCAGCACACCACATAGAATCAGTTTATAACTTAAAACGCAAGTTCTGGAAAAATGTTCTTGGATGATACCTAAGATGAAGCTTTGCCAATGGAGCTGCCTGGGCCTTCTTCTTAAGGCAAACCACCTTCTTTTGACTCCCTCTTTCTTCTGGGATGCTTGGATGAAGCTTTTGTGGACTCGTTTGGAAGTTTACCGAAGCTCAGTTCATGGAGGGGCCAAAATCGTATTTTTCATATGGGGTGTTTTAGGGCAAGGTGATGATTGGGAAATGATCAGAGGGTGATGGTGAGTTGTTCTATGGAGTTTGTTTGAAGGTTTGTGGCTTATGTGATGAGTTTCGAATGAAATTGCAAAGAGGGAGGTTTTTGTGAATCCTGTCTTGTGGGAGGTTTCAGCCTTGTGTGTCTTATGAAAATGAAGCCTTGGGGTGTGTTTGTAAAGTCTGGATTGGGCAGAGAGTTGTTGGTGGCCTGTTGTGATTGGTATGGGCAAGTTGCCAAAATGTCAACTTGACTTGTACTTGAGGTATGGGCAATGGTATAGCTAGCCTTTTGGCTTGTCTTGGCTCAGCTGAGATTAAGGATGTCCATGGAATTGTTTATGAGACAAATCAGCAAGTGGATCAAAGCTTATGAGATGTTTTGCAATTTTCACAAAGTTTGGCCCCTTTGGAAATTCATGAGAATCAAGGCATCAAAATGCAATATCCTTGGGCCAATTCTGATCTTTAGAGGTCATGTGATCATGTTGTGAAGAGTTTGTGCATATTTGAAGCCTTTAGAACACTTGATCATACCATTTTACAAAATGCCTCTTTGGTAGAAAACTTCAAATTATGTGATTTTTCCCAACTTTGACAAGCCATAACTTTTGATCCAAAATGAATTAGAATGAGTTCTTGTACTTTTTGAAAAGGGAATGATCCATTCTACAACTTTCATGACCAAAGTTTTCCCATTTGAAGCATTTTTGAATCAAAAAGCAAGGGTTGAAAAAGTTTCCCAAAATTGCAAGTTTCCATTACAAGTCATTTTCCCAAAAAGTCAACTTTGCAAATGGCTTGAAATTCTCCAATTTTGTGAACTTATAACATCTTCAATGATCAAATAAAGATCATACACAATCAAAATGATGAAGAACACCCTTTGGTTGGGTCATTGGGGGCCTCAGATGCCCTGATTTTACACTAACTTGCTCAAAAAGTCAGCTCTTGATCAGATGACTTCCCCATGGAATTTCTTCATGAAAATTGATATGCATGATACCTATACCATATAGAGACCAATAGAAACAAGAATGACCAAAAAATTTGGAGTTATGGCCCTTGAAACCAAAACCCTAATTCTAGGTCATCTGTGCAGTCAACCCTGGCTCTGCTTCCATGCCAATCTCAGTTCTTGTGATTTTTTGACATTCTTGACTTTGAGAGGATATAATATGATGCTTGAACATACATGGACCCCTTTGAAGTGATTGATGACCTTTGGAGTGGCTCAAAAAGCTCTTGGATTGCTCAGATCACAAACCCTAGATGCAGATGACTTAGAAGTAATGCAGTGAATCAAAAATGTCGTATGACATGCTATGATTGAAATTATGCATATGAGAAGATCACAAGCCATGGTGTGAATGGGTGAGGGCAAATTTGGGGTGTTTACAGCTGCCCCTATTCAAGCATGAGTTAGCTGTGTAGAATGTAAGCAACGGCTTAACAGGCAAACAAGATAACTTGTGGTTGAATACCAAAGACAGTCCAAAATTTGCACTCACAGAATGAAGAAGAAAAGGGATATAGATTGTAAAAGAAAATAAAGTGTATTATAAAGTGTGGGCGACGGAAGACGACCGTCGAGCAGAGGACGACTGCTGGGGAAGAGCAATGACGGGGACGGCCGACATGTTGGGAAAAATGCGGGAACTAAAGCAAAGACGGGGACGGCCGACTAGCTGGGGATATGAGAGATTATGATGGGGACGACCATCAAATAAAGCTATACGACTCTCTGGGGATTAGTAAAAATGATGGGGACGACCATCAGGTTCATAAAGTAGTGCAAACAACGATGGGGACGACCATCGGGCTAAACTGATGAAGGACGATCATCAGGAAAAGGAAAAGGGACCACGACGGGGACGGCCATCGGGTTAAAGAATAAATGAAATAATGATGAGGGACGGTCATCAAAGGTGAAGGACGATCACCAGGAAAAGGAAAAGGGACCACAACGGGGACGGCCATCGGGTTAAAGAATAAATGAAATAATGATGAGGGACGGTCATCAAAGGTGAAGGACGATCACCTAGCAGGGGACGGCTGCTCTATTGGGGATAAGATGAGGGACGGTCATCTAAGGTGAAAGACGATCACCTGGCAGGGTACGGCTGCCGAAAGTATCGCGACATAGGACGAATGCCGGATAAAAGGTCGACGATGGGGACGGCCATCGGATGAGCATGATGAAGGACGATCATCAAGAGGTGAAGGACGATCACCTAGCATGGGACGGCTGCTCTCAAGGTTTATCATGACATAAGACGAATGTCAGATAACAAGATCAACGATGGGGACGGCCATCGGATAAAATGATGAAGGACGATCATCAAAAGGTGAAGGACGATCACCTAGCAGGGGACGGCTGCTAAAAATATCACGACATAGGACGAATGCCGGATAGAAAGATCAACGATGGGGACGGCCATCGGATAAAATGATGAAGGACGATCATCAAAAGGTGAAGGACGATCACCTAGCAGGGGACGGCTGCTAAAAAATATCACGACATAGGACGAATGCCGGATAGAAAGATCAACGATGGGGACGGCCATCAGATAAAATGATGAAGGACAATCATCAAAAGGTGAAGGACGATCACCTAGCAGGGGACGGCTGCTAAAAATATCACGACATAGGACGAATGTCGGACAGAAAAGGGGTTCTAATGAAATAGAGACTCCGCTGGGGAAAGGATGAGGGACGGTCATCCAAAGGTGAAGGACGATCACCTGGCAGGGTACGGCTGCCGAAAGGGTATCATGACACAGGACGAATGTCAGATAGAAAGGTTTCTTTGCTGGCGACCTACTGGGGAATAGTAAACACGGACGAGTGTTTTCATCCAAGAAACAAAAGGTATAAGTGTTTTGACGTTGTGTATAGATTAAAAATGCGGGCGAGCATCCCTAAGACCGCGATACGGACGAGTATCAGTAGAAACAAACGCTTGACGCATGTTCAGAGATGATGATACAGACGAGTACCAACTGGTTAACAAAGAACACGGACGAGTGTTGAATCTGAGGGGACTCCTCTGGGGAATAGTAGACACAGACGAGTGTCTAAATTCAAAAGACATGAGTGTTTGACACGTGTATGGATTAAAGATGCGGACGAGCATCCTTAAGACTATGATACGGACGAGTATCAGGTAGAAACAAACGCTTGACGCATGTTCTGAGATGATGATACGGACGAGTATCAACTGGTTAACAAAGAACACGGACGAGTGTTGACTCTGAGGGGATGTAAGCGATATATTCAAGATACGGACGGGTATCTGTATGAGTGAAACAGGAGTAACAAGTATGAGTGGTGTTCAGGAGAGTGTTTAACTTGCTGGGGGGTGACACGGACGAGTGTCAAAAGAGGAAAGTGTAATATAAACAAGTGTATGGTTTACAAAAGGTTTAGGCAACTGTGCTGGGGAAAGCGACACGGACGGATGTCAGGGAATTTGTATAAAGATGTATCTGTGAGTGCAAAGGGGACGCTTTGGCTTTTTGCTGGGGATATGACACGGACGGGTGTCAGGGAATTTGTATAAAGATGTATCTGTGAGTGCAAAGGGGACGCTTTGGCTTTTTGCTGGGGATATGACACGGACGGGTGTCAAGAAGTATCTGTGATATATAAATGTCTGTTTGTAAAGAAAACTCGGGCGACTTTACTGGGAAATTATGACACGGGCGAGTGCCAGAAGGAGTGTGTATTTGTATTTGTAAGGCCAGTGCTTTGGCTCTCTGGTGGGGACTTTGGGGAGTTTTCTGTATATCGTTGCCGGATTGTCAGAATTTACAAGTGTTTGATTCAGAATATGGCTTATGATTATGCAATATGTTTGATTTTTGCCGTAATGCTCCGTATTAGACGGAATGCTACGCTCTGTGGGGAGAATATGATGCGAATGCCATGATTATGTAAAAAGGTACCGATCCGGGATTCGGATCCTGTTGTTGCGAAGATCTCTGGCTGATCTGCTTGGAGTGGACATCCCAGCTGGGAATGAGATCATTGGTAGATCTGGCATATGGGACTCTGCTTGGGGATATAGGCCACTGATAGACCTATCCTTGGTAATGAGGGACCCAGCTGGGGTTTGTAGAAGCTTTCTTCACTCTGTTGTGGGATCTTCGGACGTTGCTCTTCTGGATAGAGGCTGAAGCTCTGTGGGGAGATGGTTCCCTAGCTTTTGCACTTGGTTGAGGAGGAAGTGATGACTGGCAACTCGGTTGGGGAAAAAGAAAGATCACTGAAAGATCTTCCTAGAGATTTCTGTGGGGATCCTGCTGAGGATGATACTTGACAACTCAGTTGGGGGAAAACCGTCTCCGGTGCTAAAGCTGAGTAGATAATGATTTGCCAGCTTGCTGGGGTGAAGTTTTCATGCCCCATGTTGTGCTTTGAATACCTGCAATCCTGAAACGACAAAGAAATGCACAAGTAATCCCGAGGTATCCCTTACCGGATTCCATCATAGGAGTTCCGACACTCCCGGGAGTAAGTATATTTCCTGTAAGCAAGCATTTTTAGAAGAAAAGCATCTGTATTTATGCAATCAGTATCTTAAAGACATCGGACATTCTTGCAAATAAAATGTACGAGACGCAACATGACTGAAAAATCTGATTTTATTGATTCATGTGCCCTGAATTGGCAAATACAGTCAAAGAAACAAATCCCCTAAAATGAGGAGATTGTTACAAATTGAGAAATAAAAGGTATTGGCAATGTTGACGACGCTTCAGGGAGCTTCCCTTTGCTATGACTCGTATGACATTTGACGTTCTTCTCGTTTTGCTTTCTGAAGAAGGCTGATTCTGACCGGCGCTTGATCCTTTCGAAGCTTACCAAGTTGTAAGTGATATAGACGAATTTAGAATGCAATTGTTCGCTTATTCCCTTATTTTGCATGGATCGCCCTTCCGGGTTTTCAATCCATCGGGATATCCATTTTTGCCTGAGTTGTCCAATGCGGCTTTTCAACTCAGCGGGTGTACATTTTTTTTGTTTATTTCCCTTATTTTTGCCCGAGTCTTTTATTCTGTTTTTGACTCGCCGGGATGCCCTATTTATGCCTGGACTTACATTCTGTTTTTATGTCCAGCGGGTCGTTTTATGCGAAGTATTTTTTAACTGCATCTGAATTCACAGGGGACGGGAAGTCTTCACCATCCATAGTGCTGAGTGTCGCTCCCGATAAATGGGAATGGGCCCAGATAAAGGTACAGACGCGAACGGTCGGCGAGAGGGACAATGAGAACACACAGCCGTGAACTCACTGGAGATGAAAAGAGTCGCCAGCTAGGCATTTTTATCCCGGAGGAAAGGTAATGCTGCATAGACCTAGGAAGACATGGATAAGACGGTTGCGAACCAGAGAGACTGAGAAAGGGGGTTGGTTACAACCTGGGAAGGTATTAGCACCCAGATTGTCCGTCGTACTCGACAGGATCCACGCTTAAAAGATTTGTGTTTTAAAGGGGTAGTGTCAGTGCAATTTGTGTATAAAGAGCTGGAAAAGGATATACAGGTGTCAGTGTAAGAGAAAAGTGAAGTATATAAGTGAAGTGTCAGTGTAAGAACAGGAATGAAATGCTCAAGATCATGAGGCTTAAAGAATGAAGCTGGAAAGAGGGGGACATACAGAGACTTTTGTTCGATAACCGTTAAGTTATGCCTACGTATCCTCTCGTGCAATGAGGAAGTCAGAACACCGTAGTTCGACCCAAAGAGACTGAAAGATGAATTGACTTGTGAACTGCTTACTTGCCTATGCTCAAGTGTGTGACCTGTCTGGCTCAGGTGCCAACTGTCTTGCATTAGACGAAAGAAGCAAGTTCTCGGTTGAGAGTGAAGGTGATGAGAAAAGAATCCCGGAGGAGACGATTATTGTTTGTTTTTGAGTTTTCAGTCTTTTATTGCTTTTGAAAGTTTGTCATAAGTTAATGAGCTTAAGCCTAAACCAATGGGTTAGTAAACTCATCACATCTTCCCTCTGATTAGGGGTAATGAGAGTACCTTAAGTGTGAAGTCAGATTCTCACACTTAATCACCTTTGATGTAGGGTTAAGATCATTAACCTACTTGTGATTATTTTAATGTTTTTGGTGTTTTTGTTTAGTGTTAAGTAATGAGGTTAAGCCATAATCAGGGATTAAACAGACTCATTACACCATCCTAATAGAAGGATAATAGATGAGAAAATTTAAGCTGAGGAAAGCTCCTCAACTTAATCCATGATTAGGGATTAAACCCATGACAAAACAAGCCTTTGATTAAGTGGATTTTATTTAATGATATGATGGAGAAGTGAATTTTAGGGCTTGTAAGACAACTTGAGGGGGACTTGTCCATTAACACTAGGGTTAGTCCTTCTTAACCAATTAAGGAAGAATTAGAACCCTAATGCAAGGCCCAAGTTACAAGCTTGATGTCTTAGTGATTATTAGATGGATTGATTAAAGGATTTAAACACATTAAGGGTTTAACACTTAGGATTAAAGTTATACACTCCATCCTAAGAGAAGGATGCAGGCATAAGCTTAATCACAAAGCCTTAAAGCCTTTAGGGTTTAGTCCCTGATTATGAGATGAGAAGAGAAGACTCAAAGAGACACAAAGGTAAGACCAAGTGGGGAGACTAATCAAAACCCTAATCATTGTCATGCTTGGTTGTTCCTAAGGTTTGTGAGGTTTACAAGAACAATCTTCAGAGGAACCACCAGGAAGCAGATGAACATGATCAAGAGAAGCAAAATGACTTGCTTCATTCAAGAAGTCAAGTCACTTGAAGAAAGAAAGTGGGAGGAACAAGAATGAGCAAGCTCAATCTCAAACACATATGAAATGCAGCAATGGATGCAAGAGATGAAAAGAAAAGTTATGAGAAGTGAAGGCAAATTCACTTCTCAAGTTTACTTACCACCTGAAATGTTAGAAAAGAAATGCAATGCAAAGCCAAATGAGATAAGATGACATGATGATAAACAAAACCAGAAGCATGTTGATGATGATAATGATGCTATGAAATGCTATACACATGAGGCAACATATGGAAATGTTCATACAAGCTCATGGATGCAAATGGTGCAAGTTAAGAAGCATGAATGAACATGGAGAGTTGTGAAACAAACATGGCATACAACATGGCAAATGCAAGATGCAATGATCAAACATGCTTTCTATATGTCTTATGATATCAAATGAATCAAATGGATGCTTGGAATGTCATGGCAAGTCATGTTATGCAAGAGTATGCAAGATGGATGCAAATGGAAGCCCAAATTAGGGTTTATGGATCAAACAACAAACAAAAACCAAAAACAGAAGCAAACCCTAAGATAAAAAATGGAAAATGCCACTCAAAGGACCTCTAATCCTATACTAAACCAATGTCCAAAGGGGAGGTCTCAACTCTTAACCAATCTCAAGTTATGATTTTTACAAGTTTTTAGGGTTTTTAGGGTTT
Source organism: Lathyrus aphaca (assembly GCA_963966055.1). NCBI lineage: Eukaryota > Viridiplantae > Streptophyta > Magnoliopsida > Fabales > Fabaceae > Lathyrus > Lathyrus aphaca. The sequence goes on from OZ014522.1 coordinate 176,439,001, forward strand.
CCAAACAAAAGAAATGTCAAACAAATGAAAAATGAAAGATCAAATCATGGCCATTTAATCTCAAATACTACATGCTAAACACAATGCAATGCAAGAAGAATCAATGTCCAACTCTTCATGAATAGGCAGAAATGATTTTTTGAACTTAGGATCAAATTAATGCATAAAAAGGATTTTAATTCAATGAGAAATTCTTAAAATGCATCAAGATCAAAAAAAGAAATTTGGTTTGAAGGTTGGACAATGTTTCTAAATGTCTTAGAACATTTCATGAATTTTTTGGTGATTTTTAAATACCTAAAAGTATTTTTAATAAATTAATTCTCATTAATCAATTAAAAATAATCTTTTAAATATTTAAAAATACTTTTTTAATGATAAAAATGAAATAAAAAATATTTTTGTATCATAAAAATTAATGAAATTCAGGATATTAAATTTCATAATTTTTAGACAAGTTTTGCTATTTTAAATAAATTGCACAAAACAAATAAAAAGAAATGCAATAAAAATTGAAATAAACGAAAGTAATCAGATCCAAGGGTGGAGGTTTAAACTGGATTTGGGATGGTTGACTGGCGCGCAGATCCAAGGGCCATGGTTGGTTCAGATTAATTAACTTAATTATGAATTAATTAAACTAATAAAAAGAATTAGGGCTAATCAAATGCATCTGGGCCACTCAACCAAGCGGGAAGTCAAACAAGTCAAAGGATCCTACGCTCCACATTCAAATGGCACTAATTACAGGGATTAGGGTTTAAACAAATTCAGGTGACCGGAGGGGAGCTCCGGTCATCTTCCCCGGCGACCCCAAAACCCTAGAATACGATTCAGGCCACCCCAAGTCAAATTAAACGCCCAGAAACAATCCTCACACTTCTAGCAACTCAAATCAACAATCAAACATTATTTATCTAGCAAGAACAGGCTGAATCGAAACAAAACAAAAATGGGGCCAAACTTTCAGACACTCACAAAATGCTCATTTTTCCACCATTTTCGATTCTAAACACATCACGGTGATCCTTAAAGCATGCACTTTCAATTTATAACAAAAAATCAAAGCTTTGTGAGGAAGTGTTCTTGGCCATACCTGAGCTGGAGACTCCTGTTTCTGGGCTTTCAGAGCTATCCTTTGGTGCAAGCTTGCTCCACTGACTCCCCTAGTGCCAAAGGAAGGCTTGGAATGAGCTTAAACAAGCTAGTTTGAGAAGTCCAACACTGGTGTAGCAGACAATGCAGTTTGTGTATAGGCTGTTTCAGGTCAATGTGAAGGGTGGTTTTGACTCCTTTTGATGTGCTTGATCTGTTGGTGAAAGAAGTTTGGATATTTGATGACTGTGGAAGGTGATTCGAAGAGAAATGCAGGTTGAGGTGAAAAATGGTGATGGGGTGTTCTTGCTCAGATCAGGCCTGACTCTTGGTGGTTTCTACTCAATGAGGCAAGGTGAGATGATTAGAGAAATTTGTTTGAGTGTTTGTGTGTTGTGCAAGCAGATTCGAATCAATTTGCAAAAATGAGGTGTGTTTGTGTATGTGGTGCTTGAGAGAGTTTCAGCCTGGCTTGATGACATGTTTTGCTTGCAAATGGAAAGTATAAACAATTCTAATTGGCCAGATGATGTGACATGGCCTGCTGTGATAGGTAAGTCACCTTTTGCAAAATGTCAACTTCTTTGTAAAAGAGGCATGGGCTAAGTTATAGCTAGTACAAGGCATGGTTCTGGTGCAGCAAGATGAGGTGAGAGGGCTAGCAAGGTGCAGCATCCAATGCATCAAGTTGGTGAAGTGTGATGAGTGTTTTTTGCAAGTTGTCACTTTTTGAAACTTTGTGAAAAATGTCTTGTTACACAAACCAAAAACATGTAATCTTTGGTCCAATTCTGACTTTTAGGACATATTGAATGTTTGCATACTGGTTTGAAGTGAATTAGAAGTTACAATTGGCTTTGGTTCATGATTTTGCAAAATTCTCATTTGAAGCATGCCTTGAAAATCAATGATTTTTGCCAACTTTGTCACACCATAACTTTTGATCCAAGAAGAGTTTGATCATGTTCTTGTACTTTTTGAAAAGGGAAAGATGTAATCTACAACTTTCATGACCAAAGTTTTTCCATTTGAAGCATTTTTGGATCAAGAATCAAGGCTTGAAAAATGACCTAAAATGACACATTCTTGAAAAGTCAACTATGCCCAAAAAGTCAACACTTGCAAAAACTCCAAATTCTTGATTTTTGTGAACTCCAACCTTCTTCCATGATCAAATAAAGATCATATACACTCAAAATGATGAAGATCACCCATTGGTTGGGTCATTGGGGGCCTCAGATGCCCTGATTTTACACTGACTTGTCCAGAAAGTCAACCCTTGATCAGATGACTTCCCCATGGAATTTCTTCATGAAAATTGATATGCATACTCCCTATACCATATAGAGACCAATGGAAACAAGAATGACCAAAAAATTTGGAGTTATGGCCTCTGAAACCAAAACCCTAATTTTAAGTCAACTATGCAGTCAAACCTGGCTCTGCATCCACTCAAACCCTAGTTCTTGTGATTCTTTTGCAATCTTGACCTTGAGATGGTGTAATATGATATAAGAACACACATGAACCCCTTTGAAATGATTGGTGGCCTTTGGAGTGGCTCAGGAGCTCTTGGATTGCTCAGCTCACAAACCCTAGGTGCAGATGACTTTGAATCTATGCAGTGACTCAAAATGAGATATGAGATGATATGATTGTGTTTATGCATATGAAATGATCACAAGCCATGGGGTGAATGGGTGAGGGCAAATTTGGGGTGTTTACAGCTGCCCCTATTCAATCATGAGTTAGCTGTGCAGGATGTAAGCAACGGCTTAACAGGCAAACAAGATAACTTGTGGTTGAATACCAAAGACAGTCCAAAATTTGCACTCACAGAATGAAGAATAAAGTATATTGTAAAGTGTGGGCGACGGAGGACGACCATCGAGCAGAGGACGACTGCTGGATAAAGAGAAATGACGGGGACGGCCGACATGCTGGGGAAAGTGCTGAAAATAAAGCAATGACGGGGACGGCCGACATGCTGGGGATAAAAGTAAAGCCAAGACGGGGACGGCCGACTAGCTGGGGAAAAAAGGTAAAGCTAAGACGGGGACGGCCGACTAGCTGGGGAAAAATAAAATTATGATGGGGACGGCCATCAAGTTCATAAAGTAACCAACGATGGGGACGGCCATCGGGCTAAAAAGAAAAGGGACCACGACGGGGACGCCCATCGGGTTAAAGAATAAATGAAATAAACAGATGATGGGGGACGGCCACCAAAGGTGAAGGACGATCACCTAGCAGGGGACGGCTGCTCTGTTGGGAATAAAAGAAGTATGATGGGGACGGCCATCAAAGGTGGAGGACGACCACCTGGCAGGGTACGGCTGCCGAAAATGTCAACGATGGGGACGGCCATCGGATAAAAGGTCAACGATGGGGACGGCCATCGGACGAGCATGATGGAGGACGACCATCAAGAGGTGGAGGACGACCACCTAGCAGGGGACGGCTGCTCTCAGGGTTTCTCATGACACAGGACGAGTGCCAGATAACCAACAATCAACAATGGGGACGGCCATTGGATAAAATGATGAAGGACGATCATCAAGGGGTGGAGGACGACCACCTAGCAGGGGACGACTGCTAGGATCAACGATGGGGACGGCCATCGGATGAGCATGATGGAGGACGACCATCAAGAAGTGGAGGACGACCACCTAGCAGGGTACGGCTGCTCTCAGGGTTTATCATGACACAGGACGAGTGTCAGATAAGAAGAAGATTTGCTTTGTAGACGATCTACTGGGGAATAGTAAACACGGACGAGTGTTTATATCCAAGAAACAAAAGGTATAAGTGTTTGGTATTGTGTATAGATTAAAGGTGCGGACGTGCATCCTTAAGACTACGATACGGACGAGTATCGGGTAGAAACAAATACTGACGCGTGTTCAAAGATGATGATACGGACGAGTATCAACTGGTTAACAAGGAACACGGACGAGTGTTGAATCTGAGAGGACTCTTCTGGGGAATGATAGACACAGGCGAGTATCTATATTCAGTAAGACAAAGTGTTTGACGCAGTGTATGGATCAAAGATGCGGACGAGCATCCTTAAGACTATGATACGGACGAGTATCATGTAGAAACAAACGCTTGACGCATGTTCTGAGATGATGGTACGGACGAGTACCAACTGGTTAACAAAGAACGCGGACGAGTGTTGACTCTGAGGGGATTTGAGTAGTATATACAAGATACGGACGAGTATCTGAGTAGTATGAGTAGTTAACTGCTGGGGAGAGCGACACGGACGAGTGTCAAAAGGAGAAGAGTATAGTATGAACAAATATTTGATATACAAAGTGTAGGTGACTGCGCTGGGGATACGACACGGACGGGTGCCAAGAAAGTGTATATAAGTATATGTGAGTGCAAAGAGGATGTCTTTGGCCTTCTGCTGATTTGACACGGACGGGTGTCAGAATGAGTATCTGTAATATGGGTGATCTTGTTCGTAAAGAGTGTTCAGGCGACCTGATTGGGGAGTGGTGACACGGACGGGTGTCCAAAATGAGTATATACTGGTGTTTGTGATTTGTGAGGCAGCTGTTTTTGCTGGGACTCTGGTGGGGACTCTGGGGGAAAGTATTCGGCATTCTGATGAATGGTTACTGGTTACAAGTGCTGATTCAAATCATGGCTTGTGATTATGCTATGTGTTGGATTTTTGCCGTAATGCTCCGTACTAGCCGGAATGCTACGCTTTGTGGGTGAATATGATGCAAATGCTATGATTGTGCAAAGATACCAAACCGGGATCCGGGTCCCACTGCTGCGAAGATCTCTGGCCGATCCACTTGAAATAGACATCCCAGCTGGGGATGAGATCATTTGGTAGATCTGACGAGATGCTATCTGCTTGGGGATATGGGTCATCGATAGACCTATCCTTATAAATGAGAGACCCAGCTGGGGTTTGTAGAAGCTTTCTTCAATCTGTTGTGATCTCCTTCATGCGTTGCTTTTCTGGATAGAGGCTGGAGCTCTGTGGGGAGATGATTCCCTGACTTTGTGTATTTCGGCTGAGGGCAAGATGGCAACTCGGCTGAGGATAAAGAGAGATCATTGAGAGACCTCGTGATGCCTGACAACTCTGATGGGGATAAGTAATAGGTGACAACTCAGCTGGAGAAAGTAATGAGAGGCAACTCAGCTGGGGAAGAAGCAACTCAGGTGCTAAGACTGAGCAAGTATTGATTTGGCAACTTCGCTGGGGAAATGGGCACCTTCCAGTGCCTCGTGGAAGATAGACCGAGTTGATAATGATCTGCCAGCTTGCTGAGGGTGAAGCTTTCATACCCTAAGCTGTGCCCTGGATACCTGCACTCCTGCAAAGATAAGGAAACGCGCAAATGGTCCCGAGGTATCCCTTACCGGATTCCGTCATAGGAGTTAGACATTCTTGAGAGTAAGTACACTTCCTGTAAGCATGCGTTTTTATTATTATTATTATTTTTTCTCAGAGAAAAGCATCTGTACTCATGCGAATAGTTTTTTTAGAGACATCAGACATTCTTTGCAAATAAAAATGTACAAGACGAAACATGACTGAAAAATCTGATTTTATTAATTCATATGCCCTGAATTGGCAAGATACAGCCAAGGAAACAAATCTCCTAAAATGAAGAGATTGTTACAAATTGAGAAACAAAATGTTGGCAGTGTTGATGACTCTTTAAGGAGTTTCCTCTTCCACTATGACTCGTATGACTTTTTGACGTTCTTCTCATCTTGCTTTCTGAAGAATGTTGATTCTGATTGAAGCTTGGTCCTCTCGAAGCTTACCAAGTCGTAGGTGATACAGACGAATTCAGAATGCAGTTGTTCGCTTGTTCCCTTATTTTGCATGGATCGCCCTTTCGGGTTTTCAATCCATCGGGATACCCATTTTTGCCTGAGCTGTCCAATGCGGCTTTTCAACTCAGCGGGTGTACATTTTTTGTTTATTTTCCCTTACTTTTGCCCGAGTCTTTTATTCTGTTTTTGACTCGCCGGGATGCCCTATTTTTGCCTGGACTTACATTCTGTTTTTATGTCCAGCGGGTCGTTTTACGCGAAGTATTTTTTAACTGCATCTGAATTCACAGGGGACGGGAAATTTTCACCATCCATGGTGCTGAGCATCAGTGCTCCACCAGAGAAAACTTTCTTTACTACAAATGGTCCTTCATAATTTGGAGTCCATTTGCCCCTGTGGTCTGTATGAGGAGGGAGGATTCTTTTCAGCACAAGATCTCCCACTTGGTACTCTCGGTGCCTGACTTTCTGATCGAAGGCCTTCTTCATTCTCTTTTGATATAACTGCCCATGACAGATTGCAGCCAACCTTTTCTCTTCGATCAGACTCAGTTGTTCGTATCGGGCCCGAACCCATTCTGCTTCACTCAGTTTAACATCCATTAATACCCGTAGGGAGGGTAATTCAACTTCGACTGGTAGGACTGCTTCCATACCATACACAAGTTGATACGGGGTTGCTCCAGTGGACGTTCTGATTGATGTGCGGTACCCATGCAAGGCAAACGGTAGCATTTCATGCCAGTCTTTGTAAGTGATTACCATCTTCTGCACAATCTTCTTGATATTCTTATTTGCTGCCTCAACAGCGCCATTCATCTTCGGCCTGTAAGGAGAAGAATTGTGATGTTGGATCTTGAAGTCCCGGCACAGCTCTGCCATCATTTTGTTGTTTAAATTGGAACCATTATCAGTAATGATTCGCTCGGGCACTCCATATCGACAGATGATATCCCTCTTCAGAAATCTGGCTACCACTTGTCTTGTAACATTTGCATATGAGGCGGCTTCGACCCACTTAGTGAAATAATCAATGGCGACCAGGATGAATCTGTGGCCATTTGAAGCGGTTGGCTCAATCTTGCCAATCATATCAATGCCCCACATGGCAAAGGGCCATGGTGAAGCCATGATGTTCAGAGGGTTGGGAGGCACATGCACCTTATCTGCATAGATCTGGCATTTATGGCATTTTCTGGCATAAGCACAACAGTCTGCATCCATTGTGATCCAGTAATAACCTGATCTTAACAACTTTTTAGCCATGGCATGCCCTCCGGCATGGGTACCAAACGAACCTTCGTGCACCTCGTGCATCAATAAATCTGCTTCTGTCTTATCAACACATCTGAGGAGTACCATATCAAAGTTCCTCTTGTATAGGGAGCCATCAGTATTCAGGAAGAAACTTCCAGCAAGCCTTCTTAATGTCTTCTTATCATTGGAAGATGCCCCAGGTGGGTATGTCTGATCCTCCAAGAAGCATTTGATGTCGTGGAACCAAGGCTTATCATCCTTAACAACATCTGCTGCGAATACATATGCTGGCCTGTCAAGTCTGGACACTGAAATCTGAGGTACAAAGTTAGCAGCTTGAACTTTGATCATGGATGAAATGGTAGCCAGGGCATCTGCAAACTGATTCTCGTCCCGAGGGATATACTCAAGCTTGACTGTTGTAAAGAAAGTCAACAACCTCCTTGTATAATCCCTGTAAGGTATCAGATGATCCTGGTGGGTGTACCATTTGCCGTTGGTTTGATTGACTACCAAAGCTGAATCTCCGAATACGGTCAATGTCTTGATCCTGAGGTCAATGGCTTCCTCAAGACCCATAATGCAAGCTTCGTATTCAGCTTCGTTGTTAGTGCAGTTGAAAGTGAGTTTTGCCGAGAAAGGCATGTGGACTCCTTTTGGTGTAATGAGTACTGCACCAACACCACGACCATTCATATTAACAGCCCCATCAAACATCATAGTCCATTCTTCTTCCGGGTCAGGCCCTTCAGTATGAACAGGCTCTTCATGATCTTTTGCTTTTATGAACATGATGTCTTCATCAGGGAAGTCAAACCTCATAGGCTGGTAGTCATCAATGGGTTGCTCAGCAAGATATTCAGATAGTACACTGCCCTTAATGGCTTTCTGAGAGGTGTACTGGATGTCGTATTCTGTGAGAATCATCTGCCATCTTGCAACCCGTCCGGTAAGAGCTGGCTTCTCAAATATGTACTTAACTGGGTCCATCTTTGAGATCAACAAAGTAGTGTGGGTCAACATATACTGTCTCAGTCGGCGAGCAGCCCACGCTAAAGCACAACAAGTTTTCTCGAGCAGTGAATAACGTTGTTCACAGTCGGTAAACTTTTTGCTCAGGTAGTATATTGCATACTCTTTTCGACCAGACTCGTCATGCTGGCCCAACACACACCCCATCGACTCTTCTAATATTGTCAAGTACATGATCAGAGGTCTTCCTTCAACTGGAGGCATAAGGATTGGAGGTTCTTGCAGGTACTCTTTGATCTTGTCAAAAGCCTTCTGACAGTCTTCGTTCCACCTGACCGTCTGTTCTTTTCTCAACAGCTTGAACAAGGGTTCACAGGTTGCTGTAAGGTGAGATATGAACCGTGAGATGTAGTTCAATCGACCTAAGAAACCTCGAACTTCTTTTTCTGTCTTCGGTGCAGGCATCTCTTGGATGGCTTTGACTTTACCAGGGTCGACTTCAATCCCTTTCTCGCTTACAATAAAGCCCAGCAGCTTACCAGATCTCACCCCGAATGTGCATTTGTTGGGGTTCAACTTCAGTTGGTACTTCCTCAGACGCTTGAATAGCTTTAGCAGATTTACCAGGTGGTCTTCCTCTGTAAGGGACTTGGCAATCATGTCATCCACATAACACTCTATCTCTTTATGAATCATATCATGGAATAATGTCACCATAGCCCGTTGATACGTCGCACCGGCATTCTTGAGTCCGAATGGCATCACTTTGTAACAGAACGTGCCCCAGGGTGTGATGAAGGTTGTCTTCTCCATGTCTTCAGGTGACATTTTGATCTGGTTGTATCCTGAAAATCCATCCATGAAGGAGAATACCGAGAACTGAGCCGTATTATCCACCAATACATCAATGTGAGGTAAAGGGAAATCATCTTTCGGGCTGGCTCTGTTCAGATCCCGGTAGTCAACACACATCCTTACTTTGCCGTCTTTCTTAGGCACAGGTACTATATTAGCAACCCACGGTGGATAACTAGTTACAGCAAGGAACCCGGCGTCCCATTGCTTTTGTACCTCTTCCTTGATTTTCATTGCCATGTCCGGGCGAGTACGGCGCAGTTTCTGCTTAACTGGCGGGCATTCTTCTCTCAAAGGCAGCTTGTGCACAACAATGTCGGTGTCCAACCCTGGCATATCTTGATAAGACCAAGCAAACACGTCCACATATTCTCGAAGCAGATCAATCAGTTGTCTCTTCACTGAGTCTTGCAGGCAGGCCCCGATTTTAACTTCTTTCACGTCTTCATCTGTACCAAGATTGATCACTTCAACCTCCTCCTGGTGAGGAGTAATAACTTTTTCCTCTTGTCTTAACAACCTGGCTAACTCTTCAGGAAGCTCATATTCTTCATCAACCCCTTCATCAGCTTGATTGATTGGATTGTCAAAGTCATACGAAGTCATAGCTGTGCTGTTGTCGGTGCGGTCTGAAAGGCACTCTCTGCAAGGGTTTAGATTGTTCATTTTAGTGATCGATTTTAATCTTGTTTAGAAAAAGTGAAGTAAAGTTGTCATTTTGAAAACACTGCCATTTATTTTTTTGTACAAAAAGAAAAATGGAAAAACAGTGAGCGGAAAAGAAAAAAAGACTCATTTGCAAAAAGATGTCTGATATTTCATTGGTTAATCTTGTTTGCACAAAAAGTACAGATGGCCCGATTACAAAATGAGTCTTGTCATCTTGGGCAAGACGCCAGACTTTGATGCATGCTATAAAAATACAGGAAATAATAATTACTCTGCTTGAGTAACTCTTATAATTTCCTGGGAAGACCAGTTTGAGATACTGCTCCCCGGGATCTTTGGACGAATCCAGCTTTCCAGGTTGCGTTCTTCTTCCAGCTCGTCTTCCAGACAGTTGACAGCATCAGGGGTGAGCATCCCCCCACTCACAAAGTTGGGCTCTTTCGCAGCCGCTGCTTGATCTTGTTGAGTTGGTCTGTAACCCAACCCAAATCTATCCTCTTTCTTCTCCACCGATAACAGTTTGCCCCAGCCTTGGGCATTTCCTCCCTCAACAACCTTCCGGGCTTGTTGGTATGATGATATTGAAGTACCAGGCACAGCAGATGTTTCATTGACATTCAAGGCTTCAAAACCCTGGCTCATCGTTTCATGGATCTCCCCATCCATCTCAATATACTTATAGGTAGCCAGGTGGCTGACAAAAATATCCTCCTCTCCACAGATTGTAACGATTTGACCCTCCCACTCATATTTTAACTTCTGGTGAAGGGTAGAGGTCACGGCGCCAGCAGCGTGAATCCATGGCCTACCCAATAGACAGCTGTAGGCAGGCTGTATATCCATCACGTAGAAGGTCGTTTTAAAGGTTTGTGGGCCAATCATTATGGGCAACTCAATCTCTCCCAGAACCGATCTCTTTGAACCATCAAAGGCTCTCACCACCAGGTTGCTGGGTCTCAATGCCAATCCATCGTATTCTAGCTTCACCAGGGCCTTCTTAGGTAAGACATTGAGGGATGACCCCGTGTCTACCAGCACATGGGAAAGGACAGCACCTTTACATTCCATGGTTATGTGCAAGGCTTTGTTATGGTTGCGGCCTTCCGTTGTCAAATCAGTATTGGTGAACCCTAGTCCGTGACTAGCATTAACATTTCCAACTACAGCTTCTAGCTGATTGACAGTGATCTCTTCAGGCACGTAAGCTGCGTGCAAGACTTTGAGTAGTGCGTTCCGATGGGCTTCGGAGCACATAAGCAATGACAGGATTGAGATCTTGGAAGGCGTCTGATGAAGCTGATCCACTATTTTATAATCACTCTTCTTGATGATTCGCATGAGCTCATCAACCTCTTGATCGAAGGGTGTTTTCAAAGCTTCTTTAACAGCTTGATCTTCCTGCACAGGGCTCTTCCCTTTTGCCTTAGCAGCAGCTTCTGCTTCGGCAGTGGGTCTCTGAATTTGTGGAGCAAAGAGACGTCCGCTTCGAGTGAAGCCTCCGCCTCCTCCCACATTGTCTACTTGTAGTGCAGGGGTTGATGATTCAAAAGTGATCTTTTGTCCTTCACAGTACAGGTCAGAGCCGTAATGCCAGGGGACGGCATTACTGCTCTCATAAGGTACTGGTCCAGGCACCGTGATAGTGACTGGACTGACTGCAGCTGCTGAAGGGACTGTGATAGTCTGTGGATCATAATAAATTGTGACTGGTGCTCTGATGGGAGCAGCACCTTCTGAATTGTAGACAGAGTTGTTTTCAGGATCATAGAAAATTGTGACAGTTGAGACATCTTCATGATTTGTTGCTGATGTTGTAGGAGACAATGGTGGAAGAATGGATGTTGTTGTTGTAGGAGCTTCATAATGGAGTGGTGCTGGAGTTGTAGAAGAAAAATTTGTTGATAACTGATCAGTTGAGACAAAAGATGAAGTACTTGTTGATGAAACCGAAGAATTGTCAGGAACAATGGTTGTTGCAGTTGTAGGAGGTTCTGGAGTTGCTGCTGATGAAATTGCTGGATATGTAGGAAATGATGTGGTGATATGAAGTCGGCCACTCTGAATAAGACCATCTATGCCATTCCTCAGGTTATCGCACCCATTGACCGAAATATTGCAGTAGGCACACCCCAACTCACACCCCGGGAACATTTGACATTCGAGGAGTTGAGCCTTGATTTCTACCAACGGTGTCCGGATCTGACCCACGCTGGTTATTAAATAAGACGGTTTGTCTTCTTCAATAGCGTTAATTCTAGGACCACCGTGGTTTGGCATTGGGTTCTTATTTACATTGGGTGGTGGTGCGAAATTCAGAGCCTTGGAGTCTACCAGGTCTTGTACCTTCATATGCAGAGCTCTGCACTTTTTTGTACTGTGGCCAGGTGCGTTTGAATGGAAGGCACACCTAGCGTTGGAGTCATAGTTCCTGGGTAGACTGTTGGGATCTGGAGGTGCCAGCGTCCTTAGTTCAACTAGGTTGAGTTTCAGGAGTTGTGGCAGCAGGGTAGCATATGGCATAGGGATTGGATCAATCACCCTATTAGCTTGAGATGGCCTCTGCTGAAATGGCCTTTGTTGACTGTTGTTGTTGGTGTTGCTGTTGTTGTAATTCCTTGGAGGATACTGATTTTGCTGATGGTACTGAGGTTGTTGCTGATAGTTTTGTTGCGAAGGTTGATAGACTGGTAGAGGATGAGCCGGAGCAGGAATGGTGACTGCTGCTATTGACCTTTGAACATATTGGGGCCTGCCCCTGTTGGTGTGGATGGCATTGGTCTCGCCAGTTCTTCTCGGGCCTGCAAAAGGCTTTCTTGTACTATTGGACGAGCTTGCACCGTTGTCTGAGATCTTACCCATCTTCAATAGGCTTTCGATTCTCTCCCCAGCTATGACAACATCCGCAAAGCTAGTGGAAGAGAAGGCAGCCAGCCTGTCAATATAAGTTCCCTGAAGGGTGTTGTAAACACCCCAAATTTGCCCTCACCCCTTTTCACCATGGCTTGTGATCATCTCATATCCATATACACAAAACATATCATCTCACATCTCCTTTTGATTCACTGCATAGCTTCTAAGGCATCTGCACCTAGGGTTTGTGATCTGAGCAACCTCAGGGCATCTTGAGCCATTCCAAAGGCCACTAATCCACTCAAAGGGGTCCATGTGTGTTCTTATATCATGTTACATCCTCACAAAGTCAAAATTGCAGAGGGATCACAAGAACTAGGGTTTGAATGGATGCAGAGCTAGGATGAACTACACAGTTGACTGAAAATTAGGGTTTTGGTTTCAGAGGCCATAACTCCAAATTTTTTGGTCATTCTTGTTTCCATTGGCCTCTATATGGTATAGGGAGTATGCATATCAATTTTCATGAAGAAATTCCATGGGGAAGTCATCTGATCAAGAGTTGACTTTTCAGACAAGTCAGTGCAAAATCAGGGCATCTGAGGCCCCCAATGACTCAACCAATGGGTGATCTTCATCATTTTGAGTGTATATGATCTTTATTTGATCATGAAAGAAGTTTGAAGTTCATAAAAATCAAGAATTTGGAGTTTTTGCAAAAGTTGACTTTTTGGGTTTTGTTGACTTTTCAAGAATGCATCATTTTAGGTCAATTTTCAAGCCTTGATTCTTGATCCAAAAATGCTTCAAATGGAAAAACTTTGGTCATGAAAGTTGTAGATCTCATCTTTCCCTCTTCAAAAAGTACAAGAACATGATCTAACTCTTCATGGATCAAAAGTTATGGCCATGCAAAGTTGCCAAAAATCATTGTTTTTCAAGTTATGCACCAAGTAGAAATTTTGCTAAGTCTTGAATCAATGCATGATGCAGCCTCTAATTCATGTCAAACCATTATGTGAACATCCTCTAAGTCACAAAAATCAGATTTTGAACCAAGATTGCCCATGATTTGGTTGGTGTAACAAGCATTTTCATGAAAAATCCATAAAGCAAATCAAGTTGCAAAACACTCATGACTACTTCACCAACTTATGACATTGGCTGCTGACTTTGGGCTAGCCTCTCCCTCACCTTTTGCTGCACCAGAACCCAAGTTGTCCTTGCCTAGTATCATGCCATGCCCTATCTTACACAAAAGTGGTTTTTGAGCAAAAAGTGAACTACCTATCACAGCTGCACAAGTCACATCAAGAGACCAATCAGAATTGTTTATTCATTCATTTTGCTGGCCATATCACATAGCAACCAAGGCTAAAACATTACCATTCACAACTCACACCAAAAAACACCCCAACTTGCAACTTCATTCGAATTCCATTACACAGCCTGCAAACACCCAAACCTTTGCTTCCATTCATCTCACCTTGACCTATAGAACAAAAAGCATCAAGAAACAAAGCCAAAAACACCCTGAATCCCCATCTGCCATAGTTCACCTTCATGCTGCAGATTCAATCGAATCCCTCTCTACAAGCCACAAACACATCAACCAGCACCACAAGCCTTCTCAACACACCTCATAGGTCATAAACAACCCTTCTTCACAGCCTGAAAGTGCCAAGAACTCATCTGCCATTGTTGACTGAGCAGAAGCAGTTCTCTTCGAAACTCATCATCCAACAAATATAAACTCCATTTGAGCATCCAGACATCTTTGGGAGGCCAAGAGGAGCAGCTTGCACTTAAAGAAAGGGCCTGAAAGTTCCTAAATCAGAGGTTGCAAATCTCAGGTAGCTCCAAATAATTTTTTCCAGAAATCTATTTTTTAGTTACAAATTTGTTCCTTATGTTCTCCTGATCATGCTGATGCTTTTAGTTTTTGAAATGGATGTGTTTTGAGAATTTAATTGCTGTTTGAAGCTCACGAACCCTAGAATTTGTGTTCTTCGATTCAGCTTGTTTAGGTTAAATAAATTTGTTTTAGGTTAGGGGTTTGGTTCGTGAGGTGTTGGGGATCATTTCCCATAGCTTAGTTTTCATTTATTTTGCGTTTTGGGAGGTTTTGAAGATTTTCAGGTGACCCTCTGGCCGGAGAAGACGACCGGAGGTCTTCTCCGGCCACCTGAGTGTAATTAGGGCTTAATCCAGTGATTAATGCCAGTTTGAATTTCGAGCGTACGATTCCCTTGACTTGTTGACTTCCCTCCCATTCTGATGGCCCAGATCATTTCACTTATGCCCTAATCCACGTGTTAGCCTAATTAATTATTATTTAAGTTAATTTGATCTGAGGCAATCCTGGCCCCTCATTCTGGCGCGCAGTCAATGGATTCAAACCCAGGATAAATCTCACGCGTCCAATCTGATTACTTCTCTCTTTATTCAATTTTTAATTCATTTATTTTCAATTAATTTGCACAATTTATTTAAAATAGTTAAAAAATCATAAAAATTATGAAACTTTTTCTTTAAGGTTTTATTAATTTTTATGACTCAAAAATATTTTTATTTTATTTTTATCACTGAAAAAGTATTTTTAAATATTTAAAAGATTATTTTTAATTGATTAATGAGAATTAATTAATTAAAAATACTTTTAGGTATTTAAAAATTACAAAAAAATTCATGAAATGTTCTAAGACATTTAGAAACATTGTCCAACCTTCAAACCAAATTTCTTTTTTGATCATGATGCATTTTAAGAATTTTTCATTGAATTAAATCCCATTTTATGCATTATTTTGATCATATGTTTGAAAATTCATTTCTGTCTTTTGGTAAAGGTTGAGACATTGATTCTTTTTGCATTGTTTTCCATTTGACATGTACTTTCAAGGATAAAAAGGCCATGATTTGATCTTGCATTTTCTAATTGATTGGTATTTCTTTTGTTACAAACCCTAAAAAACCCTAATAACTTGTAAAATTCATAACTTGAGTTTGGTTGAGAGTTGAGAGCTCCCCTTTGGGCAGTGGTTCATTATAGGTCTAGGGTTTCTTTAGGTACCATTTTCCATTTTTCATATTAGGGTTTGCTTCTGCTTTTGGTTTGTGTTTGATGTTTGTTTCATGAACCCTAATTTGGGCTTTCCCTTTGCATCATTCTTGCATTTCCTTGCATGACTTGACTTGTCATTGCATTTTGTGCATTCCTATGTTTCATTTGACATCTTAAGACATGTATGAAGCATCATTGATCATTGCATTGCATGTTTGCCATGTCATTTGTCTTGTATGTTTCATAACATCTCATGTTTGTCCATGCTCCTCAACTTGCATCATTTGCATCAATGGCTTTGTATGAGCATCTCCATTGTCTTCCCTCATGTTTGCAGCACCTCATAGCATCCTTATCATCATGTGCATGCTTCTGGTTTTGCTTTGCATCATATCATTTCATTTCATTTAGCATTGTATTGCATTTGCTTCTAACATTTCAGGTGGTAAGTAAACTTGAGAAGTGAATTTGCCTTCACTTCTCATAACTTTTCTTCTCATCTCTTTTTGCATACCTTGCTGCATTTTTACTTGTATTTGAGTTTGAGCTTGCTCATACTTCTTCCTCCCACTTTCTTTCTTCAAGTGACTTGACTTCTTGATTGAAGCAAGTCACTTTGCTTCTCTTGATCCTGTTCATCTGCTTCCTGGTGGTTCTTCTGAAGATTGTTCTTGAAAACCTCACAAACATTAGGACCAACCAAGCATGATAATGAATTAGGGTTTTGATTAGTCTCCCCCATAGTTTTTACCTTTGTGTCTCTCCTTGAGTCATCTCTCCTCACCTCATAATCAGGGACTAAACCCTCAAGGCTTTAAGACTTTGTGATTAAGATCATGCCTGCATCCTTCTTTTAGGATGGAGTGTATAACTTTAATCCTAAGTCTTGGACCCTTAAGGTGTTGAACTCTCTTAATTAATCCATCTAATAATCATCAAGACATTACACTTGTAACTTGGGCCTTGCATTAGGGTTCTAATTCTTCCTTAATTGGTTAAGAAGGACTAACCCTAAAGTTAATGGACAAGTCCCCCTCAAGTTGTCTTACAATTCATAAAAAACACTTCATCATCATATCATTAATAAAATCCACTTAATCAAAGGCTTGTTTTGTCATGGGTTTAATCCCTAATCATGGATTAAGTTGAGGAGCTTTCCTCAGCCTAAACATTCTCATCTATTATCCTTCTTTTAGGATGGTGTAATGAGTCTGTTAAATCCCTGATTATGGCTTAACCTCATTACTCAACACTAAACAAAACCACAAAAAACATCTAAATAATCACAAATAGGTTAATGATCTTAACCCTACATCAAAGGTGATTAAGTGTGAGAATCTGACTTCACACTTAAGGTAATTCTCATTACCCCTAATCAGAGGGATGATGTGATGAGTTTACCAAATCCATTGATTTAGGTTTAAGCTCATTATCTTATGACAAACTCCAAAAAGCAATAAAAGACTGAAAACACAAAAACAAACAATAATCGTCTCCTCCGGGATTCTTTTCTCATCACCTTCACTCATAAACGAGAACTTGCTTCTTCCGTCTAATGCAAGACAGTTTGCACCTGAGCCAGACAGGTCATACACTTGAGCATAGGCAAGTAAGCAGTTCACAAGTTAACTCATCTTTCAGTCTCTTTGGGTCGAACTACGGTGTTCTGACTTCCTCATTGCACGAGAGGATACGTAGGCATAACTTAACAGTTATCGAACAAAAGTCTCTGTATATTCCCCCTTTTTCCAGCATTATTTTTTAAGCCTCATGATCTTGAGCAATTCATCCTCTGTTCCTACACTGACACTTTCATACTTCATATCACACTTCACACTCCTTACACTGACACCTGTACATCCTTTCCAGCTTTGATACACAAATTGCACTGACACTACCCCTTTATAGCACAAATCTTTTAAGCGTGGATCCCGTCGAGTACGACGGACAATCTGGGTGCTAATACCTTCCCAGGTTGTAACCAACCCCCTTTCTCAGTCTCTCTGGTTCGCAAACCGTCTTATCCATCTTTTCCTAGGCTTATGCAGCATTGCCTTTCCTCCGGGATAAAAATGCCTAGCTGGCGACTCTATTCATCCTCCAGTGAGTTCACGGCTGTGTGTTCTCACTGTTCCTCTCGCCGACCGTTCGCGTCTGTACCTTCATTTGATCCATTTTCATTTGTCGGGAGCGACAGCTTGGCGACTCTGCTGGGGATCCTTATACTGCAACCAGGGCTTCTGGTTCTTTTTGTGGGTTCCTCCTAGCGCTTGATTGATTTGTGTTTACTGGGGTGTTATGTGCTTGTTTGTGCTTGTATTTATTTTTGTTTATTGCTTTATGTACAGTTACTTTACTGCTTTCTTTACTGCATTTATATATCATACTGTCATTGTTGCTGGCTGGATCTGGATTGTTTTGGTGGGTTGGGGTTCCATTGAGAGTTTAGGTCCTATACCTGGGACCTGAGTGACACCTAGGCTAGAGTGAATCATATTCTTTCCCAGTCAATTTTCAGTCTGGTGCGGGAATATGAAACACGGTTCAGATATGGGTTTCTTCTTGAGAACTCTGTGTTGCAGATTTCCTGCAATGCTAGGGGGATCTGGGAAGCCTGCTAAGTCTGGATGACCTTTTAGTATTGACCTTCAGAAATTGAGGTGAATTAGAGGAGGAATTGTTATGGTAATTGTAAACACTGTACCTCCGGGTTAGAAGTGCTTACACTTCTCATAACAAATCCAAGTCTGAGGATCCTTGTTCTAGATCACTACCTGTGAGGGGGTTGGGCTGTTTACAGGTTTGCAGGTACCTTGACCTCAGAATACCCTGTTACTTTGACTTTGTTAAGAATGCTTCATGTTGGATAGTTCTTGTGATTCTAAAACCCTGGACATGTGGCTCTTTATTTGAGTCCCCTACCTTGGTTACTGGATTTCTTAGACCTCCATCTGGAATTCTTAGACACACATGGATCTATACCAAGGCGTTTATTCAGATCCAGCTCTGTCACAGACCCTTGCATTTCATTTGCATGCATACTCATTGCATCATATTAACATGTGCTTATTTGTTTTTCAGGGTATCCATTGTTCATCAGGTTTTGGTTTTGACCCCATCTGCAGCTTTGACCCATTTTCACCAGCATCTGTTTCAGTTTTTAGCTGTCTGCTTCAGCACCAGCCAATCAGTGGCTCTCTCTCTCTTCTCAGCATTGTCATCAGCACTCTACCCAGTCTTCAGCATCATGGCTCCAAAGAAAAACAACATTACCTATCATTTCTTCCAACCAGACTTGTCAGACATCAGGAGGATCCAAACCCTGATTACACCAGATTACATACCCTTGTTCAGGGAGCATTATGGGGACATACTTGACCTAGTTATGGACATGGACCCGTCTCAGAGGAGCCTGATTCATACCTGCATTCAGTTCTATGACCCCCCATTGAGATGCTTTACATTTCAAGACTTCCAGTTGGGTCCTCTTTTGGAAGAATACTCATCTTTGACTGGATTGCCTATCAAGAGGGAGATCCCATTCAATCCTGAAATGGATTTTCCCAGCAGTGGGGAGATAGCCAAAGCTTTGCACCTGGAACCTGCTTTGATTGAACAACACATGACCTCTAAATCTAGTGTCCCTGGATTACAGCTGGACTTCCTAATCTCTCAAGCTAGTCTGAAGGCCTCCCTGGGGGAGTGGAAAGCTGTTTGTGCTCTGTTGGCTTTAAGTGTGTATGGAATTGTGTTATTTGCAGATGAGCCCAAATTCATCAGCAAGAGTGCAATCCATTTGTTCATCTTGAAGAACCCAGTGCCTGCCTTGTTGGGTGATCTCTATTACTCAGTACATCAGAGGAATGAGAAACAGAGAGGGAAGTTAGTGAGGATTTGTGCTCCACTATTCCATGCCTGGCTTCTCAAGCATCTACCTAAGACAGATGCATTCCTAAACCCTCACCAGCAAAACAACTGGGCAAGGAGACTTTCTGTCCTAACTACAGCAGATATCAGGTGGTGCAATCAAAGTACCAAGGGCAGAGACATAATCACTAGCTGTGGGCATTTTCCTAATGTGCCTTTGGTAGGAGTCAAGGGAAGTATCAATTACAACCCCCTGCTGTTCAAGAGGCAATTGGGTTATGCACTGGTTCACGCTCCTAAGGAAAAGGACTTGGCTGAGACCCTCTACTGTGAGAACAAGGTTAGTCTGGCAACTGTTAGACAGGCTGCCTGGGCCTGGGATCATGTTCAAACCAGGGGAATCACCATTCTGGGGAAGTGCAATAATGTGGCATCAGCCCAATATCATGAGTGGTCCTATGCTAGGGCCCAAATCTCAGGATTGCCCTTCACCATCAAAGACATACCTGAGTCATCTTCAGCACCACCTCCGGCAATAGTCAGCTTGGAAGAGTTTGAAAGCTTGAAGGACAGAAATGAGAAGTTATCCCAAGCCTTGCAGAAGACCCTCAGGGAGAGGAGTGAAGGTGTGAGGGAGATTGAAAGATTGGAAAAGTTGAGAGTGGAGCATTTGACCAAGATTGAGAAGTCTGGGGATTATATCAATAAGTCTAAGGCTGGTGAGCAAATTCTGAAAAATGCCTGTAAAGAAGCCCAGTTTCAAAGAGCAAGAACAGACTCATACTTGAAAGAGAGTCAGGCCAGGTGGGTCCGGATCACCGAAGCCCGTACTCTAGAAGATAAGAGAGTTCAAGATAAGATGGAGCAGATGGAAAAAACCCTGGCAGCAGCCCAGGAGGAAATTTCAGAGTTAAAAATCAAAGCTGGAGTGAAGAAATCCAAAGATCAAAGTCAGAACAAGAAGTTGACTGCAGCTGTTGCAACAAGGAACCTTCTCATCAGAAATCTTACGGAGCATCCGGCTGATCCTGTGACCGAAGCACTTCTTAAGGAAGTTCGCGAGGATGAGTTTGGCCTTGGAGTCTGATTATTTGCTTGTTGTTGTTCCTTTTCCATGTACTTTTGCTTTTTGTGATGTATTTTGGCCCCTTTGAGGGTGTGTGTTGTAAAAATGAACAAGTTGTATTTGTTGCATCTTATGTAATATATTTGTGTTATTTCCATCTGAGTTCACTTCAAAAGCAACTTCAAGCAGCATCATCTTCAAGGGTCTGGACGGGTCAAAACTGAAGACCAAGCCGGATACCTTGATAGCAAATAAGCATAACTGCATTGCATACTAACCCTTTTTGTTTGTTTTGTAGGTTTTGTTTTATTGTTTCTAACCTCTGTTGTGACATTCAGGAATTATTGCTCGCCGCAGGCTATTCCCTCTCAACAGGCCACACAGGTACCCTACAAGAAACAACCTTCCGGGCATCCAGATGGACCAGTTGCAGCAAGACCTCAACGAGGCCAGGACCCAGATGGCTAATGAAAGGGTGGAGATGAGAACCCAAATAACTCAGTTCATGGAAGTGATGAATAATTTAGCTCAAAGCCAGGAGAGGCTTAGAGTTTTGGTAGAGGGAAGAACTCAAGAGGACCCCCATGTAGGAACTGCTGGCACAAGCAACAACGAAAGGGTGCAACCACATGTTAATCCCCCAGTGTTTGGCCCACATTTACATCCTGAGATCCACATCCCCGCAAACGTTCAAGGAACGGCTACTGCAGCCAGAGTGCTTCAAGAGGATCCTCAGGAAGACCAATTCACAGTCATGGGTGCTGGAGAAGAGGCCTATGATAGGCGTTTGGATGAGATAGCTGAAAAATTGAGATCACTGGAGTCTCAAAATTCTCTGGGCTTCGACGTCATGGACATGGGGCTGGTAGACGGGGTCAGGATCCCCCATAAGTTCAAGCCTCCATGTTTCGAAAAGTATAATGGGACTTCATGCCCCCGAACTCATTTGCAGTCATTCCTGGGAAGATTAAAAGCTTATACGATGGATGAGAAACTTTGGATGTTTTACTTCGAAGATAGCTTGACTGGAGCATCAAGGGAATGGTATTCCCACTTGACAAGGGCAACTGTGAGATGCTGGAAGGACCTGGCAGAGGCCTTCATCCGACAGTATCAATACAACTTAGACATGGCACCCAATAGGACTCTCCTGATGGGCATGTCACAGTCGTCAAGGGAAAGTTTCCGTGAATACGCTCAAAGATGGAGGCAATTGGCTGCTGCCGTTCAACCACCAATGTCTGAGAGAGAAATGGCAGACATGTTTATGAACACTCTCCAGGGAACGTATATTGACAGGTTGGCTGCTTTCTCTTCCACCAGCTTCGCCGATGTTGTCATAGCTGGGGAGAGAATCGAAAGCCTGTTGAAAATGGGTAAGATATCTGATAATGGTGCAAGCTCGTCCAGTGGTACAAGAAAGCCTTTTGCAGGCCCGAGAAGATCTGGCGAGACCAATGCCATTCACACCAACAGGGGCAGGCCCCAGTATGTTCCAAGAACAATAGCAGCAGTCACAATCCCTGCTCCAGCTCATCCTCAGCCCGTTTATCAACCTCCTCAACAAAATTTCCAACAACAACCCCAGTACCAGCAAAATCAATATCCTCCAAGAAACAACTACAACAACAACTCCAACAACAACAATCAACAGAGGCCATTCCAACAGAGGCCCTCTCAAGCTAACAGGGTGATAGACCCGATTCCAATGCCATATACTGCCTTATTGCCACAACTTCTGAAACTCAACCTAGTTGAGCTAAGAACGTTGGCACCTCCGGATCCAAACAGTCTACCAAGAAACTATGACTCCAACGCTAGGTGTGCTTTTCATTCCAACGCACCTGGTCACAGTACAGAAAAATGCAGGGCTCTGCATATGAAGGTACAAGACTTGGTAGACTCCAAGGCTTTGAATTTTGCACCTCCGCCCAACGTCAACAAAAACCCAATGCCACACCATGGTGGTCCCCGGATTAATGCTATTGAAGAAGACCAACAGTCTTATTTGATAACTAGTGTGGATCAGATCAGGACACCATTGGTGGAAATCAAAGCTCAACTCCGTGAAAACAATATATTTCCGGGGTGTGAGCTGGGGTGTCCCTACTGCAATATTTCATGGAATGGGTGTGAGGACTTGAGGAATGGCATTGACAGCCTTATTAAGAGTGGCCTCCTACAAATCACTACATCATTTCCGGCAAACCCTGCAACTTCATCAACGACGGTTTCAGACCCTCCTACAAATGCAACAACTATTGTCCCCAATAATTCAACAACCACATCAGCAAGTACTTCATCTGTCCTTCCAAATGACCAGTTTTCAACAGTTTCTCCTGCTACAACATCAGCTTCATTCCATTTCGACTCTCCATCTACAACAACAACAGTCCTTCCATCAGGACCTCCTACAACTCCAGCAAACGATCATGAAGATGTCTCTACTGTTACCATCTTCTACGATCCAGAAAATAACTCCGCCTACCATTCAGAGGGTGCTGCTTCCACTAGAGCACCAGTTACTATCTTTTATGATCCACAAACAATTACAGTCCCCTCAGCAGCAGCAATCAGTCCAGTCACCATCACGGTGCCTGGACCTGTACCATATGAAAGCAATAGGGCCATCCCATGGCACTATGGCTCTGACTTATATTGTGAAGGGAGAAGAATCACTCTGGAGACAACAGCACCTGCGCCACAAATTGATAATGTGGGCGGAGGCGGAGGCTTCACCCGAAGCGGACGTCTCTTTGCTTCACAAGTCCAAAGACCCACTGCCGAAGCAGAAGCTGCTGCCAAGGCAAAGGGTAAAGGACCGGTGCAGGAAGATCCAGCTGCCAGAGAAGCCCTGAAGACTCCATTCGATCAGGAAGTTGATGAGTTTATGAGGATCATCAAAAAGAGTGATTACAAAATTGTGGATCAACTTCACCAGACGCCATCCAAAATCTCCATCCTCTCTCTGCTTATGTGCTCCTAAGCCCATCGGAATGCACTACTGAAGGTACTGCACGCAGCTTACGTGCCCGAGGAGATTACTGTCAACCAATTGGAAACCGTGGTTGGTAATGTTACTGCTAGCAATGGGCTAGGGTTTACCAATTCTGACCTGACAGTGGACGGCCGCAATCACAACAAAGCCTTGCACATAACCATGGAATGCAAAGGAGCTGTCCTTTCACATGTGCTGGTGGACACAGGATCATCCCTGAATGTCTTACCAAAGAAGGCTCTGGTGAAGCTTGAGTATGATGGACTGGCATTGAGACCCAGCAACCTGGTGGTTAGAGCTTTTGATGGCTCGAAGAGATCGGTTCTGGGAGAAGTTGAGCTGCCTGTGACAATTGGCCCGCAGACCTTCAAAACTATCTTTTATGTGATGGACATTCAGCCCGCCTACAGCTGTTTGTTGGGTAGACCCTGGATTCACGCCGCTGGCGCAATAACGTCTACCCTTCACCAAAAGTTAAAATATGAGTGGGAAGGCCAAGTTGTCACAATCTGCGGGGAGGAGGATATATTTGTTAGCCATCTGGCTACTTACAAGTATATTGAAATGGATGGAGAGATCGTTGAAACCATGAGCCAAGGTTTTGAGGCCTTGAATGTGAATGAAGCATCTGCTGTTTCAGGGATCTCCATGTCGTCATACCAACAAGCCCGGAAGGTTGTTGAGGAAGGAACTGCCCTAGGCTGGGGCAAGGTCTTAGCTGTGGAGGAAAAGAAGGACAAGTTTGGGTTGGGTTACAGACCAACTCAGCGTCAAGAGAAGGCTGCTGGAGAGCCTGGTTTTGTCAGTGGGGGAATGCTTACCCCCGATGCTATCAACTGTCTGGAAGACGAGCTGGAAGAGGAGCGCAACCTGGAGAATTGGATTCGTCCAAAGGTCCCGGGGAGCAGTGTCTCAAACTGGTCTTCCCAGGGAATTATAAGTGTTACTCGAGCAGAGTAATTATTATTTCCTGTATCTTTTATAGCATGCATCAAAGTCTTGCATCTTGCCCAAGATGACAAGACTCATTTTGTAATCAGGGCCATCTGTACTTTTGTGCAAACAAGATTAAATTAATGAAATATCAGACAATCTTTTTGCAAACAAGTCTTTTTCTTTTCTGCTCACTGTTTTTCCATTTTTCTTTTTGTACAAAAATAAATGGCGGTGTTTTCAAAATGATAACTTCATTTCACTTTTTTCTAAAGCAAGATTAAAATCAATCACTAAAATGAACCAATTAAACCCTTGCAGAGAGTGCCATCCTGACAGCACCGACAACAGCACAGCTATGACATCGTATGACTTTGACAATCCGATCAATCAAGCTGACGAAGGGGTTGAAGAAGAATACGAGCTTCCTGAAGAGCTAGCCAGGTTGTTAAGACAAGAGGAAAAGGTTATTACCCCTCATCAGGAGGAGGTTGAAGTGATTAATCTTGGTACAGAGGAAAATGTGAAAGAAGTCAAGATCGGGGCCTGCCTGCAAGACTCGGTGAAGAGACAGCTGATAGATCTGCTTCAAGAGTATGTTGATGTGTTTGCTTGGTCCTACCAAGATATGCCAGGGTTGGATACCGATATAGTTGTGCACAAGCTGCCTTTGAGGGAAGAATGCCCACCAGTCAAACAGAAGCTGCGCCGTACTCGTCCCGACATGGCTATGAAGATCAAGGAAGAGGTACAAAAGCAATGGGACGCCGGGTTCCTTGCTGTGACTAGCTACCCGCCGTGGGTTGCTAACATAGTACCTGTGCCTAAGAAAGACGGTAAGGTAAGGATGTGTGTTGATTACCGGGATCTGAACAGAGCCAGTCCGAAAGATGATTTCCCATTACCTCACATCGATGTATTGGTAGATAATACGGCTCAGTTCTCGGTATTCTCCTTCATGGACGGATTCTCAGGATATAACCAGATCAAGATGTCACCTGAAGACATGGAGAAGACAACATTCATTACACCTTGGGGCACGTTCTGTTATAAGGTGATGCCATTCGGACTGAAGAATGCTGGTGCCACCTATCAACGGGCTATGGTAACATTATTCCACGATATGATCCATAAGGAAATCGAGTGTTATGTGGATGACATGATTGCCAAGTCCCTTACAGAGGAAGATCACCTGGTGAATCTGCTCAAGTTATTCAAGCGTCTGAGGAAGTACCAACTGAAGTTGAACCCCAACAAATGCACATTCGGGGTGCGATCCGGTAAGCTGCTGGGCTTTATTGTAAGTGAGAAAGGGATTGAAGTTGACCCTGATAAAGTCAAAGCTATTCAAGAAATGCCTGCACCGAAAACAGAGAAAGAAGTTCGAGGGTTCTTGGGTAGATTGAACTACATTTCGAGGTTCATATCTCACCTCACAGCAACCTGTGAACCCTTGTTCAAGCTGCTAAGAAAGGAACAAACGGTCAGGTGGAACGAAGATTGCCAGAAGGCTTTTGACAAGATCAAGGAGTACCTGCAAGAACCTCCAATCCTTATGCCACCAGTTGAAGGAAGACCTTTGATTATGTACTTGACAGTATTAGAAGAGTCGATGGGGTGTGTGCTGGGCCAGCATGACGAGTCTGGTCGAAAAGAGTATGCAATATACTACCTAAGCAAAAAGTTTACCGACTGTGAACAACGTTATTCACTGCTCGAGAAAACTTGCTGTGCTTTAGCGTGGGCTGCTCGCCGACTGAGACAGTATATGTTGACCCATACTACTCTATTGATCTCAAAAATGGATCCAGTTAAGTACATTTTCGAGAAGCCAGCTCTTACCGGACGGGTTGCAAGATGGCAGATGATTCTCACAGAATACGACATACAGTACACATCTCAGAAAGCCATCAAGGGCAGTGTACTATCTGAATATCTTGCTGAGCAACCGATTGATGACTACCAGCCTATGAGGTTTGACTTCCCGGATGAAGACATCATGTTCATTAAATCAAAAGATCATGAAGAGCCCATTCACACCGAAGGGCCTGACCCAGAAGAAGAATGGACTATGATGTTCGACGGGGCTGTTAACATGAATGGCCGTGGTGTTGGTGCAGTACTCATTACACCCAAAGGAGTTCACATGCCTTTCTCGGCAAAGCTCACTTTCAACTGCACTAACAACGAAGCTGAATACGAAGCTTGCATTATGGGTCTTGAGGAAGCTATTGACCTCAGGATCAAAACATTGACCGTATTCGGAGATTCAGCCTTGGTAGTCAATCAGACCAACGGAAAATGGTACACCCACCAAGATCATCTGATACCTTACAGGGATTATACAAGAAGGTTATTGACTTTCTTCACAACAGTCAAGCTTGAGTATATCCCTCGGGACGAGAATCAGTTTGCGGATGCTCTTGCTACCATTTCATCCATGATCAAAGTTCAAGCTGCTAACTTTGTACCTCAGATTTCAGTATCGAGACTCGATAGACCAGCATATGTATTTGCAGCAGATATTGCTAAAGATGATAAGCCTTGGTTCCATGACATCAAGTGCTTCTTGGAGGATCAAGCATACCCATCTGGGGCATCTTCCAATGATAAGAAGACTTTGAGAAGGCTTGCTGGAAGTTTCTTTCTGAATACTGATGGATCTTTATACAAGAGGAACTTTGACATGGTACTCCTCAGATGTGTTGACAAGACGGAAGCAGACCGACTGATGCATGAAGTGCACGAAGGATCCTTTGGTACCCATGCAGGAGGGCATGCCATGGCTAAGAAGTTGTTAAGATCAGGCTATTACTGGATCACAATGGATGCAGACTGTTGTGCTTACGCCAGAAAATGTCATAAATGCCAGATTTATGCAGACAAGGTGCATGTGCCTCCCAATCCTCTGAACATAATGTCTTCACCCTGGCCCTTTGCTATGTGGGGCATCGACATGATTGGTAAGATTGAGCCAACTGCTTCGAACGGCCACAGATTCATCCTGGTCGCCATCGATTATTTTACAAAGTGGGTTGAAGCAGCCTCATATGCAAATGTCACAAGGCAAGTGGTAGCCAGATTTCTGAAAAGAGATATCATCTGTCGGTATGGAGTGCCCGAGCGAATCATTACTGATAATGGTTCCAACTTGAACAACAAAATGATGGCTGAATTATGCCAGGACTTCAGGATCCAACATCACAATTCTTCTCCTTACAGGCCAAAGATGAACGGCGCTGTTGAGGCAGCAAATAAGAACATCAAGAAGATTGTGCAAAAGATGGTAGTCACCTACAGAGACTGGCATGAAATGCTACCATTTGCCTTGCATGGGTATCGCACATCAATCAGGACATCCACTGGGGCAACGCCGTACCAACTTGTATATGGTATGGAAGCAGTCCTGCCTGTTGAAGTTGAACTACCCTCGTTACGGGTATTAATGGATGTTAAACTGAGTGAAGCAGAATGGGTTCGGTCCCGATACGAACAGCTGAGTCTGATCGAAGAGAAAAGATTGGCTGCAATCTGCCATGGGCAGTTATATCAGAAGAGAATGAAGAAAGCCTTCGATCAGAAAGTCAGGCGCCGAGAATACCAAGTAGGAGATCTTGTGCTGAAAAGAATACTCCCTCCTCATACAGACCACAGGGGCAAATGGACTCCGAATTATGAAGGACCATTCGTCGTGAAGAAAGTCTTCTCTGGTGGAGCACTGATGCTCAGCACCATGGATGGTGAAGATTTTCCATCCCCTGTGAATTCAGATGCAGTTAAAAAATACTTCGCGTAAAATGACCCGCTGGACATAAAAACAGAATGTAAGTCCAGGCAAAAATAGGGCATCCCGGCGAGTCAAAAACAGAATAAAAGACTCGGGCAAAAATAAGGGAAATAAGCAAAAAATGTACACCCGCTGAGTTGAAAAGCCGCATTGGACAGCTCAGGCAAAAATGGGTATCCCGATGGATTGAAAACCCGAAAGGGCGATCCATGCAAAACAAGGGAATAAGCGAACAACTGCATTCTGAATTCGTCTATATCGCCTACAACTTGGTAAGCTCCAAGGGATCAAGCTGCAATCAGAATCAACTCTCTCCAGAAAGCAAGACGAGAAGAACGTCATTGTCATACGAGTCATAGCAGAAGAGGAAGCTCCTCAAAGCGTCGTCAACACCGCCAGCACTTTATTTCTCAATTTGTAACAATCTCCTCATTTCAGGAGATATGTCTCTCTGACTGTATCTTGCCAATTCAGGGCACACGAATTAATATAATCAGATTTTCAGTCATGTCTCGTTTTTTACATTTAAGTTTTGCAAAAGAGTTGTCTGATATCTCTAAAAACACAACTGCATAAGTACAGATGCCTGTCTTTAAAAATAAAACACATGCTTACAGGGAATGTGATGATTCTCGAAAGCACTTAACTCCTATGACGGAACCCAGTAAGGGATACCTCGGGACCTTTTGTACGTTTCTTTATCTTTGCAGGATTGCAGGTATCCAGAATGCAACTTGGGGCACGCAAGTTACGTCTCAGCAACTGACGAATCGTTGTCAACTCACATGGCCCTGGGAGGTGCCCACTTCCCCAGCAAGTTGCCAAATCAACATACAGCATCGGGAATGCTCTATCCCCAGCTGAGTTGCCTCTCACAATTCCCCAGCTGAGTTGGCCGCTTATTACTTATCCCCATCAGAATGGGCAGGTGTCACAGAAGATGCCCTTATCCCCGGCGGAGTCAAGAAGTCACCGTAACAGATTTTCTAGGGAGATCTTTCAGTGATGCCTCTCTCTCCCCTGCCGAGTAGCCATTATTCCTCAGCAGGATGCGAGAATCGAGGAATCATCTCCCCACAGAGCTTCAGGCCTCTATTCAGAAGAGCAGCGCACGAAGAAGTCACAACAGAGAGAGAGAAAGCTTCTACAAACCCCAGCTGGGTCCCGCATTATAAGAATATGTCAATCGATGATGTATATCCCCAAGCAGATACAACTACAGATCTATCAATGATCTCATCCCCAGCTGGGATGTTCACTTCAAGCAGATCGATCAGAGATCTTTGCAGCAACGGGATCCGAATCCCGGATCGGTGCCTCTTTGCATAATCATAGCATTCGCATCATATTCACCCTCAAAGCGTAGCATTCCGTCTAATACGGAACATTACGGCAAAAATCAAATGCATAGCATAATCATAAGTCATGTTGTGAATTGAACACTTGTAAATATTGACAATCTGTCATTATACGGCATACAGAATACATCCCCATCAGAGTCCCAGCAAAAGCAGTTGCCCCATATCACAAACACCAGTGCGTATCTCCTTTTTGATACCCGTCCGTATCATCATTTCCCAGCAGGATGCCCGAATACACTTTACAAACCAAGATCGCCAGTATCGCAGATACATCCTGACACTCGTCCGTGTCGTGTCGCCAGCAGAAAACCAAAGACACCCTCTTTGCACTTACATATACCTATACTCTTTCTTGACACCCGTCCGTGTCATGTCCCCAGCGTGGTCGCCTATACTTGTATATACACTTTCCTGACACCCGTCCGTGTCATATCCCCAGCAGATAAACACTCACCTATACATTATATACTCATTGGTACACCTACTCAGACACTCGTCCGTATCTTATATACACCATGTATATCCCCACAGATTCGACAGTAGTCCTTGTTCTTTGTTAACCAGTTGGTACTCGTCCGTACCATCATCTCAGAACATGGCGTCTAATGTTCGTTTCTACATGATACTCGTCCGTATCATAGTCGTAAGGATGCTCGTCCGCATCTTTAATCCATACACCGTGTCAAACACTTAGGTCTTCTTGAATATGGATACTCGTCCGTGTCTATTATTCCCAGAAGGGTTTCTTTCAGATGCAACACTCGTCCGTGTTCCTTGTTAACCAGTTGATACTCGTCCGTATCATCAGCTCTGAGCACGTGTCAGTTTGTTTCTACATGATACTCGTCCGTATCATAGTCTTAAGGATGCTCGTCCGCATCTTTAATCTATACACAATACCAAACACTTATACCTTTTGTTTCTTGGATGTAAACGCTCGTCCGTGTTTACTATCTCCCCAGTAGATTGCCAACAAAATTTCCTTTTTATCTAACACTCGTCCTGTGTTATGATACCTTTGAGAGCAGCCGTACCCTGCTGAGTGGTCGTCCTCCACTTCTTGATGGTCGTCCTCCATCATGCTCATCCGATGGCCGTCCCCATCGTTGATTTTAGCAGCCGTCCCCTGCTAGGTGGTCGTCCTCCACCTCTTGATGATCGTCCTTCATCACTTTATCCAATGGCCGTCCCCATTGTTGATTTTAGTTGTCTAACACTCATCCGGTGTTATGATAAACTTTGAGAGCAGCCGTCCCCTGCTGAGTGGTCGTCCTCCACTTCTTGATGGTCGTCCTCCATCATGCTCGTCCGATGGCCGTCCCCATCGTTGACCTTTTCTATCCGATGGCCGTCCCCATCGCTGATATTTTCGGCAGCCGTACCCTGCCAGGTGGTCGTCCTCCACCTTTGATGGCCGTCCCCATCATATTTCTTTTATGCCCAACAGAGCAGCCGTCCCCTGCTAGGTGATCGTCCTTCACCTTTGATGGCCGTACCCCATCATCTGTTTATTTCATTTATTCTTTAACCCGATGGCCGTCCCCGTCGTGGTCCCTTTTCTTTTTTAACCCGATGGCCGTCCCCATCGTTGGTTACTTTACCTTATGAACTTGATGGCCGTCCCCGTCGTGTTTCATTTGATTCCCAGAGAATGCTATAGCTTTATCTTGATGGCCGTCCCCATCATGATATTTTATTTTCCCAGCTAGTCGGCCGTCCCCGTCTTAGCTTTACCTTTTTATCCCCAGCATGTCGGCCGTCCCCGTCATTGCTTTATACACTTTACCAGCATGTCGGCCGTCCCCGTCATTGCTCTTTACCCAGCAGTCGTCCTCTGCTCGACGGTCGTCCTCCGTCGCTCACACTTTATAATATACTTTATTTTTCTTTTACAATCTATATCCCTTTTCTTCTTCATTCTGTGAGTGCAAATTTTGGACTGTCTTTAGTATTCAACCACAAGTTATCTTGTTTGCCTGTTAAGCCGTCGCTTACAACCTGCACAGCTAACTCATGTTTGAATAGGGGCAGCTGTAAACACCCCAAATTTGCCCTCACCCCTTTTCACCATGGCTTGTGATCATCTCATATCCATATACACAAAACATATCATCTCACATCTCCTTTTGATTCACTGCATAGCTTCTAAGGCATCTGCACCTAGGGTTTGTGATCTGAGCAACCTCAGGGCATCTTGAGCCATTCCAAAGGCCACTAATCCACTCAAAGGGGTCCATGTGTGTTCTTATATCATGTTACATCCTCACAAAGTCAAAATTGCAGAGGGATCACAAGAACTAGGGTTTGAATGGATGCAGAGCTAGGATGAACTACACAGTTGACTGAAAATTAGGGTTTTGGTTTCAGAGGCCATAACTCCAAATTTTTTGGTCATTCTTGTTTCCATTGGCCTCTATATGGTATAGGGAGTATGCATATCAATTTTCATGAAGAAATTCCATGGGGAAGTCATCTGATCAAGAGTTGACTTTTCAGACAAGTCAGTGCAAAATCAGGGCATCTGAGGCCCCCAATGACTCAACCAATGGGTGATCTTCATCATTTTGAGTGTATATGATCTTTATTTGATCATGAAAGAAGTTTGAAGTTCATAAAAATCAAGAATTTGGAGTTTTTGCAAAAGTTGACTTTTTGGGTTTTGTTGACTTTTCAAGAATGCATCATTTTAGGTCAATTTTCAAGCCTTGATTCTTGATCCAAAAATGCTTCAAATGGAAAAACTTTGGTCATGAAAGTTGTAGATCTCATCTTTCCCTCTTCAAAAAGTACAAGAACATGATCTAACTCTTCATGGATCAAAAGTTATGGCCATGCAAAGTTGCCAAAAATCATTGTTTTTCAAGTTATGCACCAAGTAGAAATTTTGCTAAGTCTTGAATCAATGCATGATGCAGCCTCTAATTCATGTCAAACCATTATGTGAACATCCTCTAAGTCACAAAAATCAGATTTTGAACCAAGATTGCCCATGATTTGGTTGGTGTAACAAGCATTTTCATGAAAAATCCATAAAGCAAATCAAGTTGCAAAACACTCATGACTACTTCACCAACTTATGACATTGGCTGCTGACTTTGGGCTAGCCTCTCCCTCACCTTTTGCTGCACCAGAACCCAAGTTGTCCTTGCCTAGTATCATGCCATGCCCTATCTTACACAAAAGTGGTTTTTGAGCAAAAAGTGAACTACCTATCACAGCTGCACAAGTCACATCAAGAGACCAATCAGAATTGTTTATTCATTCATTTTGCTGGCCATATCACATAGCAACCAAGGCTAAAACATTACCATTCACAACTCACACCAAAAAACACCCCAACTTGCAACTTCATTCGAATTCCATTACACAGCCTGCAAACACCCAAACCTTTGCTTCCATTCATCTCACCTTGACCTATAGAACAAAAAGCATCAAGAAACAAAGCCAAAAACACCCTGAATCCCCATCTGCCATAGTTCACCTTCATGCTGCAGATTCAATCGAATCCCTCTCTACAAGCCACAAACACATCAACCAGCACCACAAGCCTTCTCAACACACCTCATAGGTCATAAACAACCCTTCTTCACAGCCTGAAAGTGCCAAGAACTCATCTGCCATTGTTGACTGAGCAGAAGCAGTTCTCTTCGAAACTCATCATCCAACAAATATAAACTCCATTTGAGCATCCAGACATCTTTGGGAGGCCAAGAGGAGCAGCTTGCACTTAAAGAAAGGGCCTGAAAGTTCCTAAATCAGAGGTTGCAAATCTCAGGTAGCTCCAAATAATTTTTTCCAGAAATCTATTTTTTAGTTACAAATTTGTTCCTTATGTTCTCCTGATCATGCTGATGCTTTTAGTTTTTGAAATGGATGTGTTTTGAGAATTTAATTGCTGTTTGAAGCTCACGAACCCTAGAATTTGTGTTCTTCGATTCAGCTTGTTTAGGTTAAATAAATTTGTTTTAGGTTAGGGGTTTGGTTCGTGAGGTGTTGGGGATCATTTCCCATAGCTTAGTTTTCATTTATTTTGCGTTTTGGGAGGTTTTGAAGATTTTCAGGTGACCCTCTGGCCGGAGAAGACGACCGGAGGTCTTCTCCGGCCACCTGAGTGTAATTAGGGCTTAATCCAGTGATTAATGCCAGTTTGAATTTCGAGCGTACGATTCCCTTGACTTGTTGACTTCCCTCCCATTCTGATGGCCCAGATCATTTCACTTATGCCCTAATCCACGTGTTAGCCTAATTAATTATTATTTAAGTTAATTTGATCTGAGGCAATCCTGGCCCCTCATTCTGGCGCGCAGTCAATGGATTCAAACCCAGGATAAATCTCACGCGTCCAATCTGATTACTTCTCTCTTTATTCAATTTTTAATTCATTTATTTTCAATTAATTTGCACAATTTATTTAAAATAGTTAAAAAATCATAAAAATTATGAAACTTTTTCTTTAAGGTTTTATTAATTTTTATGACTCAAAAATATTTTTATTTTATTTTTATCACTGAAAAAGTATTTTTAAATATTTAAAAGATTATTTTTAATTGATTAATGAGAATTAATTAATTAAAAATACTTTTAGGTATTTAAAAATTACAAAAAAATTCATGAAATGTTCTAAGACATTTAGAAACATTGTCCAACCTTCAAACCAAATTTCTTTTTTGATCATGATGCATTTTAAGAATTTTTCATTGAATTAAATCCCATTTTATGCATTATTTTGATCATATGTTTGAAAATTCATTTCTGTCTTTTGGTAAAGGTTGAGACATTGATTCTTTTTGCATTGTTTTCCATTTGACATGTACTTTCAAGGATAAAAAGGCCATGATTTGATCTTGCATTTTCTAATTGATTGGCATTTCTTTTGTTACAAACCCTAAAAAACCCTAATAACTTGTAAAATTCATAACTTGAGTTTGGTTGAGAGTTGAGAGCTCCCCTTTGGGCAGTGGTTCATTATAGGTCTAGGGTTTCTTTAGGTACCATTTTCCATTTTTCATATTAGGGTTTGCTTCTGCTTTTGGTTTGTGTTTGATGTTTGTTTCATGAACCCTAATTTGGGCTTTCCCTTTGCATCATTCTTGCATTTCCTTGCATGACTTGACTTGTCATTGCATTTTGTGCATTCCTATGTTTCATTTGACATCTTAAGACATGTATGAAGCATCATTGATCATTGCATTGCATGTTTGCCATGTCATTTGTCTTGTATGTTTCATAACATCTCATGTTTGTCCATGCTCCTCAACTTGCATCATTTGCATCAATGGCTTTGTATGAGCATCTCCATTGTCTTCCCTCATGTTTGCAGCACCTCATAGCATCCTTATCATCATGTGCATGCTTCTGGTTTTGCTTTGCATCATATCATTTCATTTCATTTAGCATTGTATTGCATTTGCTTCTAACATTTCAGGTGGTAAGTAAACTTGAGAAGTGAATTTGCCTTCACTTCTCATAACTTTTCTTCTCATCTCTTTTTGCATACCTTGCTGCATTTTTACTTGTATTTGAGTTTGAGCTTGCTCATACTTCTTCCTCCCACTTTCTTTCTTCAAGTGACTTGACTTCTTGATTGAAGCAAGTCACTTTGCTTCTCTTGATCCTGTTCATCTGCTTCCTGGTGGTTCTTCTGAAGATTGTTCTTGAAAACCTCACAAACATTAGGACCAACCAAGCATGATAATGAATTAGGGTTTTGATTAGTCTCCCCCATAGTTTTTACCTTTGTGTCTCTCCTTGAGTCATCTCTCCTCACCTCATAATCAGGGACTAAACCCTCAAGGCTTTAAGACTTTGTGATTAAGATCATGCCTGCATCCTTCTTTTAGGATGGAGTGTATAACTTTAATCCTAAGTCTTGGACCCTTAAGGTGTTGAACTCTCTTAATTAATCCATCTAATAATCATCAAGACATTACACTTGTAACTTGGGCCTTGCATTAGGGTTCTAATTCTTCCTTAATTGGTTAAGAAGGACTAACCCTAAAGTTAATGGACAAGTCCCCCTCAAGTTGTCTTACAATTCATAAAAAACACTTCATCATCATATCATTAATAAAATCCACTTAATCAAAGGCTTGTTTTGTCATGGGTTTAATCCCTAATCATGGATTAAGTTGAGGAGCTTTCCTCAGCCTAAACATTCTCATCTATTATCCTTCTTTTAGGATGGTGTAATGAGTCTGTTAAATCCCTGATTATGGCTTAACCTCATTACTCAACACTAAACAAAACCACAAAAAACATCTAAATAATCACAAATAGGTTAATGATCTTAACCCTACATCAAAGGTGATTAAGTGTGAGAATCTGACTTCACACTTAAGGTAATTCTCATTACCCCTAATCAGAGGGATGATGTGATGAGTTTACCAAATCCATTGATTTAGGTTTAAGCTCATTATCTTATGACAAACTCCAAAAAGCAATAAAAGACTGAAAACACAAAAACAAACAATAATCGTCTCCTCCGGGATTCTTTTCTCATCACCTTCACTCATAAACGAGAACTTGCTTCTTCCGTCTAATGCAAGACAGTTTGCACCTGAGCCAGACAGGTCATACACTTGAGCATAGGCAAGTAAGCAGTTCACAAGTTAACTCATCTTTCAGTCTCTTTGGGTCGAACTACGGTGTTCTGACTTCCTCATTGCACGAGAGGATACGTAGGCATAACTTAACAGTTATCGAACAAAAGTCTCTGTATATTCCCCCTTTTTCCAGCATTATTTTTTAAGCCTCATGATCTTGAGCAATTCATCCTCTGTTCCTACACTGACACTTTCATACTTCATATCACACTTCACACTCCTTACACTGACACCTGTACATCCTTTCCAGCTTTGATACACAAATTGCACTGACACTACCCCTTTATAGCACAAATCTTTTAAGCGTGGATCCCGTCGAGTACGACGGACAATCTGGGTGCTAATACCTTCCCAGGTTGTAACCAACCCCCTTTCTCAGTCTCTCTGGTTCGCAAACCGTCTTATCCATCTTTTCCTAGGCTTATGCAGCATTGCCTTTCCTCCGGGATAAAAATGCCTAGCTGGCGACTCTATTCATCCTCCAGTGAGTTCACGGCTGTGTGTTCTCACTGTTCCTCTCGCCGACCGTTCGCGTCTGTACCTTCATTTGATCCATTTTCATTTGTCGGGAGCGACAGGTGTTCATGAACATATCTGCCATTTCCCGTTCAGACATAGGTGGCTGAACAGCAGCAGCCAATTGCCTCCATCTCTGGGCATATTCTCGGAAACTCTCCCTTGAAGACTGTGACATTCCCATTAGGAGGGTCCTGTTGGGTGCCATGTCTAGATTGTACTGATACTGTCTGATGAAGGCCTCTGCCAGGTCCTTCCAGCATCTAATAGTTGCCCTTGTCAAGTGAGAGTACCATTCTCTTGACGCTCCAGTTAAGCTGTCTTCGAAATAGAACATCCAGAGCTTCTCATCCATAGTATAGGCCTTCAGCCTTCCCAGAAATGACTGTAAATGAGTCCGGGGGCATGAAGTCCCGTTGTATTTTTCAAAACAAGGAGGCTTGAATTTATGGGGGATCCTGACCCCGTCTACCAAACCCATGTCCATGACGTCGAAACCCAAAGAATTTTGAGATTCTAAGGACCTTAATTTCTCAGCTATCTCATCCAGCCTTCTATCATAAGCTTCTTCCCCAGCACCCATTACTGTAAACTGGTCCTCCTGGGGGTCTTCTTGAAGTACCCTGGCTGCAGTGGCAGTCCCTTGAACATTTGCAGGGATGTTGACCTCAGGATGGAGGTGTGGTCCAAATACAGGGGGATTGACATGAGGTTGGACCCTCTCATTGTTGCTGGTGCCGGCAGTCCCTATATGTGGATCTTCTTGGTTTTGCCTTTCCACCATGGCCCTCAATCTTTCCTGGCTCTGAGCCATGTTGTTCATTACTTCCATAAACTGAGCTATCTGTGTTCTCATTTCCAATCTTTCGTTTGCCATTTGAGTCCTGACCTCTGCAAGGTCCTGCTGTACCTGATCCATTTGGATGCCCAGAAGATTGCTACGGGTCGGATAACGGTGCGGACGATTGAGGGGAAATACTCGGCGCCGAGCAATAGTTCCTGAACATCACAACAGAGTTAGTGGCAATAACAAAAACCTACAAAACAAACAAAAGGGTTAGCATGCAATGCAGTTATGCTTATTTGTTCTCAAGGTATCCGGCTTGGCATTCAGTTTTGACCCTTCCAGACCCTTGAAGATGCTGTTGATGTTGCTTTCGAAGTGAAACTCGGACGGAACAAACTAATACATATATTACAAAAGCAAATGGTACATAGTTTGTTTTACAAATACAAGCCCTCTGAGGGGTCAAAATACATTACAGGAAAATAAAAGTACATGGAATGAAAGCAACAACAAACAAATGGTCAAACACCAAGACCAAACTCATCCTCACGAACTTCCTGGAGAAGTGCTTCGGTCACAGGATCAGCCGGACGCTCCGTGAGATTCCTGATGAGGAGATTCCGGACTGTAACAACTGCTGTTAGCTTCTTGAGTCGACTTTGGTCCTTTGACCTCTTCACTCCTGCTTTGATCTTCAGCTCTGATATCTCTCTCTGGGCTGCTGCCAGGGCTTCTTGCTGTTCTTTTGCACTAGCTTCCAGTTGCTCTATCTTGTCTTGAACTCTCTTGTCCTCTAGAGTACGAGCCTCGGTGATCCTGACCCACCGGGCCTGACTTTCCTTCAGATACAAGTCTGTCCTTGCTCTCTGGAACTGGGCTTCTTTGCAAGCATTCTTCAGAATTTGTTCTCCAGCCTTTGACTTTTTAATGTAATCCCCAGACTTCTCAATCTTAATCAGATGCTCTACTCTTAATTTCTCCAACCTCTCAATCTCCCTCATACCTTCACCCCTCTCCCGGAGGGTCTTCTGCAAAGCCTGGGTTAGCTTCTCATTTCTTTCCTTCAAGCTCTCAAACTCCTCCAAACTGATAGTGGCAGGGGGTGGTGCTGAAGATGACTCAGGCATGTCTTCTATGGTAAAGGGCATCCCAGAGAATTGGGCCCTGGCACGGGACCATTCATAATATTGTGCTGATGCCACATTGTTGCACTTCCCCAGAATGGTTATTCCCTTGGTTTGAACATTATCCCAGGCCCAGGCTGCCTGCCTAACAATAGCCAGATTAAGCTTGTTCTCGCAATAAAGAGTCTCAACCAAGTCCTGTGCCTTAAGAGTGTGGACTAATGCATAGCCCAATTGTCGTCTAAACAGCAGAGGGTTGTAATTGATACTACCCTTAACTCCTATCAAAGGCACATTAGGAAAATGCCCACAGCTGGTGATGATATCCCTACCCTTGGTGCTTTGAGTGCACCATCTGATATCTGCTGAAGTTAGAGCAGTGAGTCTCTTAGCCCAGTTGCTCTGCTGATGAGGGTTCAGAAATGCATCTGTCCTGGGTAGATGCCTGAGAAGCCAAGTGTGGAACAATGGAGCACAACACCTCACTAATCTCCCCCTCTGCTTTTCATTTCTCTGATGCACTGAGTAATAGAGATCCCCTAATAAAGTTGGTACTGGGTTCTTCAAGATGAATAGATGGATTGCATTCTTGCTGATGAATCGAGGCTCATCTGCAAACAATACAATTCCATATATGCTCAAGGCCAGTAGAGCACAAACAGCTTTCCACTCTCCTAGAGAAGCTTTCAGGGTAGCTTGAGAGATTAAGAAATCCAGATGAAAGCCAGGGATCCCAGCTTTAGAAGTCATATGCTGCTCAATCAGGACAGGTTCCAGATGCAGAGCCTTTGCTACTTCTCCATTGCTAGGAAAGACCATCTCTGAGTTGAAAGGGATTCCACCCTTGATAGACAATCCAACCAATGATGAGTATTCTTCTAATAGAGGGCCCAACTGAAAGTCTTGGAAAGTGAAACATCTCAGTGGGGGATCATAGAACTGAATGCAGGTGTGGATCAGGCTTCTCTGTGATGGGTCCAGATCCATAACCATATCAAGTATATCTCCATAACTTTCCCTGAACAATGGTATGTGATCTGGAGTGATCAGGGTTTGAATCCTCCTGATGTCTGATAGCTCTGGATGGAAAAAGTGATAGGTGATGTTGCTCTTTTTAGGAGCCATGATGCTGAGACTGAATAGAGACAGGTGCTGATGATAATACTGAAGAAGTGGGCCACTGACTGGCTGGTGCAGGTGATAACTGAAGCAGATAGCTGATGAAGACAAGTCAAAACTGAAGATGGGGTCAAAACCAAAACCAAATGAAGATGGATACCCTGAAACACAAATAAGCAAATGTCAATATGATGCAATGATTATGTATGCAAATGAAATGCAAGGGTCTGTGACTGAGCTGGATCTGATCAAAACTCTGATATAAGTCCAAGTGTGCTCAAGAATTCCAGATGAGGTCTATAAATCCAGTAACCAAGGTGGGGGGCTCAAATAAAGAGCCACATGTCCAGGGTTTAGAATCATAAGAACTGTCCCAAATTGGAGTATTCTTAAACAATCAAAGCAACAAGGTATTCTGAGGTCAAGGTACCTGCAATCCTGTAAACAGCCCAACCCCCTCACAGGTGGTGTTCTAGAACAAGGATCCTCAGACTTGGATCAGTTATGAGAAGTGTAAACACTTCTAACCCGGAGGTACAGTGTTTACAGTAACCATAAAAGTTCCTCCTCTAATTCACCTCAGTTTCTGAAGGTCAATACTAAAGGTCATCCAGACTTAGCAGGCTTCCCAGATAGCCCTAGCATTGCAGGAAATCTGCAACACAGAGTTCTCAAGAGGAAACCCATATCTGAACCGTGTTTCATATTCCCGCACCAAACCGAAATGGAATGGGAAAGAATATGATTCACTCTAGCCTAGGTGTCACTCAGGTCCCAGGTATAGGACCTTAACTCTCAATGAATCACCCACCCATCAAAACAAAGACCAGATCCAGCCAGCAGCATGACAGTATGATACATACAAAAGCAATAAAGAAAGCAGTAAAGCAACTGTACATAAAGCAAAAATAAAACATATACAAACACAAATAAGCACATAACACCCCAGTAAACACAAATCAAACAAGCGCTAGGAGGAACCCACAAAAAGAACCAGAAGCCTTGGTTGCAGTATAAGGGTCCCCAGCAGAGTCGCCAAGCTGTCGCTCCCGATAAATGGGAATGGGCCCAGATAAAGGTACAGACGCGAACGGTCGGCGAGAGGGACAATGAGAACACACAGCCGTGAACTCACTGGAGATGAAAAGAGTCGCCAGCTAGGCATTTTTATCCCGGAGGAAAGGCAATGCTGCATAGACCTAGGAAGACATGGATAAGACGGTTGCGAACCAGAGAGACTGAGAAAGGGGGTTGGTTACAACCTGGGAAGGTATTAGCACCCAGATTGTCCGTCGTACTCGATAGGATCCACGCTTAAAATATTTGTGTTTTAAAGGGGTAGTGTCAGTGCAATTTGTGTATAAAGAGCTGGAAAAGGATATACAGGTGTCAGTGTAAGAGAAAAGTGAAGTATATAAGTGAAGTGTCAGTGTAAGAACAGGAATGAAATGCTCAAGATCATGAGGCTTAAAGAATGAAGCTGGAAAGAGGGGGACATACAGAGACTTTTGTTCGATAACCGTTAAGTTATGCCTACGTATCCTCTCGTGCAATGAGGAAGTCAGAACACCGTAGTTCGACCCAAAGAGACTGAAAGATGAATTGACTTGTGAACTGCTTACTTGCCTATGCTCAAGTGTGTGACCTGTCTGGCTCAGGTGCCAACTGTCTTGCATTAGACGGAAGAAGCAAGTTCTCGGTTGAGAGTGAAGGTGATGAGAAAAGAATCCCGGAGGAGACGATTATTGTTTGTTTTTGAGTTTTCAGTCTTTTATTGCTTTTGAAAGTTTGTCATAAGTTAATGAGCTTAAGCCTAAACCAATGGGTTAGTAAACTCATCACATCTTCCCTCTGATTAGGGGTAATGAGAGTACCTTAAGTGTGAAGTCAGATTCTCACACTTAATCACCTTTGATGTAGGGTTAAGATCATTAACCTACTTGTGATTATTTTAATGTTTTTGGTGTTTTTGTTTAGTGTTAAGTAATGAGGTTAAGCCATAATCAGGGATTAAACAGACTCATTACACCATCCTAATAGAAGGATAATAGATGAGAAAATTTAAGCTGAGGAAAGCTCCTCAACTTAATCCATGATTAGGGATTAAACCCATGACAAAACAAGCCTTTGATTAAGTGGATTTTATTTAATGATATGATGGAGAAGTGAATTTTAGGGCTTGTAAGACAACTTGAGGGGGACTTGTCCATTAACACTAGGGTTAGTCCTTCTTAACCAATTAAGGAAGAATTAGAACCCTAATGCAAGGCCCAAGTTACAAGCTTGATGTCTTAGTGATTATTAGATGGATTGATTAAAGGATTTAAACACATTAAGGGTTTAACACTTAGGATTAAAGTTATACACTCCATCCTAAGAGAAGGATGCAGGCATAAGCTTAATCACAAAGCCTTAAAGCCTTTAGGGTTTAGTCCCTGATTATGGGATGAGAAGAGAAGACTCAAAGAGACACAAAGGTAAGACCAAGTGGGGAGACTAATCAAAACCCTAATCATTGTCATGCTTGGTTGTTCCTAAGGTTTGTGAGGTTTACAAGAACAATCTTCAGAGGAACCACCAGGAAGCAGATGAACATGATCAAGAGAAGCAAAATGACTTGCTTCATTCAAGAAGTCAAGTCACTTGAAGAAAGAAAGTGGGAGGAACAAGAATGAGCAAGCTCAATCTCAAACACATATGAAATGCAGCAATGGATGCAAGAGATGAAAAGAAAAGTTATGAGAAGTGAAGGCAAATTCACTTCTCAAGTTTACTTACCACCTGAAATGTTAGAAAAGAAATGCAATGCAAAGCCAAATGAGATAAGATGACATGATGATAAACAAAACCAGAAGCATGTTGATGATGATAATGATGCTATGAAATGCTATACACATGAGGCAACATATGGAAAT
Source organism: Lathyrus aphaca (assembly GCA_963966055.1). Classification (NCBI taxonomy): domain Eukaryota; kingdom Viridiplantae; phylum Streptophyta; class Magnoliopsida; order Fabales; family Fabaceae; genus Lathyrus; species Lathyrus aphaca. Next base: position 176,481,650 of record OZ014522.1, read on the forward strand.
GTTCATACAAGCTCATGGATGCAAATGGTGCAAGTTAAGAAGCATGAATGAACATGGAGAGTTGTGAAACAAACATGGCATACAACATGGCAAATGCAAGATGCAATGATCAAACATGCTTTCTATATGTCTTATGATATCAAATGAATCAAATGGATGCTTGGAATGTCATGGCAAGTCATGTTATGCAAGAGTATGCAAGATGGATGCAAATGGAAGCCCAAATTAGGGTTTATGGATCAAACAACAAACAAAAACCAAAAACAGAAGCAAACCCTAAGATAAAAAATGGAAAATGCCACTCAAAGGACCTCTAATCCTATACTAAACCAATGTCCAAAGGGGAGGTCTCAACTCTTAACCAATCTCAAGTTATGATTTTTACAAGTTTTTAGGGTTTTTAGGGTTTCCAAACAAAAGAAATGTCAAACAAATGAAAAATGAAAGATCAAATCATGGCCATTTAATCTCAAATACTACATGCTAAACACAATGCAATGCAAGAAGAATCAATGTCCAACTCTTCATGAATAGGCAGAAATGATTTTTTGAACTTAGGATCAAATTAATGCATAAAAAGGATTTTAATTCAATGAGAAATTCTTAAAATGCATCAAGATCAAAAAAAGAAATTTGGTTTGAAGGTTGGACAATGTTTCTAAATGTCTTAGAACATTTCATGAATTTTTTGGTGATTTTTAAATACCTAAAAGTATTTTTAATAAATTAATTCTCATTAATCAATTAAAAATAATCTTTTAAATATTTAAAAATACTTTTTTAATGATAAAAATGAAATAAAAAATATTTTTGTATCATAAAAATTAATGAAATTCAGGATATTAAATTTCATAATTTTTAGACAAGTTTTGCTATTTTAAATAAATTGCACAAAACAAATAAAAAGAAATGCAATAAAAATTGAAATAAACGAAAGTAATCAGATCCAAGGGTGGAGGTTTAAACTGGATTTGGGATGGTTGACTGGCGCGCAGATCCAAGGGCCATGGTTGGTTCAGATTAATTAACTTAATTATGAATTAATTAAACTAATAAAAAGAATTAGGGCTAATCAAATGCATCTGGGCCACTCAACCAAGCGGGAAGTCAAACAAGTCAAAGGATCCTACGCTCCACATTCAAATGGCACTAATTACAGGGATTAGGGTTTAAACAAATTCAGGTGACCGGAGGGGAGCTCCGGTCATCTTCCCCGGCGACCCCAAAACCCTAGAATACGATTCAGGCCACCCCAAGTCAAATTAAACGCCCAGAAACAATCCTCACACTTCTAGCAACTCAAATCAACAATCAAACATTATTTATCTAGCAAGAACAGGCTGAATCGAAACAAAACAAAAATGGGGCCAAACTTTCAGACACTCACAAAATGCTCATTTTTCCACCATTTTCGATTCTAAACACATCACGGTGATCCTTAAAGCATGCACTTTCAATTTATAACAAAAAATCAAAGCTTTGTGAGGAAGTGTTCTTGGCCATACCTGAGCTGGAGACTCCTGTTTCTGGGCTTTCAGAGCTATCCTTTGGTGCAAGCTTGCTCCACTGACTCCCCTAGTGCCAAAGGAAGGCTTGGAATGAGCTTAAACAAGCTAGTTTGAGAAGTCCAACACTGGTGTAGCAGACAATGCAGTTTGTGTATAGGCTGTTTCAGGTCAATGTGAAGGGTGGTTTTGACTCCTTTTGATGTGCTTGATCTGTTGGTGAAAGAAGTTTGGATATTTGATGACTGTGGAAGGTGATTCGAAGAGAAATGCAGGTTGAGGTGAAAAATGGTGATGGGGTGTTCTTGCTCAGATCAGGCCTGACTCTTGGTGGTTTCTACTCAATGAGGCAAGGTGAGATGATTAGAGAAATTTGTTTGAGTGTTTGTGTGTTGTGCAAGCAGATTCGAATCAATTTGCAAAAATGAGGTGTGTTTGTGTATGTGGTGCTTGAGAGAGTTTCAGCCTGGCTTGATGACATGTTTTGCTTGCAAATGGAAAGTATAAACAATTCTAATTGGCCAGATGATGTGACATGGCCTGCTGTGATAGGTAAGTCACCTTTTGCAAAATGTCAACTTCTTTGTAAAAGAGGCATGGGCTAAGTTATAGCTAGTACAAGGCATGGTTCTGGTGCAGCAAGATGAGGTGAGAGGGCTAGCAAGGTGCAGCATCCAATGCATCAAGTTGGTGAAGTGTGATGAGTGTTTTTTGCAAGTTGTCACTTTTTGAAACTTTGTGAAAAATGTCTTGTTACACAAACCAAAAACATGTAATCTTTGGTCCAATTCTGACTTTTAGGACATATTGAATGTTTGCATACTGGTTTGAAGTGAATTAGAAGTTACAATTGGCTTTGGTTCATGATTTTGCAAAATTCTCATTTGAAGCATGCCTTGAAAATCAATGATTTTTGCCAACTTTGTCACACCATAACTTTTGATCCAAGAAGAGTTTGATCATGTTCTTGTACTTTTTGAAAAGGGAAAGATGTAATCTACAACTTTCATGACCAAAGTTTTTCCATTTGAAGCATTTTTGGATCAAGAATCAAGGCTTGAAAAATGACCTAAAATGACACATTCTTGAAAATTCAACTATGCCCAAAAAGTCAACACTTGCAAAAACTCCAAATTCTTGATTTTTGTGAACTCCAACCTTCTTCCATGATCAAATAAAGATCATATACACTCAAAATGATGAAGATCACCCATTGGTTGGGTCATTGGGGGCCTCAGATGCCCTGATTTTACACTGACTTGTCCAGAAAGTCAACCCTTGATCAGATGACTTCCCCATGGAATTTCTTCATGAAAATTGATATGCATACTCCCTATACCATATAGAGACCAATGGAAACAAGAATGACCAAAAAATTTGGAGTTATGGCCTCTGAAACCAAAACCCTAATTTTAAGTCAACTATGCAGTCAAACCTGGCTCTGCATCCACTCAAACCCTAGTTCTTGTGATTCTTTTGCAATCTTGACCTTGAGATGGTGTAATATGATATAAGAACACACATGAACCCCTTTGAAATGATTGGTGGCCTTTGGAGTGGCTCAGGAGCTCTTGGATTGCTCAGCTCACAAACCCTAGGTGCAGATGACTTTGAATCTATGCAGTGACTCAAAATGAGATATGAGATGATATGATTGTGTTTATGCATATGAAATGATCACAAGCCATGGGGTGAATGGGTGAGGGCAAATTTGGGGTGTTTACACTGAGCATGAGTGCTCCACCGGAGAAAAATTTCTTTACTACGAATGGCCCTTCATAGTTCGGAGTCCACTTGCCCCTGTGGTCTGTATGAGGAGGGAGGAGTCTTTTCAGCACAAGATCTCCTACTTGGTACTCTCGGAGCCTGACTTTCTGGTCGAAGGCTTTCTTCATTCTTTTCTGATACAGCTGCCCATGACAGATTGCAGCTAATCTCTTTTCTTCAACCAGACTCGGTTGTTCGTATCGGGATCAGACCCACTCTGCTTCATTCAGCTTAACATCCATTAATACTCGTAAGGAGGGTAATTCAACTTCAACAGGTAGGACTGCCTCCATACCATACACAAGTTGATACGGTGTATCCCCAGTGGATGTCCTGATTGACGTACGGTACCCATGCAAGGCAAATGGTAGCATTTCATGCCAGTCTTTGTAAGTGACTACCATCTTCTGCACAATCTTCTTGATATTCTTATTTGCTGCCTCAACAACGCCATTCATCTTTGGCCTGTAAGGAGAATAATTGTGGTGTTGGATCTTGAAGTCCCGGCACAGTTCTGCCATCATTTTGTTGTTCAAGTTGGAACCATTATCAGTAATGATTCGCTCGGGAACTCCATAACGACAGATGATATCTCTCTTCAGAAATCGGGCTACCACTTGCCTTGTAACATTTGCATAGGAAGCTGCTTCAACCCACTTGGTAAAATAGTCAATGGCTACCAGGATGAATCTGTGGCCGTTTGAAGCAGTCGGTTCAATCTTGCCAATCATATCAATACCCCACATGGCAAAGGGCCAGGGTGAAGACATCACATTCAGAGGATTCGGAGGCACATGCACTTTATCCACATAAATCTGGCATTTATGGCATTTTCTGGCGTAGGCACAACAGTCGGCATCCATTGTGATCCAGTAATAGCCTGATCTTAGCAACTTCTTTGCCATTGCATGCCCTCCAGCATGGGTACCAAAGGGTCCTTCGTGCACCTCGTGCATTAACAAGTCTGCTTCTGTTCTATCGACGCATCTGAGGAGTACCATATCAAAGTTTCTCTTGTACAGGGACCCGTCAGTATTCAGGAAGAAACTACCAGCTAGCCTTCTTAGTGTCTTCTTATCATTGGAAGATGCCCCAGGTGGGTATGTTTGATCCTCCAAGAAGCATTTAATATCATGGAACCAAGGCTTATCATCTTTGACAATGTCTGCTGCAAATACATATGCTGGTCTGTCAAGTCTGGATACTGCAATTTGAGGTACAAAGTTGGCAGTTTGAACTTTGATCATGGATGAAATGGTGGCAAGAGCATCCGCAAACTGATTCTCGTCTCGAGGGATATACTCAAGCTTGACCGTTGTGAAGAAAGTCGATAACCTCCTTGTATAATCCCTGTAAGGTATCAGATGATCCTGGTGTGTGTACCATTTGCCGTTGGTTTGATTGATTACCAAAGCTGAATCTCCGAACACAGTCAAAGTCTTGATCCTGAGGTCAATGGCTTCCTCAAGACCCATAATACAAGCTTCGTATTCAGCTTCATTGTTAGTGCAGTTGAAGGTGAGTTTCGCCGAGAAAGGCATGTGAACTCCTTTAGGTGTAATGAGTACTGCACCAACACCACGACCATTCATATTAACAGCCCCATCAAACATCATAGTCCATTCTTCTTCCGGGTCAGGCCCTTCAGTGTGAACAGGCTCTTCGTGATCTTTTGCTTTTATGAACATGATGTCTTCATCAGGGAAGTCAAATCTCATAGGCTGGTAATCATCAATAGGTTTCTCAGCAAGATAATCCGACAATACACTGCCCTTGATGGCTTTTTGAGATGTGTACTGGATGTCATATTCTGTGAGGATCATTTGCCATCTTGCAACCCGTCCGGTAAGTGCTGGCTTCTCAAAAATGTACTTAACTGGATCCATCTTTGAGATCAATAAAGTAGTGTGGGTCAACATATACTGTCTCAGTCGGCGAGCAGCCCACGCTAAAGCACAGCAAGTTTTCTCGAGCAGTGAATAACGTTGTTCACAGTCGGTAAACTTTTTGCTCAGGTAGTATATTGCATACTCTTTTCGACCAGACTCGTCATGCTGGCCCAACACACACCCCATTGACTCTTCTAATACTGTCAAGTACATGATTAGAGGTCTTCCTTCAACTGGAGGCATAAGGATAGGAGGCTCTTGCAAGTACTCCTTGATTTTGTCAAAAGCCCTTTGGCAGTCTTCGTTCCACCTGACTGTTTGCTCTTTTCTTAACAGCTTGAACAAAGGTTCACAGGTTGCTGTAAGGTGAGATATGAACCGTGAAATGTAGTTCAATCTACCTGAGAAACACCGAACTTCTTTTTCAGTCTTTGGTGCAGGCATTTCTTGAATGGCTTTGACTTTATCAGGGTCAACTTCAATCCCTTTCTCACTTACAATAAATCCCAGCAGCTTACCGGATCGCACCCCGAATGTGCATTTGTTGGGGTTCAACTTCAGTTGGTACTTCCTCAGACGCTTGAATAACTTCAGCAGATTTACCAGTTGGTCTTCTTCTGTGAGGGACTTGGAAATCATGTCATCCACGTAACATTCGATTTCTTTATGGATCATGTCGTGGAATAATGTTACCATAGCCCGTTGATAAGTAGCACCAGCATTCTTCAGTCCGAATGGCATCACCTTATAACAGAACGTGCCCCAGGGTGTGATAAAAGTGGTCTTCTCCATGTCTTCAGGTGACATCTTGATCTGATTGTATCCTGAAAATCCGTCCATGAAGGAGAACACCGAGAACTGAGCCGTATTATCAACCAATACATCAATGTGAGGTAAAGGGAAGTCATCTTTCGGGCTGGCTCTGTTCAGATCCCGGTAGTCCACACACATCCTCACCTTGCCATCTTTCTTAGGCACAGGTACAATATTAGCAACCCACGGCGGATAGCTAGTTACAGCGAGGAAACCGGCGTCCCACTGCTTTTGTACCTCTTCTTTGATCTTCATTGCCATATCTGGGCGAGTACGACGCAGTTTCTGTTTAACCGGTGGACAATCTTCTCTTAAAGGCAGCTTGTGCATGACAATATCGGTGTCCAACCTTGGCATATCCTGATAAGACCAAGCAAACACATCCACATATTCACTAAGAAGGTCAATCAGTTGCTCTTTCACTGAGTCTTGTAAGCAGGCCCCGATCTTAACCTCTTTCACATTTTCGTCCGTTCCAAGATTAATCGTTTCGACCTCCTCCTGATGAGGAGTGATAACCTTCTCCTCTTGCCTTAACAACCTGGCTAGCTCTTCAGGAAGCTCATAATCTTCTTCAACCCCTTCATCAGCTTGATTGATTGGATTGTCAAAGCCATACGAAGCCATAGTTGTGCCGTTGTCGGTGCAGTCTGAAAGGCACTCTCTGCAAGGGTTTAGATTGTTCATTTTAGTGATCGATTTTAATCTTTGTTTAGAAAAAGTGAAGGAAAGTTATCATTTTGAAAACATTGCCATTTTATTTTTGTACAAAAAGAAGAATGGAAAACAGTGAGCGGAAAAGAAAAAGACTCATTTGCAAAAGATGTCTGATATTCATTGATTGATCTGTTTGCACAAAAACTACAAGATGGCCCGATTACAAAATGAGTCTTGACATCTTGGGCAAGATGCAAGACTTGATGCATGCTTAAAATATACAGGAAATAATAATTACTCTGCAGGAGTAACCCTTATAATTTCCTGGGAAGACCAATTTGAGACGCGGTTCCCCGGGATCCTTGGACGTATCCAGCTCTCCAGGTTGCGCTCATCTTCCGACTCATCTTCCAAGTTGTTTACTGCATCCGGGGTGAGCATCCCCCCGCTGACAAATTTGGGCTTCTTAGCAGCCTCTGATTGATCTTGTTGAGTTGGTTTGTAACCCAACCCAAATCTGTCCTCCTTCTTCTCCACAGGTAGCAGCTTGCCCCAGCCTTGGGCAGTACCCTCTTCAACAACCTTCCTGGCTTGCTGATAAGACGTCATGGAGGTTCCCAGTACAGCAGATGCTTCATTAATGTTCAGGGCCTCAAACCCTTGGCTCATGGTTTCATGGATTTCTCCATCCATTTCAATGTATTTGTACGTAGCCAGATGGCTAACAAAGATGTCCTCTTCACCACAGATGGTGATGATCTGGCCTTCCCATTCGAATTTCAGCTTCTGGTGAAGGGTAAATGTAACTGCGCCAGCGGCATGGATCCAAGGTCTACCCAACAAACAGCTGTAGGCCGGCTGAATGTCCATCACATAGAAGGTAATTTTGAAGGTTTGCGGGCCAATCATCACAGGCAGATCAATCTCCCTTAGCACTGATCTTTTAGAGCCATCGAAAGCTCTCACCACCAAATTACTCGGACGTAGTGCCAAGCCATCGTACTCCAGCTTCACCAAGGCTTTCTTTGGTAGAACATTGAGTGAAGACCCAGTGTCCACCAGTACATGGGATAGAACATCACCTTTGCATTCTAGAGTGATGTATAAAGCCTTGTTGTGGTTACGTCCCTCAGTTGTTAAGTCAGCATTGGTAAAGCCCAGCCCATGACTGGTGTTGACATTAGCTACCACAGTTTCTAGCTGATTAACAGTGATCTCTTATGGCACGTATGCTGCGTGCAAGACTTTCAGTAATGCATTCCTGTGAGCTTCAGAACACATCAACAGGGATAATATGGAGATCTTTGAGGGAGTTTGGTGAAGCTGATCCACCACCTTGTAGTCACTTCTCTTTATGATTCTCATAAACTCGTCTACATCTTGTTCAAAAGATGTCTTCTGAGTTTCTTTGATAGTCGGCTCTTCGAATACCGCACTCTTCCCCTTTGCTTTGGCAGCAGCTTCTGCTTCGGCATTAGGTCTTTGCAATTGCGAGGCAAAAAGGCGTCCGCTTCTGGTGAAGCCTCCGCCTCCCCCAACATTATCAATCTGTGGAGAAGAGGTTGAAGAATCCAAAGTGATTTTCTCTCCGTTGCAGTAGAGGTCAGAGCCATAATGCCAAGGGATGGCATTACTGCTTTAATATGGAACGGGTCCTGGCATCGTGATGGTAACTGGACTGACTGCAGCAGAGGAGGGTACTGAAATGGTGTGCGGATCGTAGTAGATGGTGACTGGAGACCTGGCAGGAGATGCCACTGCTTGTTGTTGAAAATTGCTGTTTGGAGGAACATATGCTGGATCATAATAAATGGTGACTGCTAAGATATCTGTTGGCGTTGTAGAAGATTCTGCTGAATAAAGGGGTGCTGATGTTGTAGAAGAAATAGTTGTTGACATCTGATTTGTTGAGGTGATGGACGGAGCCACTGTTGATGATATTGATGAATTGGTTGGAATGATTGTTGTTGCAGTTGTAGAAGAGTCAGGAATTGTTGTCAAAGGGATTGCTGGATTTGTAGGAGCCGTTGTTGTGATCTGAAGTATACCACTTTTGATAAAACCGTCTATGCCGTTTCTCAAGTTATCACACCCGTTGACTGAAATGTTGCAATAACCACAACCGAGCTCACACCCGGGGAACATCTGGCACTCTAGAAGCTGAGCTTTAATTTCTACCAGAGGTGTCCGAATCTGCCCAACACTGGTGATTAAGAAAGATGGCTTGTCTTCCTCAATAGCATTAATTCTTGGTCCTCCATGATTGGGCATGGGATTCTTGTTGACATTTGGCGGGGGTGCAAAGTTGAGGGCTTTAGAATCCACCAGATCTTGTACCTTCATTTGTAAAGCCCTGCATTTCTCTGTACTGTGGCCAGGTGCATTAGAGTGAAAAGCACATCTGGCGTTGACGTCATAATTTCTTGGAAGACTGGAGGGATCTGGTGGTGCCAATGTCCTTAGTTCAACCAGGTTGAGTTTCAGGAGTTGTAGCAATAAAGCGGAATAAGGCATAGGGATAGGGTCAATCACCCTATTTGCCTGTGATGGTCTCTGCTGAAAGGGTCTTTGCTGTTGATTGTTGTTGTTGTTGTTGTTGTAGTTTCTCTGTGGCGGATACTGAACTTGTTGCTGATAATGTGGTTGTTGTTGTGGCTGATATGCTGGTTGCTGAGGAATCGGAGCTGGAATAGTGACAGCTGCCACTGACCTATGAACAAACTGAGGTCTGCCCCTGTTGGCATAAATGGCATTTGTCTCACCGGTTCTTATAGGTCCCACAAAAGGCTTCTTGGGGTTACTTGACGAGCTTGCACCATTATCAGAAATTTTACCCATCTTCAGAAGGCTTTCAATTCTTTCTCCAGCTATGACTACGTCAGCGAAGCTGGTGGAAGAAAAGGCAGCTAGCCTATCAATATATGTTCCTTGTAGAGTATTCATGAACATGTCGGCCATTTCTCTTTCCGACATGGGTGGCTGGACAGCAGCAGCAAGCTGTCTCCACCTCTGGGCATATTCCCTGAAGCTTTCTCTGGAGGATTGAGACATTCCCATTAAGAGGGTCCTGTTAGGAGCCATGTCTAGATTGTATTGGTACTGTCTGATGAAGGCATCAGCTAGGTCCTTCCAGCACCTGATGGTAGCTCTGGTCAAGTGAGAGTACCACTCCCTTGAAGCTCTTGTCAAACTGTCTTCTAAGTAAAACATCCATAGTTTTTCATCCATGGTGTATGCCTTGAGTCTTCCCAAAAAAGACTGCAAGTGAGTTCACGGACAGGAAGTTCCGTTGTACTTCTCGAAGCACGGGGGTTTAAACTTGTGGGGAATTCTTACCCCATCCACTAACCCCATATCCATGACATCAAAACCCAAGGAGTTTTGAGACTCCAGAGATCTCAATTTCTCAGCAATTTCATCGAACCTCTTATCATAAGCTTCATCCCCAGCTCCCATCACAGTGAACTGTTCTTCCTGGGGGTCTTCCTATAGGAGCCTTCCTCCAGTAGTATTTCCTTGCACATTACCCAGAATGTTGACTTCCGGATGCAGATGAGGCCCATATACTGGTGGATTAACATGAGGTTGAACCCTCTCATTGTTACTTGTTCCTCCAGTTCCCAGAGGAGGTTCCTCCGGGGTCTGCCTTTCCACCAATGCCCTCAATCTTTCTTGGCTTTGAGCCAAGCCATTCATTACCTCCATGAACTGGGTCATTTGGTTTCTCATCTCCAGCCTTTCATTAACCATCTGGGTTCTGACCTCTGTCAACTCTTGCTGTACTTGGTCCATCTGGATACCAGGAAGATTGTTGCGAGTATGATATCTGTGCGGACGGTTGAGAGGGAACACCCGACGGCGAGCAATAATTCCTGAATCACAACAGAGTTAGTAACAAACAAAACAAAGACCTACAAAACAAAACAAAAGTTAGTATGCAATGCAGTATGCTTATTTGTTTCCAAGGTATCCGGCTTGGCTCTTGGTTTTGACCTTTCCAGACCCTGAGGAAGATGCTTTGATGTTGCTTGAGAGAGAGAGACTTAATGAAACAAACTGACAAATACATTACAAATGGTGGATAATACATAGTTTGTTTCTACAACATATGCCCCTGAAGGGTCAAAATACAACAAAGAGAAAAGTACATGAAATGGAAATAATAACAAGCAAAGTGATCAAACATCTAAGCCAAACTCATCCTCCTTAACCTCCTTCAAAAGTGCTTCTGTTATAGGACCAGCTGGATGTTCTGTAATGTTTCTGATAAGAAGGTTTCTGGTGGTAATAGCAGTGGTCAGCTTCTTGTGCTTGTCTTGGTCCTTTGACCTCTTTACACCAGCCCTGAGTTTCTGTTCTGAAATTTCTTTTTGGGCTGCTAGCAGAGCCTCCTGTTGCTTCTTCTCAATGGCCTCTAACTGCTCAATCCTGTCTTGAGTTCTCTTATCCTCTTGAGTACGAGCTTCAGTGATCCTGACCCACCTAGCTTGACTTTCTTTCAGATAGAGATCAGTCCTAGCCTTCTGAAACTGGGCCTCTTTACAGGCATTCTTCAAAATCTGTTCTCCAGCTCTTGATTTCTTGATGTAGTCTTCTGCTTTCTCAATCTTGGCCAGATGCTCTACCTTAAGCTTTTCCAACCTCTCAATGTCTAGACGACCATCACTCCTCTCCCAGAGGGTCTTCTTCAGAGCTTGAGACAGATTCTCATTCCTCTCTTTCAGTTTCTCAAATTCCTCCAGGCTGACAGTGGCTGGAGGTGGTGCTGTGGATGGTCCAGGTGCATCCTCAATGGTGAAGGGCATCCCAGAAATCTGAGCCCTAGCATGAGACCATTCATAATACTGAGCTGAAGCCACATTGTTGCATCTTCCAAGGATGGCCATCCCTTTGGTCTGGATGTTGTCCCAAGCCCAGGATGCTTGTCTGACAACAGCTAGATTAGGTTTTGTCTCACAATACAGGGTTTCAGCCAAGTCTTGTACTCTAGGAGGGTGAACCAAAGCATAACCCAATTGTCTCTTGAACAGCAAAGGATTGTAGTTGATGCAACCCTTCACTCCCACTAGAGGTACATTGGGGAACTGCCCACAGCTAGTAATTATGTCTCTGCCTTTGGTGCTCTGGGTGCACCATCTGATGTCATCTGCAGTCAAAGCAGTAAGTCTCCTAGCCCAATTCTTCTGTTGGTGAGGATTCAAGAAAGCATTAGTCTTGGGTAAGTGTTTGAGCAGCCAAGTGTGAAATAGAGGAGCACAGCATCTCACCAATCTCCCTCTCTGCTTTTCATTCCTTTGGTGAACAGAATAATAGAAATCTCCCAGCAAGGTGGGCACTGGGTTCCTCAAAAGGAAGAGATGAATAGCATTCTTGCTGATAAACTTGGGCTCATCTGCAAAAAGTTTAACCCCATATATACTGAGGGCTAACAATGCACAAACTGCCTTCCATTCTCCCAAGGAGGCCTCCAGGATGGCCTGAGAAGTTAGAAAGTCCAAGTGTAGGCCAGGAATCCCTGCCTTTGTAGTCATGTTCTGCTCAATCACAATAGGCTCCAAATGCAGTGCCTTTGCCACTTCTTCATTGCTGGGAGAAGCCATCTCTGGGTTGAAGGGGATACCACCCCTGACAGGTACTCCAATCAAAGATGAGAACTCTTCCAGCAAAGGTCCTAGCTGAAAGTTCTGGAAAGTGAAGCATCTCAAAGGAGGGTCATAAAACTGTAGGCAAGTGTGGATCAAACTCCTCTGAGAAGGGTCCAAGTCCATAACCATATCAAGGATGCCTCCATAATGTTCTCTGAATAGTGGGATATGGTCTGGAGTGATAAGTGCCTGGACCTGTCTGATGCCAGCCAGCACAGGCTCAAAGACATGGTAAGAAATGTTGCTCTTCTTGGGTGACATGCCTGCTGATGAAGAGCTGAAAACAGATGCTGATGATGAAGACTGATACTGGTGATGAGCCACTGACAGGCTGAGACTGGTGATGACAGTAGCTGAAGCAGGCAACTGATGAAGATAGTTGAAGCAGATAGCTGATGAACAGGGGTCTATGCAGATGAAGGGGTAAAAACCAAGCCAAATGAAATGTGGATACCCTGAAAAACAAATAAGCAAATGTTAAATGATGCAATGATGATGTCTGCAAATGATATGCAAGGGTTTGTGATCAAGCTGGATCTGATTACTGCCTTAATATAAGTCCATGTATGTTTAAGAAGTCCAGATGGAGGTTCAGAAGCCCAGTAACCAAGGTGGGGAACTCAAATAAAGAGTCACATGTCCTGGGTTAAATCACAAGAACTGTCCAAAGTGAAGCATTCTTAAACACAATAGGTAACAGGGTATGATGTGGCCAAGGGTTCCTGCAAACCTGTAAACAGCCCAACCCCCTCACAGGTGGTGTTCTAAAACAAGGATCCTCAGACTTGGATCAGTTACGAGAAGTGTAAACACTTCTAACCCGGAGGTACAGTGTTTACAATAACCATAAAAGATCCTCCTCTAATTCACCTCAGTTTCTGAAGGTCATAGTAAAGGTCATCCAGACTTAGCAGGCTTCCCAGATAGCCCTAGCACTACAGGAAATCTGTAGCACAAAGTTCTCAAGAAGAAACCCACATCTGAACCGTGTTTCATATTCCCGCACCAGACCGAAATGGAATGGGAAAGAACATGAACCACTCTAGCCTAGGTGTCACTCAGGTCCCAGGTATAGGACCTTAAACTCTCAATAGAACCCCACCCACCAAAGCAAAAAACCAGATCCAGCCAGATGACAATATGACAGTATGATATATATAAAGCTGTAAAGAAAGCAATAAATAACTGTACATAAAGCAATAAATAAAACAACTATATAAGCACAATTAGCACATAACACCCCAGTAAACCCAAAGCAATCAAGCGCTAGGAGGAACCCACAAAAAGAACCAGAAGCCCTGGTTACAGTATAAGATTCCCCAGCAGAGTCGCCAAGCTGTCGCTCCCGAAGATTTGCATCCCGGTACAAGCGCGAACGGTCGGCGAAAAGAGATGAGAACACACAGGAGTCAACTCAAAAAGACAAAGAGTCGCCAGCTAGGCATTTTTATCCCGGAGGAAAGGTAATGCTGCATAAACCTAGAAAGATATGGACAAGACGGTTGCGAACCAGAGAGAATGAGAAAGGGGGTTGGTTACAACCCGGGAAGGTATTAGCACCCAGATTGTCCGCCGTACTCGACGGGATCCACGCTTAAAAGATTTGTGTTTTAAAGGGGTACTGTCAGTGCAATCTGTGCATAAAAGAGTTGGAAAAGGGTGTACAGGTGTCAGTGTAAAAGAAGTGTGAAGTGTATAAGAGAAATGTCAGTGCAAGGAAAAAGAGTGAAAAGCTCAAGATATTGAGGCTTAAAGAATGAGGCTGGAAGGAGGGGGAATATACAGAGACTTTTGTTCGATAACAGTTAAGTTATGCCTACGTATCCTCTCGTGCAATGAGGAAGTCAGAACACCGTAGTTCGACCCAAAGAGACTGAAAGATGAATTGACTTATGAACTGCTTACTTGTCTATGCTCAAGTGTATGACCTGTCTGGCTCAGGTGCTAACTGTCTTGCATTAGACGGAAGAAGCGAGTTCTCGTTTGTGAGTGAATGAGGTGAGAAAAGAATCCCGGAGGAGACGATTATTGTTTGTTTTTGAGTTTTCAGTCTTTTATTGCTTTTGAGAGTTTTTCATAAGTTAATGAGCTTAAGTATAAACCAATGGGTTAGTAAACTCATCACATCCTCCCTCTGATTAGGGGTAATGAGAATACCTTAAGTGTGAAGTCAGCATCTCACACTTAATCACCATGGTGTAGGATTAAGATCATTAACCTACTTGTGATTAGTTAGATGTTTTTGTTGTTTTTGTTTAGTGTTAAGTAATGAGACTAAGCCATAATCCAGGATTAAACAGACTCATTACACCATCTTAATAGAAGGATAATAGATGAGAATGTTTAAGCTGAGGAAGATTCCTCAACTTAATCCATGATTAGGGATTAACCTCATGACAAAACAAAGCCTTTATTAGATGGATTTTAATTAGTGATAATATGAAGAAATGGATTTTAGGGTTTGTAAGACAACTTGAGGGGGACTTGTCCATTAACACTAGGGTTAGTCCTTCTTAACCAATTAAGGAAGAATTAGAACCCTAATGCAAGGCCCAAGTAACAAGCTTGATGTCTTGATGATTATTAAGTGAATTGATTAAAGGATTTAAACACATTAAGGGTTTAACACTTAGGATTAAATTTATACACTCCATCCTAATAGAAGGATGTAGGCATAAGCTTAATCACAAAGCCTTAAAGCCTTTAGGGTTTAGTCCCTGATTATGGGATGAGGAGAGAAGACTCAAAGAGACACAAAGGTGAAAGCTAAGCGGGGGACTAATCAAACCCTAATTCTTATCATGCTTGGTCATTCCTAGGGTTTGTGAGGTTTAAGAGAAAGATCTTCAAAGAACCACCAAGGAAGGAAGTAGATGAAAGGAGCAAAGAGAAGCAAAACAACTTGCTTCACTTAAGATGAACAAGAATGAGCAAGTCCAATCCAATACACATACAAAAATGCAGCAATGATGCATAAGAGAGATGAAAAGAGATTGTGAGAAGTGAAGGCAAATCCACTTCTCAAAACAACTTACCACCTGAAAAGTTAGCAAAAAAAATGAAATGCAATGCAAATGAGATGAAATGTGATGATGCAAACCAAAACCAGAAGCATGAGTATGATGTTAATGATGCTAAGGGAAGATGCAAACATATGACAAGAGATGAGAATGATCATACAAGCATGAGAATGCAAATGAAGCATGTATTGAACCATGGATGTACATGAAAAGTTATGAAATGCAAATGACATACAACATGGCAAGTTCAAGATGCAATGATCAAACATGACTCTAATATGTCCTAAGATGTGTTATGAATCAAATAGATGCACAAAATGTCATGGCAAGTCATGGTATGCAAGCAAATGGAAGATGGATGCAATGGAAGGCATGAATTAGGGTTATATGCAACATACAAAGCAAAAATCCAAAACCAGAAGAAAATGACATGATAAAAATTTGAAAATGCAATCAAAGGAACCTTAGACCTATACAAACTCACTGCCCAAAGGAGGGGATCTAACTCTTAACCTAGTGGAAGTTATGAATTTTCTAAGATTGCTAGGGTTTTAAGGTACCTTGACAAGAAAAATTCCAAACAAATGGGAAATGCAAGATCAATTCATGCCAATTTAATACTATAAACTACATGTTATGCAAGATGCAATGCAAAAAGAACCATTGTCCAACTCTCAAAGGTTAGGCAGAAATGAATTTTTGAAGTTTGAAACAAAATATTGCCTTGAAATGAAATTAATTCCATTGAAAATGATCAAAAGGCATCAAGAACAAAAAATAAATTTGGTTTGAGAGTTGGACAATGTTTCTAAATGTTTTTAAACGCAACATGAATTTTTTGTGATTTTTAAATACCTAAAAGTATTTTTAATTAATTAATTTTCATTAACTAATTAAAAATAAACTTTTAAATGATTTAAAAATAATTTTTGATGCAAAAAATAAAAATAAAAATATTTTTGGTTTCTGAAAATTAATTGAACCTTTGACAAAAAATTTCAGGATTTTTTAAAGTGTTTTGCTATTTTTTAAAATTCGTGCAAAATAAAACAAATAAAATGAAAATAAAATGAAATTTAAATGAAAAAAAGAGAAAGTCAGCAGATCTAAAGGCCAGGATTCAAATTCCAGGGGGCGGGAGTTGACTTGGCACGCGAATGGACGGCCCACATTCAAATTTCGCTAATTATGATTTAGCCCTAATCCAGTGCCCTAATTACTTTCAGATGACCGGAACAGTGTTCCGGTCATCTTCTCCGGCAAGGTGAAATCTCAATCTCTCTCAATATGCCATGAAACTTCACAAATCTCTCCAGAATCACTCATTAAACATCACTAAACCTAAACCCCACCCCAAAATCCATTTATTTCCACTGAATCATGAGAAACGAATCAAAACGGAAAACACACAAAAATTTCAGAGATCAAATACATCCTACACACGCAACCATTTTCACTGGTTCAAAGCTCAAAATGATCAGCACACCACATAGAATCAGTTTATAACTTAAAACGCAAGTTCTGGAAAAATGTTCTTGGATGATACCTGAGATGAAGCTTTGCCAATGGAGCTGCCTGGGCCTTCTTCTTAAGGCAAACCACCTTCTTTTGACTCCCTCTTTCTTCTGGGATGCTTGGATGAAGCTTTTGTGGACTCTTTTGGAAGTTTACTGAAGCTCAGTTCATGGAGGGGCCAGAATCGTATTTTTCATATGGGGTGTTTTAGGGCAAGGTGATGATTGGGAAATGATCAGAGGGTGATGGTGAGTTGTTCTATGGAGTTTGTTTGAAGGTTTGTGGCTTATGTGATGAGTTTCGAATGAAAATGCAAAGAGGGAGGTTTTTGTGAATCCTGTCTTGTGGGAGGTTTCAGCCTTGTGTGTCTTATGAAAATGAAGCCTTGGGGTGTGTTTGTAAAGTCTGGATTGGGCAGAGAGTTGTTGGTGGCCTGTTGTGATTGGTATGGGCAAGTTGCCAAAATGTCAACTTGACTTGTACTTGAGGTATGGGCAATGGTATAGCTAGCCTTTTGGCTTGTCTTGGCTCAGCTGAGATTAAGGATGTCCATGGAATTGTTTATGAGACAAATCAGCAAGTGGATCAAAGCTTATGAGATGTTTTGCAATTTTCACAAAGTTTGGCCCCTTTGGAAATTCATGAGAATCAAGGCATCAAAATGCAATATCCTTGGGCCAATTCTGATCTTTAGAGGTCATGTGGTCATGTTGTGAAGAGTTTGTGCATATTTGAAGCCTTTAGAACACTTGATCATACCATTTTGCAAAATGCCTCTTTGGTAGAAAACTTCAAATTATGTGATTTTTCCCAACTTTGACAAGCCATAACTTTTGATCCAAAATGAATTAGAATGAGTTCTTGTACTTTTTGAAAAGGGAATGATCCATTCTACAAATTTCATGACCAAATTTTTCCCATTTGAAGCATTTTTTAATCAAAAAGCAAGGGTTGAAAAAGTTTCCCAAAATGGCAAGTTTCCATTACAAGTCATTTTCCCAAAAAGTCAACTTTGCAAATGGCTTGAAATTCTCCAATTTTGTGAACTTCTAACATCTTCAATGATCAAATAAAGATCATACACAATCAAAATGATGAAGAACACCCTTTGGTTGGGTCATTGGGGGCCTCAGATGCCCTGATTTTACACTGACTTGCTCAAAAAGTCAGCTCTTTATCAGATGACTTCCCCATGGAATTTCTTCATGAAAATTGACATGCATGATCCCTATACCATATAGAGACCAATAGAAACAAGAATGACCAAAAAATTTGGAGTTATGGCCCTTGAAACCAAAACCCTAATTCTAGGTCATCTGTGCAATCAACCCTGGCTCTGCTTCCATGCCAATCTCAGTTCTTGTGATTTTTTGACATTCTTGACTTTGAGAGGATATAATATGATGCTTGAACATACATGGACCCCTTTGAAGTGATTGATGACCTTTGGAGTGGCTCAAAAAGCTCTTGGATTGCTCAGATCACAAACCCTAGATGCAGATGACTTAGAAGTAATGCAGTGAATCAAAAATGTGGTATGAGATGCTATGATTGAAATTATGCATATGAGAAGATCACAAGCCATGGTGTGAATGGGTGAGGGCAAATTTGGGATGTTTACAGTATGACCTTTGTCCTTCCTTTTCTTTTCTTCGGTTTATGCAACATTACCATTCTCGTTCCTTCGGGGTAAAAATGCATGGCTTGTGAATCTACCTCTTTTTCGTGCCACTTTCGCGTTTGTACCAGGATAGAAATCCAGGGAGCGACAGCTGGCGACTCTGCTGGGGAAAATACCAGAATCTCTGGTTCCCTTGAGAGAGTCTCTCCTAGCGCTTGCGTGTTTCTATTTCTTTGGGTGTTGATTGTTTGTTGTTGCTTGTGTATTTTACTGTTGTTTATTTACAGCTTTATTTATAGCTTTCAGAATTTATTTTCATGCATCATATATTATAATGGACTATCTGGCTGTGCTGGTTTTCTTTTGGTGGGTTGGGGATTGTTACTGTGAGATGAGCTCGTAACCAGGGCTCGAGTGCACCCTAGGACTTAGAGTGGTTCCACTTTGGCTTCATGGCATCTTGCTATGTTGGTATAAGTGAGTTCCACACCCAGAATTGCGACCATCTTGGAAATGTATTGTTATCAAAATATTTCTGGGTCAATACACAACCTCGATAGTTATGTGCAGCTGGGGACCGATCATTGAGGACCTTTGTGGAAATATCCCTCTCCAGTGGTGACAGTGGTAGACTATATTCTATGGAAAACCCATTCGCACTCGAGGGTCCACTAGGAACTCACATAGGATGGCCTGGTTCTCTTATAGGAACTCAGTTATAACATCTAGTCGTATGACGATAGTATTGTATCCTACGGGCTGAATGTACTATTGTTTCTCAATTTCAGCGATTCAAGATGGGGACTTATAAGGGATGGTTGTTTTTTCCCGGACTCACGCTGAGACCTCCCTAAGTAGCATATAATGCTTAACTGATTCCCTGATTTGGTCATGAGCCATTTCTTGGAAATGGTCAACATATTATTGCTATTCGGCTTTGAGAGTCTGTGATGTTTGACCCGGAGCACACCCGTGAGATTGGGAGGGCTTTACAGGTTTGCAGGAACCTTGGACCTCAGCACACCCTTTATCGTCATTGTGATCATATGTTATGGTCCATTTACTATGGTTCTAAGGATTCTTGACTATCTAGTTATGGGTTTCTTATCTGATGGTTGTTAAGTAGAGAACAGTTTGAGGGTTTCTGATCACTTGACTCTCAGCATTATATCCAAATAGTTCCAGATGTTGATCATGTGCCTGCATTGCATTTTCATTGCATAATACTAGCATTAATTTTTTGTGTTTTATTTTCAGGTTACCATTTACATCCTGCACCCAGTTCCGATAATTGTTTCTTATCCAGATGGTAGAAGATAGAGAAACTCCCAGAAAAAGGAATGTCCATTATACTTTTCCACAACCCGAAATTGAGAGTATTCAGAAACTGATAGATGTTATGAATGAAAAGATTTTAGAGGATTTCAGGAAATAATATGGGAAAGTTCTAAATTACGTGAACAAGCCTATTGTTTATCAAAGGGATAGTCTCCATTCATTGCTACAATTTTATGATTCTCAGTTGCGAGTCTTTATGTTTCCGGAATATATCTTAGCTCCTACTTTGGAAGAGATTTCTAGCATCCTGAATATTCCTATCAAAGCGGGTATTCCTTATTATGCTTCAGGGAAGGCTCTTTCACTTGCAGACATAGCCAGTGCTCGTCGCCTTAGTGTGCTTAGGGTCAAGATGGGTTTAGAAGCCAGTAACGGTAAAGGGATCGCTTTGGACTTTCTTGTCACAAAGGCTCACTTATTTGCTTTAGGAAACAAGTGGGCAAGGTTTAGTGCATTACTGGCCTTGATGATATATGGAATAATCTTGTTCCCAGGAGAGAAAGGTTTAGGTAGCATGGAGGCAATTTCCATCTTTGTTCAGAGGAACTCAGTGCCTACTTTATTCGGAGACTTCTATTATAATGTCCACTACAAGAACGAGAAAAGGAAAGGGTATGTAAACTATTGTGCACCTTTATTCGCTGATTGGTTTGCCAAGCAACTCCCAAAGTCAGGACCATTCAAGGATCTGAAGCAAGAGTGGAAGTGGTCGTGAAGATTGATGGGCTTGACCTCAGATGATATAGCTTGGGGAAGCAACGGGGATTTATTAGGAAAGGAGATAATTGTCAGTTGCAGTGAGTTTCCCAAAGTGCCTTTGCTTGGTAGGAAGGGGATGATTAACTACAACCCTGTGCTAGTTAGGAAGCAGTTTTGCTACCCTTTGAAGGATCCTCCATCTGTTGAAGAAGTAGTTGACTCATTGTATGCACCATTGGAAGGAAATGAGAAGTTGGTCACTCAAGCATTTCAGGCTTGGGAAGTGAGAGTGAGCAAAGGTAAGAAAGATTTTGGAAAGGTGGATCCGAAGACATATCCTCCTTGCATCTTGGTTACAGGTTAGAGTGGACATTTTTCTTCTTCTATTTTTATCAGAAGCTCCATTGTACCCTGTAGATGTCTTGAATTGGAAGAATTTTTGACCAACAAGAAATATTGAATTCAGTTCAGAATGTCCTATCAAATGTTGGGACATTATCAAACAGAGTATAGGAACTTATTTCAGGATGTCTCACCAGATGTTGGGACATTGTGTAAATGACTTGAGTTCAGTTTTTCAGGATGTCCCAACAGATGTTGAGACATCTCAAACCTGCTACCAGAATTAATTATTGACTAACTGATCAGAGATATTTAAGGAGAGTTATCTGGAATTAATTAATGATGGATAAAAACAGAACAAGGCGCATCTGTAGGGAGTTTTATATTGAAGATTCAGATTAAAACAGAAGACCTAAATCACCTAGAATCTAGGAAGTAACAAACCCTAAATTCAAGGTGGAAGCTGCATGCGCATTAGGGCTGGATCATTCTACAGAAAGCCCAAATTACAGATACCTATTTAATCAACAGAAACTCATAGAATTGAGTACGAATTTCAGAAGACCAAATAGGGTGTCTAGTGTTTTTAATAGCAGGTGTTTTAATTGTACCACTTTATGAGCTTTTAAGCAAAAGTGCATTTGTGACTTGATTGAAACTGTGAAGTAAGATCAAGCTGTAATGTTTGAAGAATGTCTTCAATTTTATTAAACTTGTAAACTTGATCACTGTGTGATTGAGGGGGAGTGAGTAGGATACTCTTATCTAAGTTGTGTCTTAGGTAGAAATTGCATTGGGTAGTTATTAAGTGATAGATTAAACAGGGTGGTTTAAGTCTAGAATTAATATTACTTATAGTGGATTTCCTCCTGGCTTGGTAGCCTCCAGATGTAAGTGTGGTTATACACTGAACTGGGTTAACAAACTTCTGTGTTGTTTACTTTTCTTGCTATTTAAGTTTTGGTTAAATCTGTCAAGTGTTGGGACATCTCTTAGGACATCTCATACCTGATCACAGAATTTCAATTGGCATCAGAGCAGGCACCCTGCCTGTTTATACTGGGTGAGATCTAGGGAATACAAATTCTGTAACATGGACAGAGATATAGGGTCAGTAAATAGACCACCTATTCTGGATGGATCTAATTATGACTACTGGAAGCCAAGGATGATTGCATTCTTAAGATCACTTGACAACAGGGCATGGAGAGCAGTCAATATTGGATGGGATTATCCTGTTCAAGATACCAAAGATGGATCAAAAGTGCTGAAACCTGAAGAAGAATGGAGTAAGGAAGAAGAAGATTCAGCACTAGGAAACTCAAAGGCCCTAAATGCTTTATTCAATGGCATTGATAGAAACATCTTCAGACTTGTACATCATTGTGAGCTAGCCAAAGATGTGTGGGACACTCTCAAAACAACTCATGAAGGAACATCAAAAGTAAAGATGTCAAGACTTCAACTTCTCACCACCAAGTTTGAAAACTTGAGAATGAAGGAAGATGAGACAGTTCATGAATTCTACATGAACATTTTAGAAGTAGCTAATACTTCTGGAGCTTTGGGAGAAAAGATGACTGATGAAAAGCTTGTAAGAAAAATCCTCAGATCTTTGCCAAAAAGATTTGACATGAAAGTCACAGCAATAGAAGAAGCTCAAGACATATGCTCTATGAAAGTTGAAGAACTCATTGGTTCCCTTCAAACTTTTGAGATGGGAATGAATGACACAAATGTTAAAAAGAACAAAAGCATAGCCTTGGTGTCAAATACTGATGAAGAAGAAGATGATGAATCAGAAAATGATAAAAGATTATCAGACAACCATGCTATGCTTGGAAGACAATTCAAACAGATTCTCAGAGGAATGGAAGGCAAATCCAAACCCAGTGGAAGATACACAAACTCTTCTGAGAACAGGAGACCTTATGATGCTAACAAAAGGTCAAATTATGCTGAAAAGACCAGTCAAGAAAAAGGAGTCAAATGCCATGGATGTGAAGGATATGGACACATCAGGAATGAATGTCCTACCTACTTAAAAAGACAAAAGAAAGGACTCTCTGTGACCTGGTCTGATGAAGACTCAGGAGGTGATTCAGAAGAAGAATCAGCTAAGCATATCACTGCTTTAGCTGGATTATGTGAGTCTGAAAGTGAATCCAGTGATGGAGAA
Organism: Lathyrus aphaca; assembly: GCA_963966055.1. Taxonomy (NCBI): domain Eukaryota; kingdom Viridiplantae; phylum Streptophyta; class Magnoliopsida; order Fabales; family Fabaceae; genus Lathyrus; species Lathyrus aphaca. The sequence goes on from OZ014522.1 coordinate 176,504,640, forward strand.
CTTACTTATGAAGCACTTGAGCAAGCATTCAAAGATCTATACAAAAGAAGCTCTGAAATATGCAGTGAGGTTATAAAGCTAAAGAAGCAGAATGAGGCATTAGAAGATGAAAAAGCAAGTGATCAAGAGATCATTGACACCTTAAAAAGTGAAGTAAGTCTTCTCAACTCCAAGTTGGAACATATGTCCAAATCTGTTAGAATGTTGAACAGCAGCTCAAATACACTGGATGTTATTCTCAACAACAATAAGCACTCAGGGGATAAAAGTGGACTGGGATTTAACAGAGTAAATAAATATGAAGCTAGCTCTAGCAAAACAACTTCAAAATCCTTACAGTCAAACAAGATGTCCCAACAGATGCTTCAACATCAGGAAAAGAACACAAAGTCAAAAATAATGTTCCAACAGATGTCTCAACATTCTGAAAAGAACAAAATGAAGAAGAAGTATCAAAGATGGAGGTGTCATCACTGTGGAAGATTTGGACATATCAAACCTCATTGTTATAAGCTGCATGGATATCCAAATCAGATGAATCAGCAACCTCCTAAGCAAAAGACAGAAATCATCAAGAAGGTATGGAAACCAAAAGCTGGCACTAAAGCTGATCAAAGCTACAAAGACAAGATCAACAATCAAGCTTGGAGATCAGCTGATGAACAACACACAGGGCAGAAGCATCAAAAGAAATCTCAACTCAAATGGTCAAAGAAAAGTACTGCATATATAGCACATACATCACTAAGAGTATCAGCTAAAGAAGACTGGTACTTTGACAGTGGATGTTCAAGACACATGACTGGATTGAAGAACCTGCTAGTAAACTTAAAATCACATTCATCCAGGTATGTGACCTTTGGAGATGGAGCTAAAGGAGAAATCAAGGGAGTTGGGACCTTGGATTGTCAAGATGTTCCAAGACTAGATGATGTGCTGCTAGTTAAAGGTTTAACTGCTAACCTGATCAGCATAAGTCAATTATGTGATCAAGGGTACAGTGTAAACTTTACCAAAACTGAATGCATAGTGACTAACAAAGAACAAGAGGTTGTCATGAGAGGAGCCAGATCTAAAGACAACTGTTACATGTGGGAATCCCAAAACCTCAGTCTCACTTCAACTTGCTCTTTAGCTAAAGAAGAAGAAGTGAAACTATGGCACCAAAGACTAGGTCATCTTCATTTCAGAGGCATAAAGAAGATAATATCCATGGATGCTGTAAGAGGTATTCCTAAACTGAAGATTGATGATGGCAAAATATGTGGTGAATGTCAAATAGGCAAGCAAACCAAGATGTCCCATCCAAAGCTCCAACATCTGACAACTTCCAAAGTTTTGGAACTTTTGCATATGGATCTGATGGGACCTATGCAGGTTGAAAGCCTTGGTGGTAAGAGGTATGCCTATGTTGTGGTTGATGACTTTTCAAGATATACATGGATAAATTTCATCAAAGAAAAGTCTGATGTATTTGATGTATTCAAAGAATTATGTCAAAGATTACAAAGGGAAAAATCCAGATGTGTGATCAAAATAAGAAGTGATCATGGAAAAGAATTTGAGAACCAAAAGTTCTTAGATTTCTGCTCTTCAGAAGGAATCAATCATGAATATTCTTCACCAATCACTCCTCAACAGAATGGGATTGTTGAAAGGAAGAATAGAACTATTCAAGAATCAGCAAGAGCTATGATCCATGCTAAAAAGTTACCTCTGTACTTCTGGGCTGAAGCTATGAACACTGCCTGTTACATCCATAACAGAGTTACTTTAAGGAAAGGAACTTTGTCCACAATATATGAAGTCTGGAAGGGCAGAAAACCCACAGTTAAGTACTTTCATGTATTTGGAAGTAACTGTTATATTCTGGCAGATAGGGAGCAAAGAAGAAAAATGGATCCTAAAAGTGATGAAGGGATTTTCCTTGGATACTCCATAAACAGCAGAGCATATAGAGTATTTAATTCTAGAACCAAGGTTATCATGGAGTCCATAAATGTGATAATTGATGATGCTCCTACAGATGTCCCAGAAGATGTTGGAACATCTGCTGATATCAAGATTGAAGCTGAAGAAAAGAATGATCATTATAACTTCACTCAAACTGATACAAGGACAGAAGAATCCAGCAAACCTCCCTCCATCAGAATACAGAAGGATCATCCCAAAGATTTGATAATTGGTGATCCCAACAGAGGTGTAAGCACTAGATCAAGAGAAGTGATTTCAGGTTCTTGTTTTGTTTCCAAAATAGAACCTAAAAACATCAAGGAAGCTCTTACTGATGAATACTGGATTTGTGCTATGCAAGAGGAATTAGGTCAATTCACAAGGAATGAAGTGTGGAATCTTGTTCCTAGACCTGATGACATAAATGTGATTGGAACAAAATGGGTGTATAAGAACAAGTCAAATGAACAAGGAGTTGTTACAAAGAACAAAGCTAGACTTGTAGCTCAAGGATACACTCAAATTGAAGGAGTAGACTTTGATGAAACCTTTGCACCAGTAGCAAGGCTTGAATCAATCAGACTACTTTTGGGAATTGCTTGTATCTTAAAGTTCAAGCTATTTCAAATGGATGTGAAAAGTGCCTTTTTAAATGGCTATCTTAATGAAGAGGTATATGTAGAACAGCCTAAAGGATTTGTTGATCCAAGCTGTCCAAATCATGTATACAAACTAAAGAAGGCACTTTATGGTTTGAAGCAAGCTCCAAGGGCATGGTATGAAAGACTGACCACATTTCTCATCAAGCAAGGGTACAGAAAAGGTGGAATTGACAAAACCCTGTTTGTTAAAGATGAAGAAGGAAATGTCATGATTGCTCAAATATATGTTGATGACATTGTCTTTGGTGGGATGTCTGACAGGATGGTCAAACATTTTGTCAAGCAGATGGAATCTGAATTTGAAATGAGTCTAGTAGGAGAGTTAACCTACTTTCTTGGTCTGCAAATAAAGCAAATGGAAGAATCAATGTTCATTTCCCAAAGTAAGTATACCAAGAACATAGTCAAGAAATTTGGAATGGAAAATGCAACTCATAAGAGGACTCCTGCCCCCACACATTTGAAGCTGACTAAAGATGAAAAGGGTGAGAATGTAGATCAAAGCTTATACAGAAGCATGATTGGAAGCTTGTTATACTTGACTGCTAGCAGACCTGACATAGCATTTGCAGTAGGTGTATGTGCAAGATATCAAGCTGATCCAAAAGTCAGTCATCTCAATCAAGTCAAGAGAATTCTTAAATATGTTAATGGTACTTGTGACTATGGCATAATGTATTTTCATGGATTTAAACCAATTCTCACTGGCTTCTGTGATGCTGATTGGGCTGGAAGTGCTGATGACAGAAAAAGCACTTCAGGAGGATGCTTCTTTCTAGGAAACAATTTGATTTCTTGGTTTAGTAAGAAACAAAATTGTGTATCCTTATCTATAGCTGAAGCTGAATATATAGCAGCTGGAAGCAGTTGTTCTCAGTTGGTTTGGATGAAGCAGATGCTCACTGAGTACAATGTCCCACAGGATGTCATGACATTGTACTGTGACAACTTAAGTGCAATCAACATATCAAAGAATCCTATCCAACATAGCAGAACCAAGCATATTGATATCAGACATCATTTCATCAGAGATCTTGTAGAAGAAAAGGTGATTTCATTGGAACATGTAGCTACAAATCTGCAGTTAGCTGATATCTTTACCAAAGCATTGGATGCTACACAATTTGAGAACTTGAGGGGCAAACTTGGAATCTGTTTATGTGATATTTAGCAGTTAATGAGATGTGCCAACATGTCATATGACATTGTATGGCATAAGTTCCAGATGGCAAAACCAGTCTGGACAAGATCCTTGGGAATTCCATTCCTAATAATTTGCAATATAACGGCTACTTATTTAGTAACTGCTTATAATAAGCTATCAAGATTCTCATCATACTATCACAAGCGAATCACATTAACTAGCTATACTTCAGAAATCATCAACCCTAAAGCTCTTCATCCATCTTCCTTAACAATGTCTCAAAACCCTAACACTCCTGAAGAAGTTCTCAACAAAGAAGACGTAGTTCATGCAACTCCTATCTCTGTGGTACCAATGAAATCAACCCCATTGGACGAGCTCAGAGGAAGTGCTTCTCATGCTAAAAAGCCAAGAACCCCTAAAAGAGCTAAAGATCAAGTCTGCAGCAAATCCAAAGGAGGCATTCCTTCTCCAGCAAACATGCCTCCAAAATCTTCTGCCTATGTGGATGCTTCCATCAAGGAGATAGTCAACAAGATTCTTTTTGAACAGAGAGTGGTTAGTGGGATTTCTATTCCTCTGAACACCATGCCTGCACCTCAAGAAGAACATGCTCAAGCTGCAGAGGACACTCCTGCTCAACAGGATGTCCCAATAGATGTTGGAACATCTGAAGATGAGAAAAAGAACTCATCTGATGCTGATATTGAACAAACTGAGGACCAGAAAAAGGCCTCAGATAAAAGTGATGAAGAAGTCTCTGAGGATCAGCCCAAAGCCTCAAATGAAGATCAAATCCCTGCTGAACAACAAGCTGAAGAGGAGACTGCTCAATCTCCTCCAGTGGTAAATCTGGAGCAGGACTCTGATACAGAGATCATAGCCTCTGTTAGACCTAGCATAGCCAAAAGGCTCAGGTCCAGGAAAGGAAAGATGCAAGCTGAGCCTGAAATTCCTGAGAAGAAGAAAGCTACTCCAAAGAAAGGCAAAGCTAAAGCTGCCTTTGGTCCAACAAAACAATGGAGTAAAGTCCAAACCCAGAAGAGGAAAGTTGTCACCCCATCAGACTCAGATGTTGAATCAGATGTCCCAACATCTCCTCCCAAGAAGAAACCAGCACCATCTAGGGTTTCAACTGCTATTCCAGAGGCCCCCTTGGACAACATTTCATTTCATCATGTTTCAAGTGTAAACAGATGGAAGTTTGTGTACCAAAGAAGGGTTGCCCTAGAAAGAGAGCTGAGCAGCAATACACTTGAGTGCACTGAACTGATTGACCTCATCTCTGCTGCAGGCCTCTTCAAAACAGTCTCAGATCTCTCTCCCTGTTATGAACTTCTTGTCAAAGAATTCATTGTTAATCTTCAGGAGGATTGTGCCAATGGTAAGTCCTCTGAATTTAGAAAAGTCTTTGTTAGAGGTAGGTGTGTTGAGTTCTCTCCTCAGATCATCAACCAATACCTAGGAAGAGAAACAGATGGACCAAATGAGCTAGGTAAGACAGATAACCAAATCTGCAAGGTGATCACTGCAAACCAGGTCAAGGCATGGCCTGTTAAAGGAAAGCTCTCAGTGAGCATGCTTACAAGAAAATATGCCATGCTAAACAGGATTGGTACAGCAAACTGGGTGCCTACCAACCACACATCTTCAATCTCCACTGGCCTGGCCAGGTTTATCTATGCTGTGGGAACTCAGACTAAGCTGGACTATGGTGCCTACATTTTTTATCAGACCTTGAAGCATGCCAGCTCTTCTGCAACAAAGCTGCCAATAGCTTTTCCCTCCTTGCTGTGTGGTATTGTTCTAAGTCAATACCCTGGGATTCTAACTGAGAAGGACACAGTCTGCAAGAGAGAAAGCCCCCTGGCATTTCACTACAAACTGTTCCTCAGTCATCATGCAGCAGATGTTGAAGCACCTTCTGGGACATCTGCAGGTCCTTCAACAGCTAAGACTCCAATCTCCAAGAAGGCATTAATTGCTGAGCTAAAAAGCACATGCAAAGAACTTGAAGCAAGGAAGCTGAAACTTGAAGAAATCATCCAAAGGCTGGAGAGTGAAGAAGATCAGAAAGCTGCCTCTGATGAAGAAAGTGAAGCTGATGAAGAAACTGAAGTTGAGGAAGAAACTGAGAGTGATGAATCTGAGTGATCATTGTATGTAAGGACAAATGTAATGACAGCTGCATTGTAATTTAGATTTAGTCTCTTTGGCCCCAAAAATTTGTGTCTAACAAGGGGGAGAACAACACCATCAACAATGTAATGTTGTTTGAATTGAATGAAAAATCTATTTGCTTCTGAACTGAATAAGTTTTTTTTCGGTTGCAACAAGACTGGACACATATATGTTTGAGGGTGAGTAATCTCAAATATGAAACAACAGAAAAGTAATGCTTTACTCTGATAAAAAGAACTTCTGCTGCACTCTGAAAACCAGAAAAGATGTTAGCCAAAAATTTAGCCAAAGGGGGAGTTTGTAGATGTCTTGAATTGGCAGAATTTTTGACCAACAAGAAATATTGAATTCAGTTCAGAATGTCCTATCAAATGTTGGGACATTATCAAACAGAGTATAGGAACTTATTTCAGGATGTATCACCAGATGTTGGGACATTGTGTAAATGACTTAAGTTCAGTTTTTCAGGATGTCCCAACAGATGTTGAGACATCTCAAACCTGCTACCAGAATTAATTATTGACTAACTGATCAGAGATATTTAAGGAGAGTTATCTGGAATTAATTAATGATGGATAAAAACAGAACAAGGCGCATCTGTAGGGAGTTTTATATTGAAGATTCAGATTAAAACAGAAGACCTAAATCACCTAGAATCTAGGAAGTAACAAACCCTAAATTCAAGGTGGAAGCTGCATGCGCATTAGGGCTGAATCATTCTACAGAAAGCCCAAATTACAGATACCTATTTAATCAACAGAAACTCATAGAATTGAGTACGAATTTCAGAAGACCAAATAGGGTGTCTAGTGTTTTTAATAGCAGGTGTTTTAATTGTACCACTTTATGAGCTTTTAAGCAAAAGTGCATTTGTGACTTGATTGAAACTGTGAAGTAAGATCAAGCTGTAATGTTTGAAGAATGTCTTCAATTTTATTAAACTTGTAAACTTGATCACTGTGTGATTGAGGGGGAGTGAGTAGGATACTCTTATCTAAGTTGTGTCTTAGGTAGAAATTGCATTGGGTAGTTATTAAGTGATAGATTAAACAGGGTGGTTTAAGTCTAGAATTAATATTACTTATAGTGGATTTCCTCCTGGCTTGGTAGCCTCCAGATGTAAGTGTGGTTATACACTGAACTGGGTTAACAAACTTCTGTGTTGTTTACTTTTCTTGCTATTTAAGTTTTGGTTAAATCTGTCAAGTGTTGGGACATCTCTTAGGACATCTCATACCTGATCACAGAATTTCATACCCAAAAGAAGTACCTGCTCGAGCCATTGTCTCTGTTGAAAGTTATAAGAAGCTAGAAGCATTGATACATGACTTAAGGGTTGAAAATGTGGATATGAATGGTTTGTACCATTGTGCAGTCAGTTCAAAGGAAGAAGTAGAGGAGAAGCTGCAGAAGATGCAGATAGCTCAAGAAGCTAGAGAGAATCAGTTGGCTAGTAAAGAAGCTTATTTCCAAAGAAGAGGCTTGATGGACTCAAGGAGGGAAAAAGAGCATAAGAAGACCAAGAAGACTCTTAGAGAAGCCAGACAATCCATTACCTGGTTGCAAGAGATGAGAGACAAAGATCAGAAGATGTATGAAGAAAAAGAGAAAGCTTACAACTTGCAGATCCAAGACCAGAAAGAAGAGATGGAAAAAGTTCACAAGATCCATCGAGAAAGGCTTCAACAACTGGTGCAAAGTCAACAAGCCTTAGAGGAAGCGCTCAAGGAGATTGAAGATCTCAAGCTGGGGGCAGAAGTTAAGAGAGCCAGATCTGGGCCAGGATCTAGTGGGGAGGGATCATAATCCTCTTGCAGTCTTCTTTTTAGTGTCATACCCCAAATTTGTCCTACCCGCACCTTTTTATTTTACTGTTTCATCATTTTTCAGAAGTTCCAAAAAGTTCGTATCATTTTATTTTTTTGTGTGTCTGATATTCGAATTGTGCGAAAAGTATTGGTCTAATTGAGATTGTTGTGTCGAGTGTGTGTGTGCAATACTAAAAAAATCAGTGTGGTGTGTGGAGTTTGTCTATCCGATTTCATCTTTGTTTTTATAAGTCATTTTATCATAAAATTCTATAAAAAAAAAATCAATCAAATCAATTTCTTTATTTCTCTTATTTTCTTAATCCATGTTCCATTTCTAAACCATTTCTTTTAAATTCAATTATCCACCATTTATCCAATTCTTTTTTTAAAAAAAACATTTATTATTATTATTATTACCCACTTTGTTCTTTCTATCTCATCCACCATTTTTATTTTTTTTATTTTATTTTAAAAAGAAAACATAGTTCATGCATCATTAAAAAAAAACCATTTACCTATTTCTATACAAAAATAAAAAAATTCATCCTTTTTTATAGTTATTATTATTTATTTTTTACTAGTATTTTTATTTATTTATTTCTATTATTAGATTTTTAGCTTTTTATTAAAATTTCTACTATTTAGTTTCTATTATGTTTATTTTGCTGTCACTAACACATACTAAAAAAAAACACCAAGATAAATTCACAAAAGAATTCACTTTTATCATTACATCTTAACCTTCAAATTATTCCCTCATTTTGCAGCATCTCACATAGTCCACCCATTTCATCCCACTAACCCGTACAAGTATTTCCACTACCAATATCAAAACAAATCTCCACTCCACTTTTTTTTTTGTTAGGAAAAACGCACTACATGTGTACTATATGAAACAAATTTCACAAAGAGCATATTCTACAAAGTATATCCCACACAACCTGTCAACACATTTTTTTTCATCACAACCAATCCCTTCACTTCATCACTGAAAACAACTCGCCACCCTTCTACCAATTTCGTATCACGCCCATACACACTTCTTCCATCATTCTGAAAAAGAAACAGAAGAAATACTGAATTTGAAATCCGGGAAACACGTCTAAGCACTCACCACCATAAAAACCAGAAAATACCATAAACTCAACTACTTTAAAAAACTCACAAACCCTCAATAGTCATTGAATCCTCATCGATGCCATTTGATACCGCTTCACCTTCGTCAAACCCAGCTGCAGACTCACCGCGCCGACGAACAACCACCCAAACCCGCACAAACTGTCGCGCCGGCCAGCCATCTGCAACGACCTTCACCACCGCCGTCAGCCATCAAATCGGTTGTGGATCGTCACCTACAAACCAAAACTAATCTCACTAAACCCGCGGCCACCTCCGGCCCAGCGGGAACCTTCGAAATCGGCCAGAAAACCACCATCAACCAACGGAGAGGCTGTGAGCTCAAAGAAATCGCGGGTGAGTTTGTGAGAGACTGTCGAAATCCAAAACCCTTGACGACGGCCGTCCTTCGTGCACCCGAGACGCTAAAGCTCATCCATCGTGAAATCACGAGAGTGAGAGAGATGCAAGGTTGAGGGATCTTTGATCGTTCGGAAACCGTTTGAGAGTTTTCTTCTTCTTCTGTATTTTTGCGCTTTGAGAGAGACAGATTCAAGGTCGTTGCTTTTGAGGTAGCAACTTTGCTTTTTCGTTTTCCTATTACTCTATTTTCTATGAACTGTGTTGTTGGTGGAAGAAGAGGAAACTCTTTATTTTTATTTCTTTTAATATATTAGTTTTTCTGTTTCTTAATTTTTTTATATATTTTTTTTATTCACATGCATGGTTTGGGTTAGGCCCATAATTTTTCTACACACCATAGCATGGCTTATACCACCCTTGTGTTCTGTTTTTATTAACTAATTTCTTTTCTTTTTTTTATTTATTTTAATTTCAGTTTTTGTTAATTAATCTTCAGTTTTCACTTTATTTTATTAGCATCTTAAAAAATTTTGTTCTAAACTATTATATAGATTATTCTAGTTTTTTTTTTCTATTATTAATTCCATTTCATGATTTGTATTTTTAGGGCCAATGACATAACAAAAGGCCGATGTTCGCCCGATTTCGTTAAATCGGTGATACTCGGTCAATATGAGGCCCTCTTTGTAATTAGTTTTTTTTCATTTTTATTATTTTATTATTTTGACCAATAAATATTCAATTTAATTAATTTGCTTCTTTATTCTCAATATTACCAATTTAATTTATTATTTAATTTATTATTTTATCTTAATTTAATTTTTGCGAATTCAATTTAATTAATTTATTTATTTCCGCATCTCAAAACAATGTTCAACTCCTCATAAAATGATTCTAACCTTGAATCGATTCTAAGGAAGTAAATGAACCAAATTTCGACGCGTCCCAAAAAGGTCCAACGCCTTCGAATAGTTGTACTTGATAAAAAGGTCGAACGCCTTCGAACAGTTCAAAACACTGCACACACGCTTCCTCTTGGGCAAACTACAATGATGCCATTTATTTCGCGCAATCCCCTGTATTTTATTTTGTATCCCTCTCCCATTACTTTGTACGCGTTTTATTTTCCGTATTTTATTTAATTCTGAATCCTTGGTCCAACGCCAAGCGATTGCACTTGCACACTCGCACTTTATTGTTCAGTTATTTTTTTCGTTTATTAGGATCCATCTCTCCTTGCGAGCCGAGCGCATTGTGCCTCGCAAACAAACCATAAAAAACCTCCATTTGCATTTACCATTTAACCTCAAAAAAACAAAATGATTCTTTTAGATCCAAACCCTTGATCCAACGTCAAGCGGTCTTAGGAAATAAAACACTTTAATAATACGAGAAGATTTGTACGCCACGAGCCTTAAGCGGTAGAAAGGAGGATAATGAGCTCTCGTTACTTGCTCCGATTATTTCGACGCAGGACGCTCGTCTTGTTGGACGAGATAAACTATCCATATTCTTTAGTTCAATTCGACTCCTAAACCCTTTCATCGAAGAAAGGTAATAAAATCAACAACCATTACCCTTAGTAGGCCGAACTACGAGGCTCTGACTTTCCCATTGCACACGGGAGTACGTAGGCACGAGGATCTCAATCCTTGCCGAGCACCTAGGATCAATCTAACTTATAATTCAACTCATTTCCCTCTAGCAAGCATTCGTTTAAGCATAGACATCCTTTCGCGCGTGATAACTTAGATGGTTCCCATCGAGTACGATGGATGTAGGGGGTGCTAATACCTTCCCCCTGCATAACCGACTCCCGAACCCAGGCAATGGTTCCGTTGACCTTTGTCCTCATCCTTCTCTTCCCGGGTTGTATCTATATCTCCCCTTTCCCTCTTCGGGAATAAATAGAATTAGGTGGCGACTCTTCAGTCTGTCTAGCGCGTGACTCCGTCCTTTCGGATCGCGTGAGGTCGTATTTTTCGGGGTACGACATTTAGCTTTTGTATTTGGATTACCTACAGGCTTGTTGTAGGAATCTGTGTTTATTACTTTCAGTTTTCCTTTTCTTTGTTTTGTAAGACTGGTAGCCCTTCGAGGATGTTTTGTATGACTTTTGCCTTGGGAGGTTGTCCAGTTTATGCATCTTTATTTGGTTTCCAATTTACTTTACTGAATCACTGAAACTGGTCGTTCAAAGTCATCAGAATTTGAATACCTCGCAAAGAATCCTGTGTTGGAAAATCAATCTCCAAAGGCCATCTGGATTATTTTCCATCAAATACTGGAACTGGGGCACCAAGTGCCTTCCATGGGAACATAAATAGTTGCATTTCATGCATGTGACCTTGTTTTTGTTTTGCAGGTACAGTTACCATATTTCTAACATCTCTTCCTTTGTAGGAACTATTGCTGCATGAAGAGTGCATAGGTATCCGACAAAAGAAAAAAGAAGTTGAATGATGGATCAGATGCAGGCTGAGCTGGTTGAGCTGCGTAACCGAATGGACCAGTTCATGATGCTAATGACTGGCATGAACCAGAATCAAGAGCGGCTAAGAGAGATGTTAGATGCTAATGCTAATAATGGTATCGGAGCTCATGGCAATAATAATGGTGATCCTTAACCGGAGGTGGTTGTCAATGTTAGAGGAGGTCCTCAACATCAGATGGATAATCAGGATGACCAGTTTACTATCTTGGAAGACATGGAAGGTCAGGACGCGGAGGTCAATCGTTATTTCGAGGAAATGGCTGAGCAGATCCGTTCTATCCAATCCCAGAACTCTTTGGGGTTTGACATTACTGACTTAGGTTTGGTGCCAGGAGTAAGGAATTCTCATAAGTTCAAGGCTCCCGTTTTTGACAAGTATAATGGCACTTCCTTCCCAAATACTCACCTTCAAGCTTTTGTCGGGAGAATTGCTTCTCACATTGACAACGAGAAGTTGTGGATGTATTACTTTCAAGATAGTCTCGTCGGGGCGTCCCAAGAGTGGTATATAAAATTAAGTAGGGTTTCCCTCAGAAACTGGAAGGATTTGGCTGAGGATTTTGTTAATCATTATCAGTACAACCTGGACATGGCTCCCAATCGCACCCAGTTGCAGAGCATGTCACAGAACTCAAAGGAAAGCTTCAAGGAGTATACCCAGAGGTGGCGTCAACTGGCTGCAAGGGTGCAACCCCCATTATTAGAGAATGAGATGGCTGACATGTTTATGGGCACTTTGCAAGGGGTATTCATTGATCACTTGGTGTCGTGTTCAAAAACCAAGTTTAATGACATTGTTATAGCCGGGGAAAGAGTTGAGAATTTGTTGAAGATGGGAAAAACTCAAGATATTGGTGCTAGTAGTTCGTCTGGGGAAAGGAAGCCTTTTGGAGGTCCTCAGAGAAGGAGGGATGGTGAAACCAATGCAGTTTTTGGTCGAGGTAGGGGCCGTGGGCGCAACAATTTGTATGATTATGTGGCAACTATTACTATACCTTCAAACCCTGCTCCTCAACAGCAGCAGCAACGCAACAACCAGCAAAGATCTTTCCAGCAACATCAACCTAGGCATTCTGATCATGTTATTGAGGCCATCCCAATAACATACATAGCCTTGTTACAAAGTTTGTTGGATTTGAATATGGTCCAACTGAGAACTTTGGCTCCACTTGTAGGTACTCCTCCTCCAGGTTATGATGCTAACACCAGGTGTGCTTTCCATTCTGGAGCTCCGGGACATTCTACTGAGCAATGTAGGGCATTGCAGATGAAGGTGCAAAACCTGATCGATTCAAAGGCAGTCAATTACTTACCACCACCGAATGTTACCAACAACCATATGCCTAATAATGGTGGGGCTAAGGTTAATGTTGTTGAGAGCAGTGAATGGGTGAATTTAGTTTCTGATGTTGAGGAGGTGCAGACTTCCCTCCTAGTTTTAAAAGAAAGGTTATTGAAAGGACAAGTGTTTCCCGGTTGCGGATTTGACTGTGAAGAGTTTGTAGTTTCGCCTAATGGTTGTGACAAGTTGAAAGCTGGACTTCAGGGTCTGATGCATGAGGGTTCATTGCAGTTCGACAAAGTGAACAACCAAAGTGACTACATATCCACTGTGACAATATATTATACCCCTGCTGATATTTCAGTGCCTCCCCGACCGGAACCTGTCACCATATATGTGCCACAAGACGTAAGCCTTGTTACCATTACTGTTCCTGAGCCTGTACCGTACAATGATGATAAAGTCGTTCCTTGGCATTACAACTCTGATGTTTATGTGCGAGGTCAGAAGGTAGAAGATAAACCAGTGACAATCAACCCTGATGTTGTGAATGCTGGAGGTTTGGGTGGTTTTACCCGTAGTGGACGCTTATTTGCTCCACAGACTCTCCGAAATAATACTGAAGCCGAAGCGGTTGTCAAAGCCAAAGGTAAACAAGTAGCCACTGAAGAAGTTGTTACTCCAGCCACTTAGCAGAGTGTGTTTGAGAAAGATGTGGAAGAGTTCATGATAATTATAAAGTAAAGTGATTATAAAGTGATGGAGCAACTGAATCAGACACCATCCAAGATTTCTATCCTATCATTGTTGATTTTTTCGAAGGCACATAAGGAAGCCCTTTTGAAAGTACTATAGTTGGATTACGTACCTCAGGGAATCACTGTCAATCAGATGGAAGCGGTGGTGGCCAATGTAAATGCTAGTCATGGGCTGGGGTTTATAGATAGAGATCTTACGTCCGAGGGGAGAAACCACAATAAGGCTTTGCATATCACGATGGAATACAAAGGTGATGTGTTGTCTCATGTACTGGTGGATATGGGTTCCTCTCTGAATGTGCTTCCAAAGAAAGCTCTAATGAAGTTGGATGTGGAAGGTATAATTCTCAGGCCAAGTGATTTAGTTGTGAGGGCTTTTGACGTTTCCAAGAGATCAGTCTTTGGAGAAGTGGAGTTACTAGTGAAAATAGGGTCACAAGTGTTCAAGAGTACCTTTTATGTCATGGACATTCAACCAACATACATTTGTTTGTTGGGTCGCCCTTGGATTCATTCTACAGGCGCTGTAACATCTACTCTTCACCAAAAGTTGAAGTATGTGGTGGATGGTCAAGTGGTCACCGTGTGCAAGGAGGAGGACATTTTTGTTAGCCAATTGTCCACGTTTAAATATGTTGAGATAGATGGAGAGATTCACGAAATGTTATGCCAGGCCTTTGAAGTTGTGAATTTTAGTACAATAGCTCCTACTTCCACAATCAAGAGCAGTGGGAGGGTGGGGACTTCCATATCTTCTTACAAGCAGGCTAAAGAGGTAGTGCAGTCGGGATAGGCCCATGGCTGGGGCAAACTGTTAGAGGTTGAGAGGAAAGATGACAAATTTGGTATTGGCTATCAACCGGGGCAAGCTGGAGGGTCTCAAGGTAAACAGACAAGGAGTTTCACCAGTGCTGGAATGATTGATCCAAACCAGGTGTGTGTTGTGGATGAAGATGTCGACAGTGATTGCGATTTGGACAACTAGGTGCGCCCATGTGTTCGTGGGGAAGAACTTCAGAACTGGTTTGAAGAGGATTTCATCCAAGTTACTTGTCAGCCAGAGTAATTTTTCTTGTTTTCCCATTTATCATTTGCATGCTAAGTCCTACATTATGCCCAAGGTGTATGGATCCATTGTAGGGTCACCCTGCATTTTATGCGATTAATTTTATCATGAATAAAGGACATTTTTCATTCAAATTGTGTTCCCTTTCTTTCTTTTCAATTTTTTCACAAAAAACAATAAAAATGTCAATGTTTTTCTTTTTGTTTGTTTAGTTGTTTCCATGAAAAGAGCAGATTCTGAAATAAGCACATCACTTGTGCAAAACCAATCATTCGGATTTCTTTACTAACTCTTCTATTATGACCGTGTATGATTTCGATAATCCGATCTACCAAGTTGATGAAGGGGTTGAGGAAGATTGTGAACTCCCTGAAGAATTGGCTAGGTTATTGAGACAAGAGGAAAGAGTAATTCAGCCTCACCAAGAAGAGATTGAGGTCATCAACATCGGAACGAAAGACGCAAAGAAGGAGATTAAGATTAGGGCTAGTCTATAGGCCAGAGTAAAAGAAGAGATCATTGGCATGCTTGGAGAGTATGTGGATATCTTTGCTTGGTCATATAAAGATATGCCAGGTCTAGATATCGACATTGTTATGCATAAGCTGCCATTGAGGGAAGACTGCCCTCCTGTTAAGCAAAATCTTAGAAGAACATATCATGAAATGGCGATAAATATTAAAGAAGAGGTTCAGAAGCAATGGGATGCTAGTTTCCTTGCCGTAACTAGTTATCCACCCTAGGTAGCTAATATTGTGCAAGTACCGAAGAAGGACGGCAAGGTTCAGATGCGCGCTGACTACCGGGATTTGAATAGAGCAAACCCAAAAGAAGATTTCCCATTACCTCACATTGATGTATTGGTGGATAATACGGCTCAATTATCGGTATTCTCCTTCATGGATGGCTTCTCCGGTTATAACCAGATTAAGATGGTGCCGAAAGACATGGAGAAGACAACGTTCATTACCCCTAGGGAGAACTACGGCGTCTCTGATCCTCATGTCCAGATGAGGTACGTAGGCAGTGGGGTAGGGCCCGTTCGTACACTCTTTTATTTTCCCTACATTTTCCCCCTTTATTTCCTTTTCTTACCCAGTTTCAATCTTTCTTTTTTGCAGCAGCTTTCTTTTCTTCACCCTTTGAAACAGTTTCTTTGCAAGCGTGGATCCCGTCGGGTACGACGGACAATCTAGGGTGCTAATACCTTCCCAGGTCGTAACCGACTCCCGAACCCAGTTTCTTTAGTTCGCAGGACCTTTATCCTTCCTTTTCTTTTCTTCGGTTTGTGGAACATTATCATTCTCGTTCCTTCGGGATAAAAATGCTTGGCTGACGACTCTACCTCTTTTCCGCGCCATTTTCGCGTTTGTACCAGGATGGAAATCTAGGGAGCTACAATTTGGAGAAAAAGACGTATCTACAGAGCCACATAGTTAAAAATGTAACGTGCTCTTCGTTAGAAACAGATTCAGTTGAAGTACCAAAGTGATATTTCATGAAGCTGCTGTAAGTAGGTTTGCATGAGGCAAAGCCTATAGTGTCTTCATTATTAACCTCTGGATCATAGGTATAACCAGTGGGTTTAAGCCATGTGATAGCAGTTAAGTAGAAGCGTGTAGGGGTTAACATCCCACAAGGTAAATGGAAGGTGTACTGGGTGCTATCCCAAAAGTATAGAGAAGTCTTATACATGTTCGAACAATAGGGAATACCAGTCTTTGACAGCATTAGAAAGTCATATATTCCTATGTATTTCCAATCTTGAGCTTTGACCTTTTCCAATTTGGCTAGCCAAAGGTCGAAACCATGGAATGAAGGGACTGTTCTCACCAATCGAAAGCTTCCCTTTAGATATGTCAAATCTATGGCAACTTTCTCAGTTGAGGTTTCCCCTATGGTGGTTTTATTCTTTTTCCCTAATGGCTTAGTCCTATGATAAGTGGGAAAGAACTCACCCAACTTAATGTCATCAGCAGCGACATTGGACAAAGGTCCATAAATGGCACTTTGTTTACCAGATATGATAAGAGAGGTTATTACCTGATATTCGTAGATATGCCTTTTTTCCACTTGAAGGGGTTCAGGTGCGAACTGTTGGTTCTTCACCACCTTAGGTCCGGGAATCTGGGTGAATGAAGGAAGAGGAGCATTTCTTTGAAAGCCCTTGTTCTTCTGGATCTTCTTGTTTTGCGAAACTTCTTGAGTGGAAGCCATTGAAGAATGTTTGGAAGATAAAGAAATGTCTGAGTTCTTGGAGGTTTGAGAAGAGAGAAATAAGATTGCAAGAGTTTTGAAAACGTAAAAGTGTTAAACTGTATAGAATGGACTATTTATAGACTTTCGGAAGACTAATGGGTTCTCAAATCACCATTAAGAAAATTTTGTTAGTGGGACGCGTGTCTTTTTGAGACGTTACTTTGGGCGATGGCGGTTATGATGGGACTGCAGAGGCATGGTTTTAAGAAAAAAACAATGATGGCTAGTGATAAAGTGTCTGCTGAAGAGATATTTTGTAAAAACCATTATGATATGATTTCATAAGTATGGTTGGTAGAAACTGAATAGTTTCTTGATCGTGGATTGGTCAGTTATGGCCATAATTTTGTGTCGTCGAAAGCTATGATCAAAAAATGACCTTTTTGTCAGCTCGTTCGAAAGGACATTTTTGGAGGGCAATTTGTTAGATCCTAATTTCAACACCTAGTTGGCTTCAGGAAACATTGACTTTAGTATCATGTCTTTTGGAAGAATTAAAAGGCTTCGACCAAATCATGTTGAAAAATCCTGAGTCGAAGACGCAGGAAAGGCAAGGACTTGGACTTAGGATATTTCCTAAGTATAGAAAATATAATTTGACCGAACGCTCATGAGAAGTAGTCGACGTGCAGTAGTTGAGATTCAATATTGGAGGGAAACTTATGGTTCTTTCAATTTGAAAAAGGGACAAGTGGTGCATATTGAAAGTTCAAAGATTGGATTCGGATACAGAAGATTTGAATCTTGAGTGCTATGTCTTTTTTCCATATTATTTATATATTTTTTCCACAAATTCGGATTTTTCAAAATTCCTATGGGAATCTGTAAGTTTCAAGTCTAAGGAAAGGTTTTAAGTTAAAAAACAAACAGAGCCCATGGATATCCATGGATACAAAGGGTGCTAACACCTTCCCTTTGTATAACTTACCCCCCGAACTCAAAATCTTTTCAAAGGTCTTTCCTGTTCTTTTATGCCTTTCTTAATTGGATAAAATAAAAGTTGGTGGCGACTCTTGCTTACCGCAACATATTTTGCGACAAAATATTAAAAGTCAGTTCTCCCACCGTGTTACAGAACTAGCGACTCTGCTGGGGAGTTCTATTTAAAGAGGGGTTACCTTAGAGTATTAGTTATCTTTATAATTTGTTTGACTTGTATGCTTTACTTTTAAGGTTGTTTTTTTCTTGGGGCTACTGTGAGAAAGATCCTAACCTGGATCTAGTGTACCTTAGGTAAGTGGCAATAGAACAAGGAAAATGTACGGCGTATACCGCTATGGTTGATATGGTAGCTACAGTTAGTGTGATATTTTGGTTGGTACTGATGCTCTTCAAGTCAGTTGAGGATAATATCAGGCTACCATGTGGTGTCATTTACACTAACTTCCCTTTAGAATCTTAATTGGCCCATCTTGGCCAGTAGAAAGTAGTGAGATAGTCGGCTTTGGTGTAGTCTTAAGTTGGTTGATACTCGATGCTACACTCATTGAGATTTTAATCTTGGGTTGTTTTGGTTGGTGAAACAGTTGCCACACTGAAATAAAGCCTTTGAGAAGTATCAGTGATATTGAGATTCCTTAGAACCCAGTTACTATTGCTAAGACAGGTTGAACCAACTAAACTTAAATGGGGAGGGAACTTACCTATGGACTTCATGCAAGCTCTTAAACTTAAGGCTCTTGTGTGACTTGTGTGTGCTTTCCATTTACTTTCTTTAAACATGAACATAACCTCTTAACATCGTGACACCATAACATAGCATTTTCACTAACCATTTCAAGGACCAAGGGGTTTATCTTTGTTCTTTGCTGCAGGTTATGGCTTCCACTCGCATAAACACTATCTGAATCAACTTTGTAAGGATACCTTCCAAGCTTAAGGAATTAGTCCCAAAGGTTCCTGAGAATTATCTATTCACCTAAAGGCATGGTTTTCTACTTGGTTTGGTTACCTCAGGGTTTAATGAAGACATGATGAGTGTTTTGTTCCAGCTTTGACCCTAAACATCATTGTTTCACATTTCCCGATTATTAGTTGGTGCCCACAATGGAAGAGTTCTCTAAACTACTTGGTGTACCTATTATTGATCAAAAACCTTTCATCGGTCTAGAGAAGGAGCCTAAACCTGAAGTTATTGCAACAACTTTGTATCTGAAGAAGTTAGATATTCTATTGGAAACAAGAAGTGGAGTTAAAGGTCTTCTTGCTAAAATATTGATAGAGAAAGCTCAATTGTTTTTAAATGATATGAATTACTATCTTTTGAGGAGATCTTGGCCCTGTTGATTTATGGTTTGGTGATGTTCCCTAATCCGGACCAATACATAGATGTGCACACAATTAAAATATTTCTGACTCATAATCATGTGCCTACTTTGCTTGGAGATATTTTACACTCTCTTCACACTCGTAGTACGAAGGTGCGATGGTCTCTGATGTGTTGCATACCTCTACTATCAAGGTGGTTTATTTCACACCTTCCTCGATTTGTAATGAAGAATGAACAAGGTTTGAAGTGGTCTAGAAGGATAATGTCACTCTCTCATTCAGATATCCATTGGATTTCCCGATCCATGGAAAACATCACTATCATTGACCGTTGAGGGGAGTTCCTTAATGTGCCACTCCTTGGCATAATGGGGGTATTACTTATAATCCTTCAATGGCACTACGTTTATTTGGTTATGCTCGGAGTGACGGTCCTCATGATATGATTATTCAAGGTATTGTGTTCGATTATGACAACAATCCTCAAGGTTACCGTCAATGGTTTATATATGCTTGGGACATGGTGAATAAGATCAATAGCAACACTTTGGAACCAAAATACTTCATCCCTATGGAGCCTTTCCTCAGATGGGTACGATTTTTGTGCTCAAACTCTTATGATGCCATATCCTGTTGTTCTACCAGTGATCTTTGAGCCTATTGTTGAAGGAGATGTTCCTTACACCATTCTTCATCCAAACATGCCTATTGACCTGGAAGAGCTACAACAATCTTGGATCCAACTGAAGGAGGAAAGGGATACCTTTGAGGCTCAGTTCTTTGCTAGTGAGGAGAAAGTGTTGGAGCTGACAAGGCAACTTCACGAAGAAAGGAACCTTAATACATATTTCAACACAAAGAGGAAACCTCCATGGGAGACTTGAGTCTTAAGTCTCAAATGTTTTTATTTTCTTTGTAACTTTTTCTTATTTTTCCTTCATTATAAGCCCAAGGGGCAGTTATATTTTGAACTTCATAATAAAAGCTTTGTTTCTATTTTTCTCTAATAAATCCCACAAGGTCCTTGAAAACATTGCATATGCATTTACATGCCATACCATTGCATAACAGGTTTTCGTAATAGGTTTCTTATCTTCTCGCTGTTTATTTCAGTTGAGATGGATCTCGAGCAGACTGTGAAAGATATCCAAACCCAGAATGCTCAATTTTAAGAAGTGATCCTGAATTTGTCCAAGGGGCAAGAAGAGTTGAAAGCCCTCCTAAATAAGGACAAGAAAAATAAGAATCATGAAGATAGAAAGGATGATCAGTTGGAACAACTGCAAGCCGAGATGGAAGAGATGAGAATCCAAATGAATGGTCAGGTGGTTCTTATCCAAAACTTAGCCTAGGGGCAAGAAGAGCTGAGAGTCTTTGTCAATAAACTTCAAGACAACAGAGTCGGAAATCTAATCTTCAGTCAACCTCCGATGAAACAAGCTGACTTAGTTGAAAGGAAGATGAGGATAAGAGAAGGGAAGAGAAAGGCTACTACTGATACTCTTTCAATTAAAGGAAGAAGGTCTTATAGGGTTAATCTTCCTCAACACAAGGAACATAAAAGATAGTTTACCAAAATCAACACGCCAATGTCGCAAACTTTGCAATGCCTGTTAGAGATGAATCTGGTTACGTTAAAAGAACCTCCTCAGAGACCCATTACTTCCTCTCCTCTCTACGATACTAATGCAAGGTGTGTATACCATTCCAATAGTCTTGGACAAGGCACTAATAGCTGTTGGGAATTGAAGAATAAGATTCAAGACCTAGTTGACAAAGGAGTCCTCAAAGTTACGCCGGAAGACCAGATTATCGTCCATCTAACATCGAAGCTTTCAGAAATCTGGAGTCACAAGTTTAGAGGAAGAGGCTTTGAGAACATTTGAATTTTCATTTGTAATTTCTTTTGTTGGCTTAAACACTTACTATTATGTCAAACTTTTGTTTTCACGTTAATGCATTGCATATGTTTGTTTTGAATTAATCCATTTGTTTCACTATATTTAAACTATGCTTCTTACTTCTTATTTGTTATATTTAACTCTTATTAAAGTTGTAAGCCTTTAGAGGGAGGATGACGAAGACGATACCATAATTTCATACAATATGCTTTTGAACAGACTATGTTGATGATGTGCAGGCATTGTTTTGATTCCTAAACAGTGAAGATATAAGGAAGTTAATCCTTAGTCAACCTTTTTGAGCCTATGGAGTAGGATTTTTCATTCTCACGCAAATTAAAACCCTTAATCATAACCTGGGTCAGGTTAGTTCCTCGCTTAAATCAATTATGTCAGTTGTCCTTTTTGTACACAACTAATGATGGTTCTCTATAATCACTAAGTCCGATAGTCAATATCTAGCAAAAGAAAAGCTCACTAAGTCAAAACCTATTAAGGATATTTTGTAAAAATTGAGATATCCTGTTGTAAACACCCCAAATTTGCCCTCACTCATTTCACCATGGCTTGTGATCTTTCATAGTTGCATCAATTCAATCATAGCATCTCATATTACATTTTTGCTTCACTGCATTGGTTCTAAGTCATCTGCATCTAGGGTTTGTGATTTGAGCCATCCTTGGGCTACCTGAGCCACTCCAAAGGTCTTCAATCATCTCAAGAGGGTCCATGTATGTTCAAGCATCATATTATATCCTCCCAAGGTCAAGGAAGTCAAAGAATCACAAGAACTGAGAAAGGCATGGAAGCAGAGCCAAGCTTAACTGCACAGATGACCTGAAATTAGGGTTTTGGTTTCAAAGGCCATAACTCCAATTTGTTTGGTCATTTTTGTTTCTATTGGTCTCTATATGTCATAAGGATCCTACATACCAATTTTCATGAAGAAATTCAATGGGGAAGGCATCTGATCAATAGATGACTTCTTGAGCAAGTCAGTGCAAAATTAGGGCATCTGAGGCCCCCAATCATCCAACCAAGGGATCTTCTCCATCATTTTGAGTGTATATGATCTTTATTTGATCTTAGAAGATGTTAGAAGTTCACAAAATTGAATAATTTCAAGCCATTTGCAAAGTTGCCATTTTGGGAAAGTGACTTGTAATGTAAACTTGCCATTTTGGGAAAGTTTTTCAACCTCCTCGTTTTGATTCAAAAATGCTTCAAATGAAAAATTCTTAGTCATGAAAGTTGTAGATTGGATCCTCCCATTTTCAAAAAGTACAAGAACTTGATCTAATTCATTTTAGAACTAAAGTTATGGCCTTGCAAAGTTGGGAAAAATCACTTAATTTTCATTTTTGTGCCAAAGAGGAAACTTGCAAAAACACTTGCCAAAGCCAAATGTGATCTCTAACTAACTTCTAAACATTGCACAAACATCATACATGGTCCAAAATTTAGAATTGCCCAAGATATTTCCCATTTTCATGCCTTGAATTACAAGTCACCATAAGGCATTTCTCATGAATCTTCAAGAATGAATTTTTTGCAAAAGGGACTTCCATTGATTGGATTGGTTGCTAAGTGATATCAAAACATTATGACAACTTCATATGGTCCATTTTGCTGCAAAATGCCCAGGGGATGTCACATATCCATGACCAAAAACTTCAAAATGCAACAAGTTGTAAAAAGGCAAAACATGTGACATTTAACCCTTCATCCATTTCAGATCACCTCAGAGCATCCCGTGGCCACCCTTGAAGCCAGCAGAACTCAGAGCAGCCCTAGGATAGCCTCTGCCACAGCCCATGCTTGAGGTACACCTACCACTGACTTTTTGGCCATTTGCCCCATGCCATTCCCACAGTGCATGTCACTTCCTCAGACTCCTTCCAATAGTTTAGGGATATGTTATGGATCATAAAACAGGCTGGACATGGGCTAAAAAAGACACACAAGCAGATTCACAAAAACTGCAAGTTTCCTTCATCTCTTCGAAACTCCTCCCACAGCCATCACACTTCAATTTCCTCTTCACCAACAAATCACACATCCTCCATAGAACCAAAATCCACCATTAAAACAGCCAAAAGCATCACATACACCAACTGTAAAACCTGCTACACCAGAACTCAAACTTCCGAATCAGCCACCCTCAAAGGTTTTGAAGCACTCCATTGATCTCAGGAGGTTCAGAGGATACTTTTTGCATTAAGGAAAGGCCAGAAAAGCTCACTTTGACATTTCATCATCTCAGGTAAGCACAAGAATCAAATTTCTCAGAGCTTGTTTCTTTTGTTACAAATTGAAAATATATGTTATGCTGGTCATGTTGATGCTCTTAGATTTAAAAATGGTGAGGAATTGAGTATTTTTTGGTCCTCTGAAATTTCACCCGTGAAATAATTTTGTTTCGATTCTCTTTGTTCCTGGTTTGTAAATGATGTTTGAGGGGTGATTTGAATGGGGTTTGGGTAGAGGATCATTTATGTGTGTTTAATTGGATGAGGGGTGGCCTGTAGAGTGTTTTAGGGTTTTGGACACGCCGGAGAAGATGATCGGAGCTCCTCTCCGGTCATCTGAAAGTAATTAGGTCCTAACCCTAATTAATTTGCCAGTTTGCTTCGTGGCCATTGGATATGGATTAGGTTAACTTCTGAACGGCCCAGATCAAGTCATTTAGCCCTAATCTGGTTTTATTAATTTAATTAAATACAATTAGGTTAATTAAACTGAAATGAATCTCAGCCTTTAAAAGGCGCGCGCAGTCAACCTTTTCCTCTTCAGTTCAAATCTAGGCCATCAGATCTACTTACTTTCTCTTTTAATTAATTTTATTTTCATTTTTTGTTCATTTTTCTTACACAATTTATTTAAAATAGCAAATTACTTCTAAAAAATTTCATTTTTTGCATCATGTCTTAAAATAGTTTTCTCATTCTAAAAATAATTTTTATTTTATATTTTGCATAATTTTCGTATTTTTAAAAATATTTAAATGTTTATTTTAATTAGTTAATGAGAATTAATTAATTAAAATACCATTTAAGTTTCTAAAAATCACAAAAAAAAAAATCACATTGCATCTTGATACATTTAGAAACATTATCAAACTCTTCACACAAATTTCTTTTTGGTTCTTGACCTATTTTGACATTTTTCTTTGGAATTAGGGTTCTTAAAAGTCAATATTTTTGCCCTAACTTAGAAAAATCCCTTCTGCCTAAACATGAAGGGTTTGATGATGGTTCTTTTTGCATTGCATTCTTCATGTCATGTAGTTTCTAGGATAAAATTTATTTGAATTTATCTTTCATTTTCATTTTGCTTGGCATTTTTCATTGTAAGGTACCTTAAAACCCTAGCCAACTTGAGAAAATCATAACTTCCTTAGGGTTAAGAGTTAGGTCTCCCCCTTTGGGCCGTGAACTTGTATAGTTTTAGGGTACCTTTGATCCCATTTTCAATTTTTTATCTTGTCATTTGCTTCTGATTTTGAATTTTGCTTTGTATCTTGTGCATAAACCCTAATTTTTGCCTTCATTTGCATCCATCTTCCATATGCTTGCATTCATGAACTTGCCATGACATTTTGTGCATTCACATGACTCCTAAGACATATTAGGACACATTAGAATCATGTTTGATCATTTAATCATTCATTTTCCATGTTTTGCATTCATTTCATTTCATAAACTTTCATGAACTTTCATGGTTCAAAACATGCTTTATTTGCATCCTCATCCTTGTATGATAATCCAAAACTCTTGACATGTGTTTTCATTATCTCTTAGCATCATTGACATCATGTTTATGCTTCTTGTTTTGGTTTGCATCATTGCATTCATTTCATGTTCACTTCATTTCATGTCTTTTTGCTAACTTTTCAGATGGTAAGTGCTTGAGAAGTGAATTTGCCTTCACTTCTCATAATCTTTTCTCATCTCTCTAACGCATCATTGATGCATTTTGTATTTGTATTAGAGTGAGCTTGCTCATTCATGTTCCCTCCCCTCTTTCTTTCTTCAAGCAACTTGTCTTCTTAAGTGGAGCAAGTTGTCTTGTTCTTTTTGCTTCTCCTATCTTCATCCTGTTTCTTCCATGGTGGTTTCTTTCTTGAAGATCTTTTGCAATCCTCATAAACCCTAGGAACATCCAAGTATGATCACAATTAGGGTTATATTAGTCCCCCATTTAGTTTTACCTTTGTGTCATCTTTGTGTCTTCTCTTCTCATCTCATAATCAGGGACTAAACTTTAAAGGTTTTAAGGCTTTGTGATTAAGGTTATGCCTGTATCCTTCTATTAGGATGGAGTGTATAACTTTAATCCTAAGTGTTAAACCCTTAATGTGTTTAAATCCTTAATCAATTCACCTAATAATCACTAAGACATCAAGCTTGTAACTTGGGCCTTGCATTAGGGTTCTAATTCTTCCTTAATTGGTTAAGAAGGACTAACCCTAGTGTTAATGGACAAGTCCCCCTCAAGTTGTCTTACAAACCATAAAATCCACTTCTTAATCTTATCATTAACTAAAATCCACTTTAATAAGGGCTTTGTTTTGTCATGAGGTTAATCCCTAATCATGGATTAAGCTGAGGAGCCTTCCTCAGCTTAAATGTTCTCATTTATTATCCTTCTATTAGGATGGTGTAATGGGTCCATTAAATCTTTGATTATGGCTTAAACTCATTACTTAACACTAAACAAAAACTCCAAAAACATCTAAATAATTACAAGTAGGTTGATGATCTTAATCCTACATCATGGAGATTAAGTGTGAGGTGTTTACTTCATACTTAAGGTATTCTCATTACCCCTAATCAGAGGGAAGATGTGATGAGTTTACTAACCCTTGGATTAGGCTTAGGCTTATTTTCTTATGAAAAATTTCAAAAAGCAATAAAAGAGTGAAAACACAAAAACAAACAATAATCGTCTCCTTCAGGATTCTTTTCTCATCTCATTCACTCATAATCGAGAACTTTCTTCTTCTGTCTAATGCAAGACAGTTTGCACCTGAGCCAGACAGGTCTTACACTTGAGCATAGGCAAGTAAGTAGTTCACAAGTCAATTTACCCTTTCAGTCTCTTTGAGTCGAACTACGGTGTTCTGACTTCCTCATTGCACAAGAGGATACGTAGGCATAACTTAACGGTTATCGAACAAAAGTCTCTGTACATTCCCCCCTCTTCCAGCATTACTCTTTGAGCCTCATAGTCTTGAGCTTTGCATTCTTTCCTTACACTGACACTCTCATATTTCACTTCACATTTCTCTTACACTGACACCTGCACATCCTTTTTCAGCTCTTTTGCACACAAAATAGCACTGACACTACCCCTTTAAACACAAATCTTCCAAGCGTGGATCCCGTCAAGTACGACGGACAATCTGGGTGCTAATACCTTCCCAGGTTGTAACCAACCCCCTTTCCCAGTTTCTCTGGTTCGCAACCGTCTTATCCATCTTTTCTTAGGTTTATGCAGCATTACCTTTCCTTCGGGATAAAAATGCCTAGCTGGCGACTCTATTCATTCCTTCTCTTTCACCGACCGTTCGCGTCTGTACCCCTCTTGACCCGGTGTCATTTGGTGGGAGCGACAGCTTGGCGACTCTGCTGGGGACCCTTATATTGCAACCAGGGCTTCTGGTTCTTTTTGTGGGTTCCTCCTAGCGCTTGTTTGATTTGTGTTTACTGGGGTGTTATGTTCTAGATGTGTTTGTTTATTTTCTTTATTTATTGCTTTATGTACAGCTTTTACTTACTGCTTTCTTTACAGTTTTTCATATTTCATACTGTCATTATCATTGCTGGATCTGGTTTCTGTTTTGGTGGGTGGGGTTCCATTGAGAGTTTAAGGTCCTATACCAGGGACCTAAGTGACACCTAGGCTAGAGTGGTTCATGTTATTTCCCATTCCATTTCGGTCTGGTGCGGGAATATGAAACACGGTTCATATGTGGGTTTCTTCTTGAGAACTCTGTGCTACGGATATCCTGTAGTGCTAGGGCTATCTGGGAAGCCTGCTAAGTCTGGATGACCTTTATTATGACCTTCAGAAACTGAGGTGAATTAGAGGAGGATCTTTTATGGTTATTGTAAACACTGTACCTCCGGGTTAGAAGTGTTTACACTTCTCATAACTGATCCAAGTCTGAGGATCCTTGTTCTAGAACATTACCTGTGAGGGGGTTGGGCTGTTTACAGGTTTGCAGGAACCCTTGGCCACATCATACCCTGTTACTGTATTATTTAAGAATACTTCACTTTGGACAGTTCTTGTGATTAACCCCGGACATGTGACTCTTTATTTGAGTCCCCCACCCTGGTTACTGGATTTTTGAGCCTCCATCTGGACTTTTGAACATACATGGGCCTTATATCAAGACAGATAATCAGATCCAGCTTGATCACAAACCCTTGCATATCATTTGCATATATCATCATTGCATCATTTGAAATTTGTTTATTTGCTTTTTAGGGTATCCACCTCATTATATCTTGGTTTTGGTTTTGACCCCTTCTAGTGCTTTGACCTCTGCTTCAGTTATCTCCATCACCACCTGCATCAGTCTGTCAGTGATCCACCTTCAGCATCTCAGTCTGTGATCTTCATCAGCACTTATCTTCAGCTTCTTCAGCAGCACTCATGACTACTCCCAGGAAGAGCAACATATCCTACCACTTTTTTGAGCCTGTGTTGACTGGTATCAGGCAGATCCAGTCACTCATCACCCCTGACCACATCCCTCTGTTTAGAGAGCACCATGGGGGTATCTTGGATATGGTTATGGACCTTGATCCTTCTCAGAGGAGCATGATCCACACATGCTTGCAGTTTTATGACCCTCCATTGAGATGTTTCACCTTTCCAGACTTTCAGTTAGGGCCTCTACTGGAAGAGTTTTCTTTGTTGATTGGAGTGCCTATCAGAGGTGGAATCCCCTTAAACCCAGAGATGACTGCTCCTAGAAATGAAGAGATATCAAGGGCACTGTACTTGGAGCCTGCCCTTATTGAGCAAAGTATGACAACAAAAGCTGGGATTCCTGGATTGCATTTGGACTTCTTGATTTCTCAAGCCATCCTGAAGGCTTCATTAGGAGAGTGGAAGGCAGTCTGTGCACTATTAGCCCTCAGCATATATGGGGCTATACTGTTTGCAGATGAGCCTAAATTTGTTAGTAAGAATTCCATCCATCTGTTTCTTCTGAAGAACCCAGTACCTACATTGCTATGGGATTTCTACTACTCCATTCATCAGAGGAATGAGAAACAAAGGGGGAAGTTGGTAAGATGTTGTGCTCCTTTGTTTTATTCTTGGCTACTCAGACACCTGCCTAAATCAGATGCTTTCTTGAACCCACACCAGCAGAAGAATTGGGCCAAGAGGTTCATTGCCTTGACTTCAGATGATATCAGATGGTGCACCCAGAGCACCAAGGGCAAGGACATTATCACCAGCTGTGGACAATACCCAAATGTGCCTCTGATAGGAGTGAAGGGTTGCATCAACAACAATCCTTTACTGTTTAAGAGACAACTAGGTTATGCCTTGGTTCACCCTCCCAGAGGACAGGATTTAGCTGAGACCCTGTATTGTGAAGTACAACCTAATTCAGTTGTTGTCAGACAAGCATCCTAGGCTTGGGACAACATCCAGACAAAGGGGATAGCTATTCTTGGAAGATGTAACAATGTTGCTTCAACTCAGTACTCAGACTGGTCCCGTACCAGAGCTCAAATTACCAGAATGCCTTTCTCCTTGGAAGACATACCTGGACCATCTACAGTACAGCCTGCAGCAACAGTTAGCCTGGAGGAATTTGAAAAGTTGAAGGAAAGAAATGAGCAGCTATCTCAAGCCTTGAAGAAAACTCTTTGGGAAAGGAGTGATGGTCGCCTAGACATTGAGAGATTGGAAAAGCTCAGGGTTGAGCACCTTGCCAAAATTGAAAAGACAGAAGACTACATAAGGAAAGCAAGGGCAGGGGAACAGATATTGAAGAATGCCTACAAGGAGGCCAAGATTCAGAAAGCTAGGGCTGAGCACTATCTACAAGAGAGACAGGCTAGGTGGGTCAGGATCACCGAAGCCCGTACACAAGAAGACCAGAAGACTCAGGCCAAGATCAATCAGTTGGAGGTCAATGAGAAGAAGCGGCAGGAAGCTTTGTTGGCAGCTCAAAAGGAGATCTCAGAATTGAAGCTTAGAGCAGGGCTGAAAAGATCAAAAGACCAGGACAGGCATAAGAAGCTGACTACTGCCATTGCTACCAGGAACCTCCTCATTAGGACCATTACAGAGCACCCAACTGGTCCAGTGACTGAGGCACTCCTGAAGGAGGTCAGAGAAGATGAGTTTGGACTGGATGTCTGATTCTTTGCTTGTTGTTTTTTCCATTTGATGTACTTTTCCTTTTGTTGTATTTTTGACCCTCCATGGGCATGTATTGTAAAACAGACTATGTATGTTTCATCATTCGTAATATATTTTGGTTCGTTTTTATTTGGGTTTTCTCTCAACAACATCAAGCATCTTCCTAGAGGTTTGGAAAGGTCAAAACCAAGAACCAAACCAGATACCTTGGAAAAATAATAAGCATACTGCATTGCATACTAGCTTTGTTTTTGTTTTGTAGGTTTTGTTACTATTATTGTTTCTAACTTTGTTGTGATCTCAGGAAACATTGCTCGTCGCCGATTGTTCCCTGTCAACCGCACGCACCGGTACCCGACTCGTAACAACCTTCCCGGTATCAAATGGAACAAGTACAGCAGGATCTGACTGAGGTCAGAAATCAGATGGCTAATGAGAGAGTGGAGATGAGAAATCAGATGTCTCAATTCATGGCAGTGATGACTGGCTTAGCCCAGAGTCAGGAAAGGTTAAGAGAGCTGGTGGAAAGACAAACTCCTGAGGAGCCTCATCTTGGAACGGGGGGAACTAGCAACAATGAATGAGGCCAGCCTCGTATGACCCACCAGTATTTGGACCTCATCTGGATCCAGAAGTTAATATCCCGAGGAATGTGCAAGGTAATACTGCTGGGGGAGAATCTTGCAGGAGGATCCCCAAGAAGAGCAGTTTACTATTATAGGGGCTGGAGATGAAGTATATGACCGGAGATTGGACGAAATTGCTGAGAAATTAAGATCTTTGGAGTCTCAGAATTCTTTGGGCTTTGATGTGATGGACATGGGGCTAGTGGATGGGGTGAGAATTCCCCACAAATTCAAACCCCCATGCTTTGAGAAGTGCAATGGTAACTCCTGTCCTCGCACTCATCTGCAGTCTTTCCTGGGAAGACTTAAAGCGTATACCATGGATGAAAAGCTATGGATGTTCTACTTTGAAGACAGTCTGACTGGGGCTTCAAGAGAGTGGTATTCACATCTGTCTAGGGCCACCATTAGATGCTGGAAGGACTTAGCTGAAGCCTTCATCGAGCAATATCAATACAACCTGGACATGGCTCCCAACAGGACCCTTCTGATGGGAATGTCTCAATCTTCCCGAGAGAGCTTTAGGGATTATGCTCAAAGGTGGAGATAGCTTGCTGCTGCTGTCCAACCACCCATGTCAGAGAGGGAAATGGCTGACATGTTCATGAATACATTGCAAGGGACCTATATTGATATATTGGCTGCCTTCTCCTCTACCAGTTTTGCTGACGTGGTCATAGCTGGTGAAAGGATTGAAAGCCTTTTAAAGATGGGCAAAATTTCCGACAGTGGTGCAAGTTCATCTAGCAATCCCATAAAGCCTTTTGTGGGACCCCGAAGGGCCGGTGAAACAAATTCCATTCATGCAAGCAGGGGCAGGCCTCAGTATGTTCACCGGTCAGTAGCAGCGGTTACCATTCCAGCTCTAATTCCTCAACAATCATCATATCCTCAACAACAACAACCACAGTATCAACAACAAGCTCACTATCCGCAACAAAGTTCGTACAACAACAACAACAATAATAATCAACAACAGCGTCCTTTCCAACAAAGGCCATCACAGGAAAACAGGGTGATTGACCCAATCCCAATGTCGTATGCTGCACTCTTGCCACAACTCCAAAAGCTCAACCTAGTTGAGTTAAGGACGTTGGCACCTCCGGATCCCGCCAATATGCCAAAGAACTACGATGCAAGTGCCAGGTGTGCGTTCCACTCAAATGCACCAGGGCATATTACTGAAAAATGCAGGGCCCTACAGATGAAAGTCCAAGATCTGGTGGACTCAAAAGCTCTCAACTTTGCACCTCCTCCGAATGTCACAAGGAATCCAATGCCTAGTCACAACGGGCCTAGGATTAATGCTATTGAGGAAGGCAAACCATCCACCTTAATCACCAGTGTGGCACAAATTCGAACACCTTTGGTTGAAATCAAAGCTCAGCTTTTAGAATGCCAAGTGTTCCCTGGGTGTGAGCTCGGCTGTGGGTATTGCAATATTGCCGTCAATGGGTGTGAAAGGATGAGAAACGGCATAGATGGTCTTATTAAGGATGGTATCCTTCAGATTACGACAACAGCACCTACAACTCCAACAATCCCTTCATCAACAGTCCCAGATACTCCTACAACGTCAGCAACCATTGTTCCAACGTATTCTACTACAACTCCAACAACCGCTCAATCGATCACTTCAATGGATACAAGTTCAGTCACCATTCCTGCTACAACTTCAACCCCCATCCATTCAACAGTACCTTCTACAACATCAGCAGCAATTGATGAAAGTGTCTCAACGGTTACAATATACTACGATCCCGCAAATGTTCCTACCAACAATTCACAACAAAATGTCACTCCTGTCAGAGCACCAGTTACCATATACTATGATCCACACACTATTGTGGTCCCATCTGCAGCTGCTATCAGTCCGGTCACTATCACAGTGCATGGGCCAGTTCCTTACGAAAGCAATAATGCCATCCCTTGGCATTATGGCTCAGATCTATACTGCGAGGGGCAGAAAATCACTTTAGAATCATCAACTTCTTCACCTCAGATAGACAATGTGGGGGGAGGCGGAGGCTTCACTAGAAGCAGACGTCTCTTTGCCTCGCAAATTCCAAGACCCGTTGCTGAAGTAGAAGTTGCTGCTAAGGCAAAAGGGAAGAGCATGGTGCAAGAAGAACCAGTTGCTGGAGAAGCTTCGAAGACTCCTTTTGATCAGGAAGTTGATGAATTCATGAGAATAATAAAGAAAAGTGATTACAAGGTGGTGGACCAGCTTCACCAAATGCCTTCCAAAATCTCCATATTATCATTGCTAATGTGCTCCGAGGCTCATCGGAACGCACTATTAAAAGTCATGCATGCAGCTTATGTGCCAGAGGAGATTACCGTCAATCAGTTAGAGGCTGTGGTTGGAAATGTCAACGCTAGTCATGGACTAGGATTTACCAACACTGATCTAACAACGGAGGGTCACAATCACAACAAGGCTTTGCACATTACCTTGGAGTGTAAGGGTGCAGTTCTTTCTCATGTACTGGTAGACACAGGATCATCCCTTAATGTCCTACCCAAGAAAGCCCTTGTGAAGTTGGAGTATGACGGATTGGCACTACGCACAAGTAACTTGGTAGTTAGAGCCTTTGACGGTTCTAAAAGATCAGTTCTGGGAGAGATAGAATTACCAATAATGATTGGCCCACAAGTTTTCAAAACGACCTTCTTTGTGATGGATATACAGCCTGCCTACAGCTGTCTATTGGGTAGACCATGGATACACGCCGCTGGCGCCGTGACATCAATCCTTCACTAGAAGTTAAAATTCGAGTGGGAAGGCCAAGTCATTACTATTTGTGGGGAGGAGGATATTTTTGTTAGCCAGCTGGCTACTTTCAAATACATTGAAATGGATGGGGAGATCCATGAAACCATGAGTCAGGGGTTTGAGGCTTTGAATATCAATTAAACATCTGTTGTGCTGGGGACTTCCATCACATCATATCAGCAAGCCCGGAAGGTTGTTGAGGAAGGTACCGCCCAAGGCTGGGGCAAGCTGCTGCCCATGGAGAAGAAAGAAGACCGATTCGGGTTGGGTTACAGACCAACTCGGCAAGATCAACCAGAGGCTGCAAAGGAGCCCAAGTTTGTCAGCAGGGGGATGCTCACCCCGGATGCTGGGAATAGCTTGGAAGATGAGTCAGAAGACGAGCGCAACCTGGAAAGCTGGATACGTCCAAGGATCCCGGGGAACCATGTCTCAAACTGGTCTTCCCAGGAAATTATAAGAGTTACTCCCGCAGAGTAATAATTATTTCCTGTCTTTAAGCATGCATCAAGTCCTTCATCTTGCCCAAGATGTCAGGACTCATTTTGTAATCGGGCCATCTTGTATTTTGTGCAAACGATCAATTAATGAATATCAGGACATCTTTTGCAAATGAGTCTTTTCTTTTCCGCTCACTGTTTTTCATTTTTCATTTTTTGTACAAAAATAAAATGGCAATGTTTTTCAAAATAATAACTTCATTTTCACTTTTTCTAAAACAAGATAAAACTGATCACTAAAACGAACAAATCTAAACCCTTGCAGAGAGTGCCCTCCAGACTGCACCGATAACAACACTGACATGACTCCGTATGAATTTGACAATCCGATTAATCAAGCCGATGAAGGGGTTGAAGAAGATTATGAGCTACCTGAAGAGCTAGCCAGGTTGTTGAGACAAGAGGAGAAGGTTATCACTCCCCATCAGGAAGAAGTTGAAACGGTTAATCTTGGTACAGAAGAAGACTTGAAAGAAATCAAGATCGGGGCCTGCCTGCAAGATTCAGTGAAAGAGCAACTTGTTGACATGCTTCGGGAGTATGTGGATGTTTTTGCTTGGTCTTATCAGGATATGCCAGGATTGGATACCGACATTGTTATGCACAAGCTACCTCTGAGAGAAGACTGTCCGCCAGTAAAACAGAAGTTGCGCCGTACTCGCCCAGATATGGCAATGAAGATAAAAGAAGAGGTACAAAAACAGTGGGACGCCGGTTTCCTTGCTGTAACTAGATACCCGCCGTGGGTGGCTAACATTGTACCTGTGCCTAAGAAGGATGGCAAGGTGAGGATGTGTGTGGATTACCGGGACTTGAACAGAGCCAGCCTGAAAGATGACTTCCCATTACCTCACATTGATGTATTGGTTGATAATACGGCTCAGTTCTCGGTGTTCTCCTTCATGGACGGATTTTCAGGATACAATCAGATCAAAATGTCACCTGAAGACATGGAGAAGACAACTTTCATCACACCCTGGGGCACATTCTGTTATAAGGTGATGCCATTCGGATTGAAGAATGCAGGTGCCACTTATCAACAAGCTATGGTAACATTATTCCATGACATGATCCATAAAGAAATTGAATGTTATGTGGATGACATGATTGCCAAGTCCCTCACAGAAGAAGACCACCTGGTGAATCTGTTGAAGTTATTCAAGCGTCTGAGGAAGTACCAATTGAAGTTAAATCCCAGCAAATGCACATTCGGGGTGCGATCCGGTAAACTGCTGGGATTTATTGTGAGTGAGAAAGGGATTGAAGTTGACCCTGATAAAGTCAAAGTCATTCAGGAGATGCCTGCACCGAAGACTGAAAAAGAAGTTTGGGGGTTTCTAGGTAGATTGAACTACATCTCCAGGTTCATATCTCACCTTACAGCAACCTGTGAACCCTTATTCAAGCTGTTAAGAAAAGAACAAACGGTCAGGTGGAACGAAGACTGCCAGAAGGCTTTTGACAAAATCAAGGAATACTTACAAGAGCCTCCAATCCTTATGCCTCCAGTTGAAGGAAGACCTCTAATCATGTACTTGACAGTATTAGAAGAGTCAATGGGGTGTGTGTTGGGCCAGCATGACGAGTCTGGTCGAAAAGAGTATGCAATATACTACCTGAGCAAAAAGTTTACCGACTGTGAACAACGTTATTCACTTCTCGAGAAAACTTGTTGTGCTTTAGCATGGGCTACTCGCCGACTGAGACAGTATATGTTGACCCACAATACCTTATTGATCTCCAGGATGGATCCAGTTAAGTACATTTTTGAGAAGCCAGCACTTACCGGACGGGTTGCAAGATGGCAAATGATCCTCACAGAATATGACATTCAGTACACATCTCAAAAAGCCATCAAGGGCAGTGTGTTGTCTGATTATCTTGCTGAGCATCCCATTGATGATTACCAGCCTATGAGATTTGACTTCCCCGATGAAGACATCATGTTCATAAAAGCAAAAGATCATGAAGAGCCTATTCACATTGAAGGGCCTGACCCAGAGGAAGAATGGACTATGATGTTTGATGGGGCTGTTAATATGAATGGTCGTGGTGTTGGTGCGGTACTCATTACACCCAAGGGAGTTCACATGCCTTTTTCGGTAAAACTCACCTTTAACTGCACTAACAACGAAGCTGAATACGAAGCTTATATTATGGGACTTGAGGAAGCCATTGACCTCAGGATCAATACTTTGACTGTGTTCGGAGATTCAGCTCTGGTAATTAATCAAACCAACAGCAAATGGTACACTCACCAGGATCATCTGATACCTTACCGGGATTATACAAGGAGGTTATTGACTTTCTTCACAATAGTCAAACTTGAGTATATCCCTCGAGATGAAAATCAGTTTGCAGATGCTCTGGCTACCATTTCATCCATGATCAAAGTTCAAGCTGCCAACTTTGTGCCTCAGATTTCAGTATCCAGACTTGACAGACCAGCATACGTATTCTCAGTAGACATTGCTAAGGATGATAAGCCTTGGTTCCACGATGTCAAATGCTTCTTGGAGGATCAAACATACCCACCTGGGGCATCATCCAATGACAAGAAGACATTAAGAAGGCTGGCTGGTAGTTTCTTTTTGAATGTTGATGGCTCCCTGTACAAGAGAAACTTTGATATGGTACTCCTCAGATGTGTTGATAGGACAGAAGCAGACTTGTTAATGCACGAGGTGCACGAAGGATCTTTTGGTACCCATGCTGGAGGGCATGCTATGGCTAAAACGTTGCTAAGACCAGGCTATTATTGGATCACAATGGATGCAGACTGTTGTGCGTATGCCAGAAAATACCATAAATGCCAGATTTATGCAGATAAAGTGCATGTGCCTCCAAATCCTCTGAATGTGATGTCTTCACCCTGGCCCTTTGCCATGTGGGGCATTGATATGATTGGCAAGATTGAACCGACCGCTTCGAATGGCCACAGATTCATCCTGGTAGCCATTGACTATTTTACCAAGTGGGTTGAAGTAGCTTCTTATGCTAATGTCACTAGGCAAGTGGTAGCCCGATTCCTGAAGAGAGACATCATCTGTCGGTATGGAGTGCCCGAGCGAATCATTACTGATAATGGTTCCAACTTGAACAACAAAATGATGGCAGAGCTATGCCGGGACTTCAAAATCCAACACCATAATTCCTCTCCTTACAGGCCGAAGATGAATGGCGCTGTGGAGGCGGCTAACAAGAATATCAAGAAGATTGTGCAGAAAATGGTGGTCACCTACAAAGACTGGCATGAAATGTTACCATTTGCCTTACATGGGTACCGTACTTCAATTAGAACATCCACCGGGGCAACACCGTATCAGCTTGTTTATGGTATGGAGGCAGTCTTGCCTGTTGAGGTTAAATTACCCTCTTTACGGGTATTAATGGATGTTAAGTTGAACGAAGCAGAATGGGTCCGATCCCGATACGAACAACTGAGTCTGATCGAAGAGAAGAGATTGGCGGCAATTTGTCATGGACAGCTGTATAAAAAAAGAATAAAGAAAGCCTTCGATCAGAAAGTCAGGCTTCGAGAGTACCAAGTAGGAGATCTTGTGCTGAAAAGACTCATTCCTCCTCATACTGACCACAGGGGCAAGTGGACTCTGAATTATGATGGTCCGTTCATAGTAAAGAAGGTTTTCTCTGGTGGAGCACTGATGCTCAGTACTATGGATGGTGAGGATTTCTTATCCCCTGTGAATTCAGATACAGTTAAAAAATACTTCGCATAAAAAAAATGACCCGCTGGACATAAAAATAGAATGTAAGTCCAGGCAAAAATAGGGCATCCCGGCGAGTCAAAAACAGAATAAAAGACTCGGGCAAAAATAAGGGAAAATAAATAAATAAAATGTACACCCGCTGAGTTGAAAAGCCACATTAGACAACTCAGGCAAAAATGGGTATCCCGGTGGATTGAAAACCCGAAAGGGCGATCCACGCAAAACAAAAAATGGGGAATAAGCGAACAACTGCATTTTGAATTCGTCTGTATTATTCACAACATGGCAAGCTTCGGAAGATTCAAGCATCGGTCAGAACCAGCCTTCTTCAAAAAGCAAGATGAGAATAACATCAATGTAATACGAGTCATAGCAAAAGGGAAGCTCAATGAAGCATCATCAACATTGCCAGCATCTTTTTGTTTCTCAATTTTGTAACAATCTCCTCATTTCAGGGGATCTGTTTCTTTGACTGTATTTGCCAATTCAGGGCACGCAAATTAATAAAAATCAGATTTTCAGTCACGTTTCGTCTCGTACCTTCTATTTTCATTTGCAAAAATGTCCGATGTCCTTAATATAATGATTGCATAAATACAGATGCGTCTTTTCTAAAAATACATGCTTACAGGAAATATATTCGCTCCAGGAGTGTCTAAATTCCTATGATGGAATCCAGTAAGGGATACCTCGGGATACTTGTACGTTTCTTTGTCATAACAGGATTGCAAGTAGTCAAACTGCAAACATGGGGCATGAAAGCTTCTCCCCAGCAAGCTGCCAAATCACTATTTACTCATCCCATCTCCCAAATAGCACCAGGGGTGCCCTCTCCCCAGCTGAGTTGCCAGACATCATCTTCGACAGGATCTCCGCAAAAATCTCTAGGAAGGTCGTTCAGTGATCATTCCCCTCAGCCAAGTGTTAGACAGGGAACCATCTCCCGGCAGAGTCTCAACCTCTATCCAGAAGAGCAATATCTGAAGATCTCACAACAAGGTGATGAAAGCTTCCACAGACCCCAGCTGGGCTCCTCATCGCCAAAAATAGGTTTATCAGTGACTTATTCCCCCAAACAGAGCCATATATATCAGACCTACCAATGATCCCATCCCCAGCTGGGAATATCCTTCAAGCAGATCGGCCAGAGATCTTCACCGCAACGGGATCCGGATCCCGGATCGGTATCTTTGCACAATCATAGCATTCGCATCATATCTCCCCCCAGAGCGTAGCATTCCGTCTAATACGGAGCATTACGGCAAAAATCAAACATATTGCATAGTCACAAGCCATGATTGAATCAATCCCCTGTGAATACTAACATACCATCAACAGCATACAGGATACCACTCGAATTCCCCGGCAGAATGCCAAATCAGTTTCTTCGCATTTCCCAGATACAAATACATGCCCGTTTGGATACTCGTCCGTGTCATCTTTCCCCAGAAAGTTGCCAGAACACTTTCAACAAACAGATACTTATACATAACAGATAACTCCCTTGACACTCGTCTGTGTCATATCCCCAGCAGAAAGCCAAAGCGTCCCCTTTGCACTCACAAAAACATGTTAATACACTCTCCTGACACCCATCCGTGTCACCTATCCCCAGCATAGTTGCCTAAAAACCTTGCTTATTATATCTTCCGACACCCGTCTGTGTCATCCTATCCCACGGAGCGTCGAAATATCTATTTATACACTTTCGCTTATGATACTCATCTGTATCATGCTCTCCCCAGCAAGTTGAACACTCGTCTGTGTCTTACTCATGCCTTTTTACTTATATGGATATTCGTCTGTATCTTGTATATACCTATTTTCCCCTCAGAGACGACACTCGTCCGTGTTCTTTGTTAACCAGTTGATACTCGTCCGTATCATCATCTCTGAACATGCGTCAGCACTTGTTTCTACCGATACTCGTCCGTATCAAGGTCCTAAGGATGCTCGTCCGCACCTTTAATCTATACACAGTGTCAAACACTTATACCTTTTTGAATTTAGACACTCGCCTGTGTCTACCATTCCCCAGAAGAGTTCCCAGCAAATCCCCAGTAAAAAGCAAATTTCTTTTCTATCTGACATTCGTCCTAGGTCATGATACTTTCGGCAGCCGTACCCTGCCAGGTGATCGTCCTTCACCTTTTGATGATCGTCCTTCATCCCCCCCCCAGCGGAGTCTCCATTATTGGAATCCTTTTCTATCCGGCATTCGTCCTATGTCGTGATATTTGAGCAGTCGTCCCCTGCTAGGTGATCGTCCTTCACCTTTTGATGATCGTCCTTCATCATTTTATCCGATGGCCGTCCCCATCGTCGATCTTGTTATCTGACATTCGTCCTATGTCATGATGAACCCCGAGAGCAGTCGTACCCTGCTAGGTGATCGTCCTTCACCTCTTGATGATCGTCCTTCATCATGTTTATCCGATGGCCGTCCCCATCGTCGACCTTTTCTATCCGGCATTCGTCATATGTCGTGATACTTTCGGCAACCGTACCTTGCCAGGTGATCGTCCTTCACCTTAGATGATCGTCCCTCATCCTATCCTCAGCAGAGCAGCCGTCCCCTGTTAGGTGATCGCCCTTCACCTTTGATGATCGTCCCTCATCATTCATTTCAAACCTGATGGCCTTCCCCATCATTGCCTTTAACTTTAAAACCCCAGAGATTCTTATTTCTTTGCTTGACGGCCGTCCCTATCATGATCCCTCTATTTCCCTAGCATGTCGGTCGTCCCCGTCATTGCTTTATCCCCAACAGTCGTCCTCTGCTCGACGGTCGCCCTCCGTCGCCCGCACTTTATAATCATACTTTACTTCCTTTTGCAATCTATATCCCTTTTCTTCTTCACCCAGTGAGTGCAAATTTGGACTGTCTTTGGTATTCAACCACAAGTTATCTTGTTTGCCTGTTAAGCCGCCGCTTACATCCTACACAGCTAACTCATGTTTGAATAGGGGCAGCTGTAAACACCCCAAATTTTCCCTCACTCATTTCACCATGGCTTGTGATCTTTCATAGTTGCATCAATTCAATCATAGCATCTCATATTACATTTTTGCTTCACTGCATTGGTTCTAAGTCATTTGCATCTAGGGTTTGTGATTTGAGCCATCCTTGGGCTACCTGAGCCACTCCAAAGGTCTTCAATCATCTCAAGAGGGTCCATGTATGTTCAAGCATCATATTATATCCTCCCAAGGTCAAGGAAGTCAAAGAATCATAAGAACTGAGAAAGGCATGGAAGCAGAGCCAAGCT
The DNA here is from genome assembly GCA_963966055.1 of Lathyrus aphaca. Lineage (NCBI taxonomy): Eukaryota > Viridiplantae > Streptophyta > Magnoliopsida > Fabales > Fabaceae > Lathyrus > Lathyrus aphaca. The sequence goes on from OZ014522.1 coordinate 176,545,194, forward strand.
TAACTGCACAGATGACCTGAAATTAGGGTTTTGGTTTCAAAGGCCATAACTCCAATTTGTTTGGTCATTTTTGTTTCTATTGGTCTCTATATGTCATAAGGATCCTACATACCAATTTTCATGAAGAAATTCAATGGGGAAGGCATTTGATCAATAGATGACTTCTTGAGCAAGTCAGTGCAAAATCAGGGCATATGAGGCCTCCAATCATCCAACCAAGGGATCTTCTCCATCATTTTGAGTGTATATGATCTTTATTTGATCTTAGAAGATGTTAGAAGTTCACAAAATTGATGAATTTCAAGCCATTTGCAAAGTTGCCATTTTGGGAAAGTGACTTGTAATGTAAACTTGCCATTTTGGGAAAGTTTTTCAACCTCCTCCTTTTGATTCAAAAATGCTTCAAATGAAAAATTCTTGGTCATGAAAGTTGTAGATTGGATCCTCCCATTTTCAAAAAGTACAAGAACTTGATCTAATTCATTTTAGAACTAAAGTTATGGCCTTGCAAAGTTGGGAAAAATCACTTAATTTTCACTTTTGTGCCAAAGAGGAAACTTGCAAAAACACTTGCCAAAGCCAAATGTGATCTCTAATTAACTTCTAAACATTGCAAAAACATCATACATGGTCCAAAATTCAGAATTGCCCAAGAGATTTCCCATTTTCATGCCTTGAATTACAAGTCACCATAAGGCATTTCTCATGAATCTTCAAGAATGAATTTTTTGCAAAAGGGACTTCCATTGATTGGATTGGTTGCTAAGTGATATCAAAACATTATGACAACTTCATATGGTCCATTTTGCTGCAAAATTCCCAAGGGATGTCACATATCCATGACCAAAAACTTCAAAATGCAACAAGTTGTAAAAAGGCAAAACATGTGACATTTAACCCTTCATCCATTTCAGATCACCTCAGAGCATCCCATGGCCACCCTTGAAGCCAGCAGAACTCAGAGCAGCCCTAGGATAGCCTCTGCCACAGCCCATGCTTGAGGTACACCTACCACTAACTTTTTGGCCATTTGCCCCATGCCATTCCCACAGTGCATGTCACTTCCTCAGACTCCTTCCAATAGTTTAGGGATATGTTATGGATCATAAAACAGGCTGGACATGGGCTAAAAAAGACACACAAGCAGATTCACAAAAACTGCAAGTTTCCTTCATCTCTTCGAAACTCCTCCCACAGCCATCACACTTCAATTTCCTCTTCACCAACAAATCACACATCCTCCATAGAACCAAAATCCACCATTAAAACAGCCAAAAGCATCACATACACCAACTGTAAAACCTGCTACACCAGAACTCAAACTTCCAAATCAGCCACCCTCAAAGGTTTTGAAGCACTCCATTGATCTCAGGAGGTTCAGAGGATACTTTTTGCATTAAGGAAAGGCCAGAAAAGCTCACTTTGACATTTCATCATCTCAGGTAAGCACAAGAATCAAATTTCTCAGAGCTTGTTTCTTTTGTTACAAATTGAAAATATATGTTATGCTGGTCATGTTGATGCTCTTAGATTTAAAAATGGTGAGGAATTGAGTATTTTGTGGTCCTCTGAAATTTCACCCGTGAAATAATTTTGTTTCGATTCTCTTTGTTCCTGGTTTGTAAATGATGTTTGAGGGATGATTTGAATGGGGTTTGGGTAGAGGATCATTTATGTGTGTTTAATTTGATGAGGGGTGGCATGTAGAGTGTTTTAGGGTTTTGGACACGCCGGAGAAGATGACCGGAGCTCCTCTCCGGTCACCTAAAAGTAATTAGGTCCTAACCCTAATTAATTTTCCAGTTTGCTTCGTGGCCATTGGATATGGATTAGGTTAACTTCTGAACGGCCCAGATCAAGTCATTTAGCCCTAATCTGGTTTTATTAATTTAATTAAATACAATTAGGTTAATTAAACTGAAATGAATCTCAGCCTTTAAAAGGCGCGCGCAGTCAACCTTTTCCTCTTCAGTTCAAATCTAGGCCATCAGATCTACTTACTTTCTCTTTTAATTAATTTTATTTTCATTTTTTGTTCATTTTTCTTACACAATTTATTTAAAATATCAAATTACTTCTAAAAAATTTCATTTTTTGCATCATGTCTTAAAATAGTTTTCTCATTCTAAAAATAATTTTTATTTTATTTTTTGCATAATTTTCGTATTTTTAAAAATATTTAAATGTTTATTTTAATTAGTTAATGAGAATTAATTAATTAAAATACCATTTAAGTTTCTAAAAATCACAAAAAAAATCACATTGCATCTTGATACATTTAGAAACATTATCAAACTCTTCACACAAATTTCTTTTTGGTTCTTGACCTATTTTGACATTTTTCTTTGGAATTAGGGTTCTTAAAAGTCAATATTTTTGCCCTAACTTAGAAAAATCCCTTCTTCCTAACCATGAAGGGTTTGATGATGGTTCTTTTTGCATTTCATTCTTCATGTCATGTAGTTTCTAGGATAAAATTGATTTGAATTTATCTTTCATTTTCATTTTGTTTGGCATTTTTCATTGTAAGGTACCTTAAAACCCTAGCCAACTTGAGAAAATTATAACTTCCTTAGGGTTAAGAGTTAGGTCTCCCCCTTTAGGCAGTGAACTTGTAAAGGTTTAGGGTACCTTTGATCCCATTTTCAATTTTTTATCTTGTCATTTGCTTCTGATTTTGAATTTTGCTTTGTATCTTGTGCATAAACCCTAATTTTTGCCTTCATTTGCATCCATCTTCCATATGCTTGCATTCATGAACTTGCCATGACATTTTGTGCATTCACATGACTCCTAAGACATATTAGGACACATTAGAATCATGTTTGATCATTGCATCATTCATTTTCCATGTTGTGCATTCATTTCATTTCATAAACTTTCATGAACTTTCATGGTTCAAAACATGCTTCATTTGCATCCTCATCCTTGTATGATCATCCACAACTCTTGACATGTGTTTGCATTATCTCTTAGCATCATTGACATCATGTTTATGCTTCTGGTTTTGGTTTGCATCATTGCATTCATTTCATGTTCACTTCATTTCATGTCTTTTTGCTAACTTTTCAGGTGGTAAGTGCTTGAGAAGTGAATTTGCCTTCACTTCTCATAATCTTTTCTCATCTCTCTTATGCATCATTTCTGCATTTTGTATTTGTATTAGCGTGAGCTTGCTCATTCATGTTCCCTCCCCTCTTTCTTTCTTCAAGCAACTTGTCTTCTTAAGTGGAGCAAGTTGTCTTGTTCTTTTTGCTTCTTCTTCCTTCATCCTGTTTCTTCCATGGTGGTTTCTTTCTTGAAGATCTTTTGCAATCCTCATAAACCATAGGAACATCCAAGTATGATCACAATTAGGGTTTGATTAGTACCCCATTTAGTTTTACCTTTGTGTCATCTTTGTGTCTTCTCTTCTCATCTCATAATCAGGGACTAAACTTTAAAGGTTTTAAGGCTTTGTGATTAAGGTTATGCCTGTATCCTTCTATTAGGATGGAGTGTATAACTTTAATCCTAAGTGTTAAACCCTTAATGTGTTTAAATCCTTAATCAATTCACCTAATAATCACTAAGACATCAAGCTTGTAACTTGGGTCTTGCATTAGGGTTCTAATTCTTCCTTAATTGGTTAAGAAGGACTAACCCTAGTGTTAATGGACAAGTCTCCCTCAAGTTGTCTTACAAACCATAAAATCCACTTCTTAATCTTATCATTAACTAAAATCCACTTTAATAAGGGCTTTGTTTTGTCATGAGGTTAATCCCTAATCATGGATTAAGCTGAGGAGCCTTCCTCAACTTAAATGTTCTCATCTATTATCCTTCTATTAGGATGGTGTAATGGGTCCATTAAATCTTTGATTATGGCTTAAACTCATTACTTAACACTAAACAAAAACTCCAAAAACATCTAAATAATTACAAGTAGGTTGATGATCTTAATCCTACATCATGGAGATTAAGTGTGAGGTGTTTACTTCATACTTAAGGTATTCTCGTTAACCCTAATCAGAGGGAAGATGTGATGAGTTTACTAACCCTTGGATTAGGCTTAAGCTCATTTTCTTATGACAAATTTCAAAAAGCAATAAAAGACTGAAAACACAAAAACAAACAATAATCGTCTCCTCCGGGATTCTTTTCTCTTCTCATTCACTCATAATCGAGAACTTGCTTCTTCCGTCTAATGCAAGACAGTTTGCACCTGAGCCAGACAGGTCTTACACTTGAGCATAGGCAAGTAAGTAGTTCACAAGTCAATTTACCCTTTCAGTCTCTTTGAGTCGAACTACGGTGTTCTGACTTCCTCATTGCACAAGAGGATACGTAGGAATAACTTAACGGTTATCGAACAAAAGTCTTTGTACATTCCCCCCTCTTCCAGCATTATTCTTTGAGCCTCATAGTCTTGAGCTTTGCATTCTTTCCTTACACTGACACTCTCATATTTCACTTCACATTTCTCTTACACTGACACCTGCACATCCTTTTTCAGCTCTTTTGCACACAAAATAGCACTGACACTACCCCTTTAAACACAAATCTTCCAAGCGTGGATCCCGTCGAGTACGACGGACAATCTGGGTGCTAATACCTTCCCAGGTTGTAACCAACCCCCTTTCCCAGTTTCTCTGGTTCGCAACCGTTTTATCCATCTTTTCTTAGGTTTATGCAGCATTACCTTTCCTTCGGGATAAAAATGCCTAGCTGGCAACTCTATTTGTTCCTTCTCTTTCGCCGACCGTTCGCGTCTGTACCCCTCTTGACCCAGTGTCATTTGGTGGGAGCGACACCCGCTGACTGTAATCTTGAAACAAACAGTTCAGGAAAAAGGAAGGGATAACAAAGTCAAAAGAAAAAGAGGTCACTACAAATCTTCAACAAAAAGAGATGATTGGTTTTTCAAATAAACTTCTGGTTTCTGAACCATCGCTAATGCCAGTGTTACAATTCCAAACTCCTTTGGAGCCTCAATGCATAAGTTAACCGAACATATGACTGAAAAACATCACGAAGGATGGGTTGGGTACAAATAAAATTTGAGCATTTATCCTTTGTTTCTTAAATAGTGAACCAGACCATGTTACAACCCTTTAAAAGTCCTAACTAAAGCATGGTTAGTTCGAAATCGTACTGCTACAAAAAGGTATCCTGGCTCCTTTAGGACTTATTATAAATCTTGAGTTAATATCACAGTTTTTACAAACATTGTTTTGCTAAAATAATTCTTTTTCAAAATTTAAGACAGACATAAACGTTGCATTTTGAATATCATTGTTTGCATATAACTAAGTGTTTGACAGCATAAAATCTTACATGATGAACATTCAATAAACCAAAGTCCTTCCGACATACAAAGTTGCTTCCTGGGCCTGACTCAGTTGGATCAAAGCTATTGTATACAAGGGGCATGGTCACCATCTTCCAATCAAGGGGCATGCCATATTATTGTCCAATTCATCTATGGAAGTCAGGTCAATATTCAATGGTGTTTAATAGCCAAGGGCAAGTCTCCTCATCTGAATTTCCAAAAGTAACATTACCGAGTTCACGATGCTAGGGGCATGTTATTATGGGGCATCTCATTTAGTTCTCCCGAGGAAACTCCTTTCAAATACTTCCATTCTGGGAAAAAATCATCCTCAACTAGGGGTAACACTCTCTTTTCAAATCTAATCAGATCAAATTCAGTTGTAAGCTCCTTAACCATTACCCAGGGCGTACACGATCCACCGCAGTCTGAAAGCACATTTCTCTCATTACACTTCCTTGATACCGAGTTTCAGCAAAAGCCATTGGGGGAATTAATTGTCTGTATCAATAGTATCAGATGGTGTCAGTATCATGTCTTCGGATTTAGTCATAATAATTCCTAGAAAATTACTTGGGGAAGTCGAGAATATCAGAAGTTATGAATCCATTTATTACTTTGAATGAATATATCTTTCGAATATGATTGATGTTTACCAAAATGCATAAAATTAAAATACTAGCATTTAATAAGGACTCTATGAGATTGGAATCCCCAGCAAGGCTTAGGTATAACAGATATCCATAGATCCATCCCCATCAGAGCCTTTACAAACAGGAACTGAAGATTTATTTTTCTTCATGCCCAGTAACAGGTAAGGATTTATTTTCCCCATCCAGACATTACTATTTAAGGCTATCGCTGTCGTCAACAACATTTACGTCCATGCATCATGTACAAAATATCATAGCATATGCATGCATAACATATAACGTTCTCATTTATTTTGAGATCATCATCACACAATGCATTACATACATCAACGACCTCCCATAAAACTAAATTTTCCTTTTCAGGATAGTTCGCGATCAGATAGACATTCCCGTCTCCTAGATACGATGCAGAGATAATCGAGACAATGATTTAATTCTGACACTCGATCAAGACAAAGATCTAGTTCTGATACTTAGTTCGGGATATTTTCTAGAGACAGTTCAGAGACGATCAAGACAAAAATCTAGTTCTGATACTTAGTTCAGGATATTTTCCAGAGACAGTTCAGAGATGATCAAGACAAAGATCTAGTTCTGATACTTAGTTCAGGATATTTTCCAAAGAAAGTTTAGAGACGATCAAGACAAAAATCTAGTTTTAATACTTAGTTCAGGATATTTTCCAGAGACAGTTCAGAGACGATCAAGACAAAGATCTAGTTCTGATACTTAGTTCGAGATATTTTCCAGAGACAGTTCAAACACGATCAAGACAAAGATCTAGTTCTGGTACTTAGTTCAAGATATTTTCCAGAGACAGTTCAGAGACGGTCAAGATAAAGATCTAGTTCTGATACTTAGTTCAGGTTATTTTCTAGGGACAGTTCAGAGACGATCAAGGCAAAGATTTAGTTCTGATACTTAGTTCAGAATATTTTCCAGAGACAATTTAAAGACGATAAGATCTAGTTCTGATACTTAGTTCAAGATATTTTCCATAGATAGTTCAGACACGGTCAAGACAAAGATCTAGTTTTGATACTTAGTTCATGATATTTTCCAGAGATAGTTTAGAGACGATCAAGAAAAGATCTATTTCAAGATATTTTCCAGAGACAGTTCAGACACGGCCAGGACAAAGATTTAGTTCTGATACTCATTCCAGAACAACATTCAGATATAGTCAAACATAGACACATTCTGATACTCATATCAACAGACACTTTGGATGGCATCTATAAGCCCATCTCCAATTACTCCGAATGACATCTTTAAGCCCATTCAAGCAATGTAGTCAACCAACATTTCACTATGTGCACTCATGAGTGCAAATTTTTGGGTACTTATATGTTCAATCCTCTTCCACCTTCAGATCGCGATTGGCACGCATACCAATCTAACTCTTCAAGTCTAAGAAGATTGAACAGGGGCAGTTGTTGTACCCCAAAATTTGCTCTCACATATTTGAAACAAATTGATTCAAAAGGTCTCCTCACACTTGTCGTACCCCAAATTTTGACCCGCATCATATGCTTTTTGGTGCGTTTTTATTTCGAATAAATAAAATAGCACAATTGGTAGAAAAATGGGTATAAGGGATATAAATGCAAGAGGTTGTGAGTTCAAATTCCACCTTCTTCTCTTTTAAAATTTTAAAATTTTTCCTTTACTAATAACTGTATCTATTTTTATTTTTTTATAAAAAAAAATTATTTGCATTTAATGCATTTTTAAAAATATGATTTTTTTCATTAAAATCATTATTTTATGGAAAAAATCTCAAAAAATCATAAAAATCAAATCAAATCAAATCTACTTTTCATCATCATTATTAGATTATTATTTTAAATATATTTTTCATTTAAATTCATCGAGCCATGAATCCATCCAAATTCATTGGCTTGGGCTTTAAGAAATTGGGAAAATCAGGTCAGGTTAAATCTTTTTTAATTTAGACAATCACATTCAATTTCTGACATAATCCTTTATCTATAAATAGATCATATTTTTCTCATATTTTCCTCACCCACAATACACAAATTCTTGCTTCAGAAACAGGAAAAAAATAGAAGAAAGAGAGACGGAGAAAAACGGCGCATCACAGATATGTCAGTTTCTCCAATTTCATTTCAATACTGATTAACTTTTATTTTTATTTTTTGTACAGTATGTATGCGGACTATGATTTGTTTATTGTTACTATTAGACATGTGCACACTAATACTTAGAAACATATATAATTCCTATTCTTTTTTTTACTTATACATACATATGTGCATCATGATCTTTGAAGTTTGTTTTATATATGTTTAATATATGTTACTGATACATACATATTGTACTTAGATATTATATTTTACGTTTTATTTTGGTTTTTATAAATATCATATGTAATATGTTTTATTAATATAAAATGTAATATAATGTTAACAAATTATATATATATATATATATATATATATATATATATATATTATTGACGTAGTATATAATATTTATTATAGAATATAGAATTGTAATATTAAAAAAATAATTATTTTGTTAATACGTTTTATTTTATTTTTTCAATTTGATTAATTTGTTAGGATTGGATCGTGTTGATACGTTGTTCGCATATTTATGTGCATAAGGTGTGACATTTGCGTTGATCCGATCCAGTTGCGATGATCGCAATTTTGCGTTAGCAGCGTCATTGTTTTTTTTAATTCCTTTTATTTCATTTTTATTTTTAATAAATTTAGAAACGCGCGTTTAATCCTATTGCGATGATCACATTGAGTGTAGCAAGTTAATGGTGTTTTTTATCGGTTTATGTGCGAGATTGTTTTGATTGTTGTATTTCGATTTTACATGTGTCTGACGGTTTAGCACGGTAACAATTCACCTTTAGCGCTTACCGATTCACGTTTTGATTTACATTTTTTTTATTTTATTTAATTTAATCTCATCATGCTATTGTTTTTTATTCGATTTGCGATGATTGTTTACACGGTAGCAATTTGTCTGTTATTTTAATATTTTTGTACACTTTTCAACAATCCAACGTCGTTATGTCTATTATCGTAATTGTTTTTTATTTCTTATTTATTTATTATTTAAGTAGAAACTAATTAATTAAAAAATATCAAAATAAATTAATCAACTCTTTTTTTTGTAAATAATTAATCTTAATACGATAAAATATATTTTCTTCATTTTCATAATGATAAAATACAAAAAAAATGACTAAAATTTAATTCTTATTTAATTAAAAAAATCCAAAAATATATTCTTCTATATCCTTTTCCATCTTCTCAATCTCTCGATTCTCGACCTTTCCTCGCTTTTTAATGCTTTCCTTTAATTTCCTTAGAAAAAAATGTATAGGATGCTAAGTTTTCTTGTAATAGTTAGGAATTTAATCTCTGTCATTTTAATTTATGTACTCCCCCCAATTTAAATCATGTACCCCCCTTATGATGTAATAGCTTAGGATTTACTTCTCGCTTTTAATTTTTGCAAAACAATTAATTGCGTGGTTAGTAACAATACATGTTGCCTACGAAAAAGTTATCTCGTCCCTCGATGACCCTACGAAAAATGATGATAGTCCCTTCGAATTGTTAAGGTATCTCTGCATGTTTCTTTCTATGACCATTTGATGACCTTACGCTTGTCCCTCAAAATTCAATGATAAGACTACTTACTAACTGATAGTAAGGACAGTTATATCCCTATGGAAACGAAAATGACAAGAAAGACCTTACAACTTAGGGTAATTAATTCTTAAATGTTTGCTCACAACTTTCAAAACAAATGTTTTTCACACCCTACACTCTTCTTCAAAATACTTTCAAACAAGTAAACACTTTGTATACATTCATACGAGAATCATTACAAAGTTACATCTTTGCGAAATATTTTAATCACACACTACACTTTTAAAAAAAAAAGCAAGTAAAAAGTGAGCTAAGCATTTAAGAGCCCATGGATAACCATGGATACAAAGGGTGCTAACACTTTCCCTTTGTATAACTTACCCCCCGAACTCAAAATATTTTCAAAGGTATTTCCTATTCTTTTATGCCTTTCTTAATTGGATAAAATAAAAGTCGGTGGTGACTCTTGCTTACTGCAACATATTTTACGACAAAATATTAAAAGTCAGTTATCCCACCGTGTTACAAAAAGCATCTTAAAAACATCCAACAAATAATAAACGACTTTCCTTCGGGAATTCTATTCTCATCTCCTTCACTCTAAGCGAAAGAACTTGCTTATACCTGTCATTTGCAAGACAGTAAACTCACTCATTCCAGACGAGCCTGCAACACCTGAGCATAGACATAAGCAGTTCAAACCCTAAAAAACACAAGCAAGTTTTGTTAGTCTTATTGAGTCGAACTACAGTGTTCTGACTTTACTATTGCACAAAGGGAATATGTAGGCACAAGCGATAACGCTTGGCGAACATAATCCTTCAGTCTTTTTCCTTGTTCTTCATGCCACTTCATATCCTTATCCTTTCATCTCATTCTTCTTTATTTCTTTTCAATCCTTTTCAGTAGCAGTTACAGCCGTAGCAGATACCCTCACCCTTTGTAACAGTGCTAGAAAGAGTAGATCTCGTCGGGTACGATGGACGATCTGGGATGCTAATACCTTCCGGGTTTGTGCAGCATTACCCTTCCTTAGGATAAAAATGTCTTCCTTTTCCATACCACTTTCACGTCTGTACCAGGATGGAAAACCCAAGAGCGACAGTTGGCGACTCTGTTGGGGACCTTGCTTTTCCCTATGTGAGTCAATCTTAGCGCTTATCCGTTTCTATTTATTTGGGTGTTTATCTGTTTGCTGCTATGTGCTTTAGTTTAGCTTTACTGTTTTATTTACAGATTTAATTTATACATTTATTTATTGCTTCCACATTTACATTTCATGCATCATTATCCTAGACTATCTGGTTTTCTTGGGGGGATGGGAGTTACTGTGAGATGAGCCCAATACACAGGCTCGAGTGCACCATAGACTTTAGCATGGACATTCACTTTGCTTTCATGATATCTTGTCATGCGAGTAATAGTGAGTTTCACACCTAGAGTTCAATCGTCTTGGAAATGTTCTGTTATAGTGGTCTTCACTATTCCAGGACACGGCCTTGATATTTATGTGGATCTAGGGACTGATTGTATCAACCCTAAATCTACCTGGTGGAAATTCATAAATCAGAGTTTCAAAAATTCAACAACAATATAGGATGCCACATTTTCGAATTTAAAAACATCAACATTTAATCGCATATCAACGTGGATACATAACACATATAGATCGGGAGACATATAACAACTTCATTTATTCTATAAACCAAAACATCTTTATTACAAAACAACATGTTCATAATTTTCAACTTCATTGTCATGACAAAATAATTTATTTATCAACTTATAAAACAACTTGTAACAACATATTCTTCTGTTCAACTTCACTTTTAAATACAACAACAATAACGAGAAACGACTATGACATAACAAGCGTCAACTCCCCCCATCCTATGTTAAGTATCAGAGCAACGACACAGACTTGACTACAAAGGTAAGTAACTCTAATCTGGAATACCTGCACGTTACCAACATAGGGGCAACATTCAAACAGGAGAGGTGAGATATCTAACAATATAATCAAGAATATGATAAATAACATGTAAACTTAAATTATATAAATCACCACTTCATAGTATCTCAAACAACATCAATCAACAACAACTTTAACAACTTAATACATCAACATTATCACAACTAAAGTATGCAAGATGAAATGCGACTCAACATGATGCGTATGCATGTGGTACCATCGAAGTAGAACTCACAACGTAAAATATGTCAGGTTATCGAGGCATCTGCAAGGCATAAGCCTTCAACATAATAATTTCTCCAATCCATGTCAACGTGGTGAGCATCCGCTCTAACTTAGAAATGCAACATATGCTATGCGACTCAACATAACAACAACAATCGACATTGGCTCAAAAGGCCTACAACATCACAACAACGACAACAACAACAACAAACCTTGGCTCAAAGGACTACAACTTAACATCAACAACATCCAACTTTGGCTCAATGCCTACAACATAACAACAACACAACACAAAATAACCAATCAGACTACAATCTTATTCACTCAGTTCTGACTAATTAATTAATTTACTATTGCTCTGTTATTACCACTTACTAGTAAGCTCATTATCATAATTCTGCTAAATCCATGACAACAACTACAATCCAAAACCTGCTACTTAATTACTACATTGCTACTCAATAAACCAAGCCACATAATTATTATCATTCTTCTAAACATATAGGTACACATACTGCTACTAAATTCTTGTCATAAATCGACTTACCAAAATACTCCTTGCTCTACTAAAATTCTTCATTTAAGTTACAACTATTACTATCATTGCCACTTCTATATACAATCACTAATGAGGTTCTCAATTTTATTAACTACTACTACTAATAATAACTAAATTGATTCCCAACTTAATTTAATCAAAGTTCCTGGCAATGAAAAACAGACAAAGTTGTAGGCAGCAAAAACCCAAAATGCAACAGTCCAGCGTGACGTTCGTCACACAAATTCCTAGCCCTCGTCTCACTACGTGACGGTCATCACAAAAGGGAGACGGTTGTCTCAACTAAAAACGCGGCGGTAGGCGTAAATGGGAGACGGTTGTCTCAACTAAAATTCATGTGTTTCTCTTCTCAGTTCTCTCTGCTTCCCTTAATCTTCACATGTCAATGTAATTCCTTTTCAGTTTCCTCTTCGACCATCCAACCAATCCACCAACACACAATTCAACAACACAACAATTCATAATTTTCTTAATCATCTAAAAACAGCTTATTTCACCAAAACAACTTATTTCACCAAAACAACTTATTCAACAAACAATTTATTCACCCACATAAAACAACAATTTACAACACTATTCATAAACCCAATTCCACATGTTTTCATCATACAAGCCTGATTAGAGAGTTAGAACCCCACCCTTACCTTAATCGATGGCCGCTTCGAATCTTTGATCGACTTTCCAACCCCTTTGCCTCTATGACCCTTTTCCTCTCCTCTTTCATCCATGGAGATTAGAAATACGAACATGCTGCCATTGAGTTCCTATCTTGACCAAAATTCAGCATGAACTTCTAAACTTCAAATGCGTTTTTCTCCTTCAATACCGAACTTATTGACACGAAATCATATATCAAATTGAAGGGAATTTCATAAGTTTGCAGAAATTCAAGAATCGCTTTAATCGGAATTACAAGTAAAAAGTTATCACCTGTTTAATAGAGGTTGTACCGTAAGTGCGAAAATGGAGATATGATCATGAATCCTTCTTTCTCCTTCTTTGCTCCCAAGCTATTTTCTATCTCTTCTAAAACCCTTATTCTTCTCTAAGACTTTTGCCTCCTTTCCCCCAATTTTCACGATTCCTTCTTCTTACTTGATACTTCTTCTCTTTTGACTCATTCTTTTATTTTCTTCTTTTTAATAAAATAATAATAATCCAATTATAACAACTAATGGATGTAAGTCTTACACCCCATTTAATTGCTAATTTCGACGAGCCCATTAACCAACATGCTCCAAAAATAAATAATATCACTTATAATAATATTATTTCCTCGACTTTCCGACTCGATAATCCGACTTAACGACTTAATTCACCACAACGCCAAAAATTAATTTAATAATTCATTACTAATTATTTTCTTCAGACTTAATTATATTATCTTCTGATTATTAACCAAATGGTTCAAAGACCCGATCGACATATGCAAGAATAAACGAAAATACTCCATATCGTCTTCCACAACTTATATCAACTTAATTAATTAAATTCGACTTAAACCAACTTATAATTAACAACATAAATCAACGTGAATTACCACAATTATATTTAATTAAATAATTAATTAAATAAACAGGCGTTACAACTCTCCCCCACTTAGAATATTTTCGTCCTCAAAAATTTATCCGATTCAAGTACTCCAACTACTTATTCCATCCGACTAATCAACTCTCATTTCCAAAGGAAACCCACGTATACCACAAACAATAATACACAACTTCGATGGAAACAACAACACAAAGAACCCTCAAGCAATACGCTCGACAACTATCAACACAACACAACGAGTAACCATCTTAAAACTTAGAGCACATCAACACAAGAACACACAACTTAAACACAACATATAATACAACCAAACTACCAACATCGTTGTCATTCACATAAGAACAACTGCACGATATCGCGCCTTCGTTGCGCACTCTGATTAATTTCATACTACTAAGTTTACCGAGTTTAACTCCAACTTACAATCACTAAAATCGACATATCAACAAAACCTCAGACTTAATCCTTTGTAATTTTGTTCCAACAGGTATTCTAACTCTTATAGTTACCAAATACTTCCAACTTAGATTCATAAGACATACCCCTTAACGTCTAACACAATTACCACCGCGACTACTTCCAAATCTTAGATAAGATATACTTCTACTTCCAAATTATCCTCAACACAACTACAACTTTACCAACATGCCTGTCAAATCATGGTCTTACATTTCCATAGACTTTCCTCTTGAATTATTTCAAGAAAACTTCAAGTCTCATGCCACTTAGTTCCTCTCCAAAATAACACTCCATTTATCCAGAGTTCACTTATGAGTTTCCATAACACTATTTAAATCAAACGCAACTTCATGCTATCATCTCTAAATCCAATTGATATTCTCATATAATAACCTACATCAAAAAAAAAACAATACTCAATCACCCAGCTTGACTTCAACCGATTCAACGTACATACTATACTAGTTGGCATGACACATCTATCCATCAATTATGATTCCGTCTACTATCAACAATAGATTAAGGGTGATCAGTTCCTCAATTTGTCAATAGATAGCCGACAACCATAATGGTGGCATAAATTATCATTACCCAACATAATAATGTACTTCAACTTGTGCCAAAGTCCATAAGCATAAAGCTCCGCCAACCCTCTAAGGCTTATCAATGTCCTTTTAGTTTCCTTAATTCCGACTTCGTCAATTACACCAACGCATTCAAAATCTGATATACAATCTTTTAAACAAGCTTGTAGCATAACACAACTTTAAACATATTTTTAACACTGGAGTCGCCACAACATCAAACATAACCCAATTCGGTTTGATTCTAGTTACAACTTTTATCCAAGTTAAAATTCTTAACAACACTCATCAAACATCTGTCTTCCTCTTAACATTACCACCATCTAACATCGTCACTTTAATTGTCTTCATTCTACATAAATCGTACCTCTATGCATTCTCTGATACCTCCGCATTCCTTATAATACCAACATTTTATTCCTTATCAACATTTTCACCTTTCCAAATTTTCAGCAAAAATCGCTCAACTTCGAACATACCAATCTTTTCAAATATAGACCTCCCAAACATAAAATCATATTCCAAAATGAAGAGAATTTCGTGCAGATTCCAAAACTTCAAGAATTGCTTGAATCCGAGTTATGAATAAAACGTTATCACCAAAACAATAGGACTGGTTCAGAATTCCCGTATGCATTATTTTACAAAAATCAACAGCAGACCCAACTATTAAAACACACTTATCTCCCTCTTCACAAACCTTCTGAAGGAAAACCTTATATGAAAAATTTCATAAGTTTTCCAAAAAGTCCGGAATCGCCTCCATCAGAATCACAAGTAAAAAGTTATGCCTCTTCTCGTGACAGCTGCTCCAAGATTGCAAAACCAGAATTTTGTGATTGATGAATATAAGTTCCATCTCTCTCCCTCTTGCTTCCAAGATCTACAATCCTTGATTTTCATCCAACTACGAAAATTACACGACTTTAATCCAACTATACTCAAGGCATGTTAATCTACCGAATTGATTCATTAACTTATCATCCCCATTGGAATAATTCCTCATTCTTAATTGTCGCTCCCAAAGATTTGCATCCCGGTACAAGCGCGAACAATCGGCGAAAAGAGAAATGAAGATGAATTGAATAGAGTCGCCAGCTAGGCATTTTTATCCCGAAGGAAAGGTAATGCTGCATAAACCTAGAAAAAAGATGGATAAGACGGTTGCGAACCAGAGAAATTGAGAAAGGGGTTGGTTACAACCTGGGAAGGTATTAGCACCCAGATTGTCCGCCGTACTCGACGGGATCCACGCTTGAAAGTTTGTGTTTTAAAGGGGTAGTGTATGTGTTATCTGTGTGCAAAAGCTGGAAAAGAATATACAAGTGTCAGTGCAAAAAGGTGAATGCTCAGGAACTGAGGCTTAGAAAAGAATGTTGAAGGAGAGGGATGACAAAGAGAATTTTGTTCGATAACTGTTAAGTTATGCCTACGTATCCTCTCGTGCAATGAGGAAGTCAGAACACCGTAGTTCGACTCAAAGAGACTGGAAAATAAATTGACTGAGAACTGCTTACTTACCTATGCTCAAGTGTATGACTCGTCTGGCTCGAGTGCTAATTGTCTTGCATTAGACGGAAGAAGCAAGTTCTCCTTTATGAATGAGTGTGATGAGATACGAATCATGAAGGAGACGATTATTGTTTGTTTTTGTGTTTTCAGTTTTGTTTTTTTTTTTGGTGTTTTGCCTAAGTTAATGAGCTTAAGCCTAAATCAAGGGCTTGTAAACTCATTATATCCTCCCTGATTAGGGATAATGAGCCTACTTAAGTATGAGATAAGCATCTCAACTTAATTACCATGATGATGTAGGATTAAGATCATTAATCTACTTGTGATTACTTATATATTTTTGGGTTTTTTTTAGTGTTAAGTAATGAGTTTAATCTCTAATCACAGATTAATGAACTCATTACACCATCCTAATAGAAGGATAATAGATGAGAACATTTAAGCTGAGGAAGATACCTCAACTTAATCCATGGTTAGGGATTAAATTCATTATATAACAAGCCTTTATTAAGTGGATTTTAATTAAAGGGATAAGATTAAGAAATGGATTTTATGGTTTGTAAGACAACTTGAGGGGGACTTGTCCATTAAACACTAGGGTTAGTCCCTCTTAACCATAAGGAAGACTTAGAACCCTAATGTAAGGCCCAAGTTACAAAATAAAGTCTTAGTGATTATTAGATGATTTGATTAAGAGGTTTAAACAAATTAAAGGTTTAACACTTAGGATTAAAGTTATACACTCCATCCTAAGAGAAGGATGCAGGCATAACCCTAATTCCAAAGTCCTAAAACTTTAAGAGTTTAGTCTCTGATTATTGAGATGAGAAGAGAGACTCAAGGAGACTCAAAGGTAAAAGCTAAGGGGGACTAAACACAACCCTAAGATTATCATGCTTAGGTGTTCCTATGTTTTTAAGGCTTGAGAAAGATCTTCAAGGAAGCCACCAATGGAAGAAGCAGATGAAAGGATGATGAAGCAGAAAAATAAGTTACTTACTTCAATGAAGAAGATAAGTAACTTGAAGAAAGAAAGTGAGAGAGATATGGAACATAAGTGAATCAAATTCACTTCAAATAAAAGTTAGAATGCAAATGAAAGAGATAAGAAGAAGTGAGAGGTAAAGGAAAATTCACCTCCCAAAATGACTTACCAAAACCTGAAAAGTTAGCATGGATGCATAAAGTGTAAAGCATAAAGAAATGAAGTGAAATGAGATGAAATGACCAAAGTTAGAAGTACTTATTCAATGTAAATTTCATGTAAGATGATGCAAAGGCATACAAAATGCATATGAATGATCATACAAGAATGAGATGTCAAGTAAGCATGCTTTGAAGTTTGAAAACACATGAAAGTTTATGAAATGAAATGAATGTTAATCATGACAAATGAATGAAGAAATGATTGAGAAAGGTTCTAACATGTCCTAAGATGTCTAAGATGACATATGAATGCATGAAATGTCATGGCAAGTTCATGTAATGATGCATATGCAAGGAGAATGCAAATGAACATGAGAAATTAGAGTTACATGGACATGTGAGATGCAAATGGATAAAACAGAAGCAAATGACATGATAAAAATTTTCAAACAAGCTCAAACAAACCCTAATATCATATTAGGTCACACTCCAAAGGAGAAGGTCAGAAGCCTAACCAATGAAAAGTTATGATTTTCCTAAGTTTTCTAGGGTTTTTGGGTGGTTCAAAGGGAAAAATGCAAATCAATTTGAAAATGCAAGATAAATTCATGACGAAAAAGACCTATAAACTACATGCAATATATAACACAATGCAAAAAGAATCAACTTCAAACTCTTCTTTGTTAGGAAGATATGATTTTTTAAAGTTAGGGTTCAAAAATATGATTTTAATGACCCTTAATTCAAAGAAAATTGACAAACTATGATCAAACCTACAAAGAAATTTGTGTGAAAAGTTTGAAAATGTTTCTAAATGCATTAGGATGATTCATGATTTTTGTGGTGATTTTTAGAAACCTAAATGTATTTTTAATTAATTAAAATACTTTAATTAATTAAAAATAAAATTTAAATATTTTAAAAATACTTTTTTAATGCAAAATATAAAATAAAAATCATTTTTGGAATGAGAAAAATATTTAAAGTCAGAATGCAAAAGAAAATATTTTTTGAAGGCTTTTTTCTATTTTAAATTAATTGTGCAAGAAAATGCAAATAAAAATGAAAATAAATGAATAAAATGGGAAGTCAACTGATCCAGTTGGGAAGTCAACTGCACGCGCGTTTGGAGGGCCTGGATTGCATCTGGGTTAATTAACTGATTAACTTAATTAATTAGAAATTAAACTTAAGTGAAATGATCTGAACCGTTCACACATGCACGAAATCAAATCCAATGGTCTACATTCAAACTGACCCCTAAACCCTAATTAACTAACCCAATTATTTTCAGGTGACCCGAGCTAGCTCCGGTCATCTTCTCCGGTGAGACCAAAACCTAACTCTCTCCAAACCTCAAATTAATGCATCAAACTCTCCAAAAATGATCCACAAGCAACATTAAACAGGAATCCAAGCACAAAATCCATTTATATTGCATCAAAAACAAGAATCGAAGCAAACAAAATTTACGGGCAAAATTTCAGAACAAGCATACATGGCCATTTCTCAGTCATTTTCAAAACAAATTACATCCCAATGATCAGTGGAGCATACAGATTCATATTGTAACTAGAAAAACAAGTTCTGGAAAAATTGTTCTTGAGGTAAACCTGAGATTGAGCTTTCTGATTCTGGGCTTTTTGGACCTCTCTTTGGTGCAAATAAACTCCAATGGGCTTCCTGAGGATGCTTTGATGCTTGGTACAAGCTTGCAATGGCTGGTTTTGATGATTCAACTCTGCTGCACCAAAAATCGTGTTTTGGTTTGGCTGTGTTTTAGGCTATGGTGATGGGTGGGAAATGATCCTGGGGTGATGTTGAGTTGATTGGTGGAAGAAGTTTGAAGTTTGAGTGGTTGTGTGATGATTTTCGAAGAGAGGAAGTTTTTGATGGATTTTGTGAAATCTGAGTGTTGGGATGATTCAGGCTCTTGTGTGTTTTGAAATGGCTTGCATAATGTTCGTTTAAGCCAATGGGATTGATCAGAAAGTTGTTGTGGCACAAGTCGATTGGTATGGTGTGTTTTGCAAAAAAGTCAATTTTTGTGTACTTGAGGTATGGGCCATGGCAGGTCTTGCTTTTTGGGGTGTCTGGCTTCAGCAAGATTCATGGAGAGCCATAGAATCAGTTTAATGCAGCTGGCACAAGTGGATGAAAGGATCCAATGCATTTTGCAAAATTTGAGAGTTTTGGCCCTTTTGTGATTTCTTGAAGTTCAAGTCATGAAAACCCTAGGTTCAATGTACAATTCTGATTGTTTGAAGTTCATTTGACATATTGTGAAGTGTTTGTGCATATTAGAAGTCATTAGAATGCTTGAACATGTAAAAATGCAAACATCCTCTTTGACCTGAAACTTGAAATTATAGGATTTTTGCCAACTTTGAAAGGCCATATCTTGAGTTCTATGATGAATCAAGAAATGTTCTTGTACTTTTTGAAAAGGGAAAGACCTAATCTACAACTTTCATGACCAAGAATTTTTCATTTGAAGCATTTTTGGTCATGAAAGAGGAGGTTGAAAAACTTTCCCAAAATGGAAAGTTTGCATTTCAAGTCATTTCCAAAAATGGCAAGTTTGCAATTGGCTCAAAATTATTCAATCTTGTGAACTTACAACCACTTCTAAGATCAAATAAAGATCATAGAACTTCAATTTGATGAAAATACCCCTTTGGTTCCATTGTTGGGGCCCCAGATGCCCTGATTTTGACT
The DNA here is from genome assembly GCA_963966055.1 of Lathyrus aphaca. Lineage (NCBI taxonomy): Eukaryota > Viridiplantae > Streptophyta > Magnoliopsida > Fabales > Fabaceae > Lathyrus > Lathyrus aphaca. The sequence continues at coordinate 176,565,522 of OZ014522.1, forward strand.
TAACTTGCGTAGGAAGTTACCCAGTGAACAAATGACTTCCACAATGAATTACTTCATCAAACTTGGTACACATGATCCTTATAACATATTAAGAACATTAGAAACAAGAATGACCCAAAAATTTGGAGTTAAGGCCTCTGAAAGCAAACCCCTAATTTTGGTCATCTGTGTAGTGAAAACCCTGGCTCTGCTTCCATGCCTTTGCCAGTTCTTGTGATCTCTTGACTTTCATGAACTTTGAGGAGCATAATATGATGATGGAACACACATAGACCCTCTTGGAAAGCTTTGAGACCTTTGGGATGGCTCAGATGTATTCTTGGATTGCTCAGATCACAAACCCTAGATGCAGATGAACTTGAACTTATGCAGTGAAACAAATATGCTAAATGATGTGTAATGGTTATGTTAATGCAAACATGAAAGATCATAAGCCATGGTGTGATAAAGAGTGAGGGCAAATTTGGGGTGTTTACAACTGCCCTTATTCAAGCATGAGTTAGCTGTGTAGGGTGTAAGCGCCTGGCTTATCAGACAAACAAGATAACTTGTGGTTGAATACCAAAGACAGTCCAAAATTTGCACTCGCCGGATAGAAGAAGAAAAGGGATATAAATTGTAAAAGGTAGTAAGCATGATTATCAGATGAAGGCGATGGAGGATGACCATTGAGCAGAGGACGACTGCTGGGGATAAATTGGTAAGTAAAGCAATGATGGGGACGACCAACAAGCTGGGGAAATAGAGAGATCATGATAGGGAAGACCATCGGGTAAGGAAATAAGATTCTATGAGGATTAAAGAAGAGCATTAATGGGGACGACCATCAGGCTTGAAAAGTAAAGTAAACAACGACAGGACGATCATCAGTTTAAAGAATAAATGAAATAATGATGATGGACGGTCATCAGAGGTGACGGACGATCACCTAGCTGGGGACGACTGCTCTTTATCACGACATAGGACGAATGTCAGATAGAAAAGATAAACGATAGGGACGGCCATCAGATAAGCATGATGAAGGACGATCATCAAGAGGTGAAGGACGATCACCTAGCAGGGTACGGCTGCGCCTAGGGTTTATCACGACGTAGGACGAATATCGGATCACACGATCAACGATTGGGACGGCCATCGGATGAAATGATGAGGGACGGTCATCAAAAGGTGAAGGACGATCACCTGGCAGGGGACGGCTGCCGAAAGTATCACGACATAGGACGAATGTCAGATAGAAGAAAGTTGTTCTGTTGGAGGCTTACTAGGGAAAGGTAAACACGGACGAGCGCTTACGCTTCCAACAAAAGAAAGATATAAGTTTTTGACGATGTGTATAGATTAAATATGCGGACGAGCATCCTTAGGACCATGATACGGACGAGTATCAGTAGAAACAAACGATGACGCGCGTTCAGAGATGATGATACGGACAAGTACTAACTGGTTAACAAAGAACACGGACGAGTGTCGGATCTGTTGAGGAGTGATATATAAACAAGATACGAACGAGTATCGAAGACTTCTGTATAAGTATGAGTGAGTATTGGTTTGTTGGTGAAGTTGGTGCAAGACACGAATGAGTGCTCGACTTGCTAGGGAATGCATGACACGGACGAGTGTCAAACATGTACTATATAAACAGGCATCTGTTTTTGAGAATGCAAAGGAGATGTTTTGGCTTTCTGTGGGGATAGGATGACACGGACGGGTGTCGAAAAGAACATATTATGAACAAGTATTTGTTTTTGAAAGTGCAAAGGGGACGCTTTGGCTTTTTATGTGCAGGGGTGTATTTGTATATTTTCCTGATGAAATATTGATGGTAATTACAGGTGACTGGCTTGAACCTGGCTTGTGATCATGCAAATGTTTGATTTTTTCCATAATGCTCCATATTAGACGGAATGTTATGCTCTGTGTGGGGAAAATGATGCAAATGCTATGATTATGCAAAAGAGAAACCGATATGGGATTCAGATCCCGTTGGGATGAAGATCTCTGGTTGATCTGCTTGGAGGGATGTCCCGGCTGGGGAAGAGATCATTGGTAGATCTATGTGCAAGGAGAACTCTATTTGGGGGAGAGATCATTGGTAGTTCTACCCGTAAGGAGAACTCGGTTGGGAAAAGGAAACTTCAGCAACTCCGTTGGGAAAGTATGCATGCATTGTTCACCTGGGGAGAGAATAGAAACCCTGTGGGGAGACAGTTCCCTTTAACTTTGCTGAGGATGAGAGATTTGGCACTCTGGTGGGGAATAGGCAATTCCTTGTTCTCCTTGCTGTGAAGCAGTTGTCGGTTACTGCTTGGGGAGATGATAACTTCTAGGAAGCAGCATGCTGGGGATGCAAGGCTTGGCATGCCCCATGATGCGTATTGAATACCTGCAACCTGCCAAGATAAGAGAAATGCACAAGTATCCCGAGGTATCCTTAATCAGATTCCGTCATAGGAGTTAGTTCTTCCTGAAAGTAAATACATTTCCTGCAAGAATTTATTAAAAATGGCCCATTTGCTTTATGCGAGTACTGTATCATGAATATTGGACATTTTGCAAACGAAACAAAAATGTACAAAACGAGATGTGACTGAAAACTCTAATTTTATTAATCTGGGTGCCCTGAATTGGCGAATACAGTTAAGGAAACAAATCCCCTGAGATGAGGAGGTTGCTATAAATTGAGAAAAATAAAAGTGCTGGCAATGTTGATGACGACGTTCCAGTGAACTTTCTTTGCTATGACCTGTATGACCTTGACGTTCTTCTCATCTTGCTTTTTGAAGAAGGATAATTCTGACTGATGCTTTATCCTTTCGACACTTGTCGTGTTATGAGTGATACAGACGAATTCAGAATGCAGTTGTTCGCTTATTCCCTGATTTTGCGTGGATTGCCCTTCCGGGTTTTCAATCCACCGGGATACCCATTTTTTGCCTGAGTTGTCCAATGCGGCTTTTCAACTCAGTGGGTGTACATTTTTTTGATTTTTCCCTTATTTTTTCCCGTGTCTATTATTTTGTTTTTGACTCGCCGGGATGCCCTATTTTTTCCTGGACTTACATTCTGTTTTTATGTCCAGCGGGTCATTTTATGCGAAGTATTTTTTAACTGCATCTGAATTCACAGGGGATAAGAAATCCTCGCCATCTATAGTAGTGAGCATCAGTGCTCCACCAGAGAAAACCTTCTTTACTATGAATGGACCATCGTAGTTTGGAGTCCATTTACCCCTGTGGTCTGTATGAGGAGGAAGGAGTCTTTTCAGCACAAGATCTCCTACTTGGTATTCCCGAAGCCTGACTTTATGATCGAAGGCTTTCTTCATCCTTTTCTGATATAACTGCCCATGATAAAGTGTAGCTAATCTTTTCTCTTCGATCAAATTCAGTTGATTGTACCGAGACCGGACCCACTCTGCTTTGTCCAGCTTTACATCCATCATTACTCGTAAGGAGGGTAGCTCAACTTCAATATGTAGGACTGCCTCCATACCATACACAAGTTGATATGGTGTTACCCTAGTAGATGTTCCAATTGAGGTTCGATACCCATGCAAGGCAAATGGTAGCATTTCATGCCAGTCTTTATAAGTGACCACCATCTTCTGCACAATCTTCTTGATGTTTTTGTTAGCTGCCTCAACAACGCCATTCATCTTTGGTCTGTAAGGAGAAGAATTGTGATGTTGGATCTTGAAGTCTCGATATAGTTCTTCCATCATTTTATTGTTCAAATTGGAACCATTATCAATAATGATTCGCTCGGGAACTCCATATCGACAGATGATGTCTCTTTTCAAAAATCTGGCTACCACTTGTCTGGTGACGTTTGCATATGAAGCTGCTTCGACCCATTTGGTGAAGTAATCAATGGCTACCAGGATGAATCTGTGGCCATTTGAAGCAGTCGGTTCGATCTTTCCAAGCATGTTAATGCCCCACATGGAAAAGGGCCAAGGCGAAGACATCACGTTCAAAGGATTCGGAGGTACATGCACTTTGTCTGCGTAGATCTAGAATTTATGGCATTTTCTGGCATAGGCACAACAATCTGCATCCATTATGATCCAGTAGTAACCTGATCTTAATAATTTCTTATCCATTGCAAGTCCTCCAGCATGGGTACCGAAAGACCCTTCATGCACCTCGTGCATCAGCAAGTCTGCTTCTTTCTTATCAACACATCTGAGTAGCACCATGTTAAAGTTTCGCTTGTATAATGAACCATCAGCATTGAGGAAGAAACTGCCAGCCAGCTTTCTTAGTGTCTTCTTATCATTGGATGATGCCCCGGGTGGGTATGTTTGATCCTCTAAGAAGCTTTTGATGTCATGGAACCACGATTTGTCATCTTTAGCAATGTCCACAGAGAATACGTATGTTGGTCGGTCTAGTCTAGATACCGAAATCCGAGGCACATAATTTGCAGTTTGAACCTTGATCATGGAGGAAATGGTAGCTAAAGCATCTGCGAACTGATTTTCGTCTCGAGGGATGTACTCAAGTTTGATTGTTGTGAAGAAAGTCAATAATCTCCTCGTATAGTCACGGTATGGGTACAGATGTTATTGGTGAGTGTGCCATTTATCGTTGGTCTAATTGATTACCAAAGTTGAATCTCTGAATACATTCAATGTCTTGATCCAGAGGTCAATGGCTTCCTCAAGACCCATGATACATGCTTCGTATTCTGCTTCGTTGTTAGTGCAGGCAAAGGTGAGTTTTGCCGAGAAAGGCATATGAACTCTTTTAGGTGTAATGAGCACTGCACCAACTCCACGACCATTCATATTGACAGCCCCATCAAACATCATAGTCCATTCTTCTTCTGGATCAGGCCCTTCAGTGTGAACAGGCTCTTCATAATCTTTCGCTTTCAAGTACATGATGTCTTCATCAGGGAAGTCAAATCTCATGGGCTGATAATCATCAATGGGTTGCTCAGCTAGATAGTCAGACAGCACACTGCCCTTGATGGCCTTTTGAGATGTGTACTGAATATCATAGTCTGTCAGAATCATTTGCCATCTTACAACCCTTCCAGTAAGTGTTGGCTTCTCAAATATGTACTTGACGGGGTCCATTTTTGAGATCAACAAAGTAGTGTGAGTCAGCATATACTGTCTTAGTCGGCGAGCAGCCCACGCTAAAGCACAACAAGTTTTCTCGAGCAGTGAATAACGTTGTTCACAGTCGGTAAACTTTTTGCTCAGGTAGTATATTGCATACTCTTTTCGACCAGACTCGTCATGCTGGCCCAACACACACCCCATTGACCCTTCTAATATTGTCAGGTACATTATCAGAGGTCTTCCTTCAATTGGAGGCATGAGAATTGGAGGTTCTTGTAGGTACTCCTTGATCTTGTCAAAATCTTTCTGACAATCGTCGTTCCACCTGACCGTTTGTTCCTTTCTTAATAGTTTGAACAGGGGCTCCCAGGTTGCAGTGAGGTGAGATATGAACCTTGATATGTGGTTCAATTTACCTAAGAACCCCCGAACTTCCTTTTTAGTCCTAGGTGCAGGCATCTCCTGAATGGCTTTGACTTTGTCGGGATCAACCTCGATTCCCTTTTCACTTACGATAAATCCCAGCAACTTACCAGAACGTACCCCGAATGTGCATTTGTTGGGGTTTAACTTCAATTGATACTTTCTCAGATGCTTGAACAACTTCAGCAGATTTACCAGATGGTCTTCTTCAGTTAGGGACTTGGCAATCATGTCATCCACGTAGCATTCAATTTCCTTGTGGATCATATCGTGGAATAGTGTTACCATAGCCCGTTGATAAGTGGCTACGACATTCTTCAGTCCAAAAGGCATTACCTTGTAACAAAATGTGCCCCAAGGTGTGATGAAGGTTGTTTTCTCCATGTCTTCGGGTGACATCTTGATCTGATTATAACCAGAAAATCCATCCATGAAAGAAAACACCGAGAACTGAGCTGTGTTGTCGACCAATACATCAATGTGAGGTAATGGGAAATCATCCTTCGGGCTAGCTCTGTTCAGGTCCTGGTAATCCACACACATACGTACTTTGCCATCCTTCTTAGGCACTAGCACAATGTTAGCGACCCACGGCGGGTAACTAGTTACAGCAAGGAAACCGGTGTCCCAATGTTTTTGTACTTCTTCCTTAATCTTCATGGCCATATCTGGGCGAGTACGGCGTAACCTTTGCTTCACTGGAGGGCAATCTTCTTTTAATGGCAGCTTTTTCATAACAATATATGTATCTAGACCTAGCATGTCTTGATAGGACCAAGCGAAGGCGTCGATGTATTCTTGAAGCATGTCAATAAGTTGTTCTTTTACTGAAGCTTGCAGACCGGCCCCAATCTTCACTTCTTTCAAATCCTCTTCGGTACCAAGATTAACTGTTTCAACCTCCGAATATAAATTAAACCGAATAACATTTTTCTCATGTCCATAAATTTTTCTTTTATTTCTAGATCCGTTTATCCACTCTTTTAACCATTTTCTAAACTGCAAAAACCATTTCAATTTAACCAATTAAAGCCAATTACCTATTGTAAGTTCTAAAAACAGTTCAATCAATTATTTCCAAACATATCCTTGCCATTTTTTGGTTCACGGCTTAAATCATGTCTCAAACCATAATTAGGATTCAATTTCCTTTCCATAACCATAAACCACTTTTAAAATAATTAAATTTTTTTTTAATCATGATATCACTTCTTTTTATTTTATAAAAAATATGTAAAGAAAAAATTCTTATTATACAGAAAAACCTTGAAGAGAATTTCTGGATTGTCTTCATAATAGCATATAACTTTTTTAGGGAAAATCAAGAAGAGAAAATATTTTTACAATACAAAAAAAAACTGAAGACCATATCAGAATTAAGTTACACACATCAGTGGAAATAAATTTCAGTTACAAAAGTTGCGAAAAAAATCAGTTAAGATTACAACATATATAACATAAGCCAAAAGCCTAAGGGAGAGGGATGCTAACTGCAGCACAAAAAAGAAAAAACGAATTCCTTCTCTCGATTCAAGGATTCTTCTTGGAAGCTTCAATCACAAGTTGGGAGCCACCTTCAAGAACTCTTTGGATCTTCAGCTTTTAGTTTTTCTCATCAACAAACTTCTGCATAAACTTCTCATCAATTTTCTTCAATCAACAAATAATCGAGATCTCCAATCTTCACACTTCATATCCTTAATCTTCGAACCTCTACTTCTTCTCACAATCTCCCTCAGAACTTCATCAACACTTTATCAGATTCATGAGCTTAATCAACACTCCTTAATCAACATTTTAGCAGAAGAAGGAAGAGACATAACTACACATAATATAGAAAAAAAAGACTTGAGAATAGAAGAAAACTTTCATAGTAAAAGTCGGAAAATATGCAGAATATAGAGTAACAGGATTACATTAGATTTATTAGAAGGAAAGTTGTTCAGAACAAAGTTTATTGAGAAGGATTCGGTTACAAAATAGTTATACTCTCAACCGAATCTATAACAGAAAACTATAACTAAATTCATAACAGATTTTTACCTGAAGCTCCCAATGAACCCTTCAATCTACCTTCTATAAAACCAGGAGCTTTCTGTAGATTGATCTCTCTCATTTTTTCGATTTTTTTTTCGGATTCATCATTCTTCTTCCTTCCTTCTTCATCCATGATTTCTCATTCTCCCTCGTTAACTTTTCTCCATCTTCACTTCACCACTTTCATCTCTTCCATGGTTTGCTTCGTCGCACCATGATCTTCACCCTTGCACCATGACCTACATCATTTTCTATCATCATTGTCAATCTGCAAAAACAAAACATGCAACTTCATTATCCATCCTCAAGATTCACACATCAACGACAGAGCATCAAAGAAATCCATAATCAGAAGAAAAATTTACAAATACAGATCAACAATACTAAAAAACTCTCGGATTCGATTCATCCCATACCACTCTTACCTCCATTCATCAAAGCCACACATCATCAGGAACCTCTACGAGTTTACTTCGTATGCCTCAATCTCGAATCACCTTCTCCTCTTTATCACCTTTCCGAAACAAAATTTCAAGAAGCTCCAAAGATCTTCACCATAACCCCTCAATCTCAACTTTCGTATCTTCTTCAAGAATCTGCAACGCGCATCTTCATTAACCTGCAAGGTACACAAGTAGACGATCAGCGGTAAACACATAAGAGCACCGTTTCGGCATCTTCAATCGCGAACTCGACAAACCGAAGCACACGAAGAGAGTAGTAGCAGACGAATGTGAAGGAAATAGAAGAAGAGTAGGCGCCATTAAGACCATAAGCGAGAAAGAGAGAAGGTGCGAAGACTTACCATCGTCAAAGATCGAAATCGGAATTGCTCCGATTAGGTACGTGCTTGTTTCTTCCATGCGTTCTTATCCTCTATTCTTGATCTCCGTGTTTTCTTGTTGCAATTTCTGCTCTGGATTATTAGATTCGGCGGTGTTTGAGCGGATACACGGTCTTTTAGGGTTTCGGATTGTCAGGTTTTTGACAAGAGTTGGCAAAAATCTGAATCTGTTTTTGAACTCAGTAGTCTTAGAAGGATAAGATCAGGTGGTTATTGTGATTTCGGTCAGAAAAGGAAACCATTGTCGGCAGCGTTTGAGCTAGGGTTTTTGTGAGGGAGATGAAGTGTTAGAGAGAGAGGCAACGAGAAGCACGTTTTTTTTGTGAAGGGAGAGGTCACGAAGTTGAATCTTGTTCTTTTGATTTTAAAATTATGATTAATGAAGAATTAACACCCATAAAATTGTGAGTAATTATACCGTTTGGATAATAAAAATCTCATAAAAGCTATTTAATTTCCCACCGTTAAATCATAATGAAGAGATAAAGTTTGGGGTGATAAGATTCCCTTTGGACGGTCCAATCCGGAGGTGACACTTGTCACCGTCCGATTGGACCCCCGTATGTCAATCATGCGCAGGCTATCCCACCGTAAGAACCATACGCCTGCGCATCGTTAGTTTTCATATTTTCATCATGTGAAAATCTATAGATCTAGCCTCTAGGATTGGTCTCCCAGGTCAAGAAGGTTAACTGAAGGAACATAGTAGGACTCCAGGCTTTGCACGAATTGGGCTCAGCCTACGAGGGAGGACCGATTGGTCAATGGTACTTACTTTATCAACAATACTCCTTTGTTTGTGATTATTGATACGGGTGAAACACACTCGTTTATTTCGTTGGAATGTGTGAAGAAGTTAGGATTGGAACCTTCTCAGTTAAGTCGAGGAATGGTTATTAATACTCCATCCATAGGTTCGGTGACTACTACTTTGGTATGTCATAATTGAACTTTAACTATAACGGGTATAGAATTCGGGGTGGATCTTATATGTTTACCGCTCAGTAATCTGGATGTGATCTTTGGTATGAACTGGTTGGAATCCAACCGGGTTTATATTGATTATTTTAGGAAGAGGTTGTTGTTTTTTTACTCCAGAATAGGAGACTTTATCCAGTGCAATTTCTACAAAAGAACTGAGGACTTTGTTAGAAAATTAAGCAAAGATGTTTGCGGTGTTCGCTTTGTTGTCTGTTGAAGGAACGATTACTATTGAAGAGTTACCGGTGGTGAATGAATTTCTAGAAGTGTTTCCCAGTGATATTTTTGAGTTGCCTCCGACACGTGAGGTAGAGTTTACTATTGATTTGGTTCCTGGTACTAGGCTTATTTCTATGGCGCCGTACAGGATGTCTGCAACGGAGTTAGCAGAGTTGAAATCCCAGATTGGTGATTTACTTGATAAGACGTTTATTAGACCTAGTGTATCACCGTGGGGAGCGCCGGTTTTATTAGTAAAGAAGAAGGATGGTAGTATGCGTCTATGCATTTGTTGCACCCCAAAATTTGCCCTCCCCTAGTCAAGGTATTGTGTATCAAGGTATCCTAAGAGGTTCACAAGGTGCACAAGGTATCCTAAGAGGTTCACAAGGTTCACAAGGTTCACAATTAGTCAGAAAGTTTGACAAATTCCCTCAGACAAAGCATCCTCCTAAGCAATGCATCTTAAACTAGGGTTTTGAGTTTCATCAGGCTAAATGGATTTCCAAGGCCTCAAGTAAGCTTCATACCATCCTACATTTCTTCAAGAATCCCTATGTCAAGTTTCAAGGCTTTCCCAAAAGGTTTGCTCAGTCAGATGATCAGATATGCTAAAACCAGTCAAAGCAGTTAAAAAGTCAAACTGAGGTCAACTGTGGTCAAACTTCATGATTTTTGGCCAACATCAAGTATATGAATTAAAATTCATCATTTGATCAAGGGTTGATCATGATTCATCAAGGAGATTTCAGATCATCAAGAATCAGAAGTTTCTAAATTAGGGTTTTCATAGGAAAAGGCAACTGAACTTTGACCATCCATAACTTTCACATGCTTCATCAAAAATTTCCCATCCAAAGCTCATTTTGAAGGAAATTTAATTCTCTAAAACTTTGTGTCTCACAAGCCAAGTCTAAAAATGCTTCATTTGGAAGGTATGAGCTAAGACATTATAGGTCATTTTAAAAGTCAACAAAAAGTCAACATCTTCCAAAAGGCATAACTTGAAAATGGTAAAATATATGGACATGAGACCAATGAGGCTGGTTAGAGGACTCTCTAAGCTTTCGAAAATGTCCAAGAACACCCTCATAGCCTTAAAATTGAAGGAGATATGCCTTTGCAAAGTTGGGAAATTTTTGGGAGGTTTATGAAGCAAATGGGACCTTAAAACCAAATTTCTCCAAAGTGGCTTGCAATGTTGTGATCCAATCCATACAAAGACCTCAAGCACGACCCAAAGCAACCAGGTTCTGATTTTTTATTATTTATTTATTATTTATTTTGATTTTATCCATTAAAAGTCAAATTAAATCTAAATAAAATATAAAAATCAATATTTGGACATGATTCTTCTTCTAGAAGATCTTAAAAATCATTTAAAGTTGATTGAAATCATGTAAAATCGTGCTAGCCTAAATTAGAAAGGTTTGATGAGATATTTTTCAATATTTGAAAGTGTGAATCTTCATGATCAAGTAACTACTACAAAGCCCAAAAATCCATGATATTTTGACCTAATTCTCTTCCATACAAATACACAAACTCAAGACAATAACAAGGACACGAAATCCTGCCTCCAAGAACACTCTTCAAACTTCAAATTTTCATCCAAAAAGTGAGATTCGGTTTTTGACTTTGAGGCTATTTGAATCATTTACAGCATCTAAATCATGACATATTGCATAAACTGAATCAAGATTGTTCTTGTTCTTATTTTTTTCGATTTTGATTATTTATGTAATGATACTGAATTCTAACCATATATTCTTGTTAGTTGTGATGTTTAGATGATTTCTGGGCAAAAAGATTGAAGAACCATGACCTAAACCGAAAGTTGCCATTGTTAGGGTTCTTGGACAAAATTTATGGTTTCTCAATTTAGCTATTATAAATTGATTCTAAGACTGTAAATAAACTGTGTGATGTTTGTGGATCATAATCATGTGATCAATTTGATGAAACATTACGTATTTGTAATAATATGAGATTTGCAGGTTTTATTCGCAGGAAGTTTCACAAGTGAATTCGCAGGAAATCTTGCAGGTACAATGAAAAAGATGAACCTGCTTGGCGCGCAGCTGGAATTTGAATTATTGATTTAATATTTTATGAATTTGTTTGAATATGATATCAGTTGATGTTGCTTGGCCCAGTGGTAATGGTTAGCGCGTATTGTTGGTGGTAACCTTGGTTCGATCCTTGGTGGCAGCATTCTTTTTGTTGATTTTTCCCTTTATTCATTAATATATTATGAATTGTTGTTGTTGTTTTAGCAGACGCGCCCCATGTGGCTTAGTGGCTAGAGTGTTTGGTTGTTGGCTGATGTGCAAGGGTTCGAATCCAGGTTCCCACATTTTTTTATAATTGATTTGTTTTTGCAGATTCAACATAAAACAATTGATGCTTATTATATGTTCACCAGCGCATGCTGGCTCAGCTGGTTTTGAGAGCTGTGGTTGAGGTAAGGGACCTGGGTTCAAATCCCAGGTCCTATCTTTTTAGTACTTTGTTGCATTTTCTTTATTTTAATTATTTTTTTTAATTTTGATTTAAGTTAATATAATTGAAATAATTTCTAAACAATAATTCATAATATTTTCCTATAAAACTTCATATTTTCAAAAATCATAATTTATTTTCTTAAATTTAAATTGTTTGTATTTATCTTATAAAATATTTATATATATAATTATTATATTTTTTGTAAATAGATTAATAATATATTTTAATTATAATCAAAACCCTAATTTAATTAACCCTAGTTTTTCTTAACCCTAGTTTTTCTTAACCCTAATTTTATTAACCCTAATATTTAACCTAATTTTTTCTAATCCCTAATTAAATCATTAATCATTATGTAAATAGTTTATTATTTGTTTATTATTATTAATCTTATTTTCCTAATTAATTCTTAAAAACTTTTCTAACATTAATTTTTCTTGCTAAAATTCTTATTCTTTTATTTTATTATTCTAACCTTTATTCTTATTTTATTATTACTAATATTTAATTATTGCTTATTTATTATTATTATTCTATTTATCATTATTATTATTTCTCGATTATATTGTAATTGTCCCAAAGCCTTGTAATATTTATAGGTTTATATTTTTTGCTTTATTTATTGTAAATATTTTACTGTGTGGTTAGTAATTTAGGGTGTGTATAACATGTTTGTAATTAAAATCAACTTAGAAAATTACTTTAAAAAAGATAAATACTTGAAAATGAACACGCACACACGTAAGTCGATCTTTGATCGCCATCTTGCACTTCCTAGGGTTTCCTCTCAGTTGCCTAATTCAAAAGGTCAAGTAGGGTGTCTTAAGAAAAGTCTCTTCATAAATATCATCAAGTCCCTATAGTTTTAAAGATCAAGTCCCTTCGAGGTTGCCTACGATAAATGATCTTGTCCCTTCGAATAAAAGATGATAAGTCCCTACGAATTGCTAAAGACACCCTACAGTTGCCTATATCCAGATGACCCTATACATGTCCCTTAATACATCCAAGGTAATGACTATATATTCCTTAATAATAGGGATAGTCTTACCATTGAAAGAACATACAAGAACAGGAAAGATTTAATCTAGGGTAGGTTTCTCATAGTTACTTGCTCACTCTTCAAAAATACTCTTAACACCCCACTTTTCAAACAATTTTCAAAAACAAGGCTTTGTAAACATCCATACAAGGATCATTACAAAGTACTTAGAATTTTTCTAATCACACACTACACCTTTTGCAAACAAACAAAGTGAGCTAAGTAACTAAGAGCCCATGGATAACCATGGATATAAAGGGTGCTAATACTTTCCCTTTGTATAACCTACCCCCCGAACCCAAGTCTTTTAAAAATAGGTTTTTCCTGTTCTTTTATGTCCTTTCCTTATGGATAAAATAAAAGTCGGTGGCGACTCTTGCTATCTGCAACATTTATAGAAAGTCAGCTCTCCCACCGTGTTACAGAACTGGCGACTTTGCTGGGGAGTTACTAAGTAAAAGAGGGGTACCCTTAGGAATTAGATCACTTTAAAATTGTTTGCCTTGTTTGCTTTATACTTATCTGTTGGGCTGTTATGTGTGAAAGATCCTAACCCGGATCTAGTGTACCTTAGGTAAATGGCAATAGACCAAGGAAACTGTACGGCGTATACCGATATGGTTGATCTGGTGGCCATAGTTAGTGTGACTTCTTGGTTGGTGCTTATGTTCCTTAAGTAAGTTAAGGATAATATGGGGCTGCCATATGTTGTCAATACACTAACTAACTTTTAGAACCTTAGTCATCCCATCTTGGCCTTTAGAAAAGTAGTGAGATAACCAGCTTTGGTGAAGACTGAAGTTGGTTGATACTCGATACTACGCTCATTGAGATCCTAAACTTGGAGGTTTTTGGTTGGCAAGTAAGTTGCCTACTGAACAACCACCCTTGGGAAGGATCAATGATATTGAGATCCCTTAGATCTCGGTTACGTTTGTAGGACAGGATGAACCAACTAAACTTCAGGGGAGGGTACTTACCTTTAAACCTCATGCAAGCCTTCAAACCTAGGGCTATTGTGTGACTTGTTTGTGTGTGCCACATGTTTGTGATTGAGCATAACATCATAGTATCATCATGCATCATAAGCATAGCATTTTCACTAACCATTTCAAGGACCAAAGAATTTATCTTTGTTCTTTGTTTCAGGTCATGGCTTCTGCTCGTTGGAATACTATCCGGATCAACTTTGTAGGGATACCTCCTAAGCTTAAGGAATTGGTCTCTCAAGCTTCTGAAAACTCCTAGTTCATCATGAGGCATGGTCATCTACTGGATCTAGTCACTTCAGGGTTCAATGAAGACATGATGAGTGTTTTGTTTCATTTCTTTTATCCTAAACATCATTGCTTCACATTCCCCGACTATCAGCTGGTTCCTACAATGGAAGAATTCTCCAAACTACTGAGTATACCTATCCTTGATCAGAGACCCTTCACAGGCTTAGAGAAGGAGCCTAAACCTGAAGTCATTGTTGCAGCCCTACATCTGAAGAAATCAGACATTGTCCTAGAAACGAGAAGCGGAGTTAAGGGTATTCTTGCTAAGGTATTGATGGATAAAGCTCAAGTGTTCCTGAAGGCTATGAGTTATGATGCTTTTGAGGAGATCTTAGCCTTGTTAATCTATGGCTTAGTTTTGTTCCCTAATCCAGACCAGTTCATAGACGTACATGCCATCAACATATTTCTGACTCGCAATCCAGTGCCTACATTACTTGGAGACATCTTACACTCTCTTCATACACGTACTACGAAGGCACGGGGAACTCTGATGTGTTGTATACCTCTATTGTCTAGGTGGTTTATTTCTCACCTTCCTCGAGCAGTGATGAAGAATGAACAAGGGTTCAGGTGGTCTAAGGGGATTATGTCACTTTCTCATTCAGATATTCATTGGTGCTCTCGATCTATGGAAAATGTTACTATCATTAACCGTTGTGGGGAGTTCCCTAATGTGCCACTTCTAGGCATAAGAGGGGGCATTACTTACAACCCTTCTTTAGCTCTACGTCAGTTTGGTTATGCTTGGAGTGATGGTCCTCATGACATGCTTATTCAGGGTGTTGTGTTCGATTACGACAACGATCTGCAAGGTTACTGGCAAAGGTTTATACGAGCTTGGGGTAAAGTGAACAAGGTTGACAGCAAGACTCTGGAACCAAAGTACACCATTCCTATGGAACCTTATCTCATATGGGTACGATCTCGTGCTCAGACTCTTATGATGCCATATTCTGCTATCCTACCAGTTACCATGGAGCATGTTGCAGAAGGAGATGCTCCTTATATCATTCTTCATCCAGACATGCCCACTGACATGGAAGAGTTCCAGAGGTCCTGGATCTAGTTGAAGGAACAAAGGGATACTTTTAAGACTCATTTCAAAGCTAGTCAAGAAAGAATCCTGGAGCTAACAAAACAACATCACGAGGAGCGGAATCTCAACTCATACCTCAACACAAAGAGGAAACGTCCATGGGAGACTTAAAACCCCATCTTTGTATTCATTTCATTTTTGTTGTAAGCCCAAGAGGAAAACAAGTTTATTGATTACTAATAAAAGTTTACTTTCTGGTTGTTTAAACAAATTTAAACCTTGCGGTCCTTGAAAACATTGCATATGCATTTACATACCATATCATTGCATCACAGGTTTCTTATGAACATGTATCTTATTTTCTCGCTGTTTATTTCAGCAGAAATGGCTCTTGAACAGACTTTCAAGGATCTCCAGGCTCAGAATGCATAATTCCAAGAGTTGATCCTGAACTTGTCCAAGGGACAAGATGAGCTGAAGACACTGTTGGCTAAGAAGAATAACAAGACTAGAAAATCAGGAGGCCTTATCAATCTGGGAAGAAGATTCAGAGGTCCTATCAAGACAAAGGAAGAGGTTGAGGATTCTGAGTCTGAGAATTATGAGAAAGAGGGAGGTAGTCTTCATGATACTGTGGGAGATTCTGATTCTGAAGCAAACTATTATCATGATCCCGCTAGTGAGGAGAAATACAAGATGTTGGAAGATAGAATGAATGCTATAGAACTACAAAAATCTTCTGGGCTTGATTTTGAAGATCTGAGTTTAGTTTCTGGAGTGGTTATACCTATTGGCTTCAAGGTTTCTGTTTTTGTGGTGTATGATGGTGTCTCATGTCCTAAGCTACACCTGAGATCCTATGTCCGGAGGATTCAGCCACATACTGCTAACAAGAAGCTGTGGATTCATTTCTTCCAAGAGAGCTTATCTGGAGCTCAATTGGAATGGTACTATCAACTTGAAAGTGTTAATATTCGTGATTGGAATGATCTTGCTGAGGCCTTTTATAGGAAATACCAATATAATGCTGATTTAGCACCAACTCGCATGCAACTCCAAAGCATGTCTATGGGTGCTAAGGAGAGTTTCAAAGAGTATGCCCAGAAATGGAGAGATCTGGCTGGCAGAGTTCAACCTCCTCTGACTGACAGGGAGCTGGTGGATATGTTTATGAGTACGTTGAATATTCCTTTCTTTAGTCACCTCATTGGAAGCTCATCATCTGGTTTCACCGAGCTGATAATGACTGGAGAACGTGTGGAAAGCGGTATAAGAAGTGGTAAGATACAAGTGGGTGCCTCTTCACCAAGCACTGCTAAGAAGCCCCCTAGTGGAAAGAAGGAGTCTAATGCTGTGTATGGTCAACATAGTCGTAACAGGAATCACCAATCTGTGGGAGCAGTTCACATCTCCAACCCTGCCCCTGCAGCACCAGAGCAACAACAAAATAATCAACAGAAGCCTATAAGACAGTTCACCAAGATCAACATGTCACTAGCCCAAGCCTTGCAACACATGTTGAAAGGGGAACTAATTACTTTGAGGGATCCTCCTCAGAATCCTAATACAACCTCTCCTCGATACAATCATAATGCAAGATGTGCATATCATTCTAATAGTCCGGGACATGACACCAACAACTGCTGGGTGTTGAAAAACAAGATTCAAGACATGATTGAAGCTGGGGAAATTGAATTTGACCCTCCTGGGACCCCAAATGTGATCACTGCTCCTATGCCCAATCATGAGAAGACTGTTAATGTTGTGGATGAGGTTTCTTATGTCTCCTCAGTAGCAGATGTGACTACTCCTCTATCCATTATCAAGAAGAAGCTAGTGCAGGCTGGATTCTTTCCAGGTTGCAATGAAGACTATTTCTATTGTGCCTACAAACCTGATAGATGCTGGAAGTTGAAGGATGGCATTCAATGCCTCATGAACAATTACACTATATTGTTTGAGAGGACTCCTTCTATTGAAAGTATGTGTGAACATCTGACTCGAAGCACGAAGCTTGAAGATATAGCTATGGTTGATAAAGTGCCAGTGAAGATTACCTCCAAAGGCCCTGTCAGGATCACCTCTAAAGGTCCTGTCAGGATTACTGCTGAAGGCCTTGTGAAGACTGTTGTTGAAGTTAGAATGGCTCCCATGATCATTACCACTCCTGGCCCTGTTCCTTATACTTCTGATAAAGCTATACCCTGGAATTATGGTTTCGATGTTTATATCCATGGTGTCAAGCAAGAACCTCTGGATGATGCACCTGTTACTGATGTTGGTCTTGATATTTACAACATTACTGGATCTAATAAGATTACTAGAAGTGGAAGAGTTTTCTCCCCTCAAGCTACCTCCAAAAGTCCAGTTACTCCAACTATTACCTCTAATTCTGGGCCAAGTACTGATGCCCGGGGCAAGGGTCATGTAATTGAACCTGTGCAAACTGAGGCACCGACTGCTGAAAATCTTTCTAAACATATGGAAGAAGTATTGAAGATCATTCGCAAGAGTAATTATGATATTGTTGACCAGCTGGGGCATACTCCCTCCAAAATCTCCATGTTATCTTTGCTGTTGTGTTCTGAGACTCGTGCTAAAGCCTTAATCAAATTCTTAAAGACTGCTCATGTGCCAAATGAAATTTCTGTGGATCAATTTGAGAATTGTGTTGCACATCTGACTAGTGATAATGGTTTGGGCTTTTCTGATGTTGATCTGACTCCTGCCAAGAGGAATCATAACAGAGCTCTACATATCTCCATTGAATGTAGGGGCACTACTTTGTCGCATGTACTGGTGGACAATGGTTCTTCATTATATGTGCTCCCTAAAGAGGTTCTGGACAAGCTCAGTCCTGAAGATGTTGTGTTAAGACCAAGTGATGTGGTGGTAAGGGCCTTTGATGGTTCAATAAGAGTGGTACACTGAGAAGTAGACCTTCCAATCAAAGTAGGCTCTCAAGTCTTCAACTCGACTTTCTATGTGATGGATACTCGTCCTGTGTATTCTTGTTTGCTTGGGCGCCCCTGGATCCATGGGGCAGGTGCTGTGACTTCGACCTTGCATCAGAAGTTGAAATATCCGGTGAAGAACAAAGTTGTCACTGTCTATGGTGAAGAAGAGTACATGGTGAGCCATGTGAATACTTTCAAATATGTAGAAATGGAAGGTGAAATGGTTGAAACTCCGTGTCAAACATTTGAAGTTGTTCCTTGCTCTGCTCTTGTTCCTCAGTTTGTCCCTGCTTCAGAAAGAGTTCTTGTGGTCACTACAATACCTCATGCAATGGGCTCCCTCAAAGATGCTAAAGCTGTGGTTGCAAAAGAATCTCAGAGGGCTGTTCGTCGTGCTCGTGCTGTTCGTATCACCAATCAAGGGGTCATAAGAGATCAAATCAATGTTGTGGGTGACTGTAATGAAGACTACAACCTGGATGATTGGATCTTTCCTACCATGGGTGATGGGCTCAACAATTGGAGGACTGAAGACGTTATTCCTATCTCCTTTAGTCAGGAGTAAATACTATTATTGTGTTTTGTTTTAAGTTTGCAATTTCAAACAATTAAAATTTTAAGCCTTGTGTCTTGCCCGGGGCACAATGGTATGCTTGTTTCGGGATGTCATTTCATTTGCATACTTCATTCAATAAAATCAATGGACGTTTCGTTTTCGTAAATATTGTGCTCCTTGTCTTTCTTTTATTATTATTTCTGTTTTATCAGCTATGTGTTCTTACACACACCCACATCACTAAATGCAGATCCTCATCCACTCTGGATCCTGTTGATAACAGTTCTACTATTTCCAATTATGACTTTGAGAATCCGATCTATCAAGCTGAAGATGGAAAGGAGGAATATTGTGAAGTGCCTGTAGAGCTTGCTAGGTTTTTACAACAAGAAGAGAAAGCTATACAGCCTCATGAAGAGCCAATCGAAGTTGTAAATCTGGGAACTTAAGAAAACAAGAAAGAGGTCAAGATAGGGGCTGAATTAGAAGATGGTGTTAAGAACAGGTTAATCCAGATGTTACGAGATTATGTGGAGATCTTTGCTTGGTCGTATGAAGATATGCCAGGGTTGGACACTGACATTGTGGTTCACCATTTACCGGTAAAAGAAGATTGTCGTCCAAAGAAGCAAAAGGTTCGTCGCATGCGTCCTGAAATGTCAGAAAAGATTAAAGCAGAGGTGATGAAACAGTTTGATGCAGGGTTCTTAGCTGTGACTTCTTATCCTCAATGGGTTGCAAATGTGGTACCAGTACCTAAGAAGGATGGTAAGGTGCGCATGTGTGTGGATTACAGGGATTTGAATAAGGCCATCCCTAAAGATGACTTTCCACTTCCACATATTGATGTTTTGGTAGACAACACTGCTCAGCATAAGGTATTCTCTTTCATGGATGGTTTCTCTGGTTACAATCAGATTAAGATGGCACCCGAAGATATGGAGAAGACTACATTTGTTACACAGTGGGGCACTTTTTGTTATAAGGTGATGCCATTTGGTTTGAAGAACGTCGGGGCAACATATCGGCATGCTATGGTGTCTTTGTTTCACGATATGATTCATCATGAGATAAAGGTATATGTGGATGATATGATAGCCAGGTCCCGGAATGAGGAACAACACCTTGATCACCTGCATAAGTTGTTTGAGAGGTTGAAAAAATACAAGTTAAGATTGAATCCAAACAAGTGTACTTTTGGAGTTAGGTCTGGTAAACTCCTGGGTTTCATTGTCAGTGGAAAAGGTATTGTAGTGGATCCTGCAAAAGTAAAAGCTAGACAAGAGATGCCTGCTCCCCGTACTGAAAAGGAAGTTAGAGGTATCTTGGGACGACTGAATTACATTGCGAGGTTTATTTCCCAGCTAACTGCTACCTGTGAGCCAATCTTCAAGTTGTTGAAGAAAGATCAGGTAATGGAATGGAATGACGAGTGCCAGGCAGCCTTTGATGAAATCAAAAGATATCTCCTAGAACCTCCAATCTTGATGCCACCAGTTGTGGAAGACCCTTGATTATGTACTTAACAGTATTAGACAACTCAATGGGGTGTGTGTTGGGGAAACATGACGAGTCTGGTCAAAAAGAGCAGGCAATATACTACCTTAGCAAAAAGTTTACCGACTGTGAAACAAGATACTCACTGCTCGAGAAAACTTGCTGCGCTTTGGCATGGGCTGCTCGCCGACTAAGACAGTATATGTTTACTCATACTACCTTGTTGATTTCAAAGATGGATCCAATCAAGTACATATTCAAGAAACCTGCTCTCTCCGGACGAATAGCGAGATGGAAAATGATTTTAACAGAATATGATATACAGTACACCACTTAGAAGGAAATCAAAGGAAGTGTGGTAGTTGATCATTTAGCTCATCAGGAAGTGGATGATTATCAGTCAATGAATTTTGAGTTCCCGGATGAAGACATTATGATTATTACCAAAGAACCTGGACAATATGACGGACCTGAATAAGGATCCCGATGGACCATGGTTTTTGATGGAGCTTCTAATGCGCTAGGTAATGGTGTTGGTGTTGTGATCATTTCCCCTGAAGGTTGTCATACCCCAATTACGGCAAGACTGTGTTTTTATTGTACCAATAACATGGCTGAGTATGAGGCATGTATCATGGGTATCAAAGCTACCATTGAGATGAAGATTCAGTTCCTGGACGTATATGGAGATTCAGCCCTAGTAGTTAGTCAGATTAAAGGAGATTGGGATACCAAGCATGAAAATCTCATTCCTTACAGAGAGCATGTGTTGTCCTTGATCCCATATTTTGAAGAGATTACCTTTGGACATATTCCACGAGGAGAGAATCAGTTGGCAGACGCATTAGCCACCATGGTATCTATGTTTGAGATTAGCTGGGATGATGATGCTCCCAAGATCACTATTGACAGATTTGAGAAGCCTGCATACTGCAATGAGATTGATATTGAAGGAGTAGAAGGAAATCCTTGGTTCTATGAAGTGAAAAGATATCTTGAAGCTCAGGAGTTCCCTAAAGGGGCATCTGTCAAAGATAAGAAGTTTCTGAGGAGGTTTTCTGCTAAATTCTTCTTGAGTAATGGAATTTTGTACAAGCGCAATCATGATTCGACTTTGCTTCATTGTGTGGATAAGAAGGAGGCAACAGAGATTATGGAAGACATGCATGATGGGATTTTTGGCACTCATTCTAGTGGTCATACCATGGCAAAGAAGATATTGAGAGCAAGTTACTATTGGTCTACCATGGAAACTGACTGCTATCAACATTCCAAAACATGTCACAAATGTCAGATTTATGCTGATAAGGTGCATATACCTCCAGCTCCATTGAATGTGTTGACTGCTCCTTGGCCTTTTGCCATGTGGGGCATTGATATGATTGGTGA
Organism: Lathyrus aphaca; assembly: GCA_963966055.1. Lineage (NCBI taxonomy): Eukaryota > Viridiplantae > Streptophyta > Magnoliopsida > Fabales > Fabaceae > Lathyrus > Lathyrus aphaca. The sequence goes on from OZ014522.1 coordinate 176,587,362, forward strand.
GATCAAGCCTACTGCTTCTAATGGGCATTGTTTCATCCTGGTTGCCATTGATTACTTTACAAAGTGGGTGGAGGAAGCTTCATTTGCATCTGTTACGAAGAATGTTGTGGCTCGATTCATTAAGAATAATCTCATATGTAGGTATGGCATCCCTGAAAGGATTATCACAGACAATGGCTCTAATCTAAATAACACCATGATTACTGATCTCTGCACGCAGTTCAAGATTAAGCATCACAACTCTTCTCCGTATCGGCCAAAGATGAATGGGGCAGTAGAAGCTGCCAATAAGAATATCAAGAAGATTCTACAGAAGATGACTGTTACATATAAGGATTGGCATGAGATGTTACCATTTGCTCTTCATGGTTATCGTACTACAATACGTACTTCAACAGGGGCAACCCCATTCTCCTTAGTCTATGGTATGGAAGCAGTTCTACCCATTGAAGTTCAGATCCCCTCCTTAAGAATCATGAAATATGCAGGCTTGGATGAAGATGAGTGGATTCAGACTCGACTTGACCAGATAAATTTGATTGATGAGAAAAGCTTGGCAGCTGTTTGTCACGGTCAGATGTACCAGAAACAGATGATCAAAGCTTTTAATAAGAAGGTTAGGCAAAAGGTATATCAGGCTGGTGACTTGGTAATCAAGCGTATCATATTACCACAGGGTGATCCTAGGGGCAAGTGGACTCCTACATATGAAGGACCATTTGTAGTCAAGAGGGTATTCTCAGGAGGTGCCATGATGCTTACTACTATGGATGGTGAAGATTTCCCACAGCCCGTAAACGCGGACATAATTAAAAAATACCACGCATAAAAAGAGACCTGCTAGGTTGACTGGCCTAGGCAAACATAAGGGCATCCCGGCGAACCAAAAAGGTTCAGGCAAAAATTAGGGATATATATAAAAAAAATGTACACCCGGCAAGTCGAAAACCTGAAAAGGCGGCTTGGGCAAAAAAGGGTATCCCGGTGGATTGAAAACCTGAAAGGGCAATCCAGGCAAAAGTTAGGGATTAAAGCGTATGACTATGTCTCGTTGGATCACCCATGTAACTCCAACTATTGGTACTACCTAAATCAAGTTCAAACAGATAAAGCTCAATCCAATCGTTTCCATCTCAAGAGCAAAGGATGAGATACTTGAAGATAATGGCAATAGTGGAATTGAAACTCAATAGGATTATTTCTCACATAGCTATTTTTCTTTGTTTTTGTAAAACTTTTACGACGAATTCCTCTTACTAGGATTTTTGTCTCCTTGTACAAACTTGTCTGTGTATAGGCTACTTTCTAAAATAAATAAAATCTCGTCTTTGAATTCAAATTTACTTTTACCTTGTTTACTTAAACGAAAACGTCAATTGGTTGTGTTTGAATGTATGTATGCTTTTAAATATGATTGATGTTTACCAGAAATGCATAAAATGCAGTAATAGTATTTACTAAAGACGAACGGAGGTAGGAATTCAACGAAGCTTCGCCGGTCCATCCCCACAGAGTAATCTTTTCAGATACTTCAAGTAACATCTCCCCTCGGATTTATGTCCATCTCTTTTATCCTCAGTCAGGATACTCAGGAACTTATTCCTTCAATAAAAGTACGACGAACGAAGACGGGAGGTTCTGAGTACCATACTATCAAACAAGACAGGAACGAAGTTCTCATATTCCTCAGCAACGAACCGGGATTTATTTTCCCTAGCCAGCAGTTGTTATACAGAGATACCCAGACGCTTCAGGCTACATGATTCATACATACATCATTTACATCATATCATAGCATACGCATCTATAATGCATAAAACATTTACTTAAGAACATCATGCCATACATGCATATTGCATAAACTAACCTTTTCTTTTCAGGATAGTTGCAGGCAGATAAACACTATCAACAACTCAAAACAGTTCAGAGACGATCTATACGAAGATCTAGTACTGATACTTAATTCAGGGATAATCGCTATGAAGATTCATTTCTGATAATCAATGCTCAAGTTGTCCTCGGAAGGGTACGTAAATGATCTATACGAAGATCTAGTGCTTAATCCAGGATATTTCCAGAGGAGATAATCATTACGAAGATTTATTTCCGATGGTCAACTATCTTTGGGATAGTGTGTAATTGATCTATACGAAGATCTAGCACTTAATCCAAGAGATTCTTTCAAAAGAAGTTCAGGGATAATCGCCCCGAAGATTTAATCCTGATATTCTCTTATCCTTGGGAAGGTATATAAATGGTCTATACGAAGATCTATTATCTAATTTGGGATATTTTCCAGAAGAGATAATCGCTACGAAGATTTATTTCTAATGGTCTATGCAACAGTTTATCTGTGGGATGGTACATAAATGATCGATACGAAGATCTTGTATTTAGCCCAAGATATTGTCAAAAGCAATTCAGAAAAGATCGCCACGAAGATTTTATTCTGATGCTTAAATTAAAGTATGTTCCTAAAGATGGTTCAGAGCCGATCTATACGAAGATCTAAGTACTGACACCTAATGAAGGATATTCTTTTCCCTCAGAGATAATGCAGAGACGATCTATACGAAGATCTATTGCTGGCATTCAACTCAAACCATGTTACATAAATGATTCAGAGACGGCCTATACGAAGACCTAGTACTGATATCCAGTGACAACATAAAGATACTACCACCTTCTGATATTATGGATGGCATCTATAAGCCCATCTTCAGTCCCTCCGAGTGGCATCTTTAAGCCCATTCAAGCAAATACAACCAATCAGCAGTATTACTTTATGCACCGGCGAGTGCAAATTTTTGGGCTTTTGTGTTCAATCCCCTTCAACCTTCCAAGTCACGAATGGCACACAGGCCAACCTAACTCCTCAGGTTTCAGAATATTGAACAGGGGCAGCTGTTGCACCCCAAAATTTGCTCTCCCCTAGTCAAGGTATTGTGTATCAAGGTATCCTAAGAGGTTCACAAGGTTCACAATTAGTCAAAAAGTTTGACAATTCCCTCAGACAAAGCATCCTCCTAAGCAATGCATCCTAAACTAGAGTTTTGAGTTTCATCAGGCTAAATGGATTTCCAAGGCCTCAAGTAAGCTTCATACCATCCTAAATGTCTTCAAGAATCCCTATGTCAAGTTTCAAGGCTTTCCCAAAAGGTTTGCTCAGTCAGATGATCAGATAGGCTAAAATCAGTCAAAGCAGTTAAAAAGTCAAACTGAGGTCAACTGTGGTCAAACCAAAGTCAAACTTCATGATTTTTGGCCAACATCAAGTATATGAATTAAAATTCATCATTTTATCAAGGGTTGATCATGATTCATCAAGGAGATTTCAGATCATCAAGAATCAGGAGTTTCTAATTTAGGGTTTTCACAAGAAAAGTCAACTGAACTTTGACCATCCATAACTTTCACATGCTTCATCAAAACATTCCGATCCAAAGCTCATTTTTAAGGAAATTTAATTCTATACAACTTTGTGTCTCACAAGCCAAGCCTAAAAATGCTTCATTTGGAAGGTATGAGCTAAGACATTATAGGACATTTTAAAAGTCAACAAAAAGTCAACATCTTCCAAAAGGAATAACTTGAAAATGGTAAAATATATGGACATGAGACCAATGAGGTTGGTTAGAGGACTCTCTAAGCTTTCCAAAATGTCCAAGAACACCCTCATAGCCTTAAAATTGAAGGAGATATGCCTTTGCAAAGTTGGGAAATTTTTGGGAGGTTTATGAAGCAAATGGGACCTTAAAACCAAATTTCTCCAAATGGGCTTGCAATATTGTGATCCAATCCATACAAAGACCTCAAGCACGACCCAAAGCAACCAAGTTCTGATTTTTTATTTTTTATTTATTATTTATTTTGATTTTATCCATTAAAAGTCAAATTAAATCTAAATAAAATATAAAAATCAATATTTGGACATGATTCTTCTTCTAGAAGATCTTAAAAATCATTTAAAGTTGATTGAAATCATGTAAAATCGTGCTAGCCTAAATTAGAAAGGTTTGATGAGATATTTTTCAATATTTGAAAGTGTGAATCTTCATGATCAAGTAACTACTACAAAGCCCAAAAATCCATGATATTTTGACCTAATTCTCTTCCATACAAATACACAAACTCAAGACAATAACAAGGACATGAAATCCTGCCTCCAAGAACACTCTTCAAACTTCAAATTTTCATCCAAAAAGTGAGATTCGATTTTTGACTTAGAGGCTATATCAATAGGTTTTGAAGGTTGCAATACATTCCTAGATGATCACTGAACCTATTTGAATCATTTACAGCATCTAAATCATGACATATTGCATAAATTGAATCAAGATTGTTCTTGTTCTTATTTTTTTCGATTTTGATTATTTGTGTAATGATACTGAATTCTAACCATATATTCTTGTTAGTTGTGATGTTTAGATGATTTCTGGGCAAAAAGATTGAAGAACCATGACCTAAACCGAAAGTTGTCATTGTTAGGGTTCTTGGACAAAATTTAGGGTTTCTCAATTTAGCTATTATAAATTGATTCTAATACTGTAAATAAACTGTGTGATGTTTGTGGATCATAATCATGTGATCAATTTGATGAAACATTACGTATTTGTAATGATATGAGATTTGCAGGTTTTATTCGCAGGATGTTTCACAAGTGAATTCGCAGGAAATCTTGCAGGTACAATGAAGAAGATGAAGTTGCTTGGCACGCAGCTGGAATTTGAATTATTGATTTAATATTTTATGAATTTGTTTGAATATGATATCAGTTGATGTTGCTTGGCCCAGTGGTAATGGTTAGCGCGTATTGTTGGTGGTAACCTTGGTTCGATCCTTGGTGGCAGCATTCTTTTTGTTGATTTTTCCCTTTATTCATGTAACTTAATATATTATGAATTGTTGTTGTTGTTTTAGCAAACGCGCCCCATGTGGCTTAGTGGCTAGAGCGTTTGGTTGTTGGCTGATGTGCAAGGGTTCGAATCCAGGTTCCCACATTTTTTTATAATTGATTTGTTTTTGCAGATTCAACATAAAACAATTGATGCTTATTATATGTTCACCAGCGCATGCTGGCTCAGCTGGTTTTGAGAGTTGTGGTTGAGGTAAGGGACCTGGGTTCAAATCCCAGGTCCTATCTTTTTAGTACTTTGTTGCATTTTCTTTATTTTAATTATTTTTTTTTAATTTTGATTTAAGTTAATATAATTGAAATAATTTCTAAACAATAATTCATAATATTTTCCTATAAAACTTCATATTTTCAAAAATCATAATTTATTTTCTTAAATTTAAATTGTTTGTATTTATCTTATAAAATATTTATATATATAATTATTATATTTTTTGTAAATAGATTAATAATATATTTTAATTATAATCAAAACCCTAATTTAATTAACCCTAGTTTTTCTTAACCCTAGTTTTTCTTAACCCTAATTTTATTAACCCTAATATTTAACCTAATTTTTTCTAAACCCTAATTAAATCATTAATCATTATGTAAATAGTTTATTATTTGTTTATTATTATTAATCTTATTTTCCTAATTAATTCTTAAAAACTTTTCTAACATTAATTTTTCTTGCTAAAATTCTTATTTCTTTTATTTTATTATTCTAACCTTTATTCTTTTTTTATTATTACTAATATTTAATTATTGCTTATTTATTATTATTATTCTATTTATCATTATTATTATTTCTCGATTATATTGTAATTGTCCCAAAGCCTTGTAATATTTATAGGTTTATATTTTTTGTTTTATTTATTGTAAATATTTTACTGTGTGGTTACTAATTTAGGGTGTGTATAACATGTTTGTAATTAAAATCAACTTAGAAAATTACTTTAAAAAAGATAAATACTTGAAAATGAACACGCACACACGTAAGTCGATCTTTGATCGCCATCTTGCACTTCCTAGGGTTGCCTCTCAGTTGCCTAATTCAAAAGGTCAAGTAGGGTGTCTTAAGCAAAGTCTCTTCATAAATATCATCAAGTCCCTATAGTTTTAAAGATCAAGTCCCTTCGAGGTTGCCAATGATAAATGATCTTGTCCCTTCGAATAAAATATGATAAGTCCCTACGAATTGCTAAAGACACCCTAAAGTTGCCTATATCCAGATGACCCTATACATGTCCCTTAATACATCCAAGGTAATGACTTCCTATTCCTTAATAATAGGGATAATCTTACCATTGAAAGAACATACAAGAACAGGAAAGATTTAATCTAGGGTAGGTTTCTCATAGTTACTTGCTCACTCTTCAAAAATACTCTTTACACCCCACTTTTCAAACAATTTTCAAAAACAAGGCTTTGTATACATCCATACGAGGATCATTACAAAGTACTTAGAATTTTTCTAATCACACACTACACCTTTTGCAAACAAATAAAGTGAGCTAAGTAACTAAGAGCCCATGGATAACCCTGGATATTAAGGGTGCTAATACCTTCCCTTTGTATAACCTACCCCCCGAACTCAAGTCTTTTAAAAATAGGTCTTTCCTGTTATTTTATGTCCTTTCCTTATGGATAAAATAAAAGTCGGTGGCGACTCTTGCTATCTGCAACATTTATAGAAAGTCAGTTCTCCCACCGTGTTACAGCATTGACTACCGACAGCTTAATAAAGTTACCATTAAGAACAAGTATCCACTTCCAAGGATTGATGACTTGATGGATCAACTTGTGGGAGCTTGTGTTTTTAGAAAAATTGATTTGCGGTCGGGATATCATCAAATTAGAGTGAAAGAGGAAGATATTGAGAAGACGGTATTTAGGACCCGGTATGGTCATTACGAATATGCAGTGATGCCTTTCGGAGTGTCTAATGAGCCAGGTGTGTTTATGGAGTATATGAACTGAATGTTCCATTCTCACTTGGATCAATTTATTGTGGTATTTATTGATGATATACTGATCTATTTGAAGTCTAAAGAGGATCATGCAAGACATTTGAGAATTGCATTGCAGGTGTTGAAAGATAACAAATTGTTCGCCAAATTCTCCAAATGTGAATTCTGGTTGAAGACGGTGAGCTTTTTGGGGCATGTGATATCTGGTGAAGGTATAGCACTAGACCCTTCAAAGGTCAGTGCTATGCTTGAATGGGAACCTCCAAAGACGGTAACGGAGATTAGGAGTTTTATTGGTCTAGCTGGTTATTACCAAAGATTTATAGAAGGATTTTCTAATTTGGCGCTGTCACTGACTCAATTGAACCGGAAGAGTCAAGCCTTTATTTGGGATGCAGCTTGTGAGAGAAATTTTGAAGAATTAAAGAAGAAATTGACTTCGGCACCAGTACTAAGTTTACCGAATCCAAATGAAGCTTTTGTTGTGTATTGTGATGCATCTAAAATGGGTTTAGGTGGTGTGTTAATGCAAGTTGGTAAATTGGTGGCATATGCTTCAAGGAAATTAAGGATACATGAGAGGAATTATCCTATCCATGATCTAGAATTAGCGGCAATAGTGTTTGTATTGAAAATTTGGAGGCATTACCTTTATGGTTCGCAGTTTGAAGTCTTCAGTGACCATAAGAGCTTAAAGTACTTATTTGATCAGAAGGAGCTTAATATGAGGCAAAGGAGGTGGTTAAAATTTTTGAAGGATTATGATTTTAATTTGAGTTATCATTCAGGAAAAGCAAATGTTGTAGCAGATGCATTAAGCCGGAAGACGATTCATATGTCGGCTATGATGATGAAAGAAATGGAATTAATTGAGCAATTTAGAGATTTGAGCATAGTTTGTGAAATGACATCTGAAAGTGTTAAACTGGGAATGTTACGGATAAATAATGAGTTTCTTGATATGATTAAGGAAGGCCAAAGGGGAGATGTGAAATTGGTGGACTTAATGCCTACTGAGGGAAATAATCAAGATGATGATTTTAGTTTGCATAAAGATGGTGTTTTTAGATTTCGAGGAAGAATTTGTGTGTCCGACATTGTTGAACTAAAGAAAGCAATTTTGGAAGAAAGACATCGAAGTAGCTTGAGTATTCACCCAGGAGCTACGAAGATGTACCGTGATTTGAAGAAATTATTTTGGTGGCACAGTATGAAGAGAGATATCGCGCAGTTTGTTTATGCTTGTCTAATATGTCAGAAATCTAAAGTAGAACATTAGAAGCCTTCGGGACTGATGCAACCATTAGGAATTCCAGAGTGGAAATGGGATAGTATTGCTATGGATTTCGTGACGGGTCTACCGAATACGGTGAGAGGCTTTGATGTTATTTGGGTAGTTGTAGACCGGTTAACTAAGTATGCACACTTTATTCCAATCAACATCAGTTTTCCATTAACTAAGTTGGCGGAAATCTATATATGGGTTGTTGTAAAATTGCATGGGTGTCGGCTAGTATAGTATCGGATAAAGATCTGCGGTTCACTTCTGAATTTTGGAAGAGTTTGCATGGAGCTTTTGGTTCTTAGTTGAAATTGAGTTCGGCTTATCACCCACAAACAGATGGACAATCTGAGAGGACTATCCAGTCATTAGAGGACTTGTTGAGAATTTGTATGTTAGAGAAAGGCGGTGCTTGGGGCTTTATATGGTAGAAGATATAGAACGCCTCTATGTTGGTATGAGACAGGTGAGAATGTTATGCTTGGACCTGATATTATTCAACAGACTACCGAGACTATTCAAATGATCAAAGAAAAGATGAAAGTGTCTCAGAGTCGACAGAAAAGTTACCATGATAATAGAAGAAAAGACTTATAATTCAGTGAAGGTGACCATGTATTCTTGAGGGTCAACCCAATGACAGGTGTAGGACGTGCTTTGAAATCTAAGAAGTTGGATCCTAAGTTCATTGGACCGTATCAAATTATGTAGAGAGTGGGCAAATTTCTTACCGAGTGGCGTTACCGCCAAAACTTTCGAATCTTCACGAAGTGTTTCATGTGTTGCAGCTCAGGAAGTATGTACCTGATCCGTCACATGTGATACAGAGGGATAAGGTGCAGATTCGCGACAACCTTACAGTGGAAGCTTTACCTTTGAGAATTGAAGATCGTAAGATGAAGCAACTGCGAGGTAAGGAGATACCTCTTGTGAGAGTGGCTTGGGGAGGAGTTGTTGGTGGAAGTGTTATCTGGGAACAGGAGAGCAAGATGCGGGAAGCATATCCTGAGTTATTTCATGCAGGTACATTTTCAAGGACGAAAATAAATTAAATGGGGGAGAGTTGTAACGCCTCAATTTTTATAAATTATTTTTATAAAATAATATGGGGAATTTTGGAATAATTAGAGAATTATTTGGTTTTTAAATAATAATATGATAATGAGATGGAATATTGTTATTTGAATTATAAAATAATAAGTTGGAGGTCCAAGGGACAATGGTGTAATTTGGATATGTTATGAAAAGGGAGAACACGATAGATTTCTCATTATCGTATTTTTGGCAAAGTAGAGAGCTCTGGAGAAAAGGGAGAAGAAAGGGAGATTCAAGAATCGTAGAATTCAAGGGTGAGAAAGCTCTGTTTGAATTCAAGGTAAGGGGGGAGGAAGGGTTTATATAGATGATCTAACATAGAAGGGTAATTGGGAGGTCCTTACTCCCTTAGGGTTTATGATTTCATAATTGAATTGTGTGAAATTATGATGTTTGATGAGTATGATCATGATAGATTATGTGTATGTGAATTTTGATGTAGAATGATGATTGATTTTGATGAACCCATGATATAATTGTGATTGGTGTGATGATTGTTTGTATATATAATTGGAGTTTTAAGGTTGAATTGATTGGGTATGGGATTATGAAGATGGTTGTGGATGATGTTAGATGGTTGGGGAAGATGATAAGAAACAATAATTCTCTTAATTTGTTCTATAAATGTTATGATAGGTGATGGATTGATGTTAGAGGTATAAGTGATGATAACCATAATAATTTGACTGTTTTAAGTGCTAAAAATGAAATAAAATGAACTGGAATTGGACTGGTGTGGACAGGTGGGAAAAAGGAGGTTTTTGCGGGAAAAAAATGAATTTCCACGCAAAGCACACGACACGGGTGGCCGTGTCAGACCCCTGGAAGATGAATTGGGAGGAGTTTTAAGAGAGATGGGCATCATAGGGTGTGACACGGGCCGTGTCACACGGCACGGGCAACCGTGTCACCCTCCTGGATTTTGGAAATTGATGATTTAAGGGCCACGCTTCAGACCACCTGACACGGGCCGTGTCAGAGGACACGGGTGGTCGTGTCAGACCCCTGCATTTGGAGTTTTCGCGTCGTTTTCAAGTCAGATTTGATCTATTCTTTTAGTTCAGGTTCATGTAAATAGACTAAGGCATAGAGAACAATGTTGGTAGTAATTATAGGACTTGACGACCAAAAAAATTAGTGAATGAATCTTAGATGGATAAGTGAATCATATAAACTTGCTAATGATGAATTGATTGGTGTTGATTATGATGATATATAATATAAGCTTTGTATAAATTATGTGATGAAATGCTTGTTGTTTAATGAGGATCATGAGGATCGTGTTGATATGACTATATTCATATGTGAATTGAAAATGTATGTTAAAATCGAGTTTTTGCATACCCATACATGTTGGGGAGGTAATCACGTCTCGGATGGAGCGTAAGTGATTGTTTGGATTCATTGGGAATCAATGGGTGGGGGATTATCATGTCTCAGTAGGAGCGTAAGCGATGCATCCGGTCCGAATCGATGGACATTTTATGAAGTCGGTACCGCATTTGCATTGTGTCATTGAGTCAAATTGCATTAATATGAATGAATGATTGATGATGTGTGCTATATTGGGTGTGTGCAAATTATCTCTTCGTATATGTTATTTACACTGTTATATTATGAACTTGTTTCTCACCCCTTTGTTTGTTTTGTGGCGTCTGTGCTTCTTCGGAAGTACAGATAACCCAGGTACCTGAGATAGACTTGGTGTTGCTTGATCGAGTCCTAGGAGCTCTGATACGTAACGGGAATGGAGATTTTTCCACTTGCTTTTATTTTATCTTTTAAAACTTTGTTAGTTACGTATCTTTGAATAAACCAAAGGAATTGTTTTATTGCTTTTAAAGATGTTGTGTCGTTGAGCACGTGAATGGTTGAAATTATATTTTTCACTGCTTATGAATGGAACTTATGTTTGATTTTGAATGTAGCCACTCACTTTGTTACTTAAACTCTGATTTTTAATGAGAACTTATATTAATATTGAAAACGGGAAAAAGTGGGTGTTACACCACGTCTCTCTCGTTTTCGATTTCCATCGCGATTGTTATGATTCGTTGTGATTTCTTGTGTTGTTGATGATGTTGATTCTTGCAGGTTGATTTCATTGAAGGTAGAATGAGATAATGCTCAAGATTGGTTGAGGTCGATTGACGATGATGGAGATTCTGAGAGGTTAATTTCGTTGAAGGTCGAAGGAGCTGAATTCAAGATTGATGATGTTGAGGAAATGGTGAAGGATTTTTTTTTTGAAGAATCATTGAAGGTTGGTTAAAGTTGATGATGATTGATGTAGAGAGATTCAGTTAAAGAGATTAGAGGATGAAGTCTCTTGCGATTGAGGTCGATGAGTATCAATGAAGATGATGATGACCTAAGAAGAAGATTGAGGAGTGGTTATGAATATGCAGAAAATTGAGGAATGGTTATGAATATTTTCAGAGCCATAGAAAGATTGGTGGTGGAGAATTCGGATGAAGATGATAAAGAGGAGGTGTTGGTTGGGATGATGAAGATGACGCTGCCTACTGAGACAGAAGTCGCGGATGGTGAAGAAGTGAAGGTGAATCCTGATGAATTAGCCTCCCCCTTCTATTATCAGTTGTTTTTTGTTCTAGCTTTTTCTTATCAGAATGTTGTTATCATTTTCTGTTCTTCTCCTTGTAACTGTAACTTTTTCTGTTATATCAGTTACATTTGTAACTGATTTTTCTCTTCTGTTAAATTAATCCCCTTGTAACTGATTCTATTTATTCATTGGAGTTTGTTATCCTTTTTCTTCTGTTATGGATTTCTCTGTTATCAGCCTCGAGAGAGTTTTTTGTGTCTAATTTTTATTGAAGAATTTGATGAAGATTTTTTGGTGTAACTGAATTTTTCAGCTTTATTATTAATTCTGAGTTTAGTTTCTAACTGAATATTTTTTGTTGTGAATTCCGTTATATCCGTTTTTTTCAGTTATCAGTTTGTTTGGTTATGAGGACTTTGATTCTGATAGTTATTTTATTTAGGAGTGGTGAGTAACCTCAGTTTTTTACCTTTGAAGAACCTGCATTTTCTCTTTCCCTGTAACTGATTATTTTTCTAACTGTTTTCTGTTATTTTTTCCAAAATATGCAGTAGGATTATATAATAGGCCCCTCCTTCTTTTCCTTTTTGTATTGGCACTTTTTGGTATTGGCAACTGTAATGGGCCTTATTTATCTTTGAAATTGAATTACCAAGAAAGACTATAGCTTGATATGGTTTGGTTGGAATTAAAGGATGGATTAAAATTAAATTGGTTTAATGAGACTGATTGGTTTAATGAAATGAAGTTAAAGAAAATGATTTGGATAATGAATATGGTTTTAGAATTTGAATTAAAAATAATGCTTGCGGGTATTTAGACAAAGAAATTGGTTAATCGGTTTGTTGGATATTTGAAATGGGTATCCAAACGTGGGCCTTTGAAATCCAATGGTAAAAGGGGATAATAATGATGATCCTTAAATCCGAGTTAATTTGCAAATTGAATTCAACCCACCTAAATTGGACGATAAATGACCCAATTAACTCCACAAGAACCCATAACTTCAACTCTTTAATTCCCTAATACCTTGTCCTGATGACCAAGGATCTCTAGTATGAAACTCCAATTGGTCCCATATACACCAGTAATTCGATAACTTGCGCCTCCATCAACAACGAAATCCCTTTGAGAACTAATAGTCGCTGATGAACAAACTTTGCGGAGAAAACCCTCTTGAGGACAACATGGTTAGGGAAATAAACCTTAACCAAAAGTAATGGCACAAGAAGACGATGTTATTGATGACCACCTGACCAAAACCCTTGATTCATCTGATAACCACATATAGTGTGTGAATCCCTAATTCCATAATTCGTGAGCCAAACTCCAGTGAAGTAGAAACCACAAACCAATGGAATAACCTGATTTTTCAGATGCCTTAGATACTCAATGAAATGCATGATTGTGAATGTTAATGACCTAGTGGAAAATGCAGATGAATGTGAACCACAAGCTAGTCAAGGTAAAAAAGAATTAGGGCAAATTTTGAGGTATTACAGTAATCAGGAGGATGGTGAATATATAAGTATTGTTATACATGTATTGTATCCATATTATTGTCATGCATTCATGGTGGGTTTAGTGAAGACAGATCATTGCTCAGGAGGAGTGTATGTGATCCATGGTGAAGATAAATCATTGCCAAGTAGGGGTGTATGTGATTCATCTAAATTCTATTATGAATCAGGTTCAATTGAATGAACCATGGTGTATTGGTACCATATGCATTGTGTCAATTGTCGAGTCACATTGCATTATTATATGTTGATTGATTAGGTGTGATTGTGTGATTACTACTCTTAACATGTATTATGCACCGTTAATTATTGAATGTAGTTCTCACCCCTTTGTGTTTGTTGCATTTGTGGTTCTTTGGAAGTACAAATAATCTAGGTACTTGAGTGTGCATGGAGTGCATGTTGCTTGATCGAGTCTTAGGGGTCACTCTGATACGTAACACGGGATTTTGGGAGTTTTCAACATTTGTTATTCTTTATTGATTTTGTTATGTATCGTTATTCTTTTGAAAATATGGTGGACCACGATTGAAGTGGATTTTTGATGTTGTTGGTGAATTGCCTTGGTTTGGATTAAAATGTTATTTCCGTTGTTTTATTTTATTAATGAAAAGAGATTTTGTTGTTGGTTTTAATAATGTGGCGTCCTACTTTTGGTGTAACTTTGATTATTTTTGTATTATTTGCGTATTTTATAAAATAGGAAAGTGAGGTGTTACAACACAAGGGTCAGATTAGCTCCCTCATGGATGGGGATGAGAGGAAGATCATATGGTGTGATCTCTGGTTCGATGTCATGGTCGGGAGACGGGGAAGCAGTAGCTCCGTCTCACTTGAGATGGCTGGTTTTCCCAAGTAGGGGGTGAGTTTTGTTACTTTCACGCTGTTTGACGGGGATGTTACTGGTAATCTGGGCATTAACGGTATCGTCGTGGTTAACTATAATGAGAATCTTGATTTGTGTGCTTTAGTCTTTGAGATCCTGGGATAAAAGACAGGGAAGCTTGTTTCCCACATACGGCGCCACTGATCTTTCTAGTTGATCAAAACCTTTAGTGGGCCACGGACTGTGCTGAAGATGTTCGGTCTTCGAGGAGAAGAGAGGGTGTACATGCAAGGCACTATGGTGCTAAAGTAAGAAAACGAGCAAGGAAGTGAGCAAGTACGAAAGAAAGTGTTATTATGGTCGAAATTGAATACATGGCCTTCTCATGAGATAGGGTTTATATAAAGCCCCCATCGTGTGGCCAATGGTCCCTATTTTGGGCCTGGATCATGGATCGTCCAAAACTAAGTAATTGCCAGAAACTAGTCGTTGGGATAAGCACGTCTGCTCGGATAGGGTGTGCGTCGGGCAGAAGTATAACCGAGTAGGAGTCATTCGCGGCTGAGTCTGGTGACTTCTCCGGGATATTGGGCAGAAGTCATGAACGGGGAAGGAAAAACGACCATGTTGGATTTGGCCGGTGTTTGCTCCTCGGCTGAGGGGTATCAAGCAAGTGGGTCCCCCTTGTCTTTGGGCCATTAGATCGTCCTGGATGTAGGAGTGGATTGAGCCACGCCTAGTTGTTGGACCAATCCTGAACAATAAGCGTGTGTACCACATCAATATCGTGCGAACACACGGGTAACACACCAGTATCGTGTGAGCGCACGGGTAACTAGTTACAAATAAGTGTGAATGCACGGGTAAACATTTTTATTTTTCTTTTAAAAATATGACTTTCTTTTATAAATAATTAACAATTTTCGGAAAGTCATTTTGTTTTTCTTATTAACATTTTTAACATATTTAACATTTTTTAAAACCACAAGTGCGTGTACCAAACCAGTATCGTGCGAACGCACTGGTAACACACTTGTATCGTGTGAGTGCACGGGTAACCAGATCAAAATAAATGTGAATGCACGGGTAAACATTTTTATTTTTATTTTAAAAATATGACTTTCTTTTATAAATAATTAACAATTTTCGTAAAATTATTTTTGTTTTTCTTATTAACGTTTTTATTATATTTTAAAAACATAAACGTGCATACCACATCAATACTGTGCAAACGTACGGATAACACATTGGTATCGTGTGAGCGCACGAATAACCAGACCAAAATAAGTGTGAACGCACGGGTAATACACATGTACCGTGTGAACGCACAAGTATCCAGGCCAAAATTTGTGTCAAGCACTAATAACCACGTTTAAATCCTTATGAATGCACAAATCCTTATGAATGCACGAGATATTTTCCCCATCCCCGTCCCCTCAGATCCCTATGGAGATGGAATCTTAAGAAAAAATTTATACTTTTAATTTGAGTTACTTTTTTTTCCAATGATTTCTATTTTAATATCATCAACACACTTTATTATAATAATTTTATTTTTTAATCGTTTTTAGCACATTGTTATTTTATTGGACATATATCTTCTTTTTTTTTTTGAATTTACAATTAAATATTTATATTTTCGATTTTTTATATATTTCATAATTTAATTGGTGACGTATATGCAGTCCACATCAGAACCCGTTCCAACAAAACAGATTTTCCCACCGATTAAATTAAAATAAAAACATTCTAATAGTGTTGGTTCGAGGTTTATTATGCAACTCTATAAAACTGCTGAGTTATCAACTTCTAGTTGAATAGCAATCCAATCAAAAAGAGGGGACTTTTTTTATCAAACAAGTGTTTGAATATTCGTAAAGTAAATAATTCGTTGCCGCAAGGCTTAAGTTTAGGTCAATTGTTTCCTAGAATTTCAATATCATTATTACTTTTTTTCTGTACAAGAGTTTCAATGCTTTAATTTTCTAATTTATTGTTTTTGACTATTTCTCATTTCTTTCCACCTAAGTATGTTTTCCCTTTAAAATAATGAAAGTATATCTATCATGGAAGAAGACATGGAATTTCCTAGAACAAATGGTCGAATAACTTAATACCTATATTAATAAATCATAATATATATTTATTCTAAAGAATTATATAACCCTTCTAATCAAGATCTATTTCCACCTAAGCCATATCTTAAAATTCTAGTGGCAATATAAATATCCTTCACACAATGCATAGATGATTGCCAATGATGGATCTAAATTGTTTCCTCAAGTTTTTATTGGTAATGATAATACTCCTCCTAGGGTTTCTTGCTTGGCTAGAAAACAAAGTAGCAAACTCAAATGAAGTAATGGAAGAGGTGATGCAAGTGAGTGATGAAATAAACCTATTATTTGAAGAGGATGGTGAGGAGAATAAATTAAGTGAATTTAGTGTTTGTTCTTTTTGTGGCAAATTAAGAAACATAATCACAAGATGCTCACGATGCAAAAATGCTATATATTGGTAAGTTTTAATATTTCATTATATTCCTCTTCTTCTTTTTTTCTTAAATCCAGCCTCATTAAATTTGATGATGGAATTAGAGTCAGTTTCATTTTTTTTTTTTACTTTAATTTACTTTTTCATTTTTTCTATTTTAATTTATTTTACTTAACTGTATGTGATTGTTTTCATCAGTTCAAAGGCATGTCATATCATGCATTGGAGATTTTTCCATAAAGACGAATGTGTTGAGATAATTTCTCCAGAAGATTACGAGGAATCATCTTTTCATGAACTACAATGCTTTCTTTTGGAGCCTGAAAACGTATAATATATATATATATATATATATATATATATATATATATATATATATATATATATATATATATATATATATATATATATATATATATATATATATATATATATATATATATATATATATATATATATATATATATATATATATATATATATCTTAGTTTGAGTCCTTTAGTTATAAAATAATATGTATTTTCTAGTTGATGCTTGGAATAAGAGCTTTTCAACTTCCTCAACAAAGTCAATGAACTTCTTAGCATCAATGAAAATTATATACTGATAAAACAAAAATTCCATATTGATTTTTCAAATAAGAGATTAGTCAAGAACCTTATGCAATTAAAATAATAGGTTTTGTAGTTCAAACTTAAAAAATAATGACAAAATTATAAATTTAAACTATATTTTTTTATATTTTTAAAATATAACCAAGTAATTATTTAAATTGAAGATTCTAATACTGTCTATTTTTGTAAGAAGCTTTTTATCATAAAAGATAATTTGGATTGTGAAAATATTTTTGAAAGTGCATTAAGAAAATTAAACAAGGTTAACTAAAGAGTGTGAGTTTACTTTTAATTGAGATTAATAATAAGTTGATGTTGACCTTTATTATTATTCAAACGTGTTTGTGTGTGAGAGCAAGAAAGATAAAAAAATAAAAATTCAACATTGTGAATACAGGAAAGCTCATTCAATGAAGATGATGTGGGAGATGTTGACTATATTGAAGGAGGAGAAAATAGTGATGAGTCGATTAAAGAAACAGCAAGAAAGTTTCAAGACGATGGATGTGCAGTTTGTGGAAATTCATGCTCCAAAAAATGCTCAAGATGTAAAGCTATAAAATATTGGTAAGTTGTTTCATAATATTAATTTGCTTAATCTTGTGAAAAGTCAGTCCAACTAATCTTGTGAAGTCAATGTCACCTTACATGTTTTTGTTTGTAATTTATTTCATTCCACTATTCAATACTTAATTATAACTTATATTATAAGTTATAAGTGTTAATAAAGTCTTTTTTAACCTATACAAAGACATGAGATTGTAACATAAATCTTGGTATAAGTAGTTGGTTAGTTGGACGCTGACGACAAATGTTGAGAGAACTCTTAAATATATATACACTGTTATTTGTTTTTGTTTTTTTCTTAAATAACATCAATGACACTTGATTAACCCTTAAATTAATGTTATCACTTCTTTAATTTTTTTTCATGTAACTTTTATACAAGTTAAAAGATAAAATTCAAAAGTTATGAATAAAAAAGCAAAGTATCTGTAAAGTTAATGAAAGAGAGAATATATAAGTGAATTTCAAAGAATGATAGTGTTTCATAGTGGAACTAGAATGGATCAGAAAAGTGAGAATGTAAAGTTAAATGTGGTGATTATGAGTTTTCGATGTGGGAGAGAAGGGGTTAACCTACAAGATTAGTATTATAAAGTTCAAGCCAATATGAGATTGAAAAGTGATGTTTGAATTAGAGATGAATTTGAATGTGAAGTGATGTGTTTGCATCTTTAAATAGGAAAAATGGTTGATAATTGAACGCGTGTGGAATGACGGTTGTAGTTAACCTCCATATTAATCAGGGTGGTTGACATGACATTCGTATGAGAGATTACAGTTGAGAGAAATCAGTACCCAGAGGAGATCCAAGGTACTTTCAACTCATTCTTTTCTATGGAAGTCGCCTAAGAGTCTTTTGAGTACCCTTAATACCCTGGTTGAAAAGTTGAAGTTTCTTGCCCAGGATGTGACTAAGAAAAACGAGGATTTAGCTTCCTCCCAGGAATCTTTGTCGCTCTAGAAGAAGCTAATTGGTCTTTAGATCCTTCCCGAAAAAGGATAAAAGGGCTATATAAGTCTCTTAAAGAGTCTCATGAGAGTTAGAAGAAGGTTGAGGAAGACTTTTGTGCGATGCGTCAAGATATTCTCTCTAAGGAGTTTGCCAAGTCAATTTAGAAAAGTTTCTCCATTGTCGAGGATTCATTTGATAGTGCCTTGAAGCATGTGGAATACTTTTATTCTACCGTGTCTATCTCCATAAATTGAGCTCGTATTGATCAAGCTATCAAGGAAGAGAAGATGGTCTTTTTGGATGACTAATGTGTCCCAATTATTTTTTGACCGACCTGCTTGTACCTGGCATATGTGAATCATTGTTATTTTTATCTTGTATTATATATACTTTATTTTATTACTTACTAATATTTTACCTGACTTTTGGTGTCGATTCTGGTCCTGGATTCATTTCACTGAGACTCATTTTTTCCTCTGAGTTTGTGCCCAAAGTTTATTGGACATCTTTGGATACCCTGTCCCACCAAGGTTTGGTAACCCTTTCCTACCCCTAGGAGAAAACCTGGTTAGAGGATGATGTATGCCAGACTCACCACTTCCTCTAGAGTGGTTTTCTATCAAGAAAGAGGGCGGGTGGGTTATTTTCCACTTTGTGGATTGCTTTTGTGTGTGTGCATTGATATCATGTGGTTTTGATTGTTTAAGTCATATGCTTATGGAGTTTGTGACAACACTTCTAAGTCTTTGTTATGGGATTTTAATCTCTATGGTTGTACCCTACACTCGTTGTTTCCTTTCATAATCATAAAGGAAAAAAATAATTTAGTGGAAATTTCTTATTTCTTAAATCATGATACATTATAGTAACGTGTAGCTTTTTATTTTTTAAAAATAAAACTTGGATTCAAATAATTGAGTGGGTATGCCATCAACTCCAATTTGACGGAAGTGGTGGTAGTTGTTTCTGACTTTGTCCGAATGAGCCCCTTCTGTTTTTTTGGTCAAGACAACCTACCTTACTTGCATGAGGTGTGATAGCCATATCTCTCAATTGTTAAGGGAGGTCACATTAATCTCCATGGTTTTTCCTTCATCTTATTTATCGTCCTGTTGAAAAGCCTTGTAAATCCTTTTGGCTCTAGAAATGTCATTACTTACTGTCACCGGCTTGTCGAGGACGTTGTGGTACTTCAGCTTGAGGTGGACCAAGGAAGATAGTGCAACCAAGGTTGCTGTGAAAGGATGGAATAGTATGCAATTGTAGATACTCTTGCAAGAAACTAACAGAAATTGGGAATGAATAGTCTTGGTATCCCTCCCTCCCTTCTCTTAAGGAGACCACCAACTCGATGTATCCCCAAGGATAGGTTATAATGTCATAAAAGGCTTGTAGATTGGACCCCATTTTGTCGAAGAGATCCAAGTACATGATGCCACAAGAGTCGCAACCATCAATAAGTATTATGGACACATCGAAGTGTGCAATTATGGTTGTTATGACCAAAGGAAAGATCTCGTTCCAAATCCCTCATATCTTCCCGTTATCCCAAATTCCGACCATTGGCCTTTTGGGCTCTTGGTTGAAGTGTTTCTATATATTTTGCTGACGAACATCAACTCAAAAATCTTCATCTTTATTGTACTTTTGGACATGTTTCGTTCCCTCATGGCACCTCCTGTGATTGAAGTGATGTGTTGGTGCTTCCCCTTATGTCTTTCTTATTTCTCGCTCCCTCGGCTACAAATTCAACACATTTCCTTCTTTGGAGAGTCTTCCCGACCCTACTTATCATCCTTGGTGTATTTGGCCAATCTCCCTTTTTTTTAATCCGCCCTTATATTGCATCCTTAACCTAGATGCAATCATTTATGTTGTGTTCATGACTCTAATGGAAACAGAAGGATTTCGATTTATTCGTCTGAACAGACTCTCAAACCGGATACGGGTTCCTTATCCTTGCTTCATTGAAGCCTGTATTTGTGCACTTTTTCTATATTCTCTCTCATAAATTGTTCGAGGGAGTGTAAGCGGTGACTATTCATTTTCTTCTTAAGCTGACCCTAACAACCAAGAGTTTTTCTTCATATTTAATATATGGTTGTGCTTTACACCCTAACAAGACATTCATGTTATTGGCCTCTTTACACCCTAATTATTTTTCCAGAACGCATACTCTTGCATCAGGCATCTTTCAAAGATCTAACACTTGAGACTTTCATCTAAGCTTCCCAAGACCACAACCACTTTGGTGAAGCAGTCAATGTATCCACACGGTGAAATTATCAATGAAAGCTTCGCACAAGTGGGTCCAAGAGTCTATACCCCTTGGTTGAGGGATGTGTACCATGTTATGGCTGATCCAACTAGAGTTAGGGTGAAGAGCTTACATTCACGGCTACGTGAGCATGGTATTAGCTTCAATGGTTTATCCAGTGATTTTAGGATCCTACCATGCAAGATGCTATCAAATATCGTATTTTTCTTCTTCATATATTTCTCTCCTCCAAGGATGGTAGACTGGGATCAGGAGAAAGAGTTCATTGCCTATTATGTCGTTGGCATCTAGGCAACTTCTGGATCTCTCCTTATTTAAAGAATGGCAGATTGGTTCCTTTGTGAAACCGCATCTTGTAGAGTGTTGTTCTTCAAATTAGCATGATGTAAACTTTCTTTAATCCGGAATAATATATTTGCTATGGCCTAAGAGTTCTATTGTTGTACCATGTGGTAAACACTGTTCAGTAGATCATCCTCTCTCTCTCTGCACGTCAAGGTTAGCCTGCAACAGTTGGAGGTCGGGAAACATTTCTTTTCCAAGTATTGTAGACATTAGAGGAGGTCTGAACAAAGGCTCGCCCTAGTGAAACTATGGTACGAATCCGAAGAAATGAGAAGGTTGAAATGCTCCTTGATTTACCCTAGGTTGGATAGGTTCTTTTGGCGAGGGAACAGATGGAGAAGGCACTTGGACTTGATTGTTCGTCCCTTGAGGAAAAGGAGGAGGATTTCTAGTTGCCTCAACGGCAGAGGCGACTTGTCGTTGGATGGTAAAGTGATTAGCTTTAAAATCCTCCATTGTCGAGAAATCTTATGGGAGATCGGTGAAGAGCTTGAAGTTTAAAACAAGTGATCAGAAAATGGAGATTTCTACTTCGATTGAAGGAAATGTGGATTTTAACGGATAAGATTCAATTGAATAAAGAGTGATTGTAGAAAATCATAGAAATCAAGAGCTTGGAGTTTACATAGTTTGAAGGTGTCAATATAGTTGCAATATTTCAAATTAAAATCTTCTTTATCTTGAATCACATCCATTATTTATGTTAAGTATATTGGTTACCTAGATTTTGAGGCTTAAGTTTTCTTAAAAAATCTAAGAAAACTGATAAGACCGAGTTACTTTTTAGAGCTTACTTTTTTTAAATAAACTTTCTGATGAATTAAATATCACTCTTTAGTCAGACGATTACCAAATTGAATTGTTGTGAGAAATTAGAATTCTTTTTGTTTTGCAGCTCACAAACATGCCAACATTTTGATTGGAAATCAGGACATAAATTCCAATGTTTTGTTAAGAAAACATCAACTCGAGAATGGTCTGCCAATGGAAATGTAATTATTGTTTTTCTTTAATACATATAAATGTTGAACAGTGAATTTCTAATTGAGTATTAAAAATGTTGAATAGCATTTTCTTTAATATATTTTGTTTTTCACAGGTTATAATGCCTCCAAATTTAGATGAAGTGAAAGATGATGATCATTCATATGATCCTCTTCGCTTGGAATTTTATTCAGGTCTCTTATATATAATTTTGTATATAGTTTGGTTTCATTCCACTTTTTATTTATTTCCTCAAATCTAAATAATAATAATTAATTGTATTATGGTTGATGCAGAAGAAAACACAAACACCAAGGCTCTGATTCTAAGTTCTCAGGTATGATTAAACATTGGAAATTTGGAACTATACCTAAAGAAAAATTTACTTGTTACTATAACTTGTGTTGCCATGCAGGAAGCTAGCAACAAAGTCCATGAAGTTGAAGAACAATTGAGAAACCTAAAACAAGAATTAGATATTATCAGGTATAATTGATTACATTGAATAGGCTTGTGGAATTGATGATTTGCACCCATTAATAATGTCTAAATCTTTGATGGTTTTTTCAGAAGTGAAAATATATCGCTGCAATCAAAGAATAACTATTGGAAAGTTAGAGCAAAATATTCTGCGGATAGACTTTACAGTTTCAATAAGGAAAATGAATATCAGGTGATTATAATTGCAAGAGATTTCAAGATTTAAGGGAGGTTATGATTGATTCTAATAATTGTGTTATACTTTATTTCAGTTGTTTATTTTGAAGAATGAAAATGAATTGATATCAAATGCTGAGAAACAAGCTCGTCAAATGGTTACCAATTTATCTCAAAGGATACATTGTTTGCAGGTTGAGGCTACTTTCATTTCATCATATTTCAAATGATTGAGGATACTTTCATTTCATCATATTTCAAATGATTGAGGATACTTTCATTTCATCATATTTCAAATGAGTACATTAATTAACACTAATCATGTAGGGTGGTAAACCATGCAGATTTCAGTTGAAACAGAAGTGGCAGAGAGGAAAAAACAAGAAGAAATTATACATAAGCTGCAGGTATATATACTTATATGATTGGAACCTTGTCGATTTGAAATATATAGTTTTTGAAAATATATAAGACACCTCACACTGAAATATGCAGTTACTTGTTATGGGTGACTACGGATCAATATCATGTCTAGTGTTTGAGCCGTTGTTTCGTAGGTTTGAAGGCAAACTATAGTGGAATTCTAAATTTCCTTGCATTTAATGAATGTAATAATGCAAACTCATTGTTAATTTACAGAATGAATGTAATAAGGCTAAAAGAGAGTTTCTAGGGCAAAACAATTATGTTGAAAGGCTTAGGCAGAAGCTTGATAATGTCACTAAATTTCCTATGAAAATAGCTCAAGAGTCGGGGGGGAAAATAGCCATTACTTCAAGTGTAATGTTAGCTGGTGAATCCAAAGTTTCTGCTGTTGAGGTATTTGTTTGTGTTTATCAATTTATTGAAACCATGCCTACTTGTTCTTTTCTTTCTCATTCTTTAGTTCATATTTGCATGTTTCTAAATTTATATTTCTTATGTTTAAATTCTATCTAGGTATCCAAGACAATCAGTTTAAGCAGAAATCCAACCTTGGCTAGTCAGGTAATTTGAGAAATTAAAGAGAGATTCAATTAGAGTGATTATGTTGTTGTGTATCATTACATGTGTGATAATTAAATATCTATTGCAGTGTTGTACAATTTGCTTAGGCAATGAGAAGGACATGGCCTTTGGTTGTGGGCACATGGTAAACTCCAAAAATTTTAAAACACATTTTTGCTACTTCATATACATTGAATGATCATTAACAAGTGATTCAAATGCAGACTTGTAGAGAATGTGGAACAAAAATTCGCAAGTGTCACATATGTCGAAAGAAGATCATCAGTCGTATCAGATTGTTTCCTGGCTGACCGACAATGGAGTTTGATTGACACTTTCTAAAAATGACATTATACATGAACATGTTATGCCGCTGATGAGCGTAATGCAGTCCAATCTTGACAGTTAGATATTACAATAATTTGTCAAGATAAATGGTTACACATGCTATATTATTACACATGTATTTGAGTTTAATGTATTTATGCAGGTATGTAAATATGAATGAAAAATATGTTTTTGGTCAGTTCTCCTTGTTTGTCAATGAAAATAGAAATGCAGAAATGCTACTAATAATACAACTAAATGTTTCTTAACCTAGAAAGATTCTTAACCTAGAAAGATTCTTAACCAAGAAATATGAATAGACTGTTTTATTCAAGGCTAGTGCAAGTGTGAGTTACACTCATAAATTCATTTTAAACAAGACAAGGCTTGATCGTAAAAAAAAAAAATTAAAAATTAAAAAGTTCAGTACAAAAGCATAAATCCTATAGAAAAGTTTGTATTCCAAAGAGAACACTAGACCATTTCTATGAAAAATTGACATAAGGTATAACTAGTAAATGTTTGGATGAAACCATGAGCACTTGATTTCCATCTAACCACTCCAACTCCCTTCAGGAACAAGATTGTTTAAATAAATGCATTCAGGGATAAAACGAGATTAACAATGAGAAGAAGAAAACAAAACATCATCTTTGATTGTGAATTTAAAGAACGTATATTCACAATAGGCAGAGATGAACAGCTTATTCAATTTTTCTGCTCCTTGCCAGTTTGGTCTGGAATTGGTTGAATTCTCACATAAGGTTTTCTCGTTAGAGTTTCTCCTCTTAGAGCAGCAACATAGCGATCATTGGTATTCTCCTTTCGCTGCAGCTCTCCAAGGTATTCTGCTAGTCTCTCTTTATTCACTTGTCCCATCATCTGAAATGTAATTAAAGCAACAAGATCGATAAGATACAGGATTTTCACCACAGGAAAGAAATCACCTCTAATAAGAAGTGCAAACTTGACAATGACAACTTTTTATTCTATATAAACAGGTTAGTTAACCTCCAAGATAAACTGCTATTATACTTGAGTCAAACCAAATCTTGCCAACTAACAAATGAGATTTAAAATGATTGCATAGTAAATTGAATGCAGAGTAAAAAAACAAAGAAACAAGTGGAGTCACTTTAGTAGAAAAATATTAGATTTTGTTTCTGAATAAAAAACATATGTTAATATTTGACCTCTAAAACAGACTAATAGTCTGTTATGATTTTAATCTTAAACACTGAAAATTGAATGAAACTTTGATCCCAAATTATTTTAAAAGTATGACTAATTGTATATTAACCATTAACACATTAGTTCTGTACTATCTAGGATTCGAAACCTACGTGGCCCATATACATTTAAGGTTCTATTTTATAATTGACCTTATTGAAGGAAAACAGATCAATTTGCAATGCTGGAATACCATTATAGCACACTTCATTTATTCAATGCATTGCGGTGGAAAAGTAACAAAAATGATTGAATAAGATTTAAACTAAGAGTATAGTTAGAGAAACTTAGAAATTCTACGGGATCAAGAAACTTGTTCTGAGCTAAATCGCACACCTTGAAGTAAATTGTGCAGTTATTACACATGTGATCAGGTGTTGGGTAAAGGCCAAGATTAAGAAATAGAGTCACGTGTCTGTTAGCTTACGTAACTAGGGTGATAGAAATCAAGCGGGATTATCGAGAAGTTACAGAAGATCCCTCTTCACATATTGATTCCTAGAGTACTTGGGAGACTCTAGACTTTTCCCAATGAGAGGTCCCAAGTCTATACCAATGACAAGATATATAATTCTCTAAGGCTCCCCTCTAATTTATATATAACAAACTAACTAACTAACTAACTAACTAATTAACTAACTAGACCCATCATAGGGTACAAACAATGAACAATCTAAGCTCTTAACAGTAATAGACCCATCATAGGGTACAAACAATGAACAATCTAAGCTCTTAACAGTAATAGACCCGTCATAGGGCTAGTTAGTTTGTTAGTTTTAAGGAATAAATGGAAAGGTAGATTGTGTTATATATAAATATTAGAATTTGAGAGAGAATTGGGACATTTGGAGATAGGGAGAGGCAGACCCTCAAAGTTCTAGTGTTGTAAACAATGGGATTTTTCCTATTCTTTGCACTAAGATTCTTGGATTCTATCAATCAGAAACATAGTACAAAGATAAACACCTCCTGACAACACTGAACAACAACCAGAAATGCAGGGAGAACTTCCTAAACATGACAACCAAATAACAGAATAGAGCATGGAATCAAGAAGTGTCTTATTAGAAAGAATTATGTGCCTTCTAGTATCCCACAATACAAAAGATTCTCCATGACTTCTTCCCTCCACCACCAATCACCTGTTTCTCTCCACTCCCATGAACTGCCAATTAATTTTCCAAAACTCCCAAATGGTTCTGTTTTACATATGTTTAATTGGAGTCAGTGAAAAGCTGAATACAAACTCCCACCAAGAGTCACATTATCCTCGAGATAAAAACCAAGAAAGTGAACTCGGTGTGGAGTAGATCATTGATAGGATAGGTAGATTTCTTCAGGTCTAGGAGTTACATTGACCAGAAGATGCCCCCTATATGTGGAATCAGACCATTGCTAGTTACTTTATGCAGTTTTCTAGTGACAAAAGTTATTAGTATATTTGTGGTTCCACCAGCAGACACCTGTGATAAAAAACACAACGTGATTAATTTAGAGTAGCTGTCATCAATTCAACCGTGCACTAACAAACTACAAGCATGATTAGTGAATGTCAATCACTATGCCTTAGGAATAGGGAATCATCTTGTCTTCATGTCTTTCTTCCATTCCTATGCCACCCCGACCCCATTCCCCACCATCACTTCTTTCTGTACTTAATGATGTTCTAAAACCCATCCTCTAACATACAAGCTTCTCAAACATCTCTTCGAACTGCTAGAATATCTCCATGGTTTCAATTCCCCAATCCCCCTGTCTACTTCTTCTCTACCAACCTTGTATTTCTTTGTTTGCACCATTCAGAACGGTTAGGAACAAGAGCTTTGATATCAAAATGACATGTACAGTCAGTGTTGTCAATTGCAGAAAATTTCAAATTCCACTATGATGATACAGTACTATAATATTGATGTGCCCTCTATTTGACAACACTTGATAACTAATTGCTTATCATGTTCAAATTTAATATTGTTGCACTATAGCACCATTATATTTTCTATTTGACAACACTATAAATTAACATCAAAATACAACCAAAACATAAAACTGCAGCATCTGAATACAACCAAAAACATAACATTAAAACAATACTAGACAGCAGTGTTTACTAAATAAATTAATAATAATGAAAAAAAGGTTTTTGGTTTTGACTTGCCAGTGACTCAGGGCGAGCCTTAGAACGGAGTTGTGATTCGAGTTGATCGCTGCGGGTATTTGTAATCTGCATCACACCGTAGCCGATAACTCCCGGAACAACGCCGCATATGGTGGCGAATGCAAAGAAAAAGGGTTTCGATTCGCGAGTTCTTCGAACGATCCATTTCCACGCCATCACCATCGCGACTTCTGCTGGGTTTCTTCTCACGTCTAAGTTCAATCGCACAACACAACTCGCATAAATATTTCTTCAGGTTACATGAACCAAATTGAATCAAAATTACGCCATTATTCAGGGTTTTTGGGACATCTATTATTTACTTTAATTAATTAATTTTTGTATTGTTTGCATTTTTGTTTATTTACTAGTACGATTGTCTTCGCATATCTGTCGTACATTTGCTGTTAAAAGAAATTAAAAATAAAAATAAAGATTTAAAATAATTAATTATATAAAATAAAATAAAAATAGTATTAATAAAAATAAGATTAATAAAAATTGATAAATATAATATAATATATATTTTACAAAAAAAATATAATTAATATATGTGGATATAATTTGTATTTCTTATAAAATATTTATGTAATGATTTAGTTTTATGAATATGAAATAATATCATAGTATTTGTACATTGATCAGTGCATTTTAATGCACATTCTACCATGTTTGCACTTAAGTATTTATTTGGTTTTCTTTGTTTATTTTTATATTTTAATTTGTTTTTCTATTTTACTTTATTTTTGGCTTAATTTAATTTTCGTACTTAATTTTCAGCTTTAACAACTTTTACGGAAATGATCATAATCGGAGTTTCAGGAATCTGATTGAGGCGTTCTACCAGTCGATGGAAAGGTAAGAGAGAGAGCTACAACTTTTGTGTTGGAGTCAAAGTCAGATTCAGAGTCATATTTTCCAGAATTTCGTTTGAAGTTGTTGCATTAGTTTTATTTAGTTTCGGGTCATTTAGAATTGGGTCTGGGTTATGTATTTGACCCAGTTGGATTGTAAACGAGTTTTTTAGGTTTTTCTATTTAACCTGGCAGCCGCAGCTATTCACGGACACACTTTTTACGAATTTATTCTTTACTTTCGAAGAGACGACTGATGGAGAACTAATCACTGAGATTCATCTACTGTAATCGGTTTCCACCGCAACCTTGAGATTTTATAATTTTCAATTAATTGCTTTTCCCTTTTAATATTATGTTATATACTTTGTCTACTTTATTCAATTATATAGAATAATATTGATTAATTTCGATTGCACATATCATTCCTTTACTTTATCGCATTTGCTTTATCCGCGCAATTTTCGTGTTTCTTTAATTCACGGAAGATTTAATCTGTTTGCTTAATTCAGAATTTAGGAATATAGGTCTTATAGGATCTTTTACGCTTGTTAATTGGTATTATTATCGAAAAGGGATTAGAATCCGCTTAGGGCATGAAAATTATGTAAATCGATGATAAATTGGGAAACCGAAACAGTAGATAAATCGTTTAGTTTAATTGCATAATCACTTATTTTAATCGCTTAATTGTTCTGTTTTTTTTATCGACCTTAAAACAAACCCCCATAATTCGGAATTCGGTTACCTTCGATTAATAACAATACAAGAATCCTTGAGAACGATACTCGAGTTGTCGTTACCGTTAACTACACTTTTAAATCACTTGTTTTTTATCCGTGCGCGACACGCAGATCAAATTGGCGTCGTTGCCGGGGATTCTTGTTGTTATTAACTGATTTTATAGTCATAGGTATAGTTTTCTTGCTAGTTTTTTTTCTTTTCTTTTTTTGTTGTGTTTGTTGATTTTCAGGGTTGCAATACCGGTTGCAGTATAGTGATAAGTTTTTCAGCCTTTCACGTAAGTTGGAAGCTACTGTTTCGATTTGCTCCGAATTTTTTCCAGAAAATCAAAAATAAATAGAAGAACAATACTCTTTTAGAATAAAATTCTAAAAGATTTTGACCCTCAAAATCGCAAATTTTGCGTTTTTCTATTTTATTTGATTTATTTTCTTTTTTCATATATTCAAAAAAATCTAAAAAAAATTGTGTGATCTTTATTTGATTTAATTAGATTTTTAGCGTTATTTTTATATTTTATAGATTCTATTTTAATTTCTTTTCTTATTTTCCATTCTTTTTAAATCTGTAGTGATTTTATTTGATTCTGTGTTGAAATTTATAATCATATCATGACTGATCAAAGAACTCTAAGAGAATTGGCTGCACTTGTGAATTATAATACTTTATGTATTGAATATCCTGATGTTGTTGATGCACCTTTTGAATTGAAATTTGGTTTAACACACTTGTTGTCAAGTTTTAATGGTTTTGCAAGTGAGGATCCACATAAGCATATGAATGAAATTCAAGTTGTGTACTCTACACCTTCCAAACCTTCACTAGAGGACCTTGTCAAGCAAATTGCTGCAAATAGTCTCCAGTTTCAGCAACAAACAGATTATAGTCTTCAGGCTTTGCAAACACAACTTGATCAACTTACCACTTCGGTGAATGCTATGCAGCAAGCTCAAGGATCAAACCAACAACCTTCGAAAGAAAATTATATTTTTCAAATAGAGTTGCCTTCTAAAATTGTTGATGATACTTGTATTAATTTGTTTGCAACTGGTTTTCCATCATTGTCTGATTTTAATGATGTTTACTCTTGTGATGTTTGTACTGACACTAAAATTTGCTCTGTTTGTGTTGAAGTTGAGGTTGCCTTGCAAGTTGATATTCTTACTACAAATGAGGTTGAAAATGAAGTTGTTCATGTCAATGAAGCTCTCGACACCCCAACTTCTCGAAACAAACCATCCATCGAGAAATCTCCTTCTTTAGAGTTGAAGCCACTTCCTAATAATGTATTTGAATTTGTGCAGGAAGAGAAATCATAGGAACATAAGAAGGGAATTGGATGGACTTTGGTTGACACTTGTGATATTAGCACATCCATGAGTATGCATAGGATCTCAATTGAAGATGGAACAAAAGTAGTGAGGCAACCCCTTAATCCTTTGATTCTTGAAGTTGTAGAAAAGAAGATCATTATCACCTGCACATTCAACACTTTTATTTATCGAAGATTCTTCTTTGATCCTGGAATAAAAGGCGAAGGCACTAATAAAAACTCCAAGATTAATGGATACTACCCAAAGTTACTCTATGAGATCCCCACTTTGGAAGAAGAGACTGTAGAAGAGCTCTCTTTAGGAAATGCTGCTTGTGTGATCACTTATCCACCTTGACTACTCGGGTGTGTTCTTTCCTTTCTCTCCCTCTTATTTTATATTTATGTCTTTTCATTGAGGACAATGCTTGTTTTAAGTGCGGGGGAGGGAATAATTTATTTTGTTTGTTTTTGTTTGTTTTGTTTTGTTTTAGAAACACTAGACATTTTTTTTAAGTTTTAGGCTATAGATTGTTTTGAGGTTAGTTGTGGAGACTTGGGAAAAGATCACAAGACCGGTATCATTTTAACACCTTAAGTCTCCTGAATATGGAAATCATTTTGAATACTTGTTATGTCATAGCCTTGAGTTCTCATCCTTTAATATCTCTTAAGTAGTTTATCTAGCAGTCAGTATCATCTAGAAATCAAACACTAAGTAATTAAGTTGATGCAAATAAGTGAATGATCTTGCGCTTAAAAAGAAATCTGAATAGGAATCCACCTTATAAGTTAGGTGACCCTCACCCGATCATTTAGCCTAACGGATGTGAAACCTTAAGAAGAAAAAAAATTTGTTGTTACTAAAGTAACTTTAAAATATTGTCAAGTATGAATTATAATCACTAACAGGCTTATTTACCATGTGTATGAATAGATAACGGGCTTAATGTGATTGCACTAGAATGAAAGAGAGCAAAAGGGAGGATGAGTAAGTTAGGCTTAGGTATAATAACATGATTCGAAATGGTTTGTATATGATGGAGGCTTATGACCACACAATTGCGGATTTGTGTTCTTACGATATCCTTAGTGTGTAAGATTAGTACCTATCGATGCTATCTTAATCGAAGAAGAGTTTGTAGCCTAGAATGAGTATCTGAATGATGTTATGTTTCTTGAATCTTGAGTTTATTTTTGCTCGGAGTGCAAAAGTTCAAGTGTGGGGGAATTTGATCAGTGCATTTTAATGCACATTCTACCATGTTTGCATTTAAGTATTTATTTGGTTTTCTTTGTTTATTTTTATATTTTAATTTTTTTTTTCTATTTTACTTTATTTTTGGCTTAATTTAATTTTTGTACTTAATTTTCAGCTTTAACAGCTTTTACGGAAATGATCATAACCGGAGTTCTGGGAATCTGATTAAGGTGTTCTACCAGTCGATGGAAAGGTAAGAGAGAGAGAGAGCTACAACTTTGTGTTGGAGTCAAAGTCAAATTCAGAGTCATATTTTCCAGAATTTTGTTTGAAGCTGTTGCATTAGTTTTATTTAGTTTCGAGTCATTTAGAATTGGGTCTGGGTTATGTATTTGACCCAGTTGGGTTGTAAATGGGTTTTTTAGGTTTTTCTATTAACCTAGCAGCCGCAGGTATTCACGGACACACTTTTTACGAATTTATTCTTTACTTTCGAAGAGACGAATGATGGAGAACTAATCACCGAGATTCATCTACTGTAATTGGTTTCCACCGTAACCTTGAGGTTTTATAATTTTCAATTAATTGTTTTTCCTTTTTAATATTATGCTATATAATTTGTCTACTTTATTCAATTATATAGAATAATATTGATTAATTTCGATTGCACCTATCAATTATAAAGAATTGAAGAAGGTTTGAAAAGTGGAAAGATCCAAGGAGGCTCTAGTAACCAAACCAATGTCAAGAAACCTTTCAACGGGTACAAAAAGGGCGAAACAAACGCAATTTCTACTACAAGTGGGAAACCTCAACAGAGTGCGCCTACTTCAATCCCCTACTATCAGTACCCGTATGTTGCTGCTGCACAATATGCTCCTATGCCTTATCAGCCAATTCCTCCAATGCCTTATCAGCCAGCCATTCAAGCTCCATTTCCACCTTAGATGGCTTATCGACCACGTCCTTATCCTCTAGTTGCAGTTGCGCAATATGCACCTGGACCATACCAGCAACCGACTTATCCACAACAGCCTAGTCAACAACACCAACGCGCTCCTCAACAGCGCCCACCATATCAACAAAGAAGGCCTGAAAGAAACTTTGATCCACTGCCTATGTCATATGGATAAATCTTCAATGGGCTGATGGCAAAGGGAACTCTTGTTTTGAAGGACATGCCACCTCAAACTGGTACCTCCCGAGACTATGACGCTAATGCTCACTGTGGGTATCATAAAGGTGCTCCAGGTCACACAATCGAGAACTGTAGAGTGTTCAAGCATAAAGTTCAAGACCTGATCGACTTTAAGGATCTCACCTTCACTCAGAAGAATCCAAATGTCCAGAACAATCCAATGTCGCCGCACGGTACCAGCAAGTAAAAGCTTTTGAAGAGGTTGTTGAGGATCGAGTTGAATAGTCTCCAACTTTGAAGAAGTCAAATCAAGAGAAGTTCATTCCTCAAATCAAGGTTGTCGACGCCATTTATCATTTTCGCATTCTTGTTATTTTGTATTGTTTGTTTAAGTACTATTTGCTCTGAACATTGTTATTCGTATTTGGTTTTGTTAATATTATGTTTATGCATGTTTTGAATCAGTCTATTCGCATTCGCTCATCATTTATCATTTATCACAAAATCACAAATATTCTCTCACTTCATTTTAGCAAATATTTGAAGGAGGATGATGAAAACAAAATACCCATAACTGTTGCGGTATGCTTTCGGATAAAACCTCGTCAACGATGTACAAACATTTTTTTTTCAAATCCCCAAACACTGGAGAAATAAGGAGTTAATCCCTAGTCAACCACTTCGAGCCTAGAAGTAGGAGTTTCTTTCGGATACAACCCTTACGTTTAACCCGGGACAAGGTAGTTGTTCAGTTGACCTGACTACACCTTCAAATCGCAAGATGAGACATCCCGTCAGAGGACCATCAACAAATGACTTGGTAGTCACAACATTCAAACAAAAAGAAAAGAAAAGAAAAAACCACTAAGTTGAGCACCCGAAGGGAGACTTAGTCGGAGAAAAAAAAACAAATCAAAAAAGGAACTCAAATCCTCAACAAAAGCAAAACAAATATCAGTGACCACCAAATCAAGAATCAAAGGGTCACCAACAAAATAAGATGATTGCCATCTTCAAGCAAACTTTGAAGATTCATCTTCGCTCTTGCAACGTCAATACAAATGCATGTTTAGAAGTTAACTGAACGTAGGATAGGAGAACATCACGAAGAAGGGGTGGGTATAAATCATTTGAGCCTTATACCTTTGTTTCTCAACCATTAACCAAACCACGTTACAACCCTCGAAAGTCCTAATTGAGGCACGGTTTATTCTGAAGGCATGCTACCAACAGGGTTGCGTAAACTGACTCCCATATATTTGCTAATCTTCAATCTCAATTGCACATTAATCTTGTTGCATCTTTTACACACTTTCTAAATCAGCACCACGTTTGGACCAACGGTCCATTCGTCACACTATCACGGCATTCAAATAATTTGACTTTTTTCCAAAACTCGCATGAACGTTACATTAACACCACCATTTGTGTATGAATAATTTAATTGCAATTCAGTGCTTGACATCAGTGCAATCCCAACAAGGGGAAATCAAAAGAGAAATTTGAACTTCATTAGTGCCAACATGAATCAAGAATACCTCAACAGTCCAATCATAGGCAAATTATCTTCAACAGCCCAATCAGGGGCAATTTATTTCAAAGTCCATTAATCAGGGGCAAAATCATTCTTAACAGCTCAATCAGGGGCAAGATCACTTTCAAAGGCTCAATCAAGGGCAGACACCTACCAAATCCAAACACTGGGGTAGATCATGCCATGGCCATTGTCAAATCTTCCCCACCAGAGTCCTTTCAATACCCTACAGGCAGGGGCAAGCAAACAAGGAGCAAATCTTCATATCTTTACTCCCCAGCTGAACAGGCAGTCCTTGCTAGCCGTTGGCAATCATTCAAAACAAAATAAGTCTTCATGTGTCTATTGAGTCGCTTCGCTCATCAGCAAATAACCAAACTTGAAGCATTCAGATCCATCTTCTGACCATACATCGTCGAAGATCGAGTGTTGGGGAATCAAACCCTCCACCCACCCAAAATCCAATCGTTATTGGCAACTACCAAACTAAAAGTCCACCAAGCTGGCACCTTTCAATCGCTCATATGCATCATTATGCATCATCAACGTCATACGCATCATTTACATCAGTCATTTACGTCATATGCATACCTAAATAAATCAACTTTTCATATCCCCAACATTTTAACATTCAACAGTGCATAAAATCTACATTGTATTTCCATCACTATGGAACATCGTTTGAAAAGCAAACAAACAATAGTTGCATAATTCAGGATCCAGGATCAACCCAAGATTCCAAGCCTTTCCCCAGCGTAAGTAAGGATCCAGGGTCGATTGAAAATTCCAAGGATTGTCCTCGGTTTATTCAGTGGACGTCCCCGTTGGATATTCCTCTTCCAGATTATTTAATTTTTCTGTCACTCGGCATCCATATCGATCTAGTTCGAGTGATGGGGTCGTATTATCATCCTTGCGGTGGTAAGCGATTATTTAATTTTTCTGTCACTCGGCATCCATATCGACCTAGTTCGAGTGTTGGGGTCGTATTATCATCCTTGCGGTGGTAAGTGATTATTTAATTTTTCTGTCACTCGGCATCCATATCGACCTAGTTCGAGTGCTGGGGTCGTATTATCATCCTTGCGGTGGTAAGCGATTATTTAATTTTTCTGTCACTCGGCATCCATATCGACCTAGTTCGAGTGCTGGGGTCGTATTATCATCCTTGCGGTGGTAAGCGATTATTGAAGTTTTCTGTCACTCGGCATCCATATCGACCTAGTTCGAGTGCTGGGGTCGTATTATCATCCTTGTGGTGGTAAGCGATTATTTTAATTTTATGTTACTCAGCATCGACCTAGCATCGAGTGTTGGGGTCGCATTATCATCCTTGCAGTGATAAGCGATTTGTTTTTTTTCTTTTCTGTTACTCAACATCGAGTGTTGGGGTCTCATTATTATCCTTGCGGTGATAAGCGATTATTTAATTTCCCGTCGACCTGTTTCTATTTCGTATCGCCTTTGTTTTCCAATTTTAATCATCGATTTACTGCAAAATTTCTTTTGCGGACAAATTTGGAGTCTTTTAGTATCTAATTGTCTTATACCTTGGAAGTATGAACGCGAGTCAGTTCACTTTACTCGGTCTAAGTCAATTAGATAGGGGCATCAGTCATACCCCAAATTTGTCCTACCCATATATTTATTTATTTTTGTTTCTATGTTACTAACCCCCATACAAGATTAAAAAAAACACGTGGTTATGGTTCTATTTGTCTTAATAGTTGATTAAGTTCAGGTTGTGCAAGTTGGCTATCAGGGCTGAACAAAGCTATCAGACCAAATGTGTGTGTGGTTCCCATTTCTTTCTCTGTGTGGATTAGGATTTATGAGTTGGAATCATGTATTGTTCAAGGTAGAATCATGGATTATTAAAGACCACAAGTCAAATTTGGGTACTTGTTAGCTGATAAATTATCTCAGCATTGGGGTTATTGATAGTTGGATTAGTTGATTTCTTATGGAACAGTTTTTTGAAAATAAGAAAGAAGTGCTTTGTTAGATGCTCGAGCCATATACCAAGTTATGTGATCTAACTTTAATTCAATTTGGTCATATTGAAGTTGTGTTTGATGAAAAAGTAATGGGTGACAAATTTTCGTTCAATTTGGTGGTTTCAAAGCGTGAAAATTTAAGATTGTTACAAAGTAAATTTTGGTCATATTCAAGACATGCGTTTATTTGCAAAAGCCATGGGTAGAAGAGTTGTTTCAAGTTTTGTTTCAATCTAATTCAAGTTTTTTTTCAAATGGATTTTAAGACATGGTTAATTTGTGAGTAAACTATACCATGATGAGGTTATTGGTGGAAATACACTTGAATTCATTTTTTTATTAGACAAGAAGGTGTCAAAGGCAAGATACTACAAAAGATAATGCAGGTAGTGTGGTCAAAACTGAAACCATTTCATAAAGAATTACAACCACGTGATTCAGGCTTCTTCTAACATTACCAATTACCATATTACTAACTGTAGGCGTTGTAAATGGATACAAAATTCAAGATTACAAATTGAAAGCCATAATAGATGAATTAGGATAAAAAAAACGCATGTTACCATTGAGCCAAACACAAGGATTAAAGTTACAAAAGACCAATTGCTTGTCAATAAATGCAAGGTTACAAAATCTCAAAGCACATGAAAAATAATCAATTAAGAAGTGCAAAATAAATTTAATTCTAAGATGCACTTGGTACAAATTCAAAAATAGCAAGACAAGTTCAAGCTGGATTCAGTTTAATCTTTAAGACAACATTCTTGATACAAATTGCAAAAGATTCATTACAAGCTCCCATTGGATTGAATTCAAAAGGTGACATACATCATGAGATCCAAGTTTCATTACAATAATAAGAAGCTCAAATAATTTGGATTAGCATAATACCAACTCATTCACTTTTCAAAGAATCGATCCAAAGCTGCCTTCATATTCAAAATTCCTAAGGTCTTATCTTCATGTTATTATTCATATGAGCTTTCTGCAACAAATGCACAACAGAAGCTTGTCAAAAAACTAGTGCAACAGATGAATGAAGTCGAAAGAATACCACTTGTAATAAAGACAAATCATAGCTCGGTGATTGAGCATGACAATACATCCTCCCGTAAACTTAACGTTATCACCAAGTTATCCTATATCCTATGGAATCTGCAAGTAGAAGAAAGATGAATTTAGAAGAGAAAGCGAGAATATTAATGAAGCATCGTGTTTCATAAATGTTTTCAGGAAGAAGACAGTCCCTGTAATACACAGTTTATGCATGAAAGTCATTACAAGCAGTAACAATGATCCAAATGAGTCCAAAAATCATAACACGCGGTTCAAATACAAGAAGACCAAATCACAAGTTCAAGGTTTAGTTCATTACCTTTGAAGCACAATTCCAAGTTCTGAACCAATCTATTGAGGTCATACCATTAATCCAATTCAGGATCCAAAAATCCACCTTCATGCTTCGCCAAGTTGCTGTTCCGTATTAGTGCACGAGATTTCCAACTCTGCGTTCCCATCATGCTTCATGGCATTGAGATCCCATAGCAAACCTGCAAGACAAACAAAGCCATTCATATATTCATCATTGATCCATAACACAAGAAAAATCAGTTGAAATCTACAGAAATTTAACAAACAAGAAACATTTCTTTTTGTAACACGGTGGGAGAACTGACTTTAGTTAAATGTTGCGGATAGCAAGAGTCGCCACCGACTTTTATTTTATCCAAAGGAAAGGGTATAAAAGAACCAGAAAGACCTTAAAAGATTTTTGAGTTCGGGGGGTAGGTTATGTAAAGGGAAGGTGTTAGCACCCTTTACATCCATGGTTATCCATGGGCTCTTAGTTACTTAGCTCACTTTAAAATGTTTTTGAGAAGTGTAGTGTGTGATTAGAAATTTTCTTAAGTACTTTATAATGATCCAGGTACGGATATATATAAAGACTTTGTTTTGAAAATTGTTTGAAAATGTGAAGTGTTTTTGAAATGTTTTTGAAATAGTGAGCAAGTACATAAGAGGAACCTACCCTAAGTTAAATCTTTTCTGTTC
Organism: Lathyrus aphaca; assembly: GCA_963966055.1. Lineage (NCBI taxonomy): Eukaryota > Viridiplantae > Streptophyta > Magnoliopsida > Fabales > Fabaceae > Lathyrus > Lathyrus aphaca. Next base: position 176,625,939 of record OZ014522.1, read on the forward strand.
TTAAATGTCCTTTAAATGGTAAGACTATCCCTATTATTAAGGAATAGGTAGTCATTACCTTGGATGTAGTGAGGGACAAATGAAGGGACATCTGTGATTAGGCAATTGTAAGGTGTATAAGCAATTCGAAGGGACTTATCATCTTTTATTCGGAAAGGGACAAGATCTTTTACGAAGGCAACCATAAAGGGACTTGATCTTATTATCTTTTAAGGGACTAGATGATATAAATAAGTGAAGGGACCTTGCTTTATACACCTTACTTGACATTTTCCTTTAGGCAACATGAGAGGTATCCTTAAGAATGTGGGATGGCGATCCAAGATCGACTTACGTGTGTGCGTGTACAAATTTCAAGTATTTATCTTACAAATTAGTGATCTAAATTCAATTTTAAATACAAACATGTTTACACTCCCTATTTTACTAACCATGGCAATTAAAAATAAATAATAAGAAATTCTACAACTATTACATAATTGGCACAATTACATTATAATAATAAAATAATTTAAATAGATAAGCATATAAAAATAAATAAATAAATAGGTTAGTAATAATAAACAAAAATAAATATAAGAAGGTTAGTATTACAATATAATATAAAAAAAATAAATTAAAAGTTCAAATTTAAATAAATAATTATTTTTTAGAATTTTTAAGAAAAAGAAATAAATAATAATAATTATATACTAATGAATATGGTTAATAGTTTAATAAATTAATTATATATATATACATATTAGAAATATTTTAAGAATTATAATTACAAAAGCATAAGAACTTAAAATCATAAAATAAAATTAGGGTTTTGAATTGTTTTAGGAAAAATAAATTAGGGTTAATTATTTAATCTAAACTTAATACAATAATAATATAAACAAATTATAAAATAAATATATACAATTTTAAATTTTAGAAAGAATAAATTAAGATTTATAATTAGGGTTTATAAAGAAAATAATTAGGTTTAAAAATATTAGGGTTTATAAGTTAATCTAAATATAATTAATTAATTTATAAACAAACATACAATATTAATAATATACAATAAAATAAATATTAAATAATTTTATTAATAAAGTTTGAATTTTTAAAATATAAGTTTTTGAATTATATACAAGAAAATAATATAAATATTTTGTTTTAGACATTTATTATTAATTAGGTTAATTAAACATATTATAAACAAAACAAAATAAATGAAAATATGAGAAAAAAACATACCTGGGGCTGGGATTGAACCCACGCCCTAGGCTTTAACCTCCTTGGACCAATAAGCCAGCCACTGGACCAGCTGCGCGCTGATGATAGTAAAACAAGTTCTATTCTTTTTATTTTTATCCTGCAAAAATTAATGAAAATAACCAAAAAACAAATGGCCTGGGGATGATTCGAACCCAGGACCCTTCTTTCATCACACAAGCGCAATAACCAACTGAGCCATTACGTTCTTCTGAAATAATAACAACAATAAATCATAAAATATTATGTCCAATTTTTGAATAGGAATTTTGGCGCGCTCAGACTTCATCTTCCTCCTTTTTCCTGCGAAAATGTTTGCGAAAATACCTACGAGTTTTCCTGCGAAATAACATTTGCAGGTAAACCTAGGTTTTCATATACAACGCATACAAGCATGGTTTGTCCAAATTAGTCACACCAATGTCTTGCTCATGACCTGAAACATCTCAATCCAGCATCAAATATAATTTATATGACCTAAATCGAAGGACCCCAATTTGAAGGTCCTAACCCTAACTATGGCGTATCTTGATACCTGCATGGAAAACGCAATCAAACAGCCCAGAAACAATCCAAACATCATTATAAACCATATTAGATAGTCAAATTAAACAAAGAACAACCATATAATCGAAATCGAATTTCAAAAAAATAAGAACAAAGTCAGAATCGGTTTGCATGGTTTATTACATGAATGAATGTTTTCATGATTCAGAAACATTCTACAATCCTCAAGGAGCATATTGGAACCTTCAAAAGTCTTTGGGATAACTTGAATCCTTAAATCTGAATTTCACTTTTTCTTTAAAATTTGAGATTTGGTGATGACTTCTGACTCCTATTTTTCGTGTCCTCAGCCTTGTCTTGTATTGCATACTTATAGTAGAAGTGATTTAGGCCAAAAAATATGTTCCTCCTTTGGGCTTTTTGGATGCCTTGATGATGAAGAAATCTCATTCAAAATTTTGCCAAAAATCAAATCTTTTCATGCTCTAAAGGGTGTGCACGAATTTGGACAATATATAATCATGTTAAATGGCTTTGATGATTTTCTAGAAGAAGAATCATATTTAAATATTGATTTTTTTGATTTTATTTTGATTTAATATGTATTTAAATGAATAAAATTCAAATAAATATTAAATAAAATAAAAAAAAACAGAAATTTCATGGGTTGGGTCGTGCTTGGTGTTTTTGTAAAGATGGGATAGTAATTTGGTGGGCTCATTTAGCAAAAAATTGATTTAAAGCCTTATTTGCTTCATAAGTTTCCCTAAAATTTCCCAACTTTGCAAGGGCACAAATACTTCAATTTTAATGATATGAGGGTGTTCTTGGACATTTTGGAAATCTTAAAGAGTCCTCTAACCAACCTCTTTGGTCTCATGTCCATATCTTTTACCATTCTCAAGTTATGCTCTTTTGAAGTTGTTGACTTTTTGTTGACTTTTAAAAGGACCTATAATGTCTTAGCTCATACCTTCCAAATGAAGCATTTTTGGGCTTGGCTTGTGAGACACAAAGTTGTAGAGAATTCAATTTCCTTCAAAATGAGCTTTGGATGGAAAATTCTTGATGAAGCATGTGAAAGTTATGGCTGGTCAAAGTTCAGTTGACTTTTCTTGTGAAAACCCTAATTTAGAAACTCCTGATTCTTGATGATCTGAAATCTCCTTGATGAATCATGATCAACCCTTGATCAAATGATGAATTTTATTTCATATACTTGATGTTGGCAAAAAATCATGAAGTTTGACTTTGGTTTGACCACAGTTGACCTCAGTTTGACTTTTTAACTACTTTGACTGACTTTAACCTATCTGATCATCTGACTGAGCAAATCTTTTGGGAAAGTCTTGAAACTTGTCATGGGGATTATTGAACACATATGAGATGTTATGAAGCTCAATTTAATTATTGGAAGTCCATTTAGCCTTATTAAAGTCAAAACCCTAGTTTAAGATGCAGTGCTTAGGAGGATGCATTGTCTGAGGGAATTGTCAAATCTTCTGACTAATTGTGAACTTTGTGAACCTTGTGTACCTCATGAGAGGTCTTGTGAACCATGTGAACCTTGTGAACCTCTTAGTACACAATGTCTTGTCTTGTGGAGGGCAAATTTTGGGGTGCAACAGCTGCCTCTGATCAATTTTCTGAAACCTGAGGGGTTAGATTGGTTTATGTGCCAGTCATGACCTTGAAGGTTGAAGGGGATTGAACACAAAAGCCCAAAAATTTGCACTCACCAGTGCATAGAATAATACTGATGATTAGTTGTATATGCTTGAGTGGGCTTGAAGATGCCACTTGGAAGAACTAGAGATGGGCTTAGAGATTCCATCAGGATGAACTGGAGATGGGCTTAGAGATGCCATCTAAAATATCAGGATGTGATGATCTCTTTATGTCGATACTGGATATCAGTACTAGGTCTTTGTATAGGCCGTCTCTGAATTGTTTATGCAACATGATTTGAACTGTTGAATGGACCAGTAGAAATGAATCTGGTGATAATTATCTCTTCTGGAAGTATTTTGGATTAGGGAATGGATCTTTGTACAGACCATTTGCCTACTCTCCAAGGGCCAAAAGAACGTCAGAATTTGTTCTTAAGGATCAAAAGAACGTCAGGATTTGTTCTTCTGAAAAATATCTTGAACCAGGGAATGGATATTTTTACGGACCGTTTGCCTGCTATTCAAGGGCCAAAAGAACGTCAGGATTTGTTCTTAAGGGTCAAAAGAACGTCAGGATTTATTCTTCTGAATAATGTCTTGAACCAGGGAATGGATCTTTTTACAGACCGTTTGCCTGCTATTCAAGGGGCCAAAACAACGTCAGGATTTGTTCTTAAGGGTCAAAAGAACGTCAGGATTTGTTCTTCTGAAAAATATCTTGAACCAGGGAATGGATCTTTTTACAGACCGTTTGCCTGTTATTCAAAGACAACTTGAGTAAATGTATGAATCATTTCTGATCCGTTGCAAGTTGTTGATATTGTTTTACCTGCATATAACTATCCTGCAAGGAGAATGTTAGTTTATGCAATATGTATGCATGTATAGTATGTTGCACATAAGTAAATGTATTATGTATTTATGGATATGTTATGGTATGATGTAAATGATGTATGTATGAATCATGCAGCCTGAAGCGTCTGGATATCTTCGTATAACAACTGTTGGCCAGGGAAAATAAATCCCGATTCGTTGCTGAAGAATATGAGGAACTCGTTCCCATCTCGTTTGATAATATAGTGAAGAATATGAGGAATTCGTTCCCGTTTTGTTTGATAACATAGTATCCATAACCTCTCGTCTTCGTTTGTCGTACTCCTGTTGAAGGAATAATTTCCTGAGTATCCCGACTGAGGATAAAAGAGATGGACATAAATTCCAGGGGAAATGTAACTCGAAGTATTTATGAAGATGGATTTTGCCCTACTGGGGGATTTGTAGCTGTCTTGTGGGCATGAACCGGCGAAGTTTCGTTGAATTCCTTCCCTCGTTCGTCCTTAGTAAATACTATTACTGCATTTTTATGCATTTCTGGTAAACATCAATCATATTAAGCATTTTATGCATTTCTGGTAAACATCAATCATATTCAAAAGCATACATACATTCAAACACAACCAATGGACGTTTCGCTTATGTAAATAGGGTAAAAGTAAATCTGGATTCAAAGATGGAATTTTATTTATATCACAAAGTGACCTATACATAGGCAAGTTTGTACAAGGAGACAGAAATCCTAGTAAGAGACATTTGTCATAAATTTTTTACAAAACAAAGAAAATCAGCTATGTGGGAAATAATCCTATTGAGTTCCAATTCCACTATTGCCATTATCTTCAAGTATCTCATCTGCTGCTGTTGAGACGGAAACGATTGGATTGATCTTTATCTGTTCGAACTTGGGTTAAGTAGCACAACTGGCTGTAGTTTCATGGGTGATCCAAACGAGACATAGTCATACGCTTTAATCCCTAACTTTTGCCTGGATTGCCCTTTCAGGTTTTCAATCCACTGGGATACCCTTTTTTGCCCAAGCCGCCTTTTCAGGTTTTCGACTTGCCGGGTGTACACATTTTTTTTTATATATATCCCTAATTTTTGCCCGAACGCTTTTGGTTCGCCGGGATGCCCTTATTTTTGCCTAGGCCAGTCAACCTAGCGGGTCTCTTTTTATGCGTAGTATCTTTTAACTATGTCTGCGTTTACAGGCTGCGGGAAGTCTTCACCATCCATAGTAGTAAGTATCATGACACCTCTTGAGAATACCGTCTTGACTACAAATGGTCCTTCATATGTAGGAGTCCACTTGCCCCTAGGATCACCCTGTGGTAGTATGATACGCTTGATTACCAAGTCACCAACCTGATATACCTTTGGCTTAACCTTTTTGTTGAAAGCTCTGATCATCCGTTTTTGATACATCTGGCCATGACAAACAGCTGCTAACCTCTTCTCATCAATCAAATTTATTTGGTCAAGTCGAGTCTGAATCCACTCATCTTCATCCAAGCCTGCATCCTTCATAATTCTTAAAGAAGGGATCTGAACTTCAATGGGCAGAACTGCTTCCATACCATATACTAAGGAGAATGGGGTTGCCCCTGTTGAAGTACGTATTGTAGTACGATAACCATGAAGAGCAAATGGTAACATCTCATGCCAATCTTTATAAGTGACAGTCATCTTCTGTATAATCTTCTTGATATTCTTGTTAGCAGCTTCAACTGCCCCATTCATCTTCGGACGATACGGAGAAGAGTTGTGATGTTTAATCTTGAACTGCGTGCAGAGATCAGTAATCATAGTGTTGTTCAGATTAGAGCCATTGTCAGTAATAATCCTTTCAGGGATGCCATATCTACATATGAGATTATTCTTAATGAATCGAGCCACCACATTCTTAGTAACAGATGCAAATGAAGCTGCCTCCACCCACTTCGTAAAGTAATCAATAGCAACCAAGATGAAACGATGCCCATTAGAAGCAGTAGGCTTGATCTCACCAATCATATCAATGCCCCACATGGCAAATGGCCAAGGAGCAGTCAGCACATTCAATGGTGATGGAGGTATATGTACTTCATCAGCATAGATTTGACACTTGTGACATGTTCTGGAATGTTGATAGCAGTCGGCTTCCATGGTAGACCAATAATAACCTGCTCTCAATATCTTCTTTGCCATGGTATGACCACTAGAATGAGTGCCAAAGATCCCATCATGCATGTCTTCCATAATCTCTGTTGCTTCCTTCTTATCCACACAACGAAGCAAAGTTGAATCATGATTGCGCTTGTACAAAATTCTGTTACTCAAAAGGAACTTAGCAGAAAACCTCCTCAGAAACTTCTTATCTTTGACAGATGCCCCTTCAGGGAACTCCTGAGCTTCAAGATACCTTTTCACCTCATAGAACCAAGGCTTCTCCTCTGTTTCTTCAGTGTCAATCTCATTGCAGTATGCAGGCTTCTCAAATCTATCAATAGTAATCTTGGGAGCTTCATCATCCCAGCTGATCTCAAACATGGATGCCATGGTGGCTAAGGCATCTGCCAACTGATTCTCTCTTCGTGGAATATATCCAAAGGTAATCTCTTTGAAATATGGGATCAAAGACAAAACATGCTCTCTGTAAGGAATGAGGTTATCATGCTTGGTATCCCAATCTCCTTTGATCTGACTTACTACCAGGGCTGAATCTCCATACACGTCCAGGAACTGAATCTTCATATCAATGGCAGCTTTGATGCCCAGGATACATGCCTCATACTCAGCCATGTTATTGGTACAACAGAAACAAAGTCTTGCAGTAATTGGGGTATGACAACCTTCAAGGGAACTGATCACAACACCAACACCATTACCTAGTGCATTAGAAGCTCCATCAAAAACCATAGTCCATCGGGATCCTTGTTCAGGTCCGTCATATTGTCCAGGTTCTTTAGTAATAATCATAATGTCTTCATCAGGGAACTCAAAACTCATTGACTGATAATCATCCACTGCTTGATGAGCCAAATGATCAGCTACAACACTTCCTTTAATGGCCTTCTGAGTAGTATACTGTATGTCATATTCTGTTAATATCATTTGCCATCTCGCTATCCGTCCGGAGAGAGCAGGTTTCTCGAATATGTACTTGATTGGATCCATCTTTGAAATCAACAAGGTAGTATGAGTCAACATACACTGTCTTAGTCGGCGAGCAGCCCACGCCAAAGCGCAACAAGTTTTCTCGAGCAGTGAGTATCTTGTTTCACAGTCGGTAAACGTTTTGCTAAGGTAGTATATTGCCTGCTCTTTTCGACCAGACTCGTCATGTTGCCCCAACACACACCCCATTGAGTTGTCTAACACTGTTAAGTACATAATCAAGGGTCTTCCATCAACTGGTGGCATCAAAATTGGAGGTTCTATCAGATATTTCTTGATTTCATCAAATGCTGTCTGGCACTCATCATTCCATTCCATTACCTGATCTTTCTTCAACAACTTGAAGATTGGCTCACAGGTAGCAGTTAATTGGGAAATAAATCTTGCAATGTAATTCAATCGTCCCAAGAAACCTCTAACCTCCTTCTCAGTACGGGGAGCTGGCATCTCTTGTATAGCTTTCACTTTTGCAGGATCTACTTCAATACCTTTTCCACTGACAATGAAACCCAGGAGCTTACCAGATCTAACTCCAAAAGTACACTTGTTTGGGTTCAACCTCAACTTGTATTTCTTCAACCTCTCAAACAACTTATGCAGATGATCAAGATGTTGTTCTTCATTTTGGGACCTGGCTATCATATCATCCACATATACCTCTATCTCATGATGAATCATATCGTGAAATAAAGCCACCATAGCACGCTGATATGTTGCCCCGGCATTCTTCAAACCAAATGGCATCACTTTATAGCAAAAGGTGCCCCATTGTGTAACACATGTAGTCTTCTCCATATCTTTAGGAGCCATCTTGATTTGATTGTAACCAGAAAAACCATCCATGAAGGAGAATACTTTATGCTGAGCAGTGTTGTCTACCAGAACATCAATATGAGGAAGTGGAAAGTCATCTTTGGGGCTGGCCTTGTTCAAATCCCTGTAGTCTACACACATACGTACCTTACCATCTTTCTTAGGTACCGACACCACATTTGCAACCCATTGAGGATAAGAAGTCACAACTAAGAACCCTACATCAAATTGTTTCATTACCTCTGCCTTAATCTTCTCTGACATTTCAGGACGCATGCGATGAACCTTCTGCTTCTTTGGACGACAATCTTCTTTCACTGGTAAACGGTGAACCACAATGTCTATATCTAACCCTGGCATATCTTCATAGGACCAAGCAAAGATCTCCACATAATCATGTAACATCTGAATCAATCTTCTCTTGAAACCATCCTCTAATTCAGCCCCTATCTTGACCTCTTTCCTGTTTTCTTCAGTTCCCAGATTCACAACTTCGACTGGCTCTTCATGTGGCTGTATAGCTTTCTCTTCTTGTTGTAACAACCTAGCAAGCTCTACAGGTACTTCACAATCGTCCTCATTTCCATCTTCAGCTTGATAGATCGGATTCTCGAAATTATAATTGGCAATAGTAGAACTGTTATCAATAGGATCCAGAGTGGATGAGGATCTGCATTTTAGTGATGTGGGTGTGTGTAAGAACACATAGCTGATGGAAAAAATAAAATAAAAGAAAGACAAGGAACACAATATTTACGAAAACGAAACGTCCACTGATTTTTATTGAATGAAGTATGCAAATGAAATGACATCCCGAAACAAGCATACCATTGTGCCCCGGGTAAGGCACAAGGCTTAAGAGTTTAATTGTTCAAAAATTACAAACTTAAAAGTAACAACACAGTAATAGTATTTACTCCTGACTAAAGGAGATAGGAATAACATCTTCAGCTTTCCAATTATTGAGCCCAACACCCACAGTAGGAAAAATCCAAGCGTCCAAGTTGTAGTCTTCATCATAGTCACCCACAACATTGATTTGGTCTTTCATAATCCCCTGATTGGTGATACGAACAGCACGCGCACGACGAACAACCTTCTGGGACTCTGCAGTGAAACCCAAACCAAATTTGTCAGACTTGTAAGGAATGTCAGGAAGCTGACCCCAAATAGTACAACCACCTTCATCCACCACAGCTCTCGCATCCTTGAGGGAGGCCATTGTAGGAGGTACTCTGGTGACCACAGGAACTTTCTTGACAACAGGAGGAGCTTCAAAATTATTAACAACCCAAGGAACTATTTCAAACGTCTGGCATGGAGTTTCAACATATTCACCTTCCACTTCAAGATATTTAAATGTGTTCACATGGCTAATCATATATCCTTCCTCTGAAGTTAGTTGGTTCATCCTGTCCTACATAGTAACCAGGTTCTAAGGGATCTCAATATCATTGATCCTTCACAAGGGTGGTTTTTCAGTAGGCAACTTACTTGCCAACCAAAACCCTCCAAGTTTAAGATCTCAATGAGTGTAGCATCGAGTATCAACCAACTTCAGTCTTCACCAAAGCCGGTTATCTCACTACTTTTCTAAAGGCCAAGATGGGATAACTAGGGTTCTAAAAGTTAGTTAGTGTATTGACAACGTATGGCAGCCTCATATTATCCTCAACTTGACTTAAGGAACATAAGCACCAACCAAGAAGTCACACTAACTATGGCTACCAGATCAACCATATCGGTATACGCCGTACAGTTTCCTTGGTCTATTGCCATTTACCTAAGGTACACTAGATCCGGGTTAGGATCTTTCACACATAAGAGCACCCAACAAGTAAAGTAAAGCAAACAAGGCAAACAAGTTTAAAGTGATCTAATTCCTAAGGGTACCCCTCTTTTATTAAATCCCCAACAGAGTCGCCAGTTCTGTAACACGGTGGGAGAACTGACTTTAGTTAAATGTTGCGGATAGCAAGAGTCGCCACCGACTTTTATTTTATCCAAAGGAAAGGGTATAAAAGAACAGGAAAGACCTTAAAAGATTTTTGAGTTCGGGGGGTAGGTTATGTAAAGGGAAGGGGTTAGTACCCTTTACATCCATGGTTATCCATGGGCTCTTAGTTACTTAGCTCACTTTAAAATGTTTTTGAGAAGTGTAGTGTGTGATTAGAAATTTTCTTAAGTACTTTATAATGATCCAGGTACATATATATATAAAGACTTTGTTTTGAAAATTGTTTGAAAATGTGAAGTGTTTTTGAAATGTTTTTGAAATAGTGAGCAAGTACATAAGAGGAACCTACCCTAAGTTAAATCTTTTATGTTCTTAAATGTCCTTTAAATGGTAAGACTATCCCTATTATTAAGGAATAGGTAGTCATTACCTTGGATGTAGTGAGGGACAAATGAAGGGATATCTGTGATTAGGCAATTGTAAGGTGTATAAGCAGTTCGAAGGGACTTATCATCTTTTATTCGGAAAGGGACAAGATCTTTTACGAAGGCAACCATAAAGGGACTTGATCTTATTATCTTTTAAAGGACTAGATGATATAAATAAGTGAAGGGACCTTGCTTTATACACCTTACTTGACCTTTTCCTTTAGGCAACATGAGAGGTATCCTTAAGAATGTGGGATGGCGATCCAAGATCGACTTACGTGTGTGCGTGTACAAATTTCAAGTATTTATCTTACAAATTAGTGATCTAAATTCAATTTTAAATACAAACATGTTTACACTCCCTATTTTACTAACCATGGCAATTAAAAATAAATAATAAGAAATTCTACAACTATTACATAATTGGCACAATTACATTATAATAATAAAACAATTTAAATAGATAAGCATATAAAAATAAATAAATAAATAGGTTAGTAATAATAAACAAAAATAAATATAAGAAGGTTAGTATAACAATATAATATATAAAAAAATAAATTAAAAGTTCAAATTTAAATAAATAATTATTTTTTAGAATTTTTAAGAAAAAGAAATAAATAATAATAATTATATACTAATGAATATGGTTAATAGTTTAATAAATTAATTATATATATATATATATACATATTAGAAATATTTTAAGAATTATAATTACAAAAGCATAAGAACTTAAAATCATAAAATAAAATTAGAGTTTTGAATTGTTTTAGGAAAAATAAATTAGGGTTAATTATTTAATCTAAACTTAATACAATAATAATATAAACAAATTATAAAATAAATATATACAATTTTAAATTTTAGAAAGAATAAATTAAGATTTATAATTAGGGTTTATAAAGAAAATAATTAGGTTTAAAAATATTAGGGTTTATAAGTTAATCTAAATATAATTAATTTATTTATAAACAAACATACAATATTAATAATATACAATAAAATAAATATTAAATAATTTTATTAATAAAGTTTGAATTTTTAAAATATAAGTTTTTGAATTATATACAAGAAAATAATATAAATATTTTGTTTTAGACATTTATTATTAATTAGGTTAATTAAACATATTATAAACAAAACAAAATAAATGAAAATATGAGAAAAAAACATACCTGGGGCTGGGATTGAACCCACGCCCTAGGCTTTAACCTCCTTGGACCAATAAGCCAACCACTGGACCAGCTGCACGCTGGTGATAGTAAAACAAGTTCTATTCTTTTTATTTTTATCCTGCAAAAATTAATGAAAATAACCAAAAAACAAATGGCCTGGGGATGATTCGAACCCAGGACCCTTCTTTCATCACACAAGCGCAATAACCAACTGAGCCATTACGTTCTTCTGAAATAATAACAACAATAAATCATAAAATATTATGTCCAATTTTTGAATAGGAATTTTGGCGCGCTCAGACTTCGTCTTCCTCCTTTTTCCTGCGAAAATGTTTGCGAAAATACCTACGAGTTTTCCTGCGAAATAACATTTGCAGGTAAACCTAGGTTTTCATATACAACGCATACAAGCATGGTTTGTCCAAATTAGTCACACCAATGTCTTGCTCATGACCTGAAACATCTCAATCCAGCATCAAATATAATTTATATGACCTAAATCGAAGGACCCCAATTTGAAGGTCCTAACCCTAACTATGGCGTATCTTGATACCTGCATGGAAAACGCAATCAAACAGCCCAGAAACAATCCAAACATCATTATAAACCATATTAGATAGTCAAATTAAACAAAGAACAACCATATAATCGAAATCGAATTTCAAAAAAATAAGAACAAAGTCAGAATCGGTTTGCATGATTTATTGCATGAATGAATGTTTTCATGATTCAGAAACATTCTACAATCCTCAAGGAGCATATAGGAACCTTCAAAAGTCTTTGGGATAGCTTGAATCCTTAAATCCGAATTTCACTTTTACTTAAAAATTTGAGATTTGGTGATGGCTTCTGACTCCTATTTTTCGTATCCTCAGCCTTGTCTTGTATTGCATACTTATAGTAGAAGTGATTTAGGTCAAAAAATATGTTCCTCCTTTGGGCTTTTTGGATGCCTTGATGATGAAGAAATCTCATTCAAAATTTTGCCAAAAATCAAATCTTTTCATGCTCTAAAGGGTGTGCATGAATTTGGACAATATATAATCATGTTAAATGGCTTTGATGATTTTCTAGAAGAAGAATCATATTTAAATATTGATTTTTTTTATTTTATTTTGATTTAATATGTATTTAAATGAATAAAATTCAAATAAATATTAAATAAAATAAAAAAAATCAGAAATTGCATGGGTTGGGTCGTGCTTGGTGTTTTTGTAAAGATGGGATAGTAATTTGGTGGGCTCATTTAGCAAAAAATTGATTTAAAGCCTTATTTGCTTCATAAGTTTCCCTAAAATTTCCCAACTTTGCAAGGGCACAAATACTTCAATTTTAATGATATGAGGGTGTTCTTAGACATTTTGGAAAGCTTAAAGAGTCCTCTAACCAACCTATTTGGTCTCATGTCCATATCGTTTACCATTCTCAAGTTATGCTCTTTTGAAGTTGTTGACTTTTTGTTGACTTTTAAAAGGACCTATAATGTCTTAGCTCATACCTTCCAAATGAAGCATTTTTGGGATTGGCTTTAGATACATAAAGTTGTAGAGAATTCAATTTCCTTCAAAATGAGATTTTGATGGAAAATTATTTATGAAGCATGTGAAAGTTATGGCTGGTCAAAGTTCAGTTGACTTTTCCTGTGAAAACCCTAATTTAGAAACTCCTGATTCTTGATGATCTGAAATCTCCTTGATGAATCATGATCAACCCTTGATCAAATGATGAATTTTATTTCATATAATTGATGTTGGCAAAAAATCATGAAGTTTGACTTTGGTTTGACCACAGTTGACCTCAGTTTGACTTTTTAACTACTTTGACTGACTTTAACCTATCTGATCATCTGACTGAGCAAATCTTTTGGGAAAGTCTTGAAACTTGTCATGGGGATTATTGAACACATATGAGATTTTATGAAGCTCACTTGAAGTCTTGGAAGTCCATTTAGCCTTATTAAAGTCAAAACCCTAGTTTAAGATGCAGTGCTTAGGAGGATGCATTGTCTGAGGGAATTGTCAAATCTTCTGACTAATTGTGAACTTTGTGAACCTTGTGTACCTCATGAGAGGTCTTGTGAACCTCTTAGTACACAATGTCTTGTCTTGTGGAGGGCAAATTTTGGGGTGCAACACTTTTTCACAAGGAAGAGTATCATTTGGTTTTCATAAGAGTCTCACCCAATTCTCATTTCTAATTCACAAACCGCCACTATTCCCGCCATGAATAATCAGAGGGAGAATGTCAAGGCCTTGCTACGACATGTTTATCAAAACAAAAGTTGAAATACAAGAATCACGTGACTTACACCAAAGTGGGAATTCAATTGTTGCTACTCTTATAAACATCATCTTGTAGGACTTTCTCTTGGTAATCTTTATGGAAATTAGAAACAACAATTAACCACAAATGAACACATGTGAGCTATTTAGGGTTATGAGAAAAGAAAACTTGAATTAGAAGCAAACATGTTCCAAGGATTAACAAATGAAATGAATGGTCTTTTGATTTGATGAAATGATGTGAGATCAGAATTGAACATCTTATGAAGTATGTAAGAAGTGTATGAGGTGGATACAAGACTCACAAAGTAAGTTTAGAATGATCAAAGTGAAAGAAGAATGAGAATTAGGTCAAAGAAGATACATATGAACAAAGGTGAAACTTATGAATCAAGCAAACCAAAAATTCAAGCCAAGGACCTATAATTGAACACAAGGGACTTATAAGTTCCTAATTTTACCCTAAGAACTCACACAAGAGACTTCTAATGAATGTCATTAATTCCTTCTCCAAAATTAGGTTAGAAGGAGGGGAAAAAAAGGCATAAAATGTGACTTGAGAAACAATTTTCAAACAAATAGTTATGGACATGAGAAAATTATGAACTTTGGTATCTAAGGTCATCAACCAGAGGCAAACAGCACTCTAAAAAATCTCACAAATATTCACAATTAAACCCTTTAAAATGGATGTGTAAAGTCAAATTAGGGTTTTGGTAAACTAGGCTCCAAGAAGTGGATCAAAAGGGGACCAAAGGTGACTTAAAAATCATGGAAAAAATACTTTTCAACACTTCAACATGTCTTCTGGATAAAGCAAAATTAATGGGCTTGAAACTATTTTTCTATTGGAAAATATAAAATGGAAAAGGCAATGTGTTCATAAAGAAGAAAATTCAAAAGAAATTAAAGGAAAAATTAATTCCAGGACCAAAATAAAAGGAAATTGAAAATAACATTTGTGGAAAATTTTATAAAATGGTGAATAAGTTATGGGAATTTTCTTGGAATTTTTGTGAACAATTTGCTATTTTTAGAAATAAAAAATGAAATGGATATAAAATGAAAATTAAAAAAGAATAAGAAATGAGCATGGGGTGCATTCAGCAAGGGTTTCATGTTGAAAATGGTTTGGGCTTCAAACTGAGGAGGTGTGAATAATAAAACTAGCCCAGTCCAAGACACGTGAATTCACTCTTATGGTGAATATCAGCCAACCATTAACCTCACTCTCAGCCTTCTGATCTATCCTACGCACAACAATTTATCAAGGAAAACAAACACATGGACCAGATATGAAACACATGGTAATAAAGGTGGGAACTCAAACACACAAACACCCATGTCACTAAAACCAGGCACGTGAGACGCACACATTCATTAATGTTTGGTGTGTTTATGGATGTTGGATAGAAACAAATCAAAGGCCATGACTTAAAGTTAAGAAACCCTAGCATTAACTATTCAGGTGACCGGAGAAGACTTTCGGTCGTCTTCTCCGGTGAACCTCCGGTGAGCATAACTCCAAACCTCACTGAAACTCAAGTTCTTGTTATCAAAATGATCAGGAGGTTACGTACACTAAGAATCTATCCTCAAAATACATTTATCACACACCTATAAACCAAATCAAAGCAATGAAGTTTTTGCCTTAAAACTGAAACTAAGCACCTAATGTGCATATCAACTAGACGGTGAATCCAATGCTTCTAAAAAGCATCAAACAACACAAAACAAGCATAAAATCATGAAATCGTGCAAGTAAAAATCAAGCAGACTTGAGAATTGAAGCTCTTTAGATGTTGAAGAAAATCAGAGGTGATGTTCCAATGCTTGCTCTACTTTATCTTGATCCAAATAAAGGATATAAATGCTTGATTCTTGAAGAAACCAGATGAGAATTCAACTTTTACAGAGAAGTTGCACTTGTGAAATCAACCATGATTTGGCTTGATCTTCATCATATTGAAATTGATGATGAAGGATTGATGAATATTGGAGTGTAGTGATGAAGAACAATGAGGATTGAGAGCAAAATGCAGAGAGATTCTTCCCAAAATGCAGAGAGAATTCAGATCAATGTGAAGTGTGATTTTCGAGCAAATGGAAAAAGTTGTTGAATTCTGTTATGAGAAGCTTTATACATGTGTGGTTAGAGCTTAAATACTCTAGTTAATAATTATAACTAGAGTTGGGTTAAGCTTGAGGTGAGTGAAGCAAATGAGTGGTGTTTGGATTAATGGAGTGATGCTGAGTTCATGTAATACGTGGCTAGTGTTAAGGTGTAATGAAAAACATGGCACTTATGGTGATGTTCCAATGATATATGGTGAAACTAAGATCAATGCAGCCTAAGTTCAATGCCATACTTTTCACTTATTTGAATTTTCAAAGGTACATGGTAGCATGGTGTGTATGCAAGTATGAGATGACTTGAAATATCAATGCAATGCTTTGTAATAATAACATGTTGAAATGATGCATTCAAGCTGAACTAAAATGAAATCATCTCATGTTGCAATGTCTTAGCATGCAAGAAAACCAGATGGGAGTTGTGATCTTCAATGAGATGAAACTTCAAGCTCAAGTCACCAAATGGGGGAACTCTTGGGATCAAATTGAAGAGGATGTTTCATAGAACAAGTTTGATGTTCATTCTAAGATGAGATATGGCCTTAGGATGCCTCAAAAATGTCATTGAATTCAAGGGGACATGACTGCATACATGGGCTAGCCAGATGTGGGTGTGCCTTGGCCAATATTCCTATGATATGATCAGCTTTGGAACCACACTTTGACCCCTCATATTTTCTAAACCATTGATCAAATAAAAATTCTCTAAACATGAAAGTTGTAGAGGACATGCCGATGAACAACTTTGATGTTCAAAGAAAATTCATTTGAGGCTTTCTTGATGGAGTAATTCAGCTTGACATATTGCACATCACATGTTTGATGAAATACCTTGCCTGGCATGCGCGTGTGACTTGTCATAACTTGGTTTTTTCCCTAGTTTTGTCATACTTTGAATGATCATAACTTTCTCAGTTTTGATCCCATGAACATGATCCAGCTATGAATTTGAAGCTTAAGATGTCGTCTTTCAAACAGTCCAAGTGGAATTTTTTATATTCTTATATTGTGAGAAGGCCTCTCTTGAACATGGCTGCAAAATGGACCAAAACTTACTATTTTTGGAAACCCTAGTTTTCCAAATAAGGCAACTTTTGATTTTCTTGATTCTTGATGGTTCCTCCATCATTTCTTGATCAAATTTTTCCCAATGATCACTTGTAACATTAATTTCATGATTTTGATCTTAAAAAGTCAGGAGTTGACTTTTTCCTCTACAAAGTTGACTTTTCCCCAATTTCTTGATTTTCAAGTAACTAACAAATTGAAGACCTTCTGAAATGATTCAATGGATGATTTTTCAACCCTAGGTACTTTACATCATGTGAAAAAAATGGAATCAAGTTTGAACCAAAATTTCATTGGAAAGCCCCATTAATCAGAAACCCGAATTTTAGCCCTTTTTGTAAGGAGGTGTTGCACTGCTTGAATTCTTTGATCAATCAACTTCTTTCCAAGGCTTGAAGAATCATTTGAGATCAAGTGGGATGTTGGGAACCCTTTGGGCTTTTTTGAGAAGCCATGTAACCGTTCCATTTCCCTTGGATGATCACCAATTTCACCAGTGATTGATCACATGCACTATGCCTCTCACTATGAGTGTTATGCTTCAATTCTCCATGCAAAGATGTAGGATCATGTATGCCATATGATATGCTAAATTACATTAAATGAGAGGGAAAATTTTGGGGTGTTATAACTGCCCCTATTCAATCAACTGTATACCTGAATGGATGATAGCAATGGCTTTCAGACGTTTAATGTATGGAGGTATTGAATACTCAAATAAACCGGAAAATTTTCACTATGTGGGAAATAAAATAAGTTGGGAAGAATGTCATTCCTGGATGAAAACTCAAATTGTGATCCTCGGATCTAACACAAAACCATCCTCGAATGGAAACGCAATGGTATACCGGCCTCTATCGATAACCAGAAACACAAAGAGTGACCTACGACAGACTTTGCAAAAGAGACATATTGACCTCAATCCATAGACTCAAAATGGCCTACCATCCTCGAATGATAGCCACAATAACAAGACCCACCTCGGAAGGACTTGAAGAAGAGAATGTCATCCTCGAATGACAAATCACAAAAGATCCTCGGATCTAACACGAAACCCACCTTGAATGGAAACACAATGGTATACCGATCTCGGTCGATAACCAGAAACACAAAGAATGACTTCAGACAGACTTTGCAAAAGAGACATACTGACCTTAATCAAAAGACTCAAAATGGTCTACCATCATCAAATGATAGCCACAACGACAAGACCAACCTCAAAAGGACTTAAAGAAGAGAATGCCATCCTCGAATGACAACTCACAAAAGATCACCGGATCTAACACGAAAACCTCCTCGAATGGAAATGCAATGGTAATACCGGACTCAGTCGATAACCAGAAACACAAAGACTGACCTCAGACAAACATTGCAAAAGAGACATACTGACCTCAATCAATAGACTCAAAATGGTCTACTATCCTCAAATGATAGCCACAATAACAAGGCCAACCTTAAAAGGACTTGAAGAAGAGAATTCCATCCTCAAATGATAACTCACAAAAGATCCTCGGATATAACACGAAACCCTCCTCGAATGAAAACACAATGGTATATTGGCCTCGGTCGATAACTAGAAACACAAAGACTGACCTCAGAAAGACTTTGCAAAAGAGACATACTGACCTCAATCAATATACTTAAAATGGTCTACCATCCTTAAATGATAACCAAAATGACAAGACCAACCTCAGAAGGACTTGAAGAAGAGAATGCCATCCTCAAATGACAACTCACAAAGGATTCTCAGATCTAACACGAAACCATCCTTAAATGGAAACGCAATGGTATACCGGCCTCGATCGATAACCAGAAACACAAAGATTGACCTCAGACAAACTTTGCAAAAGAGACATATTGACCTCAATCAATAGAATCAAAATGGTCTACCATCCTGAAATGATAGCCAAAACAACAAGACCAACCTCAGAAGGACTTGAAGAAGAGAATGCCATCCTCGAATGACAACTCACAAAAGATCCTCGGATCTAACATGAAACCATCCTCAAATGGAAACACAATAGAAAACCATCCTTAAATGATTACCCCAAAATACGAAACTTACCTCAGACAAAATCGAAAAAGAACGAGCTCATTGTACTTAGATGATAACTCAAAGATACGAGTACTGACAGGCAAGGGTAACAGTACTTTATGGAGATACTTCGGTCTGATTTAGGAAACAATGTTTCAGGCTTTTGTGCAAGGTACCAAAACTACCTTATGCTTCGCATGCATATGGTTGATTTTTTCCATGGCATAATGCTCCATAATAATGGAAATGCTATGCTTTAGGGGATGCAAATGTAACGACAATTACTAAATGCAAATGCAAAGGGATCTCCAAGTGAGGAGGTAACAAGTATCCCTGTGGGGAAAAGCAACTCTGCGGGGATAGTGTTAATGATGCATTAGCTCTGAAATGCCACCATTACCAAAAATAAATTGGACTTTGAGATTGGGGAACGACAATCCTGCTGAGGATGAGCTTGACTGGGCGGTTCGCCACGTGTAGAACTCCTTTGGTGAAGTGATACCCTCCTGATCTGGATTAGGAAAGAATTTGTTTTGTTCTATGCTGAGGGAGAATTCTGCTGGGGAATTTCTCAGGCTCGAAGCCCTCTGCTTGGGGTAGAGGCGCCAATGAAGATTTGACCTTACTTAGTGACTTTGTTAGGGAACACT
This sequence comes from Lathyrus aphaca, assembly GCA_963966055.1. NCBI lineage: Eukaryota > Viridiplantae > Streptophyta > Magnoliopsida > Fabales > Fabaceae > Lathyrus > Lathyrus aphaca. The sequence continues at coordinate 176,645,898 of OZ014522.1, forward strand.
GCAAACAATATTATGCGAGAAGGAAACCCATCAGACTCCTCTTCATCTTCACCTCTGCTAGGGATTAAGGAATCTTAATGCACTGTTAGGGATAAGAAGACTTTGGTGGGGGATACTCCTTCATTGAAGGAAAACTTTCTGCTTGGGGAGAACATGATCAGCCTTCTATTGTTATGCTAGGGAAGATTTCAACTTCCAGCTTTACTGGGTATGATGGAGAACATTAATGAGAATGCTTTTTGTCGAAGATAAAAGTTTTAGTCCTCTCTTGTTGGGGATGAGAGGTGTGAAGCGCCTTATGTTGGGGATGAGAGATAATGAGGCGTCTCATGTTAGGGATGAGAGATAATGAGCCTCTCCTTCGGGAAGTACCAAACCTCTTCTTATTGCTCCACTGGAGAAGAGTGGTCCGATGAGACTTGCTGAGGAATATTGCTTAATGAAGATTGTTGAAGAAGAAAGATCCTGGAGTTTTGTACTAGTAATTTCTTTTATTTAGAGCCCATGTACCTAAAGGTTAGTGAACATAATTGATAGTTCCTAACAAAGGGAAAGTTAGACAAGCCTGCATGCCCTGGATTCATGGTTTGAATCACCATCCCTGCTACTCAAAAAATCATATTCATGTCAAGCGTTTTACTCTTATGCATGCATCATAAAGCATCAATGTATTCAGAATGCAATATTTACCACAATTCTGGGATGTTTCTACAATCAAATAATGGTAGATGAAAAACAAAAACACGTGAGAGCTAATTTGTATGAAATTGCACTTTATTTATTGAAAAGTGTCCATGAATAGGCATTACACCAGAAACAATCCCTAGAAAGAGGAAATTGCATAAAAGGAAAATAAACTATCCTAATGGCAATATGAGAATTGGATCTCATCCAGTTTCAACTCGGCTATGACCCATATGTCCTCAATACTCTCTGTGTACTTTACTTTTGAGTAAGATGATTGGACTAGTTCTTTACACTCAGGTTATCATTGGCTGTAGATGATGAATCACTGATCTCGCAGATCACAGTTGTTCGTTTCAATCCCTCTTTTGCATGGATCGCCCTTCAGAATTTTCAATCCACCGGGATACCCTTTTTAGCCTGAGTTGTCCAATGTGGCTTTTCAACTCAGCAGGTGTACATTTTTTCATTTATTTCCCTAACTTTTTCCCGAGCCTTTTATTCTATTTTTGGCTCGCTGGGATGCCCTTTTTTGCCTGGACTTTTATTCTGTTTTTTTCCAGCGGGTCTCTTTATACGAAGTATTTTTTAACTGTGTCTGCGTTAATAGGGGATAAAAAGTCATATCCATCCACGGTTGCTAACATTAAGGCTCCGCCCGAGAAAACCTTTTGAACCACGAATGGACCTTCATAGTTAGGTGTCCACTTACCCCTATGATCTGTTTGAGGAGGGAGGATCCTTTTCAGCACTAAATCTCCTAGTATGTAGTATCGAGGCCGTACTTTCTAGTCGAAAGCCCGTTTCGTTCTCCGTTGCCATTGACTACCACTTCTAATGGGAATCGCTTCATTTTGGTTGCCATTGACTACTTCACCAAGTGGGTGGAAGCAGCGTCGTATGTTAATGTGACCAAGCAGGTTGTGGCCCAATTCATAAAGAGGGATATCATTTGTCGATACAGAATACCCGAAAGAATCATTACTGATAATGGTTCTAATCTCAATAACAAGATGATGGCAGATCTGTGTCAGGATTTCAAAATCAAGCATCACAACTCTTCTCCGTATCGCCTGAAGATGAATAGCACTGTCGAGGTAGACAACAAAAATATCAAGAAGATAGTACAAAATATGGTTGTGACATATTAAGATTGGCATGAGATGTTTCCGTTCGCTTTGCATGGGTACCAGACATCTGTGCGCACCTCAACAGGGGAAACCCCATTCTCGCTAGTGTATGGTATGGAGGCAGTCCTACCAATGGAAGTCGAGATTCCCTCTTTGAGAATAATGATGGATGTTAATCTTGATGAAGTTGAATGACTCCAGTCCAGGTTCAATTAGTTGAGCCTCATCGAAGAGAAGCGTTTAAAAGTTGTATGCCATGGACAATTGTATCAACGAAGAATGAAACGGGCGTTCGACCAGAAAGTGCGGCCTCGATGCTACATACCCGACGACTTAGTGTTGAAAAGGATCCTTCCTCCTCAAACAGATCACAGGGGCAAGTAGAAACCCAATTATGAAGGACCATTTGTGGTTATTAAGGTTTTCTCAGGCGGAGCCTTAATGTTAACAACCATGGATGGAGAGGAATTTTCATCCCCTGTCAATGCAGACGCAGTTAAAAAATACTTCATATAAAAGAGACCCACTAGAAAAAAAATAGAATAATGGTCCAGGTAAAAAAAGGGCATCCCGGCGAGCCAAAAACATAATAAAAGGCTCAGGCAAAAGTTAGGGAAATAAATGAAAAATGCAAACCCGCTGAGCTGAAAAGCCACATGGGACAACTTAAGAAAAAAGGGCATCTTGGTGGATTGAAAAGCCGAAAGGGCGATCCATGCAAAAGAGGGATTGAAACTAACGACTGCGATCTGCGAGATCTGTGATTCGTCATCTACAATCAAGGAAAACCTGGGGGTTTAGAATCAGTCCAATCATCTTCCTCAAAAGTGAAGTACACGGAAGGTCTTGAGGACATACGGGTCATAGCCGGATTGGAACTTCATGAGATCCAATTTTCACATTGCCATTAGGATATTTTATTTTCCTTTTGTGAAATTTCCTCTTTCTAGGGATTGCTTCCCGGTGTAATTCCTATTCACGGCCACTTTTTAGTCAATAAAATGTGTTTTATCCAATTAGCTCATTTGTTTTGTTTTCATCTACCATTGATTGATGGCAAAAACATCCAACAAATTATGATAAATACTGCATTGCGAATACATTGACGCTTCATAATGCATGCCTAAGGGTGAAACACTTGACACCCACCTTAAAAGTTGAGTAACAGGGATAGTCAATTCAGACCGTGAGCTTGGGGCATGCAGACTCGTCTAACTTTCTCTTTTTCAGGAACTATCTGTTGTGTTCATTGATATGCAGGTACAGAGAAACAAAGCCATCACCAGCACAAGGCATCAGGAGGTTTTTCCTCAGCAAGCTTCGGTAAGCAAAATTCCTCAACAAGTCTCATCAGACTACCTTTTCTCCAGCAGGATGAGATAAGAAGAGGGTCTGTACTTCCCTCACGCGAAGGGTATCATTACTAAGAGAGTATTTATGGCTCTCATCCACGGCATAAGATGCCTCATATTTCTCATCCCCAACATGAGACGATTTACATCTCGTGTCCTCGACATGAGGCGATCTAAAAATCATATCTTCAGTAGAAAGATTTCTCATTAATGTTCTCTATCATCCCCATTGGAGTTAAAGGTGAAGCCTTCCCCTAGCTAAGTTAGAGCAGGATGGTTGAACATGTGATAATCTCCTAGAGGATCTATTTCCCCTGCAGCGAAGTATTCCCAGCAGGAAGTTGAATGCCTTGGTCTCCCAACAAAGTTAGAGTTACGAGAACTCTCCCCAATAGAGTTGAAGGTTGAATTTTCCCCAGTGGAACCATAGAAGGCTGATAATGTTCTCCCTAAGAAAAAAGTCTTTCCTTGAAGGGGAGACATTCCCCACCAGAGTCTTCTTATCTCCAGCAATATAGGAGGGGTCATCATTCCCTAGCAGTGGTGAAGATAGTGATAAGTCATATGGTTTTCCTTCTTGTACAACATTGTTTGCAATCTTCCCCAGCAAAGTTGCCAAAAAAAGTCTGATCTTCATTGGCATCTCTTCCCCAAACAGAGTACTTTATATCTAAGTGATTCCTCAGAATGTTGTTTTCTCAGCAGAGTGTCAACAAATCCTCAGCAGAGCATCGTCATACTCTTTCGTCAGTTAGGTCCAAAGGTTACTATTTCCCCAACAGATTTCTACGGGTGGCATACCTCCCAATCAATTTCAGGCCAGTTAAGAGTTTCCCCATATGGGTCTTCATTCCGAGATTATCATAAAGTCCAATTTATTTTTGGCAAGGATGGCAGTTCAGAGATAGGGTATCACAACCAGTATCCCCAGCAGAGGTGCTCCTCCCCACCGGAATTCGTTACATCAATGCAGTGATTATGTCTTCCCCAACAGGGTGGCGGGAGATATGTCATCTCCTCATCAGGAGATCCTGTTGCATTTGCATGTATTAATCATCATTACATTTACATCCTCAAAAAGCGTAGCATTTCCATTGTTATGGAGTATTACGCCATGAAAAATTCAAACATATGCATGTAAACACCCCAAATTTGCCCTCTCTTTTTTCTCACACCTTGTCTTGTGATCCTTCATATTGCATTGCATAAGCATACCATCTCACACTGCATAGTTATTTCACTGCATAAGTTTCATAACTAGGGTTTGTGATCAAATGAATATTAGAAGTGGTTTGAGCTATCTCAGAGGCCATGTAGCATGCCAAGACGGTCCATGAGTGTTCTATGATCATATTATACCTCCAAGTTTGCTTTAAAGTCATAAAATCTCAGAGGATTACACAGCTACCCAGGCAGGCTTAGGGTTTCCTGCACAAATGACCAGAAATTAAGGTTTTGGGTTTGAGGCCCTTACACTTAAATTTTTTGGCCATTCTTGATTCTATTGATCTATATATGTTATAAAGAGCATGTGTATCAAATTTGAAGAAAATTCATTGTGGAAGTCATCTGATCAAATGGTAACTTGTTGTGCAAGAAAAGTCAGAATCAGGGCATCTGAGGCCTCCATCAGGGTGCCAAAGGGTCATCTTCATCAATTTGAGGTCCTATTATCTTTATTTGATCTTGGGAATGGTTATAAGTTCATAGATTGGAGAATTTTGAGCCATTTGCAAAGTTGCCATTTTTGGACATGACTTGTAATGTAAACTTTCCATTTTGGGAAAGATTTTCAACCTCCTCTTTCTTGATCAAAAAGGCTTAAAATGAAAATTTTTCAAACATGAAAGTTGTAGATTGGATCTTCCCATTTTCAAAAATTACAAGAACTCCTCTTGATTCATCCTAGAACTCAAGTTATGATGGATCAAAGTTGGCAAAAATCACTTAATTTTCAAGTTCATGCCAAAGAGGGAAATGTGCAATTTTGCTTTCCAAGCCTTCTCATGACCTCTAATGCACTTCTAAATATCATAACAACATAAGTCAACTTGCCTTGACCAGAATTATGCCAAGAACCAAAGGTTTTCATGACTTGTTCTTCAAGAATTCACAAAGTTGGAAAAATGCAAAATCACTTCTAACTCTTGATCCAAGTGATACAGCTCATGAAAAATGATCCAAGGGTGCTCCATGAAGTTAGTTGATGCAGAACCACCCTTCAAAACATATGTATCCCAACCCATGCCTCTAGTTCACAAAATCTTGACTTTTTACATTTCAAGCCATGTCAATCCCACAGTGCCACAACAACTCTTCTAACTAATAGCATTGTTTATACAAACCCTAAGAAGCATAAAACACATAACAACAAGCCTTGAAAGAGACCATATCATCAGATTGCAAAAATTGCCTCCAAAACTTCATCTCTTCGAATCTCTTCACCAAGCCATCAAACTTCACATTTTCTTTCACCAATCAACTCCATATCATCTAAGGAACAAATACCACCCATTGCCATGGCCTAAAAATCAACACACAAGAACTCCATTTTTTGCCAAACCAGAACCACACATCATAAAATAGCCCATTTAAACTCCATCAAAGCATTTCAATAGCTTCAGGGGGACCAGAGGAGCCATTTTGCACCAAAGGGAGGCTTTGAAAGTTCAAGTTTTAAGAGCTTCAGTTAAGGTAGCCTCCAAGAACAATTTTCTAGAACTTCATTTTCTTGTTATAAATTGAATCTATATGTTATCCTAATCACCATGATGTATTTAGATTTAAAAATGAGTGAGAAATGACCATTTTATGATGCTCTAAAATTTTTCCCGTGTTTGATGTTTGCTTAGAATCTCATGATTCTTGTGATATAAATGGTTTTTGTTGATTGGTTCATGTTGTATGATGTTAGAGGATCATTTATGGGCAAGATTTATGAGTTTTAGTGAGCTATAGAGGAATCTAGGGTTTGGGGTTCGTCGGAGAAGGTGACCCGAGCTTCCCTCCGACCACCTGAGAGCTTCCCTCTTGTTTAATTAGTGGAACGAACGGCCCAGATTCCTCATTAAACCCTAATCTCATTTAATTATATAAATTTTAATTAATTTAATCAGAATGAATGAGGACCATTGGATAACGCACGCAGTGAATTTTTTAATCTAGACCTTTGGATCAGACTACCCCAAGTCATGCTGACTTTCATCCTGGCACGTTGATCATCTCAACTCTCAATCTTGGCCATCCATTGTGATTAATTTGCATTTCTTTTTATTTATTTTGCATTTGTTTTCTCATATTTATTTAAAATAGCAAATCATTTTCTAAAATCATGATCTTTTGCATTTTATCTCCAAATATTTTTCAGAAACCACAAACATTTTTATTTTTAATTTTTGCATTAAAAATATATTTTTAAATCATTTAATTGTATTATATAATTAATTCATTCATTTTAATTAATTAAAAATACTTTTAGGGATTTAAAAATCAAAAAAAAAAATTCATGAAGCATCCATAAACATTTAGAACAATTTACAAACTCATCTTACAAATTTCTTTTAGGGTTTGATCATGTTTTGAAAATTAACCATGAATTAGGGTTTCCAAATTTCCTATTTTTCTATCCCTAACTTCAAAAATCCATTTCTGATCAACCAAGATGAGTTTGCACATGGTTCTTTTTGCATTCTTTCAAACTTTGAATGTAGTATCTAGGGCATTTAACTCATAATTTTGCATTGCATTTTTCATGAAGAAGTACCCAAAACCCTAGCCTAACTTAGAAAAACCATAACTTGACTTTGGTATAGCTTCTGACCTCCATCTTTGGGGAGTGATATTATGTGTGTTTAGAGTTCATTTGGTTGCATTTTCAAATTTTTATCATGTGTTATCCTTCTGTTGTGGACATGTGCATCTCATACTTTCTTAAAACCCTAATTTGCCATGTTCATTTGCATTCATCTTTGCATACCTTCATCATATGAACTTGTCATGACATCTCATGCATTTGTATGTCATCTTAGATACCTTAGGACACGTATGAACATTGGTTGATCATTGTTGCATCCATTTGGTATGTTTTTCATTCATTACTTCTTATGTGTATTCATGTGATTTCAAGCTTCTAACATGCCTTCCTTTGCATCCCATCTCTTGTATGATCATGCATAAACATTGTACATGCCTTTGCATCATTTCATAAAAAATTTGCATTTTGTTTGCACTTCTAGTCTTAATCATTGCATCTTCATTTGCCTTATTTCCTTTTGTTTCATATCTTATGCATTCATACTAACTTTTCAGGGGCTTCAGGTAAGTTGTTTAGGATGTGGATTTGCCTCCACATCCAACTTCTTCTTATCTCTCCATTTGCATCTTTATTTGTCTTTGAAGTGAGTTTGACTCACTTATGCTCTCTCTTGATCCCTTTCTTTCTCTTAGGTTACTTAACTTCTTCAGGAAGTAAGTAACCTATTCTCCTTTCTCTTCTCTTTTCATCTGCTTCTTCTTCCTTGGTGGTCATCTGAAGATCTTTCTCTAAGCCTCACAAACCATAAGAATATCCAAGCATGATACCTTTAGGGTTTTACATAGTCTCCCCTAGTTTTTACCTTTGAGTCTCCTTGAGTCTCTGCTTCTCATCTCATAATCAAGGCTAAACAGTTAAAGTTTTAAGACTCTGAATTAGGATTATGCCTGTATCCTTATCTTAGGATGGAGTGTATAACTTTAATACTTAGTGTTAAACCTTTAAGTTGTATACACCTCCTAATCAAAACACCTAATAATCATTAAGACTTAGGCTTGTAACTTGGGCCTTATATTAGGGTTACATCTCTGCCTGTTGGTTCGGAGGGACTAACCCTAGTGTTTAATGGACAAGTCCCCCTCAGGTTTAGTCTTACAAACATAAAATCCATTTCTTAATCCCACCTTTAATTAAAATCCACTTTAATAAATGCTTGTTATATAATGACTTTAATCCCTAACCATGGATTAAGTTGAGGAGTCTTCCTCATCTTAAGTGTTCTCATCTATCATCCTTCTCTTAGGATGGTGTAATGAGTTCACTAATCTCTGATTAGAGATTAAACTCATTACTTAACACAAAAACAAAAATAAAAAAACACTTAATAATCACAAGTAGGTTAATGATCTTAATCATGCATCATTAGGGTAATTAAGTTGAGATTTTCATCTCATACTTAAGTTGACTCATTATCCCTAATCAGGGGTGATATAATGAGTTTACGACCCTTCATTAAGGCTTAAGCTCATTATCTTATGCAAAACACCAAAAACAATAAAAAAAATGAAAACACAAAAACAAACAATAAATGTCTCCTCCGGGATGCTTCTCTCATCACATTCACTCTGAAAATGAGAACTCGCTTCTTCCGTCTAATGCAAGACAGTTAGCACTCGAGCTAGACGAGTCATACACTTGAGCATAGACAAGCAAGCAGTTCACACCAAAAACACTAAGTCTCTTTGAGTCAAACTACGGTGTTCTGACTTCCTTATTGCACGAGAGGATACGTAGGCATAACTTAACAGTTATCGAACAAAAGTCTCTTTGTCCCCCCCCCCTCTCCTCCTCCTAGTTCTCTTTCCTCAACCTTAGTTTTGAGCACTCACTTTCTTCTTGCATTGACACTCTGTACATTCATTCCTCCCTAGCCTTTTATACATAGTTTAGCACATACACTATCCCTTTTTAAACACAATCAGGTATGCGTGGATCTCGTCGAGTACGATGGACGATCTGGGTGCTAATACCTTCCCAGGTCATAACTAACCCCCTTACTCAGTCTCATTGGTTCGCAACCGTCTTATCCATTTCTTTCTAGGTTTATGCAGCATTACCTTTCCTTCAGGATAAAAATGCCTAGCTGGAGACTCTATTCAACCTCAACCTTCAACATTGCCGACACCAGTCCGCGTTTGCATCGGGATGCAAGTCCGCGGGGAGCGACAATGCATATGAAGCATAAACTAACTTTGGTATCTTGAAGCAAAAGCCCGAAGCATTGTTCCTTCAATCAGACCGAAGGTGCCCCCGGAGAATACTTGTCTTCCCTAGCCGAGTTATCATCTAAGTACGATGGTCTCATTTTTATGGAATTTTCATCTAAGTATGATGAGCTAATTCCTGCTAATTCTACCTGAGGTTAGGATCTTATTGTGAGTTGTCATTTGAGGATGAAATTCTCTTATGCAAGTCCTTCTGAGGTTGGTCTTGTTGTTACAATTATCATTCAAGGATGGTAAATCGTTTCGATCTTATTGATTAAGGTCAATATGCTTCCCCGCAGAGTCTGTCTGAGGTTAGTCTTTGTGTTTTTTTGGTTATCGACCGTGGCTGGTATACTATTTCGATCCCATTCGAGGATGGTTTCATGTTAGATCTGAGGATCCTATTTGGAGTTGTCATTCAAGGATGGCATTCCTTTCTGTGAGTCCTTCTGAGGTTGGTCTTGTTGTTATGGTTATCATTTAAGGATGGTAAAACCATTTTGATTTTATTGATTGAGGTCAATATGCTTCCCCACAAAGTCTTTCCAAGGTTAGTCTTTGTATTTCTGATTATTGATTGAGGTCGGTATATCATTCTGATCCCATTCGAGGATGGTTTCATGTTAGACCTGAGGACCCTATTTGGAGTTGTCATTCAAGGATGGCATTCCTTTCTTCGATTCCTTTTGAGGTTGGTCTTGTTTTTATGGTTATCATTTGAGGATGGTATAACCATTTTGAGTTTATTGATTGAGGTCAATATGCTTCCCCACAGAGTCTTTCTGAGGTTAGTCTTTGTGTTTCCGATTATCGATTGAGGTCAGTATATCGTTCCAATCCCATTCGAGTATGGTTTTGTAGCAGATTCGAGGATCTTATTGTGAGTTGTCATTTGAGGATGACATTCTTTTCTTGAAATCCTTTTGAGGTGGGTCTTGTTTGTTGCAGCTATCATTTGAGGATGGTAGGTTATGTTAGATTATCATTTGAGGATGGTATTCTTTTCCAACCGCCTGAGGTCGGTTTTTCCTTGGACTGCTCAACCCAAAGAGTATAAATTTTCTGGTTTATTCGGGTATTCAATCCCTCCATACCTTGAATTTCTGAAAGTCGTTGCTATCACTCATTCGTTTCTATAGTGATTGAATAGGGGCAGCTGTAACACCCCAAAATTTTCCCTCTTATTTATCACTGATTCCGAGTAGCTTATGCTTCGTTTCCATGTCATCCTACATATCCGTCCATACATTGCATAAAAATAATAGAAAGCATGCATCATTGGTTGAAGCGTGGGGCATGTGATCAAGGCTTATTTGTGTTAGAATAAGATTTTGATTATACTTCTCTTATATAGTTTTGATGATAACAATATTTTATAAGAACAAATTGTACCACTAAATCTTTCTCTATGTGCAGGATAGAAGTTCTCAGGAAAAGGATGTTTCTAAGGTTGATTAGCATCTTCTAATGGTACTCAAGCCAAGCGCACCTTCTATAGAATATCTGATGATAGAAAGAAGTTCTCATCAAATAAGCTTTCATTGCTGCGCAATTTCAAACACACTCTGATGGGCATTTATTATATTCTGATTCTCATAATAAAGGATAATCAAGAGGGAATCAAGAATAACAGCTGGGAACATAATCTTTATTTTTGGAAGGACTTTATGGCTATTTACAATCATCCAAATATGGCATCATATGTTCCCAACGGATCTCCTATTCAAACGCTTATATAAATGAGATGTCTTGAAGAAATTGAAGCTCTAACACATACGCGCATAAACCCTAATCAATTTCTTACTTTGTGCTTAAGTTCTGTAAAAACTATCACCTGGTGATAATAGCTTTCTGAAGCAATTATAGTTACAACATTTTGTAAACTCTTTGTGATTTCCTTGACTGACTAGTGTAGTCAGTAGACTCAAGAAGACTTTGACTATAGGTCTTAGTGATTGTATTCATAGTTTTTGAATAGTGGATTAAGACCTCGTTGAGAGAGGTAAAATCACCTTGGCGGGTGGACTGGATGTAGTTTGAGTTCAAATGAACCAGGATAAATCAAAGTGTCTTTTACAGTCATTGTTTTTTTTAAAAACCCAATTCCAACCCCCCTTCCTTGTGTTTTTCGCTCCTTCAATTTCCATCAGAGCTCTAGGTTCTGAGAAATACACTTAATTGTGTCAGTAGAAGATCTAGAAAATAAACACAATGGCAGATTCACTCAAAAACAACAATGATTATCAAAATGACAAGATCAACGGAAAACCTCTAGTGTTCAATGGCGACAACTTTGACTACTGGAAGGATGTTCTGGAGAGTTTCTTTTGGCTCTGGATGGAGATCTCTGGGATATGGTGACATATGGATACTGAAAGAATATGTCAGCTCAACAGAAGAAGGAATTTAGAAACCATCACAAGGCCAGACCATACTTTTGAGTGCTATCTCCTACACAGAATATGAAAAGATCACTAATAGAGAATTAGCCAAACACATGTTTGACTCTCTGAGGATGACACACGAAGGCAACACTCAAGTCAAGGAGACAAAATCTCTGGCTCTCATCCAAAAGTATGAAGCTTTCAAGATGGAAGAAGATGAAACAATTGAAAAAATGTTTTCAAGGTTTCAAATTTTGGTTGCTGGACTAAAAGTTCTGGACAAAGGCTACTCAATAGCAGATCATGCGAAGAAGATCATTAGAAGCTTTCCAAAGGCTTGGAGACCCATGGTCACTACTTTGAAGCTGTCAAATAATTTGAATAAGATATCTCTTGAAGAAATGATTATCTCACTGAGAAGTCATGAGATAGAACTAGAAGAAGATGAACCTCAGAAGAAAGGTAAGTATGTTTCTCTTAAATATAACAAATCTGATTCTAAAGCTTTGTAGGTAGGAGAAGAAGAAAGTTCTGGAGGCTCATCAGAAGAAGACAAACTATCTCTTTTATCCAGAAGAGTTCAACAACTCTGGAAGCATCGTCAGAAGAAGTTCAGAAATCCCAGAAGATCAAACAATCGTTCAGAATCATCCTCTGGTCACAAGAAACCCAGAAGCAAATAAGTAGTGTGCTATGAATGCAAGGAACCTGGACACTACAAGAGTGAATGCCCAAAACTTCAGAAAGAGAAGCCTAGAAAGAAATTCAACAGAGATAAGAAGAAAAGTCTCATGGCAACATGGGATGATTCATAATCTTTTGACGCATATTCAGACTCAGAAGATGAACATGCCAACATTGCATTAATGGCAAAGATACCAGAAGAAGTCAACTCATCAGAATCAGAATCAGACTCTGACACATAAGAGGTATTCTCTAAACTTACTAGATCTCAATTAGAAGATAGCCTCTCAGAAATTCTTGAAAAATATCAGAAACTTCAATTCAAATACAAAGACATAAAACAAAGTCTAGTATATGAATCGAAGGAAGTTAGAAAACTGAGGTCAGAAAACTCTGAGTTAAAAGAAAGTATTTTAAAATGCAAAATTTCCCTTGAAAAATTTAGAACTCAAAAGGAATATGAATCAGAAATTCTACCCAGTTATAATAATATAGTAAAGCAATATGATTACAGTTTTCAAAATTTTCTAGCTAAAAACATAGATAGAAGCAAAATTGCCTCAATGATCTATGGAGTTAGCAGAAATGGTAGAAGGGGTATAGGTTATGTGAAAACTAAAGGAGAAGAACCTCTGGAGTTTAAACAAGTTGATGACATGATTATAAAAGTTAATACTCCTTTAAGTTCTCATTTCACCTATGGTCATAATCATGACCTGAAATATACTAGTGAGTCATCCTATTCTACAAGTTCTTATGAGAAATTCAAACTCAATCAGAAATTTGTAAAATCTAACAAACAAGGACCCAGAAAGATATGGTTACCCAAAGATAAAATTATGTATGTTGCAGATGTCTTTGACAGCCAGACTGAAACACCAATCTTGGTACCTGGACTCTAGATGCTCACGACACATGATGGGAAGAAAGCATATGTTCCAAAGTCTTGAGCTGAAAGCTGGAGGATTCGTAGACTTTGGAGGTAATCAAAAAGGAAAGATTATTGGCTCTAGAACTATTGGTAATGATACACTTCCCTCTATCTCTAATGTTTTGTTAGTAGAAGGATTAATGCATAATCTGTTATCCATAAGTCAATTAAGTGATAATGGTTATGACATAATCTTCAATCAAAAGTTTTGTAAGGATGTTAGTCAGAAAGATAGAACAATCCTATTTAGTGGAAAGAGAAAGAACAACATATATAAAATAAACTTTCTAAACTAAAAAGTCAGAACGTAAAATGCCTAATTGAAATTCTGGGATCAGGTATGTGATGTCGAATGAGATGTTTAAACACTTGAAGACTTGAACAAAACTTAAAGTGCAGGAAAATTAAACAACACAGGAAATTGTTAACCCAGTTCAGTGTATAACCACACTTACATCTGGGGGCTACCAAGCCAGGAAGGAAATCCAATATAAGTAATATTAATTATAGACTTAAACCACTCAGTTTAATCTTTCACTTAATATCTACCCAAGGCAATTTCTACCTAAGACACAACTTAGATATGAGTACCAACTCACTCCCCCTCAATCACACAGTGATATGTTTACAAGTTTAATAAAATTGAAGTCATACTTCAAACAAAACAGCTTGATCTTACTTCACAGTTTCAATCAAGACACAATACACTTTTGCTTAAAAGCTCATAAAGTGATACACATATACAACCTGCTATTAAAACACAAACACCCTATTTAGTCTTCTTAATTTCGTACTCTATTCTGAGAGTTTCTGTTGCTTAAATAGATGCTTGGATTTTGGGCTTTCTGTAGGTTATCCAATCCTGATACGCATGCTGCTAACACCTTGAATTAAGGTTTGTTACTTCCTTGATTCTAGGTGAGTCAGTTCTTCTGTTTATACTGAAATCATATAACCAATCTCCCTACAGATGCGCCTTCTTCTGTTTTATCCATTCATAATTAATACCAGATAAATTCCCTGAATTTACACAGTTCTGTTAAGCATTAATTAATTCTGGTAGCAGGTTTGAGATGTCACAACATCTGGTGTGACATCCTGAAGACTGAACTTACTTCATTAACTGATACAATGTCACAACATCTGGTGTGACATCCTGAAAATTGAACTTACTTCATTAACTGATACAATGTCACAACATCTGGTGTGACATCCTGAATTAAGTTCATTTATTTATACTCTGTTTGATAATGTCACAACATCTGATGTGACATCCTGTACTAAGTTCAACACTTCTTGTTGGTCAAAAATTCTGCCAATTCTAAACATCTACAAACTCCCCCTTTGGCTAATTTTTGGCTAACATAATCTTCTGGTTTATCAGAGTGCAGCAGAGTTTCTTTTATCAGAGTACATCAGTTCTTTTCTGTTGAGTCATGTGTGAGTTTACTCCCCCTCAAACCTGTATGTGTTCTGACTTGTTCAACAAAAAAATTTCATTAAAAACCACTTAGTTCAGAAGCAGACATTAAACAGACAAAAGACATTTTTCATTCATTAATCAAAGTGCAGCAGACATTGTTGTTGTTCAGTTCTCTTCTCCCCCTTGTTAGACATAAATTGGGGCCAAATTTTACATAGTCAGAGAGAAATACAAAACTACAAAATCAAAATACAAAGCTGAAGCAGACAGTACACATTCCTCACACACATTTTTCACTCAGAATCTTCATATTCAGTGTCTTCCTCTTCTTCAGTTTCATCATCAGAATCAGCAGCCTTCTGAGCACTTTCTTCCACTTCCAGCCTTTGAATAATCTCCTCAAGCTTTTGCTTCCTGGCATCCAGCTCTTTGCAGGTGTTCTTCAGCTCAGCAATCAAAGCAGCTTTGGATATAGGAGACTTTGCCTTTGAAGGTCCAGCAGATGTCCCAGAGGGAGCTTCAACATCAGCTGCATGATGACTTAAGAACAACTTGTAGTGGAAGGCCAGAGGACTCTCTCTTTTGCAGATTGAATCCTTCTCAGTAAGGATACCTGGATACTGGCTAAGGATTATTCCACACAGCAAGGAAGGGAAGGCTATAGGCAGCTTTGTTGCTGATGTCCCAACATGCTTCAATGTCTGATAAAAAATGTAAGCCCCAAAGTCCAGCTTTGTTTGGGTGCCCACAACATATATGAATCTGCCCAATGTAGTTGCTATTGAAGAGGTATGATTGGTAGGTACCCAATTGACAGTACCAATCCTATGTAGCATTGCATACTTCCTTGTTAGCAAGCTAACAGAAAGTTTCCCCTTGACTGGCCAAGCTTTGACTTGACTAGCAGTGATGACCTTGCACACCTGGTTATCTGTCTTTCCCAGCTCATTAGGTCCATCAGATTCTCTCCCTAGGTAATGGTTGATAACCCTAGGAGAGAATTCCACACATCTCCCTCTTACATACACCATTCTAAATTCATCTGACTTACCATCAGCACAGTCCTCTTGAAGGTTGACAATGAACTCTTTGACAAGCAGCTCATAGCAGGGTGAAAAGTTTGACACTGTTTTGAATAAGCCAGCAGAAGAAATTAGGTCAATTACCTCAGTGAACTCAAGTGCATTGCTTCCCAGCTCTCTTTCAAGTGCTACCCTTCTTTGGTATACAAACTTCCATCTTCTCACACTTGACACATGATGGAATGAAATATTGTCCAGAGGACCTTCCGGAACAGCAGAGGAAGACCTTGAAGGTGCTGGTTTCTTCTTTGGTGGGGATGTTGGGACATCCTCTTCAACATCTGAATCTGGAGGAGTGACAGCTTTCCTCTTTTGTGTATTCACCTTGCTCCATTGTTTGGTAGGACCAAATACCACTTTGGCCTTGTCTTTCTTTGGAGTAGGCTGCTTCTTTTCAGGAGTTGCATGTCCTGCAGTCTTTTTTTCTTTCCTAGCCCTAAGCCTTTTGGCTATGCTAGGGTCCACAGAAGCAATGATCTATGTGTCAGAGTCATTATCTATGTCTACAACAGGAGGAGGTTGGGTAGTCTCCTCTTCAGCAGGTGGATCAACAGAAGCTTGATCATCAGAGGCTTCATCATCATCATCAGTTGAGGCCTTGTGCTGGTCCTCAGATGTTTCAACATCTATTGGGACATCCTGTTGAGCAGGAGTGTCCTCTTCAGCTTGATTACTCTGTTCTTCTTGTGGGGATGGCATGGTGTTCAGAGGGATAGATATACCACTCACAACTCTTTGTTCATATAGAATCCTGGTCACAAGATCCTTAATAGAAGCATCCACATATTCAGAGGCTTTGGGGGTGGTGTTTGAGGAAGAAGGAATCCCTTTGCTTTTGCTGAACACAGGTTCCTTTGCTCTTCTCACTGTTGGAGTTCTAGGCTTTTGAGCAAGAGGAACACTTCCTCTGATTTCGTCCATGGGAGTAGAGTCCATTGGAACCTTGGAGATTGGGGTTACATGCACCACATCTTCTTTGTTGAGGTTTTCATCAGTGAGGTTAGGGTTTTGATGTTGAGACATTTTCGAAAGAGGTGGAAGAAGAGTTTAGGTTTGAATGATTTTGATGAGCTCTGAAAATCAGCTATAGCACGCAATTTGATTTGAGAAGATGAATAGCTGAGAGCAAGCTAGAACCTTTATAAGAGCCGTTACTTGGAGAATTTTAAGGAGTGGAATACACAGAGTTCTTGACCAGGCTGGTGTTGCCATCTGGTGATCATGCCACACGATGTCATATGACATGTTGGCACTTCTCCACAACTGCTATATTTCACATA
Organism: Lathyrus aphaca; assembly: GCA_963966055.1. Taxonomy (NCBI): domain Eukaryota; kingdom Viridiplantae; phylum Streptophyta; class Magnoliopsida; order Fabales; family Fabaceae; genus Lathyrus; species Lathyrus aphaca. Next base: position 176,662,869 of record OZ014522.1, read on the forward strand.
AACAGATTCCCAATTTACCCCTTAGGTTTTCAAATTGGGCAGCATCCAAGGCTTTAGTGAATATATCAGCCAATTGCAGATCTGTGGCTACATGTTCCAATGAAATCACTTTCTCTTCCACAAGATCTCTGATGAAATGATGCCTGATATCAATGTGCTTGGTCCTGCTGTGTTGGATAAGATTCTTTGATATGTTGATGGCACTTAAATTGTCACAGTACAATGTCATGACATCTTATGGGACATTGTACTCTGTGAGCATTTGCTTCATCCAAACCAACTGTGAACAACTGCTACCAGCTGCAATATATTCAGCTTCAGCAGTGGATAAGGATACACAATTTTGTTTCTTACTGAACCAAGAAATCAAATTGTTTCCTAGAAAGAAACATCCTCCTGATGTGCTCTTTCTATCATCAACACTTCCAGCCCAATCAGCATCACAGAAGCCAGTGAGAATTGGTTTACATCCATGAAAGTACATTATGCCATAGTCACAAGTACCATTGACATATTTCAGAATTCTCTTGACCTGGTTTAGATGGCTAACTTTTGGATCAACTTGATATCTTGCACATACACCTACTGCAAAGGCTATGTCTGGTCTGCTAGCAGTTAGATATAATAAGCTTCCAATCATACTTCTGTATAGACTTTGGTCTACATTCTCACCCTTGTCATCCTTTGTCAGCTTTAAATGAGTAGGGGCAGGAGTTCTTTTGTGAGTAGCATTGTCCATCCCAAATTTCTTGACAATGTTCTTAGCATACTTGCTTTGGAAAATGAACATGGAGTCCTCCATTTTCTTGATTTGCAGTCCAAGAAAGTAGGTTAGTTCTCCTACTAGGCTCATCTCAAATTCAGATTCCATTTGAGTGACAAAATGTTTAACCATCCTGTCTGACATCCCACCAAAGACAATTTCATCAACATATATTTGAGCAATCATGACATTTCCTTCTTCATCCTTCACAAACAAGGTTTTGTCTATTCCACCTTTTATGTATCCTTGTTTTGTGAGAAAAGTAGTCAGCCTTTCATACCATGCTCTTGGGGCTTGTTTCAGACCATAAAGGGCCTTCCTTAGTTTGTATACATGATCTGGACAACTTGGATCAACAAATCCCTTAGGCTGCTCCACATATACCTCTTCATTAAGATATCCATTTAGAAAGGCACTTTTCACATCCATTTGAAATAGCTTGAACTTCAGAATACAAGCAATTCCTAAAATTAGTCTGATTGATTCAAGCCTTGCTACTGGTGCAAAGGTTTCATCAAAGTCTACTCCCTCAATTTGTGTGTATCCTTGAGCTACAAGTCTAGCTTTGTTCTTTGTAACAACTCCCTGCTCATTTGACTTGTTCTTATACACCCATTTAGTGCCAATCACATTTATGTCATCAGGTCTAGGAACAAGATCCCACACTTCATTCCTTGTGAACTGGCCTAATTCTTCTTGCATAGCACAAATCCAGTACTCATCATTAAGAGCTTCCTTGATGTTTTTAGGTTCTATTTTTGAAACAAAACAAGAATCTGAAATCACCTCTCTTGATCTAGTGCTTACACCTCTGTTGGGATCACCAATTATTAGATCTTTGGGATGATCCTTTTGAATTCTGATGGAGGGAGGTTTGCTGGATTGTTCTATCCTTGCTTCAGTTTGAGTGAAGTCAGGATGGTCACTCTTTATTTCAGCTTCAGTCTGACTGTCAGCAGATGTTCCAACATAATCTGTAACATCTGCAGGGGCATCATCAATTATCACATTTATGGACTCCATGATAACCTTGGTTCTAGAGTTAAATACTCTATAGGCTCTGCTATTTATAGAATATCCAAGGAAAATCCCTTCATCACTTTTAGGATCCATTTTTCTTCTTTGCTCCCTATCAGCCAGAATATAACAATTACTTCCAAACACCTGGAAGTACTTAATTGTGGGTTTTCTACCCTTCCAGACTTCATAGATTGTGGACAAGGTTCCTTTCCTTAGAGTGACTCTATTAAGAATGTAACAAGTTGTGTTCATAGCTTCAGCCCAGAAGTACAATGGTAACTTTTTAGCATGGATCATAGCTCTTGCTGATTCTTGGATAGTTCTGTTCTTCCTCTCAACAATCCCATTCTGTTGAGGGGTGATAGGTGAAGAGTATTCATGATTGATTCCTTCTGAAGAACAGAAATCTGAGAATTTTTGATTCTCAAACTCCTTTCCATGGTCACTTCTTATTCTGACCACACAACTTGCTTTTTCTCTTTGTATTCTTTGGCATAAATCTTTGAATACATCAAATACATCAGACTTTTCTTTGATAAAATTTATCCATGTATACCTTGAAAAGTCATCAACCACCACATAGGCATACCTCTTACCACCAAGGGTCTCAACCTGCATAGGTCCCATAAGATCCATATGCAATAATTCCAAAACTTTGGAAGTTGTCAGATGTTGGAGCTTTGGATGGGACATCTTGGTTTGCTTGCCTATTTGACATTCACCACATATTTTGCCATCATCAATCTTCAGTTTAGGAATACCTCTCACAGCTTCCATAGATATGATTTTCTTTATACCTCTGAAATGAAGATGACCCAGTCTTTGGTGCCATAGTTTCACTTTTTCTTCTTTGGCTAAAGAGCAAGTTGAAGTGAGACTGAAATCTTGAGGTTCCCACATATAACAGTTGTCTTTAGATCTGGCTCCTCTCATGACAACCTTCTGTTCTTTATTAGACACTATACATTCAGTTTTGGTAAAGTTTACACTGTAACCTTGATCACATAATTGACTTATGTTGATCAAGTTAGCAGTCAATCCTTTTACCAGCAGCACATCATCTAGTCTTGGTACATCTGGACAGTCCAAGGTCCCAACTCCCTTGATTTCTCCTTTAGCTCCATCTCCAAAGGTTACATATCTGGATGAATATGACTTTAAGTCTACTAGAAGATTCTTCAATCCAGTCATGTGCCTTGAGCATCCACTGTCAAAGTAACAGTCTTCTTTAGCTGATACTCTTAGAGATGTATGAGCTATATATGAAACACCCTTCTTTGACCATTTGTATTGAGGTTTCCTTTGATGCCTCTGCCCTGTGTAGTGTCCATTTTTAGAGCTCCAATGTTGTTTGTTGAGCTTGTTCTTGGACATGTAGCTTTGATCAGCATGAAGACTAGCTTTAGGTACCCATACTTTCTTGATGATCTCTGTCTTCTGCTTAGGGGGTTGTGTAACACGGTGGGAGAACTGACTTTAGTTATGTTGCGGATAGCAAGAGTCGCCACCGACTTTTATTTTATCCAAAGTAAAGGCATAAAAGAACAGGAAAGACCTTTTAAAAGATTTTTGGGTCCGGGGGGTAGGTTATGTAAAGGGAAGGTGTTAGCACCCTTTACATCCATGGTTATCCATGGGCTCTTAGTTACTTAGCTCACTTTAAATTGTTTTTGAAAAGGTGAAGTGTGTGAATAGAAATTTTCATAAGAGTTTAATAATGATCCATGTACGGATGCGTAAAAAACTTGTGTTTGAAAATTGTTTGAAATTGTGAAGTATTTGAAATTTGTTTTGAAATAGTGAGCAAGTAACTATGAGGAACCTACCCTAAAGTTTAAGTCTTTCTGTTCTTCATCCTTTAAATGGTAAGACTATCCCTATTATTAAGGAATAGGTAGTCATTACCTTGGATGTAAGGGACATATGAGGGACATCTGTTTAATGAAGGCAACTGTGGGGTGTATTAAGCATTTAGGAGGGACTATCATCATTATTCGAAAGGGACAAGATCTTTATGAAAGGCAACCATTAAGGGACTTGATCTTTAATTATGAAGGGACTAGATGACTTTTCTTTTAAGGGACTTTGCTTTATATACCCCACTTGACCTTATAATTAGGCAACATTGAGAGGCAACCCTAGAAAGTGAGATGGCGATCAAAGATCGACTTACGTGTGTGAGTGTTTATTTAAATATTTATCTTATAATTTAAGTGAGCTAAATTCAATTTTTAAATATAGTACATGTTTACACTCCCTATTTTACTAACCATAGCATGCAAATTAAATAATTTAAATATTTACAAAAATTACATCCAGGAGCATTTACATAATAATAAAGCAATTTAAGTAAATAGCAAAAATAAATAAATAAGCAAAATATAAATAATAAGTAAAATAAATAAATAAGCAATAATAATTATAATAGGGGTTAGTAATAATAGTTAAAAATAAATAAGGTTAGTGAAATAATAATAATAAGCATAATAAAAAAAATAAATGGATTAGTAATAAGCATGATTAGTAATAATAATAAACAAAACAAAATTTTAATGGCTTAATAGAAAAATAAGAACAATTATATTAATTAATCATAAAAATTAAAATTATAAACAAATCAAATAAATTATAAACATATTATGAGAAATTATCAAATTTACAATTTTTTTAGAAATTATTTACATATATAATTAGTTATAAACAATTAGAAAATATTTTCATTAAGAAAAAGAAAATAGAATTGATATTAATTGTATTTTTCAAAATTCAATTATATTAAACAAAGTATATACATGATAATTATATTTACAAAATTTTAATTATATTAAATAAGATTTAGACAAATTGTAAAATATGATTAAATTTTAAAATAAAAGAAATTTAGGGTTTTGTGAAAATTATTAAGATTAGAGATTTTTTAAGAAAAATGAATTAGGGTTTTGTATCTTAATTAAGAAAGAAATTAGGGTTAATCTTTTTTTAAAAAAAAATTAGATAAGACTTAAAATAATTATTTACATATTATAAGAAATAATATTTACAAACAAAATTATTTGTTAAGTTGATTATAGTGATTATGAGATTAATAAAAACATAAGGGTTAATTTGTATTAATTAAAAATCAATAATTATAAAACAAATCAATTAATATAAAATAAAATAAAAGAGAAACAACTAGTAAAAAGAAAGGTGGGGAGGCCTGGTTTTGATCCCAGGACCTCCCAATACCTGGAAGAAAACATTGCCACTGGGCTGCGCACGCAGCTGGTGATATGGAACCAACAACATCCATCATATTGTAAAGCATGTGAAATAATTGAGAAAAAAGAAAAAAATGCTGAGGGCTGGACTCGAACCCACGCCCTAATGACTATATCCTTCAACACCTCACCAACTGAGCCAAGCGCTTGATCTGTGAATGAACTAACAAACATATATTATAAAAATAAGTCAAATTTTGAATTCTGATTTCGCGCCAGATCACTTCATCTTCAACCTCCAGACTTGCGAATTTTCCTGCGAAATTTGTAACCAATTTTCCTGCGAATTTTCAAATGGCAGGGAACCCTACGAAATCCAAACATCATCATTTACGTAAAATTTTGTTAAATTGAACACATAAACACAATCCAGACATCATTTGCAATCGATCTACGGTTTCATAATTCATTATATTCACTGAATCGTTAAACCCTAATATGGAGGTCATGAACCCTAGAATGACACTATACGATTCGGCCATGGTTTCTTCAATTAACCTGCCCAGAATTCATCACAAACCTTCCTTAAACACAAATCAATAAGCAAAATCCATTAATAACATGTAAATTATTATGAACGAAAAATCGAAAAAAAACATGAAAAAAATGATTCGGGTTTATCAATGTGTGATGCTATGGGGCAATGTGATGATCTGGTTATGTTCCATGATATCCAGGGAACCTATTTCAACCTTTAAAATGCTTTGGCAAGCCTTCTATCAAAGAATCCGAAGCAAGTTTTTTTGTGAGTTTTTTGAAATTTGAATGTGCACTTGGAGGCTCAGAATTCGTCCCCTTTGCATTGGTTTCTCTTGCATACTTATAAGGGATGTAATTTAGGTCAAAAGATGATGGATTTATGGGCTTTTTGGATGACTTGATGGTGAAGGAATGTCATGATCCAAAATTGTGAAAAAATTAAATATTTGTATTCCAATCTGGTCTAGCACGAATTTGTACAAGATCCAATCATGTTAAACAACATTGATTAATTTCTAGAAGAAGAATCATGTCCAAACTTTGATTTTTAGATTTTATTTTGATTTAATTTGATTTAAAATGAATAAAATTCAAATAAATATCAAACAAAAATATAAAAATCAGAATTTCTTGTCATTGGGTCATGCATGAGGTTATTGTATGGATTGGGTCATTATTTGGCAAGCCCATTTGGAAGAAATTGGTTTTAGACCTCCATTTTCATCATAAACCAACCCAAAATTTCCCAACTTTGCAAGGGCACATATCCTTCAATTTTAATGCTATGAGAGTGTTCTTGGACATTTTGGAAAGCTTAAAGAGTCCTCTAAACAACCCCACTAGTTTCATGTCCATATCATTTACCAATCTCAAGTTATGCCCTTTTGAAGTTGTTGACTTTTTGTTGACTTTTAAAAGGACCTATAATGTCTTAGCTCATACCCTCCAAATGAAGCATTTTTGGGCTTAGCTTGTGAGACACAAAGTTGTAGAGAATTCAATTTCCTTCAAAATGAGCTTTGGATGGAAAATTTTTGATGAAGCATGTGAAAGTTATGGCTGGTCAAAGTTCAGTTGACTTTTACTGAGAAAACCCTAATTTAGAAACTCCTGATTCTCAATGATCTGAAATCTCCTTGATGAATCATGATCAACCCTTGACCAAATGATGAATTTTACTTCATATACTTGATTTTGGCAAAAAATCATGAAGTTTGACTTAGGTTTGACCACAGTAGACCTCAGTTTGACTTTTTAACTACTTTGACTGATTTTGACTTATCTGATCATCTGACTGAGCAAACCTTTGAGAAAAGTCTTGAAACTTGTCATGGGGGTTTTTACACACATATAAGATGTTATGAAGCTCACTTGAAGTCTTGGAAGTTCATTTAGCCCGATTAAAGTCAAAACCCTAGTTTTGGATGCACTGCTTAGGAGGTGCATTGTCTGAGGGAATTGTCAACTTTTCTGACCAATTGTGAACTTTGTGAATCTTGTGAACCATCATAAAATGTCTTGTGGACCTCATGGGAGGTATTGTGAACCTTGTGAACCTTGTGAACTTCATAAAGTGACTTGTAGACTTCATGAACCTCATGAAAGGTCTTGAAAGCATTGGGAATCTTGTGAACCTTGTGAACTTCATAAAGTGACTTGTAGACTTCATGAACCTCATGAAAGGTCTTGAAAGAATTGTGAACCTTGTGAACCTTCTTAGCACACAAAGTCTTGTATTGTGAGGGCAAATTTTGGGGTGCAACAGCTGCCTCTGTTCAATTTTCTGAAACCTGAGGGGTTAGATTGGTACGTCTGCCAGTCGTGACCTGGAAGGTTGAAGGGGATTGAACACAAAAGCCCAAAAATTTGCACTCACCAGTGCATAGAGTGATACAGATGGCTAGTTGAACATGCTTGAGTGGGCTTAAAGATGCCACTTGGAGAAGAGTTCTTACGAGCATTTATTGGAGGATAAAGCAGTCCAAAATAGGAAGGTATGATGATAACTTTCAGGAGGATAAAGCAATCCTGATGTAGTGATATGCTTTCAGGAGGAGAAAGCAATCCTGAAGTAATGATGATAGCTGTCAAGAGGATGAAGCAGTCCTGGTGTATGAGAAACTGTCAGGAGGATAAAGCAGTCCTGAGGTAATAATAAGCTTTCAGGAGGATGAAGCAATCCTGAGATATTGATAATAGCTATCAGGAGGATGAAGCAATCCTGAGATATTGATAATAGCTATCAGGAGGATGAAGCAATCCTGAGGTAGTAATAATCTTCCAGGAGGATGAAGCAGGTCAGGAGGATAAAGCAGTCCTGAGATATAAGAAGCTGTCAGGAGGATAAAGCAATCCTGATACAGTGATAAGCTTTCAGGAGGATAAAGCAGTCCTGATGTAGTGATGATAACTTTCAGGAGGATAAAGCAATCCTGAGGTAATAATGTGACTTCAGGAGAATAAAGCAATCCTGAGGAATGATAACTTTTCAGGAGGGTAAAGCAATCCTGAGGTGGTGATGAACTATCAGGAGGATGAAGCAGTCCTGAGGTATTGATAAGCTATCAGGAGGATGAAGCAGTCCTGAGGTAGTAATAATCTTCCAGGAGGATGAAGCAATCCTGGGGTAATAGTATGCTCTCAGGAGGATAAAGCAATCCTGATGAGATAATAAGCTTTCAGGAGGATGAAGCAATCCTGATGTAATAGGAGTTTTCAGGAGGATGAAGCAGTCCTGATGGATAAGAAGCTGTCAGGAGGATAAAGTAGTCCTGAGGTAATAATAAGCTTTCAGGAGGATAAAGCAGTCCTGATGTAGTAATATGCTTTCAAGAGGATGAAGCAGTCTTGAGAGATTTGATAATATGCTTTCAGGAGGGTAGGGCAATCCTGAGGTACAATAAGCTGTCAGGAGGGTAAAGTAATCCTGAGGTAGTAATAATATTCCAGGAGGACGAAGCATTCCTGGGGTAATTGTATGTTTTCAGGAGGATAAAGCAATCCTGAGGTACAAGAAGCTGTCAGGAGGACGAAGCAGTCCTGATAATCACGAGTTTGTTTGCTGGAGAATTAACCTGAAAACAAGGTAGCATTCTGTATGATAGTATTAGCTTGTGCATTATGTATGCATGTATAATATGATGCACTCAAGTAATGTATTATGTATCTATGTATATGTATGTTATGGTATGATGTAAATGATGTATGTATGATATGATGTAGCCTGAAGCGTCTGGATATCTTCGTATAACAACTGCTGGCCAGGGAAAATAAATCCCGATTCGTTGCTGGAGAATATGAGGAACTTATTCCCGTCTTGTTTGATAATAAGGTATATATAACCTCCCGTCTGCTGGGGATAGTAAGGTATACATAACCTCCCGTCTGCTGGGGATAGTAAGGTATATATAACCTCCCGTATGCTGTGGATAGTAGGGTAGATATAACATCCCGTCTTCGTTCGTCGTACCCTTATTGGAAAGTAAATACCCGTATATCCGTATGAGGATAAAAGAGATGGATATAAATTCCAAGGGAGATGTAACTTTATGAAGATGGATTTGTCCTACTGGGGGACTTGTAGCTGTCTTGTGGGGATGAACCGGCGAAGTTTCGTTGAATTCCTACCTTCGTTCGTCCTTAGTAAATATTATTACTGCATTTTATGCATTTCTGGTAAACATCAATCATATTAAAAAGCATACATACATTCAAACACAACCAATGGACGTTTTCGCTTAGGTAAATAGGGTAAAAGTAAATCTGGATTCAGAGGGAAAAGTAAAGCTGAACTTGAAAACAGAATCGTTTCAACTTCGAGAGTGTATAACCAATTGGATTTAGAGCTCCTGAGATTCTTAACTTTTCTGAATACCTTCCCAGAAATCCTCATAGCTGGATCCGAAGACCTGATACTGACACCATCTGATACTACTGGCATAGACAATTAACTTCCACAATGGCTTCTGTTGAGAATCCAATATCAAGGTAACACAATGAGAGGAATCTGTCTTCAAATTGTGATGGACCATATACGCTCTGGATACTAGATTTGAAAAGAAAGCATTGCCCCTTGGTTGAGGGTGAATTGTCCCATAATGGAAGTATCTGAATGTAGCTACTTCAAGAGAAACAAGCAGAGTGCCCCATAAGCATATGCCCCTGGCATTGTGAACTCTGTAATGTCACCTTTGGTAATTCAACTATATGAGGAAAACTGCACCTGGCTATTAAGCATTGTTGAATCTGGACCTGATTGCCCCGAATGAATTGATCAGTAACTTGGTATGCCCCTTGATTGGGAAACAGTGACTATGCCCCTTTGTATACATGGACTTTGATCCAGGAAGCAACTTTGTTTATCGGAAGGACTTTGGTTCATTGAACATTCATCCTGTAAGCTTCTCCATTTGTCAAACACTCAGGTATATGCAAACCAATATATTCAAAAATGCAATGCTTATGTTTGTCTTTGAAATTTTGAAAAGAATTTTTTTAGAAAAACATTTTTTTTTTGTGAAAACTGTGATATTAACTCAAATTTTATAATAAGCCCTAAAGGAGTCAGGATACCTTTTTGTAACAGTACGCTTTCAAACTAACCATGCTTCAGTTAGGACTTTTAAAGGGTTATAACGTGGCCTGGTTCATGGTTTAAGAAACAAAGAATAAAGGCTCAAATTTTATTTGTACCCAACCTAATCTCCATGATGTTCTTCAGTCCTATACTCAGTTAACTTATGCATTGAGGCTCAAATGAGTTTGGAATTGTATCACTGACATTTGTGATGGTTCAGGAATCAAATATTTATTTGAATATTCAGTCATCTTTCTTTGTTGAGGATTCATAGTGACCTCTTTTTTTTTTCTTTTTGACTTTGTTATCCCTTTTTGTCTGAACTGTTTATTTCAAGGTTTACAGTCAGTGGGATGTCTTGATGTTTTACTAAGTCTCCTTCATAGGTTTTGACTTAGTGAGCTTTTCTTTTGCTGGATATTGACTGTCAGGGTTAATGATTACAGAGAACCATCATTAGTTGTGTACGACACAGATAATTAGCATATTTGAGTTAACCGAGTAACTACCCTGCCCCAGGTTATGAATAAGGGTTTTAATTTGTGCGAGAATAAAAACTCCTACTTCATAGGCTCAAAAGGGTTGACTAGGGATTAACTTCCTTATATCTCCACTGTTTAGGAATTGAAACAATGCCTGTACATCGTCAGCATAGTCTGTTCAAAAGCATACTGCCTCATATTATGGTATTGTTTTCGTCATCCTCCCTCTACAGGCTTATAGCTTTATTAGGAGTTAAATATCACAAGATAGAAATAGGAAGCATAATTAAAAATATAGTGGAACGAATGGATTAATTCAAGACAAACATATGCAATGTATTAATGAAAACAAAAGTTTAACATAGTAGTAAGTGTTCAAACAAATAAAAGAAATTACAAATGAAAATTCAAATGTTGTCCCATCCAGTTGGCTGAATGTCCTCAATTGCAATCTGTGAACTTTGAGGAGCAGTATACTTCACCATGAAATCAAATTTTCCACTTGGATGCCCCAATGTGCCCCATATCTCAACAGGCATAGGTATTCTTCCTTTCTTGTTACTTTGGGCTACTTGTCTTGCAGCTTCGGTGTTTGATGGACGATAGTAAAATTCAACTTGACCTTCTGGAGTAACCTCTAGGATTCCTTCGTCAATCAGATCTTGAATCTTCTTATTCAATGCCCAACAGTTATTAGTATCATGTCCAGGACTGTTGGAGTGATACTTACACCTTGCCTTGGGATTATAGCGAGGAGAAGAGGTGTTAGGATTTTTAGGAGAATTTTCCAAGGAAATTAGCTTCATCTCCAACAGGCATTGCAAAACTTGTGACATTGGTGTGCTGAACTTGATAAACTTCCTTCTACATTCCTCGTGTTGAGGTAGATTAACCTTATCAGGTCTTTCTTCTTCAACTGAAGAACAATCAATGGCAACTGGTTTCTTACCTTCTTTTATCATCATCTTCCTTTCAACCAAATCAGCTTGTTTTAATGGAGGTTGACTGACAATTAGATTCCTGACTCCATTGCTTTGAAGTTTGTGGACAAAGGTTCTTAGCTCTTCTTGCCCCTGAGCTAAACTTTGAATAAGAGTCACCTGACCATTCATCTGGATCTTCATTTCTGTTATCTCAGCTTGTAGTCGTTTCAGCTGATCATCCTTGTTGTCCTCAGGATTATTCTTCTTAGCCAGCAGTGTCTTCAATTCATCCTGCCCCTTGGTCAGGTTCAGAATCAACTCTTGGAATTGTGCATTTTGTGCCTGGAGATCTTTGATAGTCTGTTCAAGAGCCATTGCTGAAATAAACAGCGAGAAGATAAGAAACATGTACACCATAAACCTGTGATGCAATGATATGATGTTTTAATGCGTATGCAATGTTTTCAAGGACCGCAGGATTTAAATTTGCTTAAACAAACAAGAAGGGAAACTTTTATTAGTAATAAATTTGTTTTGCCCCTTGGGCTTACAAAGTGAAGTGCAATAAATACAAGAGATGGGGTTTTAAGTCTCCCATGGACGTTTCCTCTTTGTGTTAAGGTATGAGTTGAGATTCCGTTCCTCGTGAAGTTGCTTTGTTAGTTCCAGGATTCTTTCTTGGCTTGCTTTGTAATGAGCCTCGAAAGTATCCCTTTTCTCCTTCAATTGGATCCAAGATCTCTGTAAGTCTTCCATGTCAGTAGGCATGTCTGGGTGAAGGATGGTATAAGCAGTGTCTCCTTCAGCAACAGGTTCCATGGTAACTGGCAGGATAGCAGGATATGGCATCATGAGAGTCTGAGCACGAGATCGCACCCATCTGAGATAAGCCTCCATAGGAATAGTGTACTTAGGCTCCAGTGTCTTGCTGTCAACCCTGTTTACTTTTCCCCAGGCTCGTATGAATCTCTGACGGTAACCTTGAAGATCGTTGTCGTAGTCAAACACAATACCTTGAATCAACATGTCATGAGGACCATCACTCCGAGCGTAACCAAACTGTCGTAAAGCTAGAGAGGGGTTGTAGGTGATGCCTCCTCTTATGCCTAGAAGTGGCACATTAGGAAACTCCCCACAACGGTCAATGATGGTGACATTCTCCATAGATCTGGAGCACCAATGGATATCTGAGTGAGAAAGTGACATGATCTTCTTGGACCATCTGAACCCTTGCTCATTCTTCATTACTGAGCGAGGAAGGTGAGAAATAAACCACCTAGAAAGCAAAGGTATGCAGCACATCAAAGTTCCTCTTGCCCTTGTAGTACGAGTATGAAGAGAATGTATGATGTCTCCAAGCAATGTAGGCACTGGATTGTGACTCAGAAATATGTTGATGGTATGAACATCTATGAACTGATCTGGATTGGGGAACAACACTAAGCCATAAATCAGTAAGGCTAAGATATCCTCAAAAGCATCATAGCTCATAGCCTTCAAGAACATTTGAGCCTTCTCTATCAAAACCTTAGCAATAATACCCTTGACTCCACTTCTCGTTTCTAGAAAAATGTCAGACTTTTTCAGAGGTAGAGCTGCAGCAATAACCTCAGGTTTTAAGCTCTTTTTCCAAGCCTGTGAAGGGTTTTTGATCAATAATAGGTATACCCAGAAGTTTAGAGAACTCTTCCATGGTAGGAACCAGTTGGTAGTCGGGGAATGTAAAGCAATGGTGCTTAGGGTCAAAGAACTGAAACAGAACACTCATCATGTCTTCATTGAATCCTGAAGTGACTAGATCCGATAGGTGACCATGTCTCTTGATGAACTGGGAATGATCAGACACTTGAGAAACCAACTCTTTAAGCTTGGCAGGTATGCCCACAAAGTTGATCCTGATGGTGTTTCTACGAGCAGAATCCATGACCTGCAACAAAGAACAAAGATAAATCCCTTGGTCCTTGAAATGGTTAGGGAAAATGATATGCTTATGATTCATGATGATGTCATGATGTTATGCTCAATTACAACCATGTGGCACACACAAGCAAGTCACACAATAGCCCTAGGTTTAAAGGCTTGCATGAGGTTCAAAGGTAAGTACCCTCCCCTGAAGTTAGTTGGTTCATCCTGTCCTACAAAAGTAACCAGGTTCTAAGGGATCTCAATATCATTGATCCTTCACAAGGGTGGTTGATCAGAAGGCAACTTACTTGCCAACCAAAACCCTCCAAGTTCAAGATCTCAATGAGTGTAGTATCGAGTGTCAACCAACTTCAGTCTGCACCAAAGCCGGTTACCTCACTACTTTCTAAAGGCCAAGATGAGTTAACTAGGGTTCTAAAAGTTAGTTAGTGCATTGACAACATATGGCAGCCTCATATTATCCTCAACTTGACTTAAGGAACATAATCACCAACCAAGAAGTCACACTAACTATGGCCACCAGATCAACCGTATCGATATACGTCGTACAGTTTCCTTGGTCTATTGCCATTTACCTATGGTACACTAGATCCGGGTTAGGACCTTTCACACATAAGAGCACCCCAATAAGATACTATAAAGCAAGCAAGGCAAACAATTTAAAGTGATCTAATTCCTAAGGGTACCCCTCTTTTATTAAATCCCCAGCAGAGTCGCCAGTTCTGTAACACGGTGGGAGAACTGACTTTAGTTATGTTGCGGATAGCAAGAGTCGCCACCGACTTTTATTTTATCCAAAGGAAAGGCATAAAAGAACAGGAAAAACCTTTTAAAAGATTTTTGGGTCCGGGGGGTAGGTTATGTAAAGGGAAGGTGTTAGCACCCTTTACATCCATGGTTATCCATGGGCTCTTAGTTACTTAGCTCACTTTAAATTGTTTTTGAAAAGGTGAAGTGTGTGAATAGAAATTTTCATAAGAGTTTAATAATGATCCATGTACGGATGCGTAAAAAACTTGTGTTTGAAAATTGTTTGAAATTGTGAAGTATTTGAAATTTGTTTTGAAATAGTGAGCAAGTAACTATGAGGAACCTACCCTAAAGTTTAAGTCTTTATGTTCTTCATCCTTTAAATGGTAAGACTATCCCTATTATTAAGGAATAGGTAGTCATTACCTTGGATGTAAGGGACATATGAGGGACATCTGTTTAATGAAGGCAACTGTGGGGTGTATTAAGCATTTAGGAGGGACTATCATCATTATTCGAAAGGGACAAGATCTTTATGAAAGGCAACCATTAAGGGACTTGATCTTTAATTATGAAGGGACTAGATGACTTTTCTTTTAAGGGACTTTGCTTTATATACCCCACTTGACCTTATAATTAGGCAACATTGAGAGGCAACCCTAGAAAGTGAGATGGCGATCAAAGATCGACTTACGTGTGTGAGTGTTTATTTAAATATTTATCTTATAATTTAAGTGAGCTAAATTCAATTTTTAAATATAGTACATGTTTACACTCCCTATTTTACTAACCATAGCATGCAAATTAAATAATTTAAATATTTACAAAAATTACATCCAGGAGCATTTACATAATAATAAAGCAATTTAAGTAAATAGCAAAAATAAATAAATAAGCAAAATATAAATAATAAGTAAAATAAATAAATAAGCAATAATAATTATAATAGGGGTTAGTAATAATAGTTAAAAATAAATAAGGTTAGTGAAATAATAATAATAAGCATAATAAAAAAAAAATGGATTAGTAATAAGCATGATTAGTAATAATAATAAACAAAACAAAATTTTAATGGCTTAATAGAAAAATAAGAACAATTATATTAATTAATCATAAAAATTAAAATTATAAACAAATCAAATAAATTATAAACATATTATGAGAAATTATCAAATTTACAATTTTTTTAGAAATTATTTACATATATAATTAGTTATAAACAATTAGAAAATATTTTCATTAAGAAAAAGAAAATAGAATTGATATTAATTGTATTTTTCAAAATTCAATTATATTAAACAAAGTATATACATGATAATTATATTTACAAAATTTTAATTATATTAAATAAGATTTAGACAAATTGTAAAATATGATTAAATTTTAAAATAAAAGAAATTTAGGGTTTTGTGAAAATTATTAAGATTAGAGATTTTTTAAGAAAAATGAATTAGGGTTTTGTATCTTAATTAAGAAAGAAATTAGGGTTAATCTTTAAAAAAAAAAATTAGATAAGACTTAAAATAATTATTTACATATTATAAGAAATAATATTTACAAACAAAATTATTTGTTAAGTTGATTATAGTGATTATGAGATTAATAAAAACATAAGGGTTAATTTGTATTAATTAAAAATCAATAATTATAAAACAAATCAATTAATATAAAATAAAATAAAAGAGAAACAACTAGTAAAAAGAAAGGTGGGGAGGCCTGGTTTTGATCCCAGGACCTCCCAATACCTGGAAGAAAACATTGCCACTGGGCTGCGCACGCAGCTGGTGATATGGAACCAACAACATCCATCATATTGTAAAGCATGTGAAATAATTGAGAAAAAAGAAAAAAAATGCTGAGGGCTGGACTCGAACCCACGCCCTAATGACTATATCCTTCAACACCTCACCAACTGAGCCAAGCGCTTGATCTGTGAATGAACTAACAAACATATATTATAAAAATAAGTCAAATTTTGAATTCTGATTTCGCGCCAGATCACTTCATCTTCAACCTCCAGACTTGCGAATTTTCCTGCGAAATTTGTAACCAATTTTCCTGCGAATTTTCAAATGGCAGGGAACCCTACGAAATCCAAACATCATCATTTACGTAAAATTTTGTTAAATTGAACACATAAACACAATCCAGACATCATTTGCAATCGATCTACGGTTTCATAATTCATTTATATTCACTGAATCGTTAAACCCTAATATGGAGGTCATGAACCCTAGAATGGCACTATACGATTCGGCCATGGTTTCTTCAATTAACCTGCCCAAAATTCATCACAAACCTTCCTTAAACACAAATCAATAAGCAAAATCCATTAATAACATGTAAATTATTATGAACGAAAAATCGAAAAAAAACATGAAAAAAATGATTCAGGTTTATCAATGTGTGATGCTATGGGGCAATGTGATGATCTGGTTATGTTCCATGATATCCAGGGAACCTATTTCAACCTTTAAAATGCTTTGGCAAGCCTTCTATCAAAGAATCCGAAGCAAGTTTTTTTGTGAGTTTTTTGAAATTTGAATATGCACTTGGAGGCTCAGAATCCGTCCCCTTTGCATTGGTTTCTCTTGCATACTTATAAGGGATGTAATTTAGGTCAAAAGATGATGGATTTATGGGCTTTTTGGATGACTTGATGGTGAAGGAATGTCATGATCCAAAATTGTGAAAAAATCATATATTTGTATTCCAATCTGGTCTAGCACGAATTTGTACAAGATCCAATCATGTTAAACAACATTGATTAATTTCTAGAAGAAGAATCATGTCCAAACTTTGATTTTTAGATTTTATTTTGATTTAATTTGATTTAAAATGAATAAAATTCAAATAAATATCAAATAAAAATATAAAAATCAGAATTTCTTGTCATTGGGTCATGCATGAGGTTATTGTATGGATTGGGTCATTATTTGGCAAGCCCATTTGGAAGAAATTGGTTTTAGACCTCCATTTTCATCATAAACCAACCCAAAATTTCCCAACTTTGCAAGGGCACATATCCTTCAATTTTAATGCTATGAGAGTGTTCTTGGACATTTTGGAAAGCTTAAAGAGTCCTCTAAACAACCCCACTATTTTCATGTCCATATCATTTACCAATCTCAAGTTATGCCCTTTTGAAGTTGTTGACTTTTTGTTGACTTTTAAAAGGACCTATAATGTCTTAGCTCATACCCTCCAAATGAAGCATTTTTGGGCTTAGCTTGTGAGACACAAAGTTGTAGAGAATTCAATTTCCTTCAAAATGAGCTTTGGATGGAAAATTTTTGATGAAGCATGTGAAAGTTATGGCTGGTCAAAGTTCAGTTGACTTTTACTGAGAAAACCCTAATTTAGAAACTCCTGATTCTCAATGATCTGAAATCTCCTTGATGAATCATGATCAAACCTTGACCAAATGATGAATTTTACTTCATATACTTGATGTTGGCAAAAAATCATGAAGTTTGACTTAGGTTTGACCACAGTTGACCTCAGTTTGACTTTTTAACTACTTTGACTGATTTTGACTTATCTGATCATCTGACTGAGCAAACCTTTGAGAAAAGTCTTGAAACTTGTCATGGGGGTTTTTACACACATATAAGATGTTATGAAGCTCACTTGAAGTCTTGGAAGTTCATTTAGCCCGATTAAAGTCAAAACCCTAGTTTTGGATGCACTGCTTAGGAGGTGCATTGTCTGAGGGAATTGTCAACTTTTCTGACCAATTGTGAACTTTGTGAATCTTGTGAACCATCATAAAATGTCTTGTGGACCTCATGGGAGGTATTGTGAACCTTGTGAACCTTGTGAACTTCATAAAGTGACTTGTAGACTTCATGAACCTCATGAAAGGTCTTGAAAGCATTGGGAATCTTGTGAACCTTGTGAACTTCATAAAGTAACTTGTAGACTTCATGAACCTCATGAAAGGTCTTGAAAGCATTGTGAATCTTGTGAACCTTGTGAACCTTCTTAGCACACAAAGTCTTGTATTGTGAGGGCAAATTTTAGGGTGCAACAGGTTATTGATATCTTTGATTTTGATGTCCATGCAACACTTTCTTTGTAGCCTCTATCTTCTGCTTAGGGGGTTGCTGATACATATGATTTGGATATCCATGCAACTTGTAGCAATGAGGTTTGATATGACCAAACCTTCCACAATGATGACATCTCCATCTTTGATACTTCTTTTTCATCATGTTCTTTTCATGATGTTGTAACATCTGTTGGGACATTATGTTTGACTTTATGTTCTTTTCATGATGTTGGAGCATCTGTTGGGACATCTTGTTTGACTTTATGGAATTTGAAGTAGTTTTGTTGGTGCTAGCCTCAGCCTTTTGAACTTTGTTAAATCCCAGTCCAGTTCTATCCCCTGAATGCTTATTGTTGTTGAGAATAACATCCAGTGTGTTTGAGCTACTGTTCAACATTCTAACAGATTTGGACATATGCTCCAACTTGGAGTTGAGAAGGCTTACTTCACTTTTTAAAGTGTCAATGATATCTAGATTACTTGTTTTTTCAGCCTTTAGTGCCTCAATCTGCTTCTTCTGCTTTATACTTTCCATGCATATTTCAGTGCTCCTTTTAACCAGCATCTTGTATGATTCTTCTAGCTCTTCAAAAGTCAGCTCCTCATCACTGGATCCACTTTCAGAATCACATACTCCAGCTAGAGCAGTGATGTGCTTTGCTGATTCTTCTTCTGAATCACACCCTGAGTCTTCATCAGACCAGGTCACAAAAGACCTTTCTTCTGCTTCTTTAGATAGGTAGGGCATTCATTTCTGATGTGTCCATATCCTTCACATCCATGACATTTAATCCATTTTTCTTGATTGGTCTTTTCATCATAATTTGACCTTCTATTAGCATCATAAGGTCTTTTATTCTCAGAAGAGTTTGAGTATCTTCCACTTGGTCTGGACTTGCCATCCATCTTTCTGAGAATCTTGTTGAATTGTCTTCCAAGCATAGCAATGGTTTCTGATAAATTTTCTTCAGGGTCTGCTTCATTATTTTCTTCTTCTTTATCAGTATTTGACACCAAGGTTATGCTTTTGTTCTTATTTACAATTGTGTCATTCATTCCCATCTCAAATGTTTGAAGGGAACCAATGAGCTCTTCAACCTTCATTGTGCAAATGTCTTGAGCTTCTTCTATTGCTGTGACCTTCATGTCAAATCTTTTTGGTAAAGATCTGAGAATCTTTCTTACCAGCTTTTCATCAGTCATCTTTTCTCCCAAAGCACCAGAAGTATTGACTATTTCCAAGATGTTCATGTAGAACTCATGAATTGTCTCATCTTCCTTCATTCTCAAGTTTTCAAACTTGGTGGTGAGAAGTTGAAGTCTTGACATTTTCACCTTTGATGTTCCTTCATGAGTTGTTTTGAGAGTGTCCCAAACATCTTTGGCCAGCTCACAGTGATGCACAAGTCTGAATATGTTCCTATCAATGCCATTGAATAAAGCATTTAAGGCCTTGGAATTGCCAAGTGCTGAATCTTCTTCCTCCTTGCTCCATTCTTCTTCAGGTTTCAACACTTTTGCTCCATCTTTGTTGTCTTGGACAGGGTGCTCCCATCCTTTGTTGACTACTTTCCAGGCCCTATTGTCAAGTGATCTTAAGAATGCTACCATTCTTGGCTTCCAGTAGTCATAATTAGATCCATCCAATATAGGTGGTCTATTTATTGATCCTACATCCCTGTCCATGTTTCCAGAATTTGCAGTCCCTAGATCTCACCCAGTTAAACAGGCAGGGTGCCTGCTCTGATGCCAATTGGAATTCTGGGATCAGGTATGTGATGTCGAATGAGATGTTTAAACACTTGAAGACTTGAATAAAACTTAAAGTGCAGGAAAATTAAACAACACAGGAAATTGTTAACCCAGTTCAGTGTATAACCACACTTACATCTGGGGGCTACCAAGCCAGGAAGGAAATCCAATATAAGTAATATTAATTCTAGACTTAAACCACTCAGTTTAATCTTTCACTTAATATCTACCCAAGGCAATTTCTACCTAAGACACAACTTAGATATGAGTACCAACTCACTCCCCCTCAATCACACAGTGATATGTTTATATGTTTAATAAAATTGAAGTCATACTTCAAACAAAACAGCTTGATCTTACTTCACAGTTTCAATCAAGACACAATACACTTTTGCTTAAAAGCTCATAAAGTGATACACATATACAACCTGCTATTAAAACACAAACACCCTATTTAGTCTTCTTAATTTCGTACTCTATTCTGAGAGTTTCTGTTGCTTAAATAGATGCTTGGATTTTGGGCTTTCTGTAGGTTATCCAATCCTGATACGCATGCTGCTAACACCTTGAATTAAGGTTTGTTACTTCCTTGATTCTAGGTGAGTCAGTTCTTCTGTTTATACTGAAATCATATAACCAATCTCCCTACAGATGCGCCTTCTTCTGTTTTATCCATTCATAATTAATTCCAGATAAATTCCCTGAATTTACTCAGTTCTGTTAAGCATTAATTAATTCTGGTAGCAGGTTTGAGATGTCACAACATCTGGTGTGACATCCTGAAGACTGAACTTACTTCATTAACTGATACAATGTCACAACATCTGGTGTGACATCCTGAAAACTGAACTTACTTCATTAACTGATACAATGTCACAACATCTGGTGTGACATCCTGAATTAAGTTCATTTATTTATACTCTGTTTGATAATGTCACAACATCTGATGTGACATCCTGTACTAAGTTCAACACTTCTTGTTGGTCAAAAATTCTGCCAATTCTAAACATCTACACTAATTTTTGTGGACACTGAGCAATGGGTCTGGGACAGAAGATTGGGACATGTTCATTTGAGAAGATTGTCTCATATTAACAAATTCAATCTGGTCCGAGAACTTCCCAACTTAAAGTTCAACTCAGAAGCTTTGTGTGAAGCATGTCAGAAAGGAAAATTTTCTAAACCTAAATTTTTTGTCTCTTCCTCTGGACCATTAGAACTTCTACACATTGATTTATTTGGTCCAGTAAAAAAATGCCTCTATCAGTGGTAAGAAGTATGGATTAGTGATCGTAGATGACTATAGCAGATGGACATGGATAAAGTTTCTTAGACAAAAGGATGAGTCAATTTATATATTTTCAAACATCTGCAAACAAGTTCAAAATGAAAAAGAGTTTAGAATTGTTAAAGTCAGAAGTGATCATGGTGGAGAATTTGAAAACAAAAAATTGGAATTATTTTTTAATGAAAATGGAATCTCTCATAATTTCTCTTGCCATAGAACTCCACAACAAAATGGAGTTGTAGAACGTAAGAATAGAACATTACAAAACATGGCCAGAACCATGATCAATGAGACAAACATGGCTAAACATTTTTGGGCAGAAGTAGTAAATACAACATGCTACATTCAGAATAGAATCTCTGTAAGACCTATTCTGGAGAAGACTCCTTATGAATTATAGAAGAACAGAAATCCCAACATTTCTTACTTTCATCCATTTGGATGCACTTGTTTTATTCTGAATATTAACGATCCTCTGAACAAGTTTGATTCTAAGGCACAAAACTATTATATGTTAGGATACTCTCAACTTTCAAAAGGATATAGAGTATACAACACAGAAACACAAATTGTGATAGAATCCATCTATGTCCGATTTGATGATAAGCTTGGTTCTGAAAAACCAAAGCAGAATGAATCTCTTGCAAATATATAAGTTCAAATCATTGAAGACAGAACATCTGAAGATCAACCAGCCATAGAATAAGATAAGACAATCACCTCTACTAATACTGAAGAACCCATTCAGAAGAAACAATCTAGTAGCACGTTGAATCATCCAGAAGATAAGATTCTGGGAAAGAAGGATGATCCAATCAGAACAAGGTCATCATTCAGAAACTCTGAAGAATCTCTAATGGGATTAGTCTCTCTGATTGAACCAACCTCTGTAGAAGAAGCTCTTTCAGAAAATGATTGGATACTTGCAATGAAAGAAGAACTAATTCAATCCACCAGAAACTACGTATGGGATTTAGTTCCCAGACCAAAAGAATTCACCATTATTGGCACAAAATAGGTATTCAGAAACAAGCTCAATGAATAAGGTGAAGTCGTTAGAAACCAAGCACGGATGGTTGCACAAGGTTATAGTCAACAAGAAGGAATAAACTACACATAAACCTTTGCACCAGTCGCAAGGTTAGAATCACTTAGACTTTTAATCTCATTTGTTGTTAATCATGACATCACTTTTTATCAGATGGATGTCAAGAGTGCATTTTGAATGGTTATATTGATGAAGAAGTATATGTACACCAACCACCTGGCTTTGAAAATACCAAATTTCTAGAACATGTTTACAAACTTAAAAAATCTTTATACGGTCTAAAACAAGCTCCCAGAGCTTGGTATGAAAGACTAAGTAATTTTCTTCTGGAAAATAATTTTATCAGAGGGAAAGTGGACACAACTCTCTTCTGCAAAACCTTTAAAAATGATATTCTAATTTTTCAAATATATGTAGATGATATTATTTTTGGTTCCACTAAAAGGGCCTTGGGAAAGGAATTTGCTAAGTCTATGCAGGCATAATTTGAAATGAGTCTAATGAGAGAATTAAAGTTCTTTCTGGGAATACAAATCAATCAAACACCAGAAGGAACGCATATACATCAAAGCAAATATGTCAAGGAACTTCTAAAAAAAATTGATATGTCAGATAGTAAGATTTCCAAAAATCCTATGCACCCCACGTGTATTCTGGAAAAGGAAGAGGTAAGTAAGAAAGTAGATCAGAAGATCTACAAAGGTATGATTGGCTCTCTTCTCCATTTAACTTCCTGGAGACCAGATATTCTGTATAGCGTATGTTTATGTGCTAGATTCCAATCAGATTCTAGAGAAACTCACTTAACAGCAGTTAAGAGAATCTTTAGATATTTGAAACATACTACTAATCTTGGTCTATGCTACAAAAAGTCCAAAAATTACAAACTCGTAGGATATTGTGATGCTGATTTTGCTGGAGATAGAACAGAAAGAAAGAGTACTTCTGGAAGCTGTCAATTTCTGGGAGATAATTTAATATACTGGTCCAAAAAAAGACAATCAACCATAGCACTATCAACTGCTGAGGTTGAATACATAGCAGCAGCTGGATGAAGTACTTAGATGCTCTGGATGAAAAACCAGCTTGAGGACTTTAATATTTATGAGGGTAACATTCCCATCCTCTGTGATAATACTTCTGCTATCTGTCTTTCTGAAAACCCTATCTTACACTCTAGAGCTTAACACATAGAAGTTAAACATCATTTCATTAGGGACTATACTCAGAAGGGGATTTTGTTTTTAAAATTTATAGATACAAATCACCAATGGGATGATATTCTTACAAAACCCCTGGCTGAAGATATATTTAATTTCATTCTTACTAATCTTAGTATGGAATTATGCCCAGAGGGAAAAAGTTTAAATTTATGCATTTAACTCTCAAAAGTTCTGTATAATTTTTTTTGAAGTAACTTTTTATGATCCGACTGTTTACTTCTCAGACTTCTGTGTTAAAAGAATAACATGCAGATCATAACATCAACACGTGTCAATGAAACTCTAAGGAATCCTAAAGAATTAGAATATGTGTTCATGCTCTGAAGATGGATAGAACATGCATTTAGACAGTTGTCCTCTGCAGAAGAATACGTTTTCAAGTTCTAGGAAACTGAAAGGGTTGAAAAGACACAATTTAGGCGCAAGTCATTGGTAACTGTTCCAAAATATTTACGCCACTCCCTTGTTAGAACTCATTAAATGAAAATTAATCATGATGTTTTATGCATTAAATATATCCACTAACTGTGCGTTTATTTTATTGCTTATTAATTCTATATAAATGTATGTTTTCACCTCACAAACACTTTTCACTTTTCACTTTTCACCTCTTGTTACTATTTTTTTTCTCTGCACCTGTGCTCAAACCCTAATCTTGGTAACCAATGGCCTCTTCATCTCACAATGTTCATCAAGCTACTTCTGCTCATCAAACTCAACAAGATCAAACTTCAGAAGAATTCCATATCTCTCCAGTCAGAACCCTTCTTACTCCTGTAGATAAGCTAGAAATTCTCTATGAACATTTTGTTGACTATGACAGTTTGAAGGAAAATGGGTTTGATCTTACACCTGCAGTAAAGGCTCAATGCTGGGAGAAATATTTTGATCGTATGATGGGTCCAGTTTTTCCTAAGCTAGTCAAAGAATTTTGGATCTTTGCAAGTGCTTCTAACTCTCATGTAACTTCTTACGTTCTGGGTAAGAGGATCATCATTACTGAAGAACACATTGCAAAGTTGATACAATCTGATGGCAATGGGATCAAGTGCAGTGAGATGGATAAACTTTCTCATACTACACTCATTTCTAAAGAAATCTTCTCAAATGGGCAACACTCCAACAAGATTAAAGATATGAAGGATCATATGAGAATTTGGGAAAAAATTATTTTAGGTTGCATCAGTCACAAAAAAGGAACAAATTCCCAAGATTACATCAATGTGGATCAGCAGTTTCTGTCGTACTTCATCTCCAAGAACAAAAAGGTCAATCTTTCTCATTCACTTTTCAATCATCTGAAGAACAACATCAGAGAAACTAGAGAAGATGAGAAAACCAAAAGAGATTGGATCCCTCTAGGAAGACTCATCTCTGACATTCTGACTGAAAACAAATTGGTAGATCATCTGATGGAAGCTCAACAATTTGATCTTTTGGAAGTAGACACTGGGAAGCCTCTGAATGCTAAGAATCTGAAGAAGATGAAATTCATAGAAACCATCAAGAAGGATCCAGTTCTGCATTCTAGAGAAGTCATCACCACTAGGAAAATTCCTCTGAAGGACTTTCATATGTTATCTGTTGACACACCACCAGAAATTGTGGTCAGGTACTTGGAATCCTGCAAGTTGGATGGTGTTGATCCTCTGTTCAATCCTAAAGAACTCAGAAGACCTACACCATAAGTTGCTCAGAAGAAAAAAAAGAAGAGGAAAGCCTCTGAAGGAACTTCTCAGAAGGCTCCAAAGCAAATCAGAAAGAAAGGTACTTCCTCTTCTCAATCTAAGTTTATTTCTATTGTAGAATTTGTAACAGTGGTTACATCTGAAAATCCTTCTTCTGATACCATTCCCTCTATTATTCATGCACCCTCAAACCTCTTCATGTATGAAATACCTCCTCCATCTTCACCTCCCCCAGATATTTAATCGGAAAACACTACCTCACCACCAAAGATATCTGAACAACACTCTCCTCAAACTCTAGAAGATTTTGACATGCCAATAGATCCAACACCTCCCTTTGATTTGAACACCTCAACCTTTGTTGAAACTCATTCAGAACTTTAACAAGTTCTATCTAATATTGATGTTTTTCCAAATTTTGTTACTGCTTCTGAAACTCAGTCTTCTAATCCTCAACAAACACATGGCTTTAACCCTCCTCTACACTCTGACTTTCATAGAGTTGTTTTTGACCTATCCCCCATTCATGAAGCCTCCCTTTCATCTTATGAATCCACTCCACCAAAAACTCCATCTTACATTACCATTCCAGATAGTCCCTCCCCTACAAATGAACCTGAAGATCCCCTTAGAACATCTATTGATATATAAGCCTTACAAAAACTATCTTCTGTCACAAACAAAATTGCCATACCAATACCTAAATAAAAACCAACCAAATCAGATGTTAGTCTACTGTTTCTAGCATTCGAAGCATAAATTAAACTTAGGCCAGAAGATCTGATGGTTGCCTGTGCTGAAATTCCTAATCCCGCAGCTTCTGATTCTCTTTGGACTTCCTTTAGAAAGTGGTTTTCTACTGAGACCAAGAAGCTAAAAGATATCTGCTATGATATTTCTCAGCAAAACTTCTGTGAAAAGCTAAAAGAAGTGGTCACTAGTCTTGAGAAGAAGAAAACTCACCTTCTGGATGACAAGCCTTGGAGAGAATCTGAACCAAAGGAATCTTCTTCTGCACTTCAGCTGATGATAGTTCCTTTTGCTGAAGACAAGGGCAAATAAACTTCTGAAGTACCTTCTGCTGAAGAATCTTTTGAGGAACCCTCCACTCAAGCTGCTGCAACTATTGAAGACTCACTTCCAACATCCTTGGTGCTGAAAACTCTGAATGAGCTTAAGAAAGAAAATGAAACTGTCAAGCAGAGGTTGGACAAGAAAGATGAGACTAATGCTGAACTCAAATCTATGATTGGACAACAAGTTGAATAAACTTCTCAGATCAAGTCTCTTCTAGAAGCCTTAGTTACCAGGATTAACCCCCAACCCTGATTCTGTTTCTTGTTTTTCGTTTGATTATCTTTCGTTTTTTTATTGGTATTTTAATGTTTTGTTCAGTGTATAATCTGATTATTTGATTAATGAAGATCCGTTCTTTTGACTCTTCTTATTTATCTGTTTGCATCTATTTGAGTAATGACAAAAAGGGGGAGAAACGTAAATGATTTTGATCCATAACAGTTTATCAAAACTAAGCCTCTAACATATTAATACTCTGATCAAACTGTTTAAATTGCTTTTAAAAGAACAGGATAAGTAATCAACTCAGGGGGAACACAAAATGAAGAAATTCTTATAGAGCCCAAAATGAAGAAATTCTCATAAAGCATAAGTTAAAGAACTTATGGAAAACTCTGAAAGAATTTATCACCATCTAAAGGGAGTTTTCTCATCCTTTAAATTCTGTCCTTAATCAAAATAAATGTTTTGTCATCATAAAAAAGGGGCAGATTGTTAGACCAAGATTTTGATTCTACTTCTCTTATATAGTTTTGATAATAACAATATTTTATAAGAACAAATTGTAGAACTAAATCTTTCTCTATGTGTAGGATAGAAGTTCTCAAGAAAAGGATGTTTCTAAGGTTGATTAGCATCTTCTAATGGTACTCAAGCCAAGCGCACCTTCTATAGAAGATATGATGATAGAAAGAAGTTCTCATCAAATAGGCTTTCATTGCTGCGCAATTTCAAACACACTCTGATGTGCATTTATTATATTCTGATTCTCATAATAAAGGATAATCAAGAGGGAATAAAAAATAACAGCTGAGAACATAATCTTTATTTTTGGAAGGACCTTATGGCTATTTACAATCATCCAAATATGGCATCAGATGTTCCCAAGGGATATCCTATTTATAACATATAGAATGGACTTCTTCTCATTTCCAAACCGAAGGATTCTAGCATTTTCCCAAACTCCTTGATAAGATCAGGGTAGATTGGTCCATCAAGCATGTTGAAATAACCTTCCCAAACTTGAAACTGAATTCTGGAGAGAATCCTTGGTTTTTGATGCTCTATCAACGAAATTGAGTTCACATTGTATTCTTTCAGGAGTTTGGGTTCAGACACTTCCCTTATAATTGTGATTGAAGACATTTTGGTTGAGATTAAGCTATTTTAAAAAACTGAGGAAGATGAACAAACGAAGGAGAGGAATTTTGACAGGAATAGTTTTAAGAGAGGAGGAAATGGGATTGATAAATCATGATAGAGAGGGATGACTTATATACACAAAAGTATGTAATAGAAGATGTACCATACTGTAGAGATGACACAAACCAAAGACATAGAAAGAGAAAAAAATTTCAACGAAAAGGAATGGAGTGATCTGGTCTTCATAAGGAAGAGAATACCAAAAAGGTTACAAATAGGTGATTATTTAGGAGTGGCAAAGCAGAAACTGACACGAGATAAAGATACTGAACAAATTTTCTCATTTCTCAAGAAAAACTAACATCTTACAAATATCATTTGTAAGATTACCCACTCATTCTCAAGAAAACTTAATTTTTCCATGTGATATATCATGATCACACATGATTCATAATTATGACTGATGTCACAATATGTGATCACATACTTTAGAGAATCCCTCAGAAGATTTTATCTTGGAGAAAGAATGTTCCAGATCATGAAATTTTCTATTGACCAGAAAATTCACGATTCAGATTTGCATTAACATCTTTTATGCTTCTGATTAGTATATCTTCAAACATGCAGAAGTACTTTTATCAGAGAGCTTAATGAGTCATGGATAAAGAAAATCATACCTTGAGATTATGAGATCTTCACGTTAATTCTTCATCTGAGTGCTTTCTATTTTTATTCTGACACGATTTGACTTGAATAAGAGCTTCAAATTAGCTTCCTTCATTTTAGTTCTCCAGATGTTCTCTTCATTCTTATTCTGAGATGTATTTTTCTTCTGAAAGCTGATTGTCAAGTTTGATAATTAGAACTTTTTTTCTCTTTAGAACATGTCGTTGCTTCTGAATACATTCTGCAGCGTCTTCATCATCAGAACATCCAACTATTTATCAAGCTTCCTTAAACATAGGCTTGTTAACAAAAGATCAATAATTATTTAACTTAAACATAAACTTCTGAGAAGTTATGTGCTTGAGAGAATTATCTGACATCTCCTAACATCTTCTGATTCTGCTTCCTTGAATATATGCGAATGTTTGTCTGATACAAGTGTTATCAAACCTGAGTGAAAATTCACAAATGGTTCTGAACGACATTCTTTTTCTTACAGTGTTGAGCTAATTTGATCAAAGTTAGTTCATCAAGATTTGACAACATATCTACTTCTAAATAGGATATCAACTGATTTTATCAAATTGAACAACATCAATGATTTAAATCCTTCTAGCTCAGAACATATGGTTTTTGTCTTTGCATCAAAACATCTTTGATTCCAGGATTCATTCATCATGAATTTCTGTTGAAATGTAGAAAAACATTCTGACCAATTTCAGTTTGTTCAATTGAGGAAGAATCACAATTTTACGGAACTCAATTATATATGTTAATTTCATCAAGTTCTCAGAACACATCTCTTAACATGTTCCTGGGGAATCAATAAGATTCCTTTTCTAAAATATCTTTGGTTTTCTGCGAAGCTTTTCAAGGGAGACAATCTTCAGATTCTCTGTATGAATCATCTAACTGGTTGATCAGTTAGGCTTTAGATGTTCAAACATAAATCATTTCTAAGAATTCAAAATTTCTATATTCATGATTTCTGACTTCTTCTGCAGACTTCATTATGAAGTTCTTTTGAATCAAAATCATAAGTTAACAATCTTTCTTTTCTACTCAAGAAATATTCTAATGAGCTTCACATGAGAAAGTCAAGGGTGGACGACTCCGTTTCTTAAAAACATCTTATACTCATTCAAAATTAATCTTTAGCAAAAAATATTTCTTGTTTTCTAATGATTTGATCTTTGAGCAAAAATATATTGTTCATCCAATCATATTTAAGATAATCATTCAACAAATATATCTCCTTATCTGATGAATCTATCTTGTTAGATGATTCTTCATTCTTCAATCTTCTAAGAATCAATGACTTGCTCAGGTAATTAGTGTGGTTACAATTCAGTATTCAATCTTCATCATCATCTTCTGATATGAGACTGACATTGTAAGTGGATTCCAATTCACCCAGATTATTTCTTCACACGGCCTTTGGATATTTATCTGACATTGTTAAATGTTTGATATCCATCAATAACAGAACCATACTCTAATACCAATCGAAGGTGTGAGATAAATACAAGAAATGGGGGGGTTTGAATCAGGATTTTCACTCTTGTAAACTTCTTCGAACTCTTAACGATGTTGCATTAAGTGAATCTTTGAGTTGCATTGCGGAAGCATAAACAGAAAGTAAAGAAAATGCAAGATTAAAGAACACACAATATATCCTGGTTTACTTGAACAACACTCAATCTAGTCCATTCCACCCGCAAGGTGATTTTCCTTCATCAAGGACTTAATCCACTATAATCAAATCATTGATTACAACTGCGTGGCAACCTGCCGTGACTAACTGCACAACAACCGTTGCGACTTACATGCCCGACCTACAGTCGTGACTAACTGCACAATAACTATCATGACTTCCTTGCGCGACCTACAATTGTGACTAACTGCATAACAACTATCTTGACTTCCTTTCATGACCTACAACCATGACTAACTGCGTCTCAACATGTGTCTTAACACACCAGAACACACAACTTTTTGCAGCTCCAGAACATCAGTCTCTAAGAAATCACCAGAACACCAAGTTCAGAGAAAGCTTGTGATCACTAACTTCCGAGTCTCCTAAAGTTCTAACCAACATGGCCCTTTAGGGAAAGTGGGTAACGTTTACATAGTGTTTGCTTCTTTACATAAGCATGTGCAAACACTGATTAAGTACATCAGAAGAACCTGATACATACTAAGATAATACATTGTATTGTTGCACAAATGTGTGGTCTTTTTCTTCAAGTTGCTTATTCATGAACAACAATCCTTAAGCACTTAAATTGTCGAAGTCTTCTTCTTCTTCAAAAGCTTCTGAAAGCTGTATTGAACTTTGAAGAGCACAAAGAAGGACTTCTTCATCTTGATTTACTTTAAGAACATTTCAGACAACAACCCTTGTTCTTCTTCAATCAAATTATCATTTCGGTTCACAACATTAATGTTATGGATTTGTAATTGGAGCTTCCATGATCATCTTATTGTCTTCTGCAACTTTGACAACTTCTTGCAGTATATGAAGTTAAGCACATTGTGAATCAAAAATATCTGCATCAACAAATTGTTGTCAAAGAGTTTTCAGCTTGTGAGATGTGTAACACCCCCTTTCTATACCCCCAAATAATCAATTAATCATTTAGGCACATATTAAATTTTCATCAGAGTATAGTTTAAACATAGTATAAAAGAGGCATGTCACATTATACATGAAATTAAAACATCCAACACCTGCTCATATAAAGATATGCAACAATGGGGTAACTTGCAACAAAGGAGTTTAATCCTTACACCCATATCTCAACATTAAAATAACAGCGGAAACTAAACATTAATCAACATCAAACATATATACATATATAAATATAATCAAGTTTGATTCACCGGTAATTCATGTTTACATAAACATATATCACCAAGATACATATACAAATGCATCACAAAAAGGCATCAAGCCGACCCTAGCTACCCGATGCTACATATCAGAGCCGACCAACGAAAAGAAAGAAGACACGCTTCACAAAAGACCTCCAGCAAACCTACTCTGTAATGCCTCATAGGGCATCATAAAACAACAAAAGGGTGAGAAATATTATCATAATAACAATGCATATAATTATATATCTTAACATAAAAATACACATATACATATTCTCACCACAATTCATTCCTCATCACACATATACATCACAATGTATATAAACAAACCAAGCATATTCATCATGCACAATTTCACCATTTCACATCATTCTACATAAACATATATTATTCATGTTTATTCACCAATTTTCAATTATAGATGATAAATGCAAATCATAGAGACCGACTCACGACTCTATGCAAATGCAATACGGTACCGACTCAATCATCTCAAGTTCACTCAGGAACTTATTGGAACCATCGCTCGTTAGCTAAAGTAACTCCACGTCGGGCATACGATGTTCACCCATTGCTCACACCCCACATGGGCACACAATGTTTATGGATTTCTCACACACCATACGGACACACAATCCGATTGCTCACACCCTACACGGGCACACAATCATTTGTGATTAAATCACCCATTGCTCACACCCCACATGGGCATACAATGTTTATGGATTGCTCACACCCCACACGGGCACACAATCCGATTGATCACACCCCACACGGGCACACAATCATGTTGTAATCATCGCTCACACCCCACATGGGCACACGATGTTACAACGAATTCACATAGAATCCCACCACACAAGAATGCATACATTATGCTTCACATGCAAAATGACACACAACATTCTTGAAAATGCATACATATTCACAATATAATTATGCATTATCTCATACAATCACAAACAACTATACACACTCATATCAATTATGCCAAACGGCAACGAACTCTTTCACTATCAACATGCATTCATATTCACTCCACGAAATGCATTTATTTGCCAAACGACCACTATACCACAACCAATCCCATGATTCCTTAACTAACATAATTATGTTTTATCGGAAAAGTCGAGTAAAATTCGGCTAATAACTACATATTTTAGCATCATTAGTTTCTACATGTTTTTAGCTTCGAATCGATATGTGGAACGCTTAAAACAGATACTCAGATCAAAAGTTATGAGTTACAACACAATTTCCAACTTCCAGGTCTCGCTGAGCGAAAAATGTTCTGGAAAGCTCGCTGAGCGAGGAAATGCTTGCTGAGCGAGAACCGCGATTTCAGCAGCAGCTCAGTCACGCAACAATTATGCTAAAACCTCCCAAAACTCAACCAAATCCCCACAAACATGATCATTAACATGTATTCATTATCATACTTTGATTATATCAAGTTCTAACCGATTTATCTACCAATTTTCTTAGATTTTCATCAAAACCCTAAAACCTAACATTCTCTAAACTTCTCCAAAACAAAAACCCAATCAATCTAACACATACATAATCATATACAATGATAAGATAACAATATTTCACACCCTTACCCGATTGTTTCGATTCCTATGAGCAATCTTGAAGATTTCCATGTTTTTCCTCTTTTCTCTTCTTTTCTCTTCTCCTCATTTTCTTTCTCTTCTATTTTCTTTTTATCTCTCTTTCTTTCTATTCTTTCTACTACTTATCTCTTTTTCTTTCTATTTCTTTTCCTTTCCACCAAATATAATTTTTCTCAAAAATTATAATTCTACATAATTTCTAACTTAACACTAATTAGCAATTGTCTAAAATACCGTCTAATCTAATTTTACCCGAAAATTCTCAAAACGGTAAAATAATATAACACATCAACATATCACATAAACACACCAATTTCATAATTAAAACAATTATCACTCAATTTAAATAAAAGACTCAACAAAATGGAATAATCGGAGTTGGGGCGTTACAAGTTGCATATTCAATCAAACTCTTCATGGTTTGTTCCACTGTTATCTTGTTAATCATCAACCTTATGTGATTGTATGAAAACATAACAACATGGTTCAAAGACCATCTTGACAACTTGGTTGTATGTGTGTTTGAATCTTTCTGGTTATATCAATTAACATCAACACATAAACCAATGGTTGTATACTAGCAACAACTTAGTCATATCTTCGACTGCTCTAGGTTGTGCATTCTACAACAACAACAACATCACATAAGCATGTGATCCTTTCCTTATATAGCCAAGCAAAAACAGAGCCGTTACAACACATAGGAGAAAAATATAAATGAGTAACTAATGTAAGAGAAAGAGAGAGATATATGCATTAAATAAAAATATAAGGAAAAAAAAGTTGAGAAAGTTATAAATTGTAGTGTGAGAAGTTATATTTGGTAGTTATCATTTAGAATATGTGGTGATTGACTTTTTTAAAGAATTCATTTGAGATTTTAAAAATGTTAAAGGCTAAAATTGGAAAGAAAATAGGTCATGACAAAAGGGTGTATCCTTTATATATATATATATATATATATATATATATATATATATATATATATATATATATATATATATATATATATATATATATATATATATATATATTAGTTTTAAAATAAATTAAAATCTTAAATAAATCTTGCATGATAATACTATATCAAACTAAAAACTCATATATATATATATATATATATATATATATATATATATATATATATATATATATATATATATATATATATGAGTTTTTAGTTTGATATAGTATTATCATGCAAGATTTATTTAAGATTTTAATTTATTTTAAAACTAAATAACTTTTAAGTGTTTAGAGATTATAGGTAGATTAATATGGTTAAAGTGTTACAAATTTTATAAAGTTTGATTTAAACATATCAAATTTTAAACATTGTGCACTAATTTATCTTTGGGATTAATTGATATGTATTGACAATGTAAAATATTTTACATTGTCAATTCATCAACATCATCCGTTTGTTATATTTTATAAGTTTTTAAAATAAAAGTAAAATTTGTTATAACATACAAGAGTTATGATTTACTGACAGTGTTAAACTTCTTTACACTGTCAGTGCATAATAATTAAATTCTTTATCTTTTAAAATATCGAATTGTTCTTATTTTCTTTTTATAGTTTTACTATACTATTAGTTTTTTCTCTTAATTTTGCGGTTAAATAAAGTTAGAATAATATTACTTTATAACCCCAAGTTAAAATCTTTTAATTCATTTTAAGACTAAATATTTTTTGAGTTTATTTATAGATGTAAGTATGAAGGAAATACTTTGGGCAACAATTTCAAGCTACTTTGTTCTGTATACTTTTATTATAGTAGTTGTTAATATTTTAATAGTTAAAAAGATTTTGGTTTATATTTTTGGTGTATTGAGGTATTACTTTTGATTCTTTGAATTGTGTTTTTTGTTGGATTGTTTTGGAAAACATGAATCATTTTTTTTTGTGATGCGGTTAAGTTGATATTGAGAGTCTGAGAGAGATAACTATTTGGATAGGTAAATCGGATAGTATGGAGGAATAGTGCCTTCCAAATTTTATGGATTGATATTTATTTTGCCGTGTAAAAAAGTCAAAGAGGATAAAACTGGATGTGGTTTGGCTAGCTATAACTTGGAACTTATGATTATTAAGGAATGGTGTGTGTTTTTGGATGGAGGAGTGGAATCTCAATAATATGGTGTTGCGTATAAAATCGTTGATATAAAATTAGTTTTTACGAATTTAGTAAAAATCATTTACTTTTTATTTCATAATTCTATTTAGTTAGTAATTTTTCTCTTTTTTGTCTGAATTTTTCCGTTGGTATAAACAAGTTGGAGAACCCTTAGAGTGTGTTTGGATGAGGTAATTGAGAATTTTTATGGAATTCAAAATTCTAAGTAATTCAAATGATTCAATTACAATAATTCAATTTTAAATTATTTTGTTTGGATGAAGTATTAAAATGAAGCATTGTAAATAAAATTGGGGTTATTTTCATAATTTTTAAATCTTTTGAGTCAAATTTAAAATATATAAAATAGAGACCAATATGCAATATTTGAAAAAATGAAGGGATCAATATGTAAAGTTTGAAAATTATTAGGGACTTATTTACAATTTTTTGAAAACTTTGAGGTGAATTTAAAATTATTAGGGACTTAAAATTTTCATAAAATATGAGGAACTTTTTACAAAATTTGAAAATTTAGTAATAAACAATTTAACATTCATATGATATAAAGTGATAAATTATTTGAAATTATTTTACTTTTTGGTGTCATTTTAAATTCTTTAAATTTAATATGAATAAAATACTCTATAAATTTATATCATTTTAACAATTCTCCATATTTTTTATCCAAACAATTGATTTTGATCAATTTATTTTAAATTCCCTCAAAAAATTATTTTTACTCGTTAAAATACTTCATCCAAACACACTATTAATTTTCTCTTATATTATATCTTACTACTTACATACAGAGATAAAAAATAGTTAAGAAGATTTTAATAAAATGATTTGTTTTAGATAAAAAAGTACTGCCTCTTTCATAAGTTTATTAATTTATTTTCTAAATTATTGTAAGATAGTCTCAACTCTCAAACACGAAATAATTTGAAATTGAGGATATACTTTCCGTTTGAATTTCCTACTGAGTTTCGAAACCATATTAAAAAAGCACACACTTCAAATTTCAACCCTTAAGGCCCTACTTCTAGGAAAATGCTCACACACATTAATTTATTCTTTGAATTCATAATCTCAGTTGACATGTTCTTAATTTTGTTTCTTCTAAGTAATTACAGTGTACATAATAAATAATGGACCGAAACATCACGGAAAGTCACTCAAGCAAAAATTTGTCCATTATTTATAACAACTTTGTACTTATCAAATGTTTTGAACATGTATACATATCATATAGTATAGCTCTCCCTCTTTCTCCTTTTTTTTTTAATCTTAAAATTTGTACTGCCTAGAT
This sequence comes from Lathyrus aphaca, assembly GCA_963966055.1. Classification (NCBI taxonomy): domain Eukaryota; kingdom Viridiplantae; phylum Streptophyta; class Magnoliopsida; order Fabales; family Fabaceae; genus Lathyrus; species Lathyrus aphaca. The sequence goes on from OZ014522.1 coordinate 176,699,128, forward strand.
GCTTGTTTATGTGGCAACATCATTGGACCTAAGTTGGTTTCTTGGGTTGTTTGGTTCCACTGAAAAGAAATCACGCATTTGTGATCATAGCAATAAAGCTGATGAATCTAATTCGTCCCGAGGTTACATATTATTGACAATTGTGATTGCTCTTGTGTTGTTGAAGTTCTACTGGATTGGAGAAAACAAAGAAATCAATTCCAATACTTATGAAACTGATGAGGAAGAAGAAGAGGCAGAGCACACCATCGACGAATCAAATGGGGATTTTGATTGGGCCCAGCAGCTCAGTCAGTTGGCATCCGAGCACCACCGCGGTGTGCCTCCAAGAGACGCTATTCTATGTGCCTTCTGTGGCAATTCAAGTACCACAAGATGTGCTCGCTGCAAGGTTGTTAGATATTGGTAAGTATAATGAAACAGTTGCATTTGTTTGTGAATATAAAATGTTTTTGATTAAATTGGATTTGTTTTGTTGTTTATATTTATTAGCTCAGGAGGATGTCAAATAGGACATTGGAGGTCAGGGCATAGATATGAATGCATTGAATTAGAGAGCGAAGAAGGTGAAGCAAGAAATTTTGATGAACACCAAACCCACATGGTTGTCGACAAGTATGATAATGTAAGGTTTCAATCGTGCATGATCCTAAGAATTTATTTAAGAGGTTGATTTTTGTCACATATGTGCAAGTTGAAGTCAAACTACCTTGTTGTGTTCTCACTCACTAACAGATAAAATTAATCAAGTGTAACGACCATTTATTCTATAACTATGTATAGACAAAAAAGTCTTCAAGATCGCCACTTGTGTACAATTATTTTGAACAGGGTCTTTTTTCATAAAACATTTTCTATATCCACAACATGTGATATAAAATTTCTTTTTTATGTGTGAATTTTAGTAGCGTGTGTCATTTTTACTTGTATAATTTTGAAAGAAAATTGGTTTGATTGATAGTTGATACCACCCACATAATAAGAAGAGTACTTTTTTTTGGTTGGCATAAATAAGAAAGAGTACTTTTGTGGCAGAAGAATATCCCAAATGGGTCATTGAATTCCAATGTTGAAATGAATGTATCAAGTAGCAGCAGTAATGTGAAGAACTGTGAATCTGATGTTGGATGCGAACAATGTGGTAGACCAAATACCACCAAATGTTCACGATGCAAATCTGTCAGATACTGGTTAGTTTGTTACTCTCTCTAACTTATTATTACTAATATTTTCATCATTACCTATTCCATAAACTTTCGTTAATATTTCAGCTCTACAAAGTGTTTGATCACCAATTGGAGATGGCATAAATATAATTGCATAGCAGGAGATGTGAATTCACCTCAACCAGAAACACCTAATGGAAACGTAAGTTTACTCCTTCGTGCCAACATCAATGTTTCATTTCCATTCTCAGATTATAATAAAAGTTTTACTGATATAGCAGGCAAACGGAAAACCAGCTGTGTTGCTACCAAATCTGAATATATTTTTACTCTTGCATTGTAGGTTGAATTGCTCAAGAACTCAAATGAAGAGAAAGAGAATATTCAATCACCTAGGCCACTCTATTTGGAGCTTCAACCTGGTTTCCTTCCTCTTTCTTTTAATATTTATCCTTAATCAAAAATATTTTCCAAATTCCTTAATTCTATTGTATTTACAACTTCAATATCACAGTTACTACTACTAAGGAAGCACAAGTGCATAAAACTCAATGGGAGAAACACATTGAAGATGAACTAGTAAAGTCTAGGTATTTTCTTTTCATTTGTTCTTTATGTTGAGTCTGTGTTGTTGCTTGTATTAAAAAAAAACATCAAACTTAGTATTTCCTTTCTGTTGTTAATGTAAGGAAAGAGAATTCCGAACTACGGTCAGAGCGTGACGAGTGGAAGAAGCGAGCGAGTTTCGCTAGAGAAAGATTTCAAAGTTTCAAGGAAGAATCTGAAAAACAAGTAGTTCATTACATAATAACATGCTCTTCAACAATTGATACAGTTGAAAATTTTATGACAGCATTTACTTGTTTGTTTCTTCTTATAGATATCTGTGTTGAGAAATGAAAATGAGACAATATCAAATGCTGAGAAGAACGGTGCCAATTTGATTCAAAATTTACATGAGAGGCTAAATCACTTACAGGTTTTGGATGAGACTAATTTTTATATTGTTGATAATTCTGTAATTATCTAATACGAGTTCTTGTGGGTTAATTTTATTACCACATAGATTGCAGCACAAGATTACATTGCAGAGAAGATAAAATTAGAAAAACATATACAAATGGTAGAGGTATGTTTTTGATTCTTTAGTTACTTTGTTTTCCCGCAATTCTTGTATTAGGTTCTTATATTTGACTTTATTCATCTTGCAAGAGTGAATGCACTAAGCTGAAGAAAGAACTACAAGAACAGCATAAAGATATTAAGTATCTTACACTAGAATCTAACAGGAGTCACGAGACAGCACAAACTGCCATAAGAGAAGTTGAAGCAGTAAAACAAGAGCTTTTAGAAGAGCGCAAAAATGTTCAACTAATTAAAGCGAATTTCATTAGAGATATTACATCCTCCGTTTCTAAAGCTATTGTTGCCGAGGTACGTATTTGTGTCTCAACTATTTTATTAGTTTGTTAGATGAAAATTTTACAAGTCTTTCATTTTTTGTTCTTGATTTTATCGGCTAAGCAAAACTGTGTGATCTTCAGAGAAAAGTAAAATTGAGAGATTCTAAGGTGAATAACATTTCAGTGTTGTGTTTACATAAGATCCACATTTTATTTGTGCAAGTATAAAGCTGAAAGAATTTGTTATGAAATGTAGGCATGCACTATATGTTTGACTAATGAGAAGGACATGGCGTTTGGGTGTGGACACATGGTAAGCTCTTATAAATAAATACAGTACTTTTATTTTACTACCAATCTTTCTCAATCTATAAACAAATTCTTATGCAGAGTTGCAGAGACTGTGGATCAAAGTTATCAAAGTGTCCAATATGTCGTGAGCAGATCACAAGTCATATTAAATTGTTTTCTGGCTGACTCGCTGTTTTTGAGTGCTTTGTAGCCACCAAATATATGTTGTACATAGATTCTCATATAGTGCCACAAAGCAACATATAGTATACAATTAAATAATGTAATATATTTATTGTATATTTGTAGTATAACAGTGGTATACAAGCCTTCTATGTATTGCTTATGGACACATTTTAAACATTTTTTCAATAGTTGTAGGAATTTTATACTTCATCTTTTCTTCTAAGAAAATAGTCACATTCCAAAACTTCTATTAAGTAATAGAGTTCAATGTTAAAAGCTAGACATTAAACATTTATACAAGTTGGTTAGCTCTTATTAGAAGTGAAGAGTTATGAAAACTAACGCTAACTACTCCTAACAAACTTTGTTAATATTAACTATAATTTATCATGTAATTTATGCTAGAGTTGTAATAAACTTTGTCGAAGTAGAAGAGTTAATGCAGTTGTCGAAATATGTTAACTTGTTGTTTAAGTTAGCATGTTGAATTAGGCCAGTCAGTTGAACCAATTGTTTAGTATGTTAGTTGAAAACTAGGGTTTAGTTTTCTTATAAATAGCATATTAATTCTCACTTCTCTAACAACCCCTTATAATCCTAACCAGAGGGAGAAAGTGGTGTAGTAGTTGAGATTCAATTGTAAACATCGTTCATTAATGTGTAATTGAATCAAGAATCTGGTTTTAAACACTTTGAATTGTCTTTCTTTTTTCTTCTCTCTTTTATTTTACTTTGTGGTTTTCTTGTTAATCAAGAAACCAATCATATTATGTTTTCTGGGCATCGCTTTCACAACAAATTGGTACGGTGAGCGTTGAAGTGAAGATGCCATCAACAAAGTACGTGATTGAAAAATTCACCGGTGTGAATGATTTCAGTATATGGTGCTTGAATATAAAATCCCTACTAGTTTAGGAGAGTTTGTTAGAATCATTGAAAGAATCAGAGAACATGGATGCTTCCCTAATGGAGAAGGAAAGATAACGATGATCGAGAAAGCCTACAGTTCAATCATCTTGAGCCATGGTGATAAAGTTCTAAGGAAGGTTTCAAAGAAGAAAACTAATGTAGTATCCGATATTCTCTTAAATGCTAAATTAGATATCAGATGAGATCAACTAAGTTCTTATATACTCTATCTTTTGTTAATTGGAATAATGAGTTCCTATATGCTCAATTTCGGTATAAGTGCTCTAAATATTGTCAATTGTGATCAATAGAGTAACTACTGAACTCTGAAGAGATCAATTATTTATTAAAGGGACAAACCAATATTAGTGAGTATAAGAGGGAACATTCTAGTAGCTCTAATATTTGATCAATTAGTGTTAGATGACAAAATTAGAATTGACATATTTTGTATCACAATATATATATATATATATATATATATATATATATATATATATATATATATATATATATATATATATATATATATATATATATATATAATAGATGTATGATTGTGTGATAACGTGATTAAAAGACTATAAAGAATGGTGAGAAAACCTTGATATTAATTAATGAAACAAATTAGCAACGTGATTAGGACATGGTGAATAACATAGATGATAATACTTGTGTAATGATGCCTAAGTGTGTATCATTGGCAAGTAGTTGTCTACTTGTGAGGAGAGCTTTGTATGGAACATGTGTTGTTGTGTGAATAAGGTGAGTGTGGTCACGTTGTGATTGTCGAATACAATCATGTTATGTTATATTATATCACATGGTCGGAAACAACCCCTTTCTAGTGTCTTCCCGAGAGAGAGATACTTATGTAGAGCTTCATTGGGATGTACACACTATTACTTTAACTAGGATTGGGCCCTGGATACAGTGGATCTTATGGCTTTAGATAAGTATTACACTTATTCATATGGGAAGCATAAGAGTTAAAGGCTCGAAATGGGTGTTACACTGAGTTCCATAGGAAGTATATGAGTAGAACACTTGAAATAGGTATTACACTGAGTCCCATAGGAATCAATGATTCTAAGGCTTGAAATGGGTATTACATTGATTCATATATGAAGTGATGATATAATCTAATATCCATGCATATGTCAAAGTATGATACAAGGATTCACGACCTGTGCCAAACATCCTAGACGTATGAGAGGACAAAGAAGTTTACTTTAAGTTTTATTTCGTTGTGTATTGAATCTCGTATAATGATGGATATTGTACTTCGCTGCGAGGAACCATTAAACTCAATGATAATGTGGTCGCATATCATGTATAGTTTACGACTCAACACCAGGTAAACACTATGACAACGCGGTCGCATGTCATGTACGATTTATGACTCAACTCCAAGTAAAAACTATGAAAATGCGGTCGCATATCTTGTACGATTTACAACTCAACTCCAGGTAAACACTATGACAACATAGTCAAATATCATGTATGATTTACGACTCAACTCCACGTAAACACTATGATAACACGGTCGCATATCGTGTACAACTTACGACTCAACTCCAGGTAAACACTATGACAACACGGTCACATATCATGTATGGTTTACGACTCAACTCCAGGTAAACACTATGACATCGTAGACATATATCATGTATTGTTTACGAATCAACTCCAGGTAGGTAAACACTATGACAGAACGGTCATATATCATGTACGGTTTACGACTTAACTCTAGGTAAACACTATGACAACATGGTCACATATCATGTACGATTTACAACTCAACTCTAGGTAACCACTATGACATCACGGTCACATATCACGTATGGTTTACGACTCAACACTAATTAGGGAAGTAACATCAACGAATTTACGACCCGAAGTAAATATCAACGAATCATCAATGGACTTACTGTAACACCCTAAGTTTTTTCCCTAAGATTTTGCATGTTTTCGTTTGTATCATTGCATGCAAACAAGATCATGCATTAGTTCTCTTATCCTTTTCAGTTATCGGTTTATGCCTTGCAGGGATCACCAAGTATCTGTGTGTTTCTTATTCGCTTTTATGTTTATTTATGTTTACTAACCAAAATCCAAAAATATTTTGTTTTGCATCTTTTACTAACTTTTTCAGGAAGAAGTTTGAACCAAGAACAGTTCCTCAACTCGATTGCATTTCATTTGAACAAAGTCAAAGTTGATCTACAAACAACTCAAATTGATATGATCAAGGGTTCCCCAAGTTTTGATTGATTATTATTCAAGAAATTCTAAGGTTCATATGTTTATTTCCATGCATTCTTTGACGAGCAAAAGAATCGAGCTAAAACCACAACAATACACTTAAAAAGCCATTTTTCACAAATTTTGCACTGAGTAACCGATTACTCTAATTGAGTAACCAGTTACCCATGTGAAATTTTTTGAAAAAATACATCAAACCTCAAATTCTGCAATTTTGCACCAATTTTCATTTTGATCACATGAGGAATATTCTAGACCACTTTTATTTAATTCTCATACATTATCAAAATTAATTCCTACCATGTACCTTCATTAATCACCATTTTTTTTTTGGTATAATTACCCTTCAAATTTGAATTCCAATCCTAATTTTTATTTTTCAAACGAAGCTCCAATCCACCAAATTCCCATACCAAAACTCTATAAATAGAACCCTCATTTAATTCATTAATCAAGATTTTGAGAGACAAAAACCCTCTTGCAAATTATCTCCCTAAACCACAAAATTCACTAAAGCTCACATTTCTTCTTTTGAAAGTTAACAAGAATTCACATTGAATATTGTTCAACTTTGAGATAAACCTTCATCCAACTTGTTTTCCTTCATTAATTTCGATAGATCAACACTTGTTTGTGTAGATCTTGAAGCAATTTAGAGCTAATTTCAGATTGGAGTGGTAATTCATCTTTCACCATTGTTGAAGCTTCATCTTCATCTTCCATAATGTAAATATTTGGTGATTCTTGTGCTTGATCCTTTGGATCTTATTTTGTTGTTTGATTTCTGGTTTTTACTGTGTTTTTACTTTAAAATTCATGAAAATTCAGTCCTATGATCATAAGGTGTTTCGAAAAAGTTTTGAATGAGGATCATGCTGAATTTTGCACAATTTTTTCACTCTGCGCGCAGAGTAACTGGTTACTCTAATTGAGTAACGGGTTACTCAGTGTATTTTTTCCTAGAATGTGTATTTTTACACAGAGAAATGGGTTACTCTATTCGAGTAACCGGTTACTCTGTAACATAACTAAATTGTTGCCTTGTTTTTAGGGTTGTTTTGTTTTTTCTTGCTTCTTTTTCCGCTCTTTTGTTATTTTAGCATTGGAATACATTATTGAGATTAATTTCTCTTTAATTTCAATGGACTTTAGATATGGATTAAAGTAAATTAACATTCATTAATTCAAATCTATCTTCAAATGAATTGTTAAATTCATGAAAGGTGCTTTGGATTAGTGATAAGTTTTTCACACTTGAATCTATCAATTAGAGGTGATTGAACTTAAAGATGGAAGGATCTTAAAAGTGTAGTTAAAATTTTCTCTTCCCCATCCCTCTCCCTCTAATTATCCTTTTTCTTTTGATCGATGAAAGTCTTATGGATCCTAGAATTTCTTTGTTGAATTCTTGATCAAGACGAGATTGTTACCTATTTTCTTATCACGCGACATTGTTTTTGGATGAAGATCTATATATCGTTCATCTAACATGCATTAGCACTAACATTAGTTACCTTAATTTGTATTGACTGACCTCTTTGTAGGGTGACTTCTATATAAGTTACTTGGTGATTGCTTAACTTAACACTACATTTGTCCCTCTCTCCTTATCGGAACTTGAACATTCGTGGCCCGAACTTATGATCTCGAATCTTGTTGTTGTAGAGGCTTAGATTCTATTAATATTCTGACAAGTTTTCGTTAAAATTACTTAAGCACATCGTTCAACCATATAGTTCAAGACGTGAGACGGAACAAACAGTTGCCTTTTGAGACTTTTGGATTTTGGTGCCTTTGTGACATTTTTCTTTGTGAATGATTAAGTTCACCATATTATTGTATATTATTTATGTTTCTTTCTTTCTCCCTATCCTTTTATTTTTACTTCTTTCTCCATTCTCTTTATTTTATTATGCTTTATATCATCTATTATCATGTTTACGTTTATGTCATTTTTTGTTTGTGTACATTTGGATTTTATTATTTCTTATGATTTTCTTTTCTTCTTGTCCATTTTTGGACACCAAAAACATTAATAAAGGCCAAAACACTTTAAAAGACTTGTTCTTAATTGTGGACTATGGTTACTATCCCATGCATTGGAGGATCTCTACCTTTGGACTTCTTGGCTTGATTATGAACATATGGACTTAGTACTAGGATTTATCCCCTTGCTTGATTATTATGGAGTCGTTATGCTAGCCTTTATTTAGCTCATCATTTTCTCAAGAGGATGGAATTCTATGTTACTTATGCTTTGAAGTGTCTCCAAGTGGTTAGATCTTTCTTACCTTAGCTCTTTTTCCTTTTATTTTTGGGATAGTCACTTCATCTCCTCCCATTCTTTAATTTTCAAAATCTTCTCCCTTTTTCAATTGATTCTTATTTTTAAAACTTTCACCACTTTCATAATTCAAACCTTGACCTTGGTAAAGTGATTTTAACCCTTTTTCTTTCATTTATTAATAAATGCTAATAAACTTAAGCATATTGACACCATTTTCAAAAAACCTTAAAAAATGAAAACACTCATTCACTCTCTTTATGCCTTGTGCACATTTTCTTTTAACTCTTTTCATATGTTTAGACATGATTCATCTTTTCTAGAGGAATTATTCGCTAAAAGATGACGGCTTGTCTTTACATTCTTAAAATCAATCAAAACCAACCAAAAACTTTGTTCTTTTCACCACAAACTACGGGGTTTTGATCTTACATTGCACTTTGTGGGTACGTAGGCATGAGACAAAAGTCTCGTAAAACACAAAAATATTAAAATTAATTCTTTTTCCCATCCCCTCACTCTCATTTAATAAACCCTTTTCAAACCAAAAATCTTAAATATTTCAAAGAGCTCCCGTGGAGTACCACAAACGTTTTGGGTGCTAATACCTTACCATTTCGTAACCAACCCCTTTACCCATTCTCTGTTTGTTTTTTTTATCTTTTTACTTTTAGATTCATTTTTTAGGATTTATTCTCTCTTTTTCCTTTTCCGTTTGGAATAAATAAAAGCGCGATGGTGACTATGTTTTCCTTGAGTTAATCTAATCAATAGCTTACACTCACGATTTTTACCGCTACAGAAAAGTGGCGACTCTTATAGGAGTAATCTCTATATGGGTCTAACCTACTTTGATTTATTTATTGCTTTGGTTTGACTTGTTTATTACCTTTTGTTCTATTCGGGCTTGGTGATCCTCTATGTGTGAGATATGTTTAATACTCGGATATGAGAGTACTTATGATTGGATGGTGGTATATTCGAGGAGATACACATGAAGTAGTCCTATGCGTTGTCAATTTGAGAATTACCACTCAGTTAGGCTCCCTCAGATTACTGATTTCATGGAGAGTAGTCGTATCATGGCATTAGTATTTGGACCCCAAGCTTTTCATACTGAGGACCGTAGAACATTTAACCCATCTTGGCCATTTTTAGGACGTAGTGCGAAAATTATCTAGGTGAAGATATGAGGTGATTGTCACGCAATACTACACTCAGACGAGGTTCTCTTGAGAATATTATTGGTTGGGAAGTAGTCAAATGTATCGATAATATCCAAAATATTGATTGTGAAGTCTGAGAACTTTGGTCAGAACCTTATGGTTTCTTGCAGGTACAAAAGAAGAAAAACCTTAGTACATACCTTTATGGGTGGTTGGTTCTTAACCCCTGACTCTATGCTCATGATCCGAACCTTTGAACCTGTGTACTTTGCGTGATCTTGTTTGTGTTTTTTGCATTCATCATAAACATCATTGCAACCATTTTCAAGGAAAACAATTCAGATTATTACAAATGTGGACAAGGAGAATATCCCTTTTGCCAAGATTTAAAATAAAATTTGTGACAACCGCGTTCTTGATTTCACCCATGTTTGGAATAATCGAGTTGATTTCATGAAAATGGAGGTGAAAGCCTTGCATGTCATTGCATCTTTGCATACATTTGCATTCATTCAAGTTGTCCAAGAAACTCATTCTAGACGTCTCTTTGTTCAGTTATCTATTGACCGTCAAGTTGTTTCCTCAATGCAAATATAGAACTAGAGTTGTTGTCAGATTGAGAATGGAAAACCAAGTGCAACACAACATTAAAGTACGAATGGAAATTGATGAGTTGAAGGCCAGTATGACCAAGCTCACTGAAATGATGCAAGTTCTAATTTCTAGAAGAGAACCACCTCAAAGGATTATGATCTCTGAAGTCTCGACTTTTGTTGTTGACCCTCCGCTGATTTAGCAACCAACTTTTACTTGGCCAGAATTTGGGTTACCTACGAATTATGTGCCACCCTTTGCAACTACTCCAATGGTTGGTCTGTAACAGCCCGGGCCCCTCACAAGGCAATCCCGGCACTGCCACCTCACGATCTTCTCTACTCCCCTCACTAGTAGAGTTTTTGCCTTCCGTGGGAATCGAACCCTGTACCCTGGGGTTCAAGTACTTGTTCAATCCATTCCCACTACCAATTGAGCTAGTAGCTCAATTGGTAGTGGGAATGAATTGAGCATGTACTTGAACCCCAGGGTACAGGGTTCGATTCCCACGGAAGGCAAAAACTCTACTAGTGAGGGGAGTAGAGAAGATCGTGAGGTGGCATTGTCGGGATTGCCTTGCGAGGGGCCCGAGATGTTACAGAAAAAGGCGCCTTTTTTTGTAACAGCCCGGGCCCCTCGCAAGGCAATCCCGACACTGCCACCTCACGATCTTCTCTACTCCCCTCACTAGTAGAGTTTTTGCCTTCCATGGGAATCGAACCTTGTACCCTGGGGTTCAAGTACATGCTCAATTCATTCCCACTACCACTTGAGCTACTAGCTCAATTGGTAGTGGGAATGAATTGAGCATGTACTTGAACCCCAGGGTACAAGGTTCGATTCCCACGGAAGGCAAAAACTCTACTAGTGAGGGGAGTAGAGAAGATTGTGAGGTGGCAGTGTCGGGATTGCCTTGCGAGGGGCCCGGGCTGTTACATGGTCCATCTGTTTTGCCAGTATTTTCAGCTCCAATACCCATTGTGTAATACCTCAAAATTTGCCCTCTCATTTCCTCAACATTTTTCATTTCATTTAGCATACATAAGTTCATAAAATAACCAAAGAACATTGCATCATGTGTTTCATAGCTGAGGCATGGGTATGTGATCAATGGTTGGAGCAACTGAAGGCTATACAAGGCCAATCAAAGGGTCATAAAGCTTCTTAACATTGTGCAAGGGGTTCACAACATCCCACAAGTTCTCATTTGAAGCCACAAGCCATGGAAATATTTGGTTTGATCAAGGGAGGCAGGTAGTGCAACGTCTCCTGATGAAGAAGACCAAATTAGGGTTTCATTTCTATTAGGCTTCTGCATGAAGTTTTTATTCAAAGTGGATTTCATTTTCTTATATATGAGGACAAGTTCCTAGGGTTCAAATTTCATCCACAAATTCATTATGGAAGAGGTTCAATTGGCCAGATTGAAAATCAGGGATTTGGGGAAAAGTCAACCATGCTGAAGAAAAAGTCAGCTCCTGACTTTTTGAGATCAAAATCATGAAATTAAGGTTACAAGGATCCTATGGTTCAAATTTGATCAAGAAATGATGGAGGAATCAAGAGGAATCAAGAAAACCAAAACTTACCATTTTTGGAAAATTAGGGTTTCCAAAAATGGCAAGTTTTGGCCATTTTATCAGCATCTTTGAGAGAGGCCTTCTCCCAAAATATGAGGGTTATCAAAATTCTACTTGGAATCAATTAAAGAGGGCATCTTGAGCTTTAATCCATAGGTGGAAATCTTTCATAGCATCAAAATTGAGTGAGATATGATCATTCAAAGTTGGTGCAAATCAAGGCAAGCTAGGACAAAAAGCCAAGGCAGGCCTTGCCTCCTGCGCGCGCCAGGCAAACATTTCATCAAACAGGTGGTGGGTCACAATGCAAGTCAATTCTTTCCATGTTAGAGGCGTCAAATAAATTTCCTTTGAACTACAAAGTTGTTCCTCTACATAATCCCTACAATATTGATGTTCAACGTTTTTTCATTTGAGCAAAGGACTGATGGCTATGAATGGGTAAAGTGAGAGGGTTGAAACTGATCATGCATAGGCACCATGGGCTTGTGTCAAGGAAATCTGGCAGGCCAATTGTGCCGCTTGTTGGCATGCTATTCAATGACCATTTTAAGATGATTAGAGGTCATCATTCATTATGGTCCAAACACCAAACTTGTTCCATGATCCCTCCACTTCAATTTGAGTCCAAGAACCACTTGAGTTGATTTCTTAAGATGGAAGAAATCTTCCATTGAAGATCATGGTATGCATCCTGGTTTCTTGCATTCTAAGAAAGTGATCAAGTGAAGAATTCAGTTTCAGTCTTGTTGTGTTTTTCATCATGTTAGGACCATGAGGTCTCCTTTGAAAGGATCAAATCATCACCTACTTGCATCACCACCTTAGCTGCTATGCTTCATCAAGCATCCAAGTCAATGAGTATTGGTCATTCACAATGCATTGCTTCAGCCTACACCAGAAGGCACCTCACTATAAGGACCATGTTCATGACTGCATTTCATCATTCCATTTCCAAATGCATAAAGCCAAGTTGCACTCGAGTCACACCATAAGAAACATGAAGCCTGCAGCATTGGATTGAGTTCTATTGGAGAAGCTTCTGGATGTTACAGGTGGCATAACTTCCATAACTGCCTCACTCATTTAACCTCACTCACTCAGTTAACCCAATGGATGATTAACCATGGTTAAGATCTCTATAAAGCAAGGTCATCACTGTAGTGCAAGGGAGAGCTTCATTTTTCATCACAAATCACCAAAATTTGCAAAGTTTCACTCTGAATTTTCACATTGAAAATGGATTTGAGCAAGCTTTGTCATCATTGATTTGGATCCATTCTTCCTCCATTGATCATCTTCATCATCTCAAGATCAATCATCAAGCATTGCACAACCTGAAAGTTTCAAGATCCAGCACTGCACATTGTTGAAGCTTCACTGCATTTTGGATTCAAACTCCTCAGATTGCCACAATATTGCTTCAATCTCTCTCAATCTATCATCAGCATCATCTCAAGCTCAAGATCCATGGAAGGCATAACTTGAAACATCAAGGAATCCATACTGTATAATATTGATCTTCTCTGCACTTTCATCAATTACTCAGGATTCATAGCTCCCATAGTGTTTATTTCACTTCCATTGATCAAGACCAAGATCCAGCAAGCTAAGGATCCTCATCTCTGGCCTTCTAACAACAATTTCACATCTCTGCAACTCAGGTATGTCTTGAAATTCCACTTGTTTGAATTGAGCATTTCCAATTTTTTTTATGTTTATTGAGGCCTGATAGAGGTTATGAGATGGATGGCTAGTTGATAGGCATTGTAGATGCTCAGATTCAATTTTCAGGCTTGGATTTTTGTTTTCGATTCAGGAAATTTAGGAACCCTAAGTGATTTTTGAAGCCATATTTATGATCAGTGTAGAGAGGCGAATCCAGTGATGGTCATGATTTTCATTTTAGTGAGGTTTAGAGGTTTTCCCTACCGGAGCTTGAACGGAGAAGATGACCGGAATTCATCTCCGGTCATCTGAACAGTGCCCTAATATATTTCCCAACTTTAAGTCACGACCCTTGATTCTTTCTGATTGAATGGCTCTAAGTCTTCCAGCGCATTAAATCCATGTGCCATTCACGTGTCCAAAGTTAACACAAAGTCTTCAGTTTCATAATCACACCTCCCTGCGCATTTCACTTCAACCCATTATGTTGTTTTTGTTACTTTTTGAACCCCCCAGGCCCAAACCAATTGTCTTATTTTTAATTTCTTTTTCATTAAAATTTCAATTTCGTTTCTTATTTTAAAAAATAGTAAATTGCATCAAAAAATTCCAAATAAATTCATGTAAGATCCTCTCAATTTTATCTAATTTTCCATATTTTTAGATTTTATGTTTATTAATTTTTGAAGTCAGAATTAATTTCCCTTTTAATTGTTTCACAATTTCTCCATTTTGAACCAATCAATTTGTATATTTTTGTTCTCATAAACCAAAAATGATAAAGACCCCATTCTTTTTGGATTCTTTTAAGAGCTCATTAAACTTCCCCAAAATATATTTCTCTGCATTTTTAGGTCATTGTTTGGGTCCTTTTGAGTCCATTCTTCATATAGGTTCACATAAACCCTAATTGCATTCTAATGATTCTTTCACTACTCAAAATTTGGAATTTTCATGATATTTTTTGTACACATGTTATTCTAAGGATTGTGAGGTCTAATGTTAAATTTCATAATTTTTATAGGTCATTTGGCATTTCTCCCAAGTTACTTAAGTCCTATGTCCTTTTTGGTCCCTTTTACAAGCTTCTTTCATCTCCATTTGAATAAGGCATTCATGCCATTTATCTAAGGTCTTGGTTATGAGTCTCGTAGGTCACATTGGAGGTCCTTAAGTGTAGAATACAATCATTAGAGCTAGAGCTTTGTATTTTGATTTTAGGGTTTTCTTGAGTCTTAAGTTTCTTTTGCCTTCCTTGTGACCTAATTCTTCTTCACCCTCCATCTTAACCCCTCAAAACCTATTTTGTGAAAATAATTTCATTTTAAAACCACATTTAGCATTTCATCAAGGCCCTGGTCTTTGTATGGGAAATCCAAATTCTTTTTATTCATGTTTGAGTTTTACTTAAAGTTTTCTTCCTTTGAAGCTTTATGTGCATGTTCTTCTCATTCTCACACCATTCCACTTGTAGTTGGCATCTCTTTCAATTGGATCTCTTTATCCCAAATTAGTTTGACATCTTAGAGGACTTTAGGAAGGTGTTAGCCCCTGTATTTTCTATTCACCTTAGGGTTTATGCAATTTTAGTTTACTTAATCCTTTAAGTTTCTTCATGTAACTTTACCTTAGCTCTCATTAGGGTTTAGCTTCCTTTTAGGGCATAGTTTGAATTTGGTTACTCTTGTAATTTTAGAATACTTGAGTTAGGTTTAGCTACTGACTCTTTAAGTTTACCATCTTATAAGTTGCCTTAGGATTAGGTAATTGTCTTAGGAGTTCACTAATCTCTTCCTTAGATAATGTGAATTGTTGGTGAAGATTTACCATGTAATAATTGTTCACCTTTATTCATCATACTAATATTTGTTTTGTAGGGGGGAAGATGAGGTAATCACTTCAATCCTTATTCCTTAATGCATAAATTTGTTTTTCCTTAGCATCCTTGTGCTTTGTTCATAGGTTCCCCCTTTCTCTCTTTAGATTCAACTTAACTTCCTTAGGAAGTAAGTTGAATTCTAACTTGTTCTTTCTTCTCCTTAGGTTAGAATACCTCATTAACCATAGGATCACACATAATACATAATAAGATAACTTAGGGTTGTGTATTAGTCCCCCATTAGCTTTGACCTTTTCCTCTTGAGTCTTTCTCTTCTCATCTTCAAACAAAATCCAAAAAGACTTAATAAATGCATGAAAGGATCCCTTGTGTATAGCCTTATTCCATGGGACACTTGCATTCATTCCATCTTGGAATGATGTAGGCTTCTTTAGCATGATGTACAAGTCTTATCAAGGGGTTGTTTCAAAAACAAAAATCTAAAAGACACTTCTTTACAAAAGCTACAAAAACATGTAATAAAGTTCAACAAGCTAGTGAACTTAGACCCTAATCCTTGGAAACAAGTCTTGGATAAATTCTCCTTGCTTGGTGTGCTTGTTCTATTATTCCATATTAGAATGTAGTAGCAATTACACATTCCATGGAAAAGAGTTTGAATTCACTTCCTTGTGCCAAATTCATACAAAACTCTTAAAAGGTAAACAATAAACAATAAGCGACTTTCCTGCGGGAACTTCTCTTCTCACCTCATTCATTCTCAACGCGAACTTGCGACGACTTGTCTCGCATGCAAGAAGGTAAATGCACTCGTACCACATGAGCCTACAACACCTGAGCATAGACATACGCAGTTCCAGCTATAAAAAACTCAAAAATAGTTCTCGCCTTAGTTAGGCGAACTACGTTGACTCTGATCCTCATTTTCTCGATGAGGTATGTAGGTGTAACCACCCCAAATTTTCCCTCATTAAGTTCACACCATGGCTTGTAATCTTCCATATTTTCATAAGTTTAATCATATCATATCATGTTGCATTTTTGCTTCACTGCATTGGTTCAAGTTCATCTGCATCTAGGGTTTGTGATCTGAGCAATCCAAGATCCATCTCAGCCACTCCCAAGGCCTCCAATAATCTCAAGAGGGTCCATGTATGTTCAATCATCATATTTTATCCTCCAAAGATCAAGGAAGTCAAAAATCACAAGAACTGGCAAAGCATGGAAGTAGAGCTAGGGTTTAACTACACAGATGACCTAAAATTAGGGTTTTCGTTTCAGAGGCCATAACTCCAAATTTTTTGGTCATTCTTGTTTCTATTGGTCTTAATATGTTATAAGGATCATGCATACCAAGTTTGATGAAGAAATTCATTGTGGAAGTCATCTGTTCACTGGGTAACTTCCTGAGCAAGTTAAGTCAAAATCAGGGCATCTGAGACCCCCAACAATGGAACCAAAGTGGATTTTTCATCAAATTGAAGTTATATGATCTTTATTTTATCATTTAAGTGCTTAGAAGTTCACAAAATTGGAGAAAATTGAGCTAAACCAAAAGTTGCCAAAAATGGAAATGACTTGTAATGTAAACTTTCCATTTTGGGAAAGTTTTTCAACCTCCTCTTTCTCAACCAAAAATGCTTCAAATGAAAAATTTTTGGTCATGAAAGTTGTATATTGGATCATTCCCTTTTCAAAAAGTACAAGAACAAGACCTAATTCATTATGGAACTCAAGTTATGGCTTTCCAAAGTTGGCAAAAATCACATAGTTTCAAGTTTCATGCCAAAGAGGGATTTTTGCAAATTCAAGTTCTAAGAACTTTCAAGACTTCTAAATGACTTCTATGCATCATTACAACATATTTCAACTTGCCAAAATTAGAATTGCACAAAATTCACAAAGTTTCATGCCATGGATCACAAGCTTCCATAAGCCATTTTTCATAAAATCTCAAAAGAGGGATTCTTGCAAGAATGATTTCTAAGGGTTGGTTTGGTTTCTAAATGATCTCAAAGCATCATAGCAACATCATGTAACATTTCATGACCAAAATTCAGCATTGAATGAGGCATTTCCATGACCAAATATCTCAAAGTGCAACAAGTTGTGAAAATGCAAAACATGTGACATCTCACCATCCATCCACTTCTGATCACTCTAAATCATCCCATGGCCATCCTTGAAGACAACTGAACTCAGAGCAGCCCTAAGATAGCTTCTGTCATGGCCTATGCTTGAAGTACACCAACTATTGACTTTTTGGCCAATTGTTCGATACCATTCCCACAGTGCATGTCAAGTCTTCTGACCCATTCCAATAGTTTAGGGATTGCATAAGGATCATAAAACAAGCCTCACACAAGCTCAGAACACATATACAATCAGATTGCACAAAACTTGCAAAAACCTTCCCTTCTTCGATTCTCTCAAACCATCCATCAAACTTCAGAAATTCTTTCACCATCCATTCAGAAATCACCTATAGAACACAAACCAACCCTTGAAACAGCCTGAATCACCACACACACAAACCTCCATTTCTGCTAAACCAAAACCACATAACACAAACCAGCCATTCTCAAAGATTTTTAAGCTTCGCATCATCCTCAGGGGGTTCATTGGAGCTGGCTTGCACAAAGGAGAGGCCCTGAAAGCTCAGAATCTCAAAGCTTCAACTCAGGTAGCCATCTCAAACTTTTTTTCCAGAAACTCCATTTTAAGTTCTTGAATGATTCTATGTGCTCCCCTGATCATGGGGATATGATTATTTTTGAAAATGTTTGAGAAACCAGGATGTATGCTTGCTCTGAAATTTTTGACCTAAAAACATTTTTCTTTGATTCACCACTTTGATGCAATATAAATGAGTTTTATGGCCTGATTCTTGTTTAGAATGGTTTGGGGAATGTTTCTGGAGAATTTGGGGGTCTGGGGTAGCCTAGGGAAGATTCTGTTCTTGAGCGCTCGCCGGAGAAGATGACCGGAACACTGTTCCGGTCACCTGAGAAAGATTAGGGTTTAATCATGTAATTAATGAACTTTGAATAATGGCCCTTAGATCTTAGGTTTACCGCGCGTACGAATGGCTCAGATTTGTCCATTAACCCTAATCCAATTTTAATTAATTTAATTAGGATTAATTAGTTTAATTTAATCAGAAGCAATCCAGGCCTTTTAAAAACGCGTCAAGTCAACTCCCGCCCCCCAGTTTTGAATCATGTCCCTTAGATCATCATACTTCCATTTAATTCAGTTTTAATTTTATTTTTTATCATTTATTTTGCACATTTTATTTAAAATAGATAGAAAATGCCAAAAATATTTTTATTCAGTATTTTAATTCCAAATAATTTTCTCAACCCAAAAATATTTTTATTTTTATTTTTTGCATTAAAAAATTATTTTTAGACATTTAATTGTTTATTTTAATTAATTAATGAAAATTAATTAATGAAAATATCATTTAGGTTTCTAAAAAATCCCAAAAAATTCATGTTGCATCTTTAAACATTTAGAGACATTGTCATACCATCCACACAAATTTCTTTTTTGGTTTTGAATCATTTTGAAATTTTTTTCTTTGAATTTAGGGTTCATAAAATCCCATTTTGAACCCTAACTTCAAGAATTATTTTCTGCCTAACCAAGAATGGTATGACCATGGTTCTTTTTTGTATTGATCTCCATTTGAAATGTATTTTCTATCATAATTTTTTCATAAATTTCTTCTGCCTTTTTGAATTGATTTGCATTTTTTCCCTTTAGGTACCTTAAAACCCTAGATAACTTAGAAAAATCATAAGTCCCTTAGGGTTAAGAGTTAGGTCTCCTCCTTTGGGGTGTGATATCATGTGGGGTTAGGGTTCTTTTGATTGCATTTTCAATTTTTTATCTTTTCATTTGCTTCTGTTTTTGAGTTTTGCATCTCATGTTGCATGTAAACCCTAATTTCTCATCTTCATTTGCATACCTCTTGCATATGCTTGCATTCATGAACTTGCCATGACTTTTCATGCATTCACATGACATATAAGACATCTTAGGACACATTTGAATCATGTTTGATCGTTGCATCATCCATTTTCCATGTTATGCATTCATTCCATTTCATGTGCATTCATGAACTTTCATGCTCCTTTCATGCTTCATTTGCATCCTCATCACTTGTATGATCATTCACATCTCTTGACATACATTTGTACCATATCTTAGCATCATTTTCATCATGAATGTACTTCTGGTTTTGGTTTGCATCCTTGCATTCATTTCATTTCATTTCCTTTTGCTAACTTTTTAGGTGGTAAGTTACTTTGAGAAGTGAATTTGCCTTCACTTCTCACAATCTCTTCTCATCTCTCTTATGCATTCATTACTGCATTTTGTATTTGTATTAGAGTGAGCTTTCTCATTCATGTTTCTCCCTCACCTTCTTTCTTCAAGCAACTTATCTTCTTAAGAGAAGTAAGTTGACTTGCTTCTTCTGCTTCTCCTCCTTTCTTTTGCTTCTTCCTTGGTGGCTTCTCTTGAAGATCTCTTGCAAGCTTCATAAACCCTAGGAATACCCAAGCATGATAACAATTAGGGTTTGATTAGTTCCCCATTAGTTTAACCTTTGTGTCATCTTTTGTGTCTCTCTTCTCATCTCATAATCAGGGATTGAACCTTCAAGGTTTTAAGGCTTTATGATTAAGGGTATGCCTGCATCCTTCTCTTAGGATGGAGTGTATAACTTTAATCCTAAGTGTTAAACCCTTAATGTGTTTAAATCTCTTAATCAATCCATCTAATAATCACTAAGACATCAAGCTTGTAACTTGGGCCTTGCATTAGGGTTCTAATTCTTCCTTAATTGGTTAAGAAGGACTAACCCTAGTGTTAGTGGAAAAGTCCCTCTCAAGTTGTCTTACAAACCATAAAATCCACTTCTTAATCTTACCATTAACTAAAATCCACTTTAATAAAGGCTTTGTTTTGTCATGAGGTTAATCCCTAATCATGGATTAAGTTGAGGAGCCTTCCTCAGCTTAAATGTTCCCATCTATTATCCTTCTATTAGGATGGTGTAATGGGTCCATTAAATCCTTGATTATGGATTAAACTCATTACTTAACACTAAACAAAAACTCCAAAAAACATCTAAATAATTGTAAGTAGGTTAATGATCTTAATTCTACATCACTGTGATTAAGTGTGAGGTGTTTACTTCATACTTAAGGTATCCTCATTACCCCTAATCAGAGGGAGGATGTGATGAGTTTACTAACCCTTGGTTTAGGCTTAAGCTCATTTTCTTATGACAAACTCCAAAAGCAATAAAAGATTAAAAATACCAAAAACAAACAATAATCGTCTCCTCCGGGATTCTTTTCTCACCTCATTCACTCATAAACGAGAACTTGCTTCTTCCGTCTAATGCAAGACAGTTTGCACCTGAGCCAAACAGGTCATACACTTGAGCATAGATAAGTATGCAGTTCACAGGTCAATTTATCTTTCAGTCTCTTTGAGTCGAACTACGGTGTTCTGACTTCCTCATTGCACGAGAGGATACGTAGGCATAACTTAACTGTTATCGAACAAAAGTCTCTGTATATTCCCCCTCTTCCAGCATTATTCTTTTAAGCCTCATTGTCTTGAGCATTACACTCTTTCCTTACACTAACACTCCTTTTCTTCACTTTACACTTCTTTTGCACTGACACTTGTATTCTTTTCCGGCTTTTGCACACAAAATAGCACTGACACTACCCCTTTAAACACAAATCTTTCAAGCGTGGATCCCGTCGAGTACGGCGGACAATCTGGGTGCTAATACCTTCCCAGATTGTAACCAACCCCCTTTCTCAATTTCTCTGGTTCGCGACCGTCTTATCCATCTTTTTCCAGGTTTATGCAGCATTACCTTTCCTTCGGGATAAAAATGCCTAGCTGACGACTCTTTTCAGTTCATCTTCATGTTCTCTCCTTCGCCGACCGTTCGCGTCTGTACCCCTCTTGGCCATGTGTCATTTGGTGGGAGCGACAGTAGGCAGCGGGGTAGGGCCCGTTCGGGCACATTCTTTATTTTCCCTACATTTCCCTCTTTCTTTCATTCTCTTTTTTTATCCCTATTTTATTTCACTTCCCTTCCAATTAGAATTTTTATTTAGCATCATCTTATTTCTCACCCTTTGAAACAAACAAGTAAGCGTGGATCCCGTCGGGTACAACGGACGATCTGGGGTGCTAATACCTTCCCAGGTCGTAACCGACTCCCAAACCCAGATCTTTGTTTCGCATGACCTTGTCCTTTCCTTCTTCCTCAGGTTTGTGCAACATTACCTTTCCCGTTCCTTCGGGATAATATGCCTGGCTGGCGACTCTACCTTTTCCGCGCCACTTTCGCATTTGTACTAGGATGAAAATCCCGGGAGCGATATCTGGCGACTCTGCTGGGGACCGAACCCAGAATCTCTAGTTTCCCTTGTAGAGTCAATCCTACCGCCTGTTTGTTTTTGTTTTCTTTGGGTGTTTATAGTGCGTGCTGTGGTGTTTATTTACTGTTTTCGTTTATAGTTTATTTTACAACTTTACTTACTGCTTTCAGTATTTATTTTCCTTGCATCATACTTGACTGTGCTGGTTTCATTTTTTCTGTGGGATGGGTTTTGTTACTGTGAGATAAGCCAAATACCCGGCTTGATTGCACCTAGGATTTAGAGTGGTTCCACTTTGGCTTCATGGCATATTGCTATGTTGGTATTAGTGAGTTCCACGCCTTGACTTGCGACCTTCTCGGAAATGTATTGAAGCTGGAATCTTTCTGGGGCAATACGCTACCTTGATAGTTATGTGCAGTCAAGGGACCGATCATTGAGAACCTTTGTGGAAACATCCCTCTCCAGTGATGACAGTGGTAGACCACATTTGTTAGCAAACCCACTCGCATCCGAGGGCCCACTAGGAACTCGCATAGGATGGCCTGGTTCTCTTATAGGAATCCAGTTAAGGAAAATTGTTCGTATGGCGATAGTATTGTACCCTTCGGGATGAATGTACTATTGTTTCTCGATTCAGTGCTTGAAGCTGATGACTTATGAGGGATGCTTGTTTCCTTGGACTCGGCTAAGACTTCCCTGAGTAATACATAATGCCAAACCGATTCCCTGACTTGGTCATGAGCCATTTCTCGGAAATGGTGAACGTATTATTGCTATTAGGCTTTGAGAGTCCGTGATGTTGTCCCGAGTAGCACACCCGTGAGATAGGGAGGGGTTTACAGGTTTGCAGGAACCCTAAACTTCAACATACCCATTATTCCAGCACACTTCAGTGATATGATCTTGTTATGTTAATTATGGATTATGAAATCATGAACTCCTGATCAGAGATACTTGTGATGATGTTGTGGACTTGCACATACACTTGATCATTTGATTCACTACATAGACACATCACTGATCACATGCCTTGCCTTGCATAACATCATAAGATCATTAATCATTTATGTTCTTTTTATTCTAAGGGTTTATTACCTCCTATTCCTGGTCATATTTTCTGCTTCAACATGGAGATTCCAAGGAAGAGAAATGTCCATTATACTTTCCCACATCCAAAAACAGATGGTATTCATAAGTTAATTAGCTTGATGGGTTATAAAAGTGCTAGATGATTTCAGAAAAGAGTTTGGAAAGATCCTAGACTATGTGAATAAGCCAACCATTGACCAAAGGGATAGCTTGCATTCTCTACTGCAGTTCTATGATACACAATTGAGGGTCTTTGTTTTCCCTGACTACATCTTGGCTCCCACATTGGAAGAGATTTTCAGCATCCTCAGAATTCCCATAAAAAATGATGCTCCTTACTATGGCTTAGAGAAGATTCCTTCATCCAAAGATATAGCTGACTCCTTTCTTTTGTACTTATCCAAGGTTAGCAGAGGACTGGATGCCACCACAGGTAAATGACTTTTCTTGGATTTTCTTATCAAGGAAGCTCAGTATCTGGAATCTGAAAACAAATGAGCTAAGTTCAGTACCTTGCTTTCCTTGATAGTGTATGGGACCAGTTTGTTTCCAGGAGAAAAAGGTTTGATCAACATGGAAGCCATCACTATATTTGCCAGAAGAAATCCAGTACCTACTTTGCTAGGTGACTTTTACTATGGAGTTCACCACAGGAATGAAAAGAGGAAGGGACATGTAAATTGTTGTGCTCCCCTATTTGTTGATTGGTTTGTAAGGAAACTCCCTAAATTAGGACCTTTCCAGGATTTGAAACAATCTTGGAAGTGGTCCAAAAGATTAATGGGCTTAACCTCAGTTGACATTGCTTGGGGATGCAACAGGGATCTTATGGGCAAAGAAATATTGGTCAGTTGTGGTAGCTTCCCAAATGTGCCCTTGATAGGAAGGAAAGGTGGGATCAGCTACAATCATGTCTTATCTAGGAAGGAATTTTGTTATCCTTTAAGAGTTGTACCTTTGATTGAAGAGACGAATGAGTCTTTATACTTTCCAGCAGAAGGAAATCTCAAGATGAGTATACTAGCATCCCAAGCTTGGGAGGTTAGAGTGATGAAGGGGAAGAAAGACTTTGGGAGAGTAGATCCCAATACTTATGATCCTTTTGCCACCTGGTTGGAAGGTCGTGTAGAGAATTTGTTGCTTCCATTCTCTAAGGAAACACCTCTCTACCCTAAGGAGGTAGCACCCATAACTTCAGTGCTTCTTCAGGAATATCAAAAATTGGAAGCCTTGGTTCAACAACTCAGGTTGGAGATTCAAGAAGCCTACAATCCATGCCAGAAATTGAAGATGCAAAACCAAAAAATGGAGGAAAGGGCTCATAAATTTGAAGAAATGGTCAGGCTCAAGCAGCAAGACTTTCAAGAGAGAGAGAGAGCTCTACTTCAACAAAAGGGGATTAGCTGAAACTCACAAGGCGGTCCAGCGCCGGAAGGAGAAGAAAGAGTTGAATGAAGCTGATGAAGCTGTCACTTTATGGCAAGAGAAATGGAAAGACAATTTGAAAAAGAAGAAAGAGCTGGAAGTCAAGCACAAGCTAGAAATCAAGAGTCTTCAAGATTCTTTGGATGGACAGAGAGAGTTCCTTCAGAAGGCTTATCATCAAGAGAAGAATCGTCTCCAAAGTCTAGCAGAAAGCCAACAAGCAGTAAAGGAAGCTCAGAAAGAAATATAAGAGTTAAAATTGAAAACTGATGTCAAGAGAGCCAAGACTGATTCTATTACAAGCCAGGAAAGTGAAAAGGTGTTCCTACAACAAATTGAGGAATTACATGCCTCCTTTGACCTTAGGGATATCCTAATTCAGAAGCTTGTGCAGGAACCTACGCATCCAGTTATAACTCAGTTGTTGCAAGGTGTCAAGCGCCTTAGTTGGAGGTTACAGGATGTAGATCTTCCTAAGCTTTAGTCTTGTATTCGTATGACTTGGATTACCCACTGGCTTGTTGTGGGAATCCCCTCTCTCTTGATGTACTTTTTCTTTTTGACACATGAATTTGTACCCTGTGAGGTTTTTTTTGCTATTCCAATTGTCTTCTGATTTACCTGAAGTCTCTAGTTATTATCTCTAGCACGGACACAAAATAATTGCCAGCACTTTAGATATGAATGTCACACAGGATCTTCTTGCAAAAGTTATTTTCTCAACACCAGAATGGGAAAGTAAACAAAACCTTAGGAATAAAAGGAACATATTGCATTGCATACACATCATTTGCATTCTTTTGTTGTTTTTGCAGGTTTTCTATAGGTTGCTTAATTTATTTGTGTTTCAGGCAAAGATTGCGAGAGCTGCCAAGACCCGGTATCTCCGACAAAGTATCCCACATCGTTACGCAGCTGTAATACCTCAAAATTTGCCCTCTCATTCCCTCAACATTTTGCATAGCATTTAGTATACACAAGTTCATAAAATAATAAAAAACATTGCATCATGTGTAGCATAGCTGATGCATAGGTATGTGATCAATGATTGGAGCAACTGAAGACATTATAAAGGCAATCAAAGGGCCACAAAGCTTCTCAACCTTGTTCAAAGGGTTCAAAACATCCTACAAGTCTTCATTTGAATCCACAAGCCATGGGAAGATTTGATTTGATCAAAGGAGGCAAGCAGTGCAACATCTCCTGATAAAAAAGGCCAAATTAGGGTTTCATTTCTACTGGGCTTCTCCATGAAGTTTTGATTCAAAGTGGATTCCTTTGTCTTATATATGATGTCAAGTGCCTAGGGTTCAAATTTCGTCCACAAAATAATTTTGGAAGAAGTTCAACTGGCCAGATGACTGAAAAAATCCAGGAATCGGGGAAAAGGCAACCAAGCTAGGTAAAAAAAGATCCGCTCCTGACTTTTTGAGATCAAAATCATGAAATTAGGGTTACAATGATCCTATGGTTCAAATTTGGTCAAGAAATGATGGAGTAATCATAAAAAATCAAGAAAAAATATCATTTGAAAAGTGGTTAATTTCACCTTTCCCTCCACTTTTCTTTCCACTTTCCTTCCACATTTCCTTTCATTCTTTCCCTCTTGTTTTTCCACTTCAATTCCACTCCATTTCCTTTGGATGTTTCTACCATGTTCCACAACCTTCTAGAGTATTCAAAGGAATATTCAATATTCCTTCTCCAACCCTAACCCTAACTAACTACAAACCTAACTCCATTCCTAAACCTAACTCCATTCCCAAACCTAGCTCCAAGCCTAGCCCCTATATAATCATTAATCACTTCAATGCAAAAGGTTCCCAATTTTTTCACTCTCTCACAATTTCTAGAATCACTTTTTCTCTTTCACTTTTCCTCCATTTCCCTTTTCACGAAAGCTTTATTGAAGAAGCTCTTCAAGTTTCATATTGAAATTTGAAGATCTTAAAGCTTAGCCTCCAACCTCCATTGATTATGGATTATAGAAGAAGAAGCTACCGATTTTTGTGAAGATTTTGACTTATCGGAAGTGCAAGAAGGCTCAAGCATCAAAAACGCATTTATTTTGAGGATTCGTGGTTTTCTTGGTTTTCTCTTCGATCAAGCTCCGATTCTTGCAACATCCACCGAAGCACTTCTCCGCTTCGTAGGTTGGTAGTCTAAAACCATGCTAGCTTTAAATTATTCTCTTCACCTTGCCATTTCGGCATTCTTTAAGTGCTTTTTGTATTACTTATGGTTGATTATGTTTTCGTTATGTTTTGCTTGCGATTTGTGGTTTTTGATGGATTAGAAGTTAGGTTGTAGCTTGTTATAGGTTCTAGCATGTGTCAATAAGCCCTAATTAAGTAGAAATTCGTGTTAGCATGATTAGGTGGGGGTTAGGGTTGTTTAGAAGTAAGATTGTGGCCAAAAACACTTATTTCAAAACAATTTTTCACTTTCTGTTTTGCGTTAATCGGTTAACGCATTTGGTTAACCGGTTAAGGCGTGCATTTTTGGCCAAAATGCTGTATTTTTCTGCCCATTAACGGGTTAACCAATTTGGTTAACCGGTTAACGCTGTTAGTTTTTTGTTTTTTAGCTTATGTGCTTGCTTGTTCTTGCTTCCTAGTGCTTCTAAGGTTCATGTATGTTTAGGTATTGATTTTAGGGGATTTTTGGGTCTATTTCCAATAGCTGATTCCATGGTTTCAAGTCGTTTCGACATGATTCCGTTCACTTTTCCATGTTTTGTGTTAAATGTGTAAATGTGATATAATTGATTCTTGATGTGTATTGCTACTCTATAATCATTTGTTTCACATGTTAAGTGCTTACTTAAAGTTGATGTGTGCTTCATGATCATGATCTTTGCTTGTTAGATTGATTAAATGATTAAATGCCATGTGTTGATTTTTGCTTAAAAGTGATTAATTACTTCACATGTTCATGCAAGTTTCTTGTACTTAATTGATCATATCTTAACATGAGTTCAATTCTGGATTTTTATGCGATACATGTGAAATAATTGATGCTTGTAGTGATACTTGTTCAAAGTCATGATAAATGCTTGTTTTGTGCAATTTGGAAAAGTGTGGTTGTTCTTGTTGATCATTGTTCCTTTTAACAAAATAAATGATGTAAATAAATTCACATGTTTGAATTCATTTTGTGATGTATGTAGATTCATTTTAATTGACATTAATGTGTTGTTTATCATTCATTTTATGCACATAAATGAAAATGATAAAATCTGCCCCATGTTTTCATAGTTGTTCGTTAATATAGGTGCTGTAAAATACATGTTGTTTGTTATGTTGTTCATGTTGTATGTGACTTCTTACACCTATCTTTACATGTTGCATGCTGGCTGTAAAAAAGTTGTTTGTGCTTTGCTTGTGTTTCCATAGCTGTTTGTGTATTAGAGGCTGTAGTAGGTGCTGAATTTTTGTTTTAGCATTTTTTTAGTTCCTCTAGATTTAAGATAGAGTTTAGATAGAGTCCTAGAGTTATTAGGATTTAATTGGTGTATGTTTGCTTTATTATTTTTAATAAAATGCACACTAATCTTTGTTTTGTAGGGAGGGAAATGTATGTTTCCTTACACCTTATCCTTTTATTTTATTTTTATGCATTTTCTTTATGCATTTAATTCACCTTTTACTTCCATATTTGTGATTGGTAGGATTTCCCTTTTGTTAGGACCAACTTATCTTCCTTAGGAAGTAAGTTACATCCTTTTTCTTCTCTCTTTTCCTTTTGCTCTTTAGGATTAGAAAAACCTCACTCACCATTAGGAACACCATTTTAATAAATAACTTAGGATTATGTCTTAGTTCCCCTTAATTTTTGTCCTTTTCCGATTTGAGTCTTCTTTCTCATCTTCAAACAAAATCCAAAAAAACTTAATAAATGCATGAAAGGATTCCTTGTGTATAGCCTTATTCCATGGGAAACTTACATTCATTCCATCTTGGAATAGTGTAAGCTTGTCTAGCATGATGTACAAGTATCATCAAGGGGTTGTTTCACAAAGAAATTTAAAAGATATTTCTTCACAAAAGCTACAAAAACACTTAATGAAGTTCAACAAGCTAGTGAACTTCAACCCTAATCCTTGGAAACAAGTCTTGGATAAATTCTCCTTGCTTGGTGTGCTTGTTCTATTATTCCATCTTGGAATGTAGTAGCAAGTACACATTCCATGGAAAAGAGTTTGAATTCACTTCCTTGTGCCAAATTCATACAAAACTCTTAAAAGGCAAAAACAAACAATAAGCGACTATCCTGCGGGAACTTCTCTTTCTCATCTCATTCATTCTGAACGCAAACTTGCGACGACTTGTCTCACATGCAAGACGGTAAACACACTCGTACCAGACGAGCCTGCAACACCTGAACATAGACATACGCAGTTCAAGCCATAAAAAACACAAACAAACAGTTCCCGCCTTAGTTAGGCGAACTACGTCGACTCTGATCTTCATTTTTCGAATGAGGTGCGTAGGCAGCGGGGTAGGGCCCGTTCGAGCACATTCTTTATTTTCCCTACATTTTCCCCATTCTTTATTTTTGTTCTTTTTCAGTTCCTTTCTCATTTCCATTCCCATTCCATTTAGCAGTTTATTTGTTCATCAACATTTTTCTCACCCTTTGAAACAAACAACAAGCGTGGATCTCGTCAGGTACGGTGGACGATCTGGGGTGCTATTACCTTCCCAGGTCATAACCGACTCCCGAACCCAGATCTTTGGTTCGCAGGACCTTGTCCTTTCCTTCTTCCTTAGGTTTGTGCAGCATTACCTTTCCCGTTCCTTCGGGATAAAAATGTCTGGCTGGCGACTCTACCTTTTCCGCGCCACTTTCTCGTTTGTACTAGGATGAAAATCCTGGGAGCGACAACTGGCGACTCTGCTGGGATCGAACCCAGAATCTCTGGTTTCCCTTGTAGAGTCAATCCTAGCGCCTGTTTGGTTTTGCTTTCTTTGGGTGTTTATATGTGTGTGTTGTTATGCTTATTTATTGTTTTCGTTTACATTTTATTTTACAGCATTATTTACTGCTTTCGGTATTTATTTTCACATGCATCATATGCTGGACTATTTGGCTTTCATTTTTTCTATGGGATGGGGTTACTGTGAGATGAGCTCGTAACCGGGGCTCAAGTGCACCCTAGGACTTATAGTGGTTCCACTTTGGCTTCATGGCATCTTTCTATGTTGGTAGTAGTGAGTTCCACACCTTGACTTGCGACCTTCTCGGAAATGTATTGATGCCGGAATCTTTCTGGGGCGATACACAACCTTGATAGTTATATGCAGTCAGGGGACCGATCATTGAGAACCTTTATGTGATGAAAGTGGCATACCACATTTGTTGGCAAACCCACTCGCATCCGAGGGCCCACTAGGGATTCGCATAGGATGGCTTGGTTCTCTCATAGGAATCCAGTTAAGGCAAATTGATCGTATGATGATAGTATTGTACCCTTCGGGATGAATATGCTATTGTTTCTCGATTTAGTGCTTGAAGCTGGGGACTTATGAGGGATGCTTGTTTCCTTGGACTCACTTGAGATCTCCCTGAGTAGTATATAATGCCAAACCGATTCCCTGATTTGGTCATGAGCCATTTCTCGGAAATGGTGAATATATTATTGCTATTCGGCTTTGAGAGTCCGTGATGTTGACCCGAGTAGCACACCTATGAGATTGGGAGGGGTTTACAGGATTGCAGGAGCCCTAAATTTCAACATACCCATTATCCCAGCACACTTCAGTGATATGATCTTGTTCTGTTAATTATGGATTTTGAAGTCATGAACTCCTGATCAGAGATACTTGTGATGATGTTGTGGCCTTGCACATACACTTGATCACTTGATTCACTACATAGACACATCACGGATCACATGCCTTGCCTTGCATAACATCATAACATCATTAATCATTTGTGTTCTTTTATTTCTTAGGGTTCATTACCTCCTATTTCTGGTCATATTTGCTGCTTCAACATGGAGATTCCAAGGAAAAGAAATGTCCACTATACTCTCCCACAATCGGAGACAGAGAGTATTCAGGGATTGATTAGCTTAATGGGTGACAAAGTCCTTGATGATTTCAAGAAAGAGTTTGGCAAGATCCTAGCCCATAGTTGACCAGAGGGATAACTTGCATTCTTTGTTGCAGTTCTATGATCCACAACCGAGGGTCTTTGTTTTCCCTGATTATATTTTGGCACCTACATTAGAGGAGATTTCTAGTATGCTTAATATTCCTATTAAAAGAAGGTATGCCTTACTATGCTTCAGAGAGGACCCCTCCTCATGAGGATATCACTGCTGCCTGTCATTTAAGTATGCTCAGACTCAAGATGGGATTAGAAGCTGGCCAAAGTAAGGGGATCCCTTTGGATTTTCTTATCACGGAGGCACATATATTGGCATTGGGAAAGCAATGGGAAGACTTTAAAGCATTATTAGCCATGATCGTGTATGGAATCAGTTTATTTCCAGGAGAGAAAGGGAAGACTTTAAAGTGCTATCTGTGTGCAAAAGCTGGAAAAGAATGCAAGTGTCAGTGCAAAAGAAGTGTGAAGTGAAATAAAAGAATGTTAGTGTAAGGAGAAAGTGCAATGCTCAAGACAATGAGGCTTTAAAGAATAATGCTGGAAGAGGGGGCATATACAGAGACTTTTGTTTGATAACTATTAAGTTATGCCTACGTATCCTCTCGTGCAATGAGGAAGTCAGAACCCCGTAGTTCGACTCAAAGAGACTGAAAGATAAATTGACTTGTGAACTGCTTACTTGTCTATGCTCAAGTGTATGACCTGTCTGGCTCAGGTGCAAACTGTCTTGCATTAGACGGAAGAAGCGAGTTCTCGTTTGTGAGTGAATGAGGTGAGAAAAGAATCCCGAAGGAGACGATTATTGTTTGTTTTTGGTGTTTTCAATCTTTTATTGCTTTTTGTGAGTTTGTCATAAGATAATGAGCTTAAGCCTAAACCAAGGGTTAGTAAACTCATCACATCTTCCCTCTGATTAGGGGTAATGAGAATACCTTAAGTATGAAGTAAACACCTCACACTTAATCACCATGATGTAGGATTAAGATCATTAACCTACTTTCATTTATTTAGATGTTTTTTGGAGTTCTTTGTTTAGTGTTAAGTAATGAGTTTAAGCCATAATCAAAGATTTAATGGACTCATTACACCATCCTAATAGAAGGATAATAGATGAGAACATTTAAGCTGAGGAAGGCTCCTCAACTTAATCCATGATTAGGGATTAACCTCATGACAAAACAAAGCCATTATTAGAGTGGATTTTAGTTAATGATAAGATTAAGAAATGCATTTTAGGGTTTGCAAGACAACTTGAGGAGGACTTGTCCATTAACACTAGGGTTAGTCCTTCTTGACCAATTAAGGAAGAAATAGAACCCTAATGCAAGGCCCAAGTTACAAGCTTAATGTCTTAGTGATTATTAGATGAGTTGATTAAGAGATTTAAACACATTAAGGGCTTAACACTTAGGATTAAAGTTATACACTCCATCCTAAGAGAAGGATGCAGGCATAATCTTAATCACAAAGCCTTAAAACCTTGAAGGTTTAGTCCCTAATTATGAGATGAGAAGAGAAGACACAAAAGATGACACAAAGGTAAAACTAATGGGGGACTAATCAAATCCTAATTGTGATCATGCTTGGATGTTCCTAGGGTTTATTAGGCTTGCAAGAGATCTTCAAGAAGAGCCACCAAGGAAGAAGCAGATGGAAGAAGGAGAAGCAGAAGAAGCGAGTTAACTTACTTCACTTAAGAAGATAAGTTGTTGAAGAAAGAAAGTGAAGGAGGAACATAAATGAACAAGCTCACTCTAAAGCAAAAGTAAAATGCAGCAATGAATGCATAAGAGAGATGAGAAAAGATTGTGAGAAGTGAAGGCAAATTCACTTCTCAAAGTACTTACCACCTGAAAAGTTAGCATAAGGAAATGAAATGAAAAGAAAATGAAATGAATGCAAGGATGAAAACCAAAACCAGAAGCATGTTCATGATGCAAATGATGCTAAGAAATGATGAAAATGTATGTCAAGAGTGGTGGGTGATCATACAAGTGATGAGGATGCAAATGAAGCATTAAAGGAACATGAAAGTTCATGAATGCACATGAAATGAAATGATTGCATATCATGGCAAATGGATGAAGAAATGATCAAGCATGATTCTAATGTGTCCTATGATGTCTTATATGTCATGTGAATGCATAAAATGTCATGGCAAGTTCATGAATGCAAGCATATGCAAGATGTATGCAAAGGAAGATGAGAAATTAGGGTTTTCATGCAACATAAGATGCAAAAGTCAAAAACATAAGCAAATGACAAGATAAAAAATTGAAAATGCAATCAAAAGAACCCTAACCCCATATGACATCACACCCCAAAGGAGGTGACCTAACTCTTAACCTAAAGGAATTTATGATTTTTATAAGTTATATAGGGTTTTAAGGTACCTAAAGGGGAAAAATGCCAATCAATTCAAAAATGCAGAATAAATTTGTGACAAAATTATTCTAGAAAATACATGTCAAATGAAGATCAATAAAAAAAGAACCATTTTCATACCATTCTTGGTTAGGTAGAAAATAATTCTTGAAGTTAGGGTTCTAAAATGTGAATTTTATGAACCCTAAATTCAAGAAAATTGTCAAAAAGGTTCAAAACCAAAAAGAAATTTGTGTGGATTGTATGACAATGTCTCTAAATGTTTAAAGATGCAATATGAATTTTTTGGGATATTTGAGAAACCTAAATGATATTTTAATTAATTAATTTTCATTAATTAATTAAAATAAACACTTAAATGTTTAAAAAATGATTTTTAATGTGAAAAATAAAAATAAAAATATTTTTGGGTCAAGAAAATTATTTGGAACCAAAATGCAGAATAAAAATATTTTTGGCATTTTCTTGCTATTTTAAATAAATGACTCAAAATTAAATGAGAAAAATGAAATAAAAATTAAAATAAACTGAAGTATGCAAAATGAATGGTTGAGATTGATTCTGGGTTTATGGGGGTTGACTGCGCGTCAGATCCTGTGGCCTACATTCAAACTTACCTAAACTTAATTAATTAATTATTTAATCCTAATTAATAACTAATGATCTAATCTGGACCACACAACACGCGCGGGAGAGACAGATCCAATGGTCCACATTTAAACAAAAACCCTAACCCTAATTAACACTTAATGTCTCTCAGGTCACCGGAGAAGAGCTCCGGTCGTCTTCTCCGGTGACCCCCTCACCTGAAAACTTCCAACTTCTTCCCTAGGTACTTTCTGGAGCTCTAAAGCTCCAGATTCAGTCCTCTCACTCTCCTAAGATCAAATCCACTCTCAAAACAAATTTATTTTCACTCAAACTCCTGATTCGAAGAGAAACATAAACATGGCAAAAATTTCAGACAATCAATACACTCTCATTTCTCAACCATTTTCAAAAATTCCAAGTTCAGTGTGATCAGTGAAGCATGCTTAATCATTTTGTAACATAAAAAAGAAGTTCTGGAAAAATTAATTCGAATGGCTACCTGAGATGGAGCTTTTCACCCTTGAGGTTTCTGGCTGCTTCCTTGGTGCAAAATGCCTCTAATGACCTTCCTGAAGATGTTGCAATGCTTGGAAAGCTTTGTGGATGGCTGGTTTGTGAGTTTGCACCTCAACTGGCTGAAAATCGTATTTTTTTTATGGTGTGTACTTGGCTGTTTTAATGGGTGGTTTATGATCAGTGAGTGATTTAGAGATGAATGGTCATATTTGTTTGAAGATTGAGTGGCTAAGTTATGAATTTCGAAAGCTTTTGCAAGTGGGAGAGTTTTTGTGAACTTGATGATTCTTAGGGTTCAGCTTGTGTTCTTGTGTGTTATGACCAGCATTTGGTCCACATATCAACTTGTGATAGGTCTGTGGAGTGGTTGTGCCCTATTGTGATTGGTATGGCCTTCTTGCAAAAAGTCACCAACTTGTGTACTTGAGGTATGGGCAAGGATGCAGCTGGCCTTTGGGCATGTCCATGCGTAGCTGACTTCAAGGAAGTCCACAATTTCATTCTTGAGGCAATTCAACATGTGGGAAATAAGTTATGGGGTGTTTTGCAATTATGTGAAGTTTTGGCCCCTTTGAGAAATCTTGATGTTCAAGGCATGTGATCTTGCAATTCCTTGGGAAATTCTGATCTAGAAGCAATGCACTATGATGTTATGATGTATTGAAGTGTGTTTGAAGTCACAAAAAGCCTTGACAAGTGGTTTTGCAAAGAATCCCTTTTGGTGCATTCTTGAAATTTATGGGATTTTTGCCAACTTTGACATGCCATATCTTGAGTTCCAAAATGAATTAGATCTTGTTCTTGTACTTTTTGAAAAGGGAATGATCCAATCTACAACTTTCATGACCAACAATTTTTCATTTGAAGTATTTTTGGTTGAGAAAGAGGAGGCTGAAAAACTTTCCCAAAATGGAAAGTTTACATTACAAGTCATTTCCATTTTTGGCAACTTTTGGTTTAGCTCCCTTTTCTTCAATTTTGTGAACTTCTAAGCACTTCAATGATCAAATAAAGACCATACAACCTCAATTTGATGAAAAATCCACTTTGGTTCCATGTTGGGGGGCCTCAGATGCCCTGATTTTGCTCTGACTTGCTCAAGAAGTTACCCAGTGATCAGATGACTTCTACAATGAATTTCTTCATCAAACTTGGTACACATGATCCTTATAGCATATTGAGATCATTAGAAACAAGAATGGCCAAAAAATTTGGAGTTATGGCCTCTGAAACCAAAACCCTAATTTTAAGTCATCTGTGTAGTTAAACCCTAGTTCTGCTTCCATGCTTTGCCAGTTCTTGTGATTATTTGCCTTCCTTGATATTTGGAGGATAAAATATGATGATTGGACATACATGGACCTTATTGAAATGATTGAAGACCTTTGGGGTGGCTCAGATGGATCCTTGGATTGCTCATATCACAAACCCTAGATGCAGATGAACTTGACCTAATGCAGTGAAGCAAAAATGCAACATGAAATGGTATGATTAAATTTATGTAAATATGAAAGATCACAAGCCATGGTGTGAACTTAGTGAGGGAAAATTTGGGGTGTTTACAGCTGCCCCTATTCAAGCATGAGTTAGCTGTGTAGGATGTTAGCGCCTGGCTTAACAGACAAACAAGATAACTTGTGGTTGAATACCCAAGACAATCTGAAATTTGCACTCACTGAGGAGAAGAAGAAAAGGGATATAGATTGTACAAGGTAGGATAGTATGTTTATCAAGTGAAAGCGATGGAGGACGACCATCGAGCAGAGGACGACTGCTGGGGATAAAGCAATGACGGGGACGACCGACATGCTGGGGAAAAAGCAATGATGGGGACGACCGACATGCTGGGGAAATAAAGGGATCATGATGGGGACGAACATCAAGTAGAGAAACAAGACTCTTTGGGGATTGAAATAAAGGAAATGACGGGGACAGCCATCAAGTTCAGAGAATAAAGGATGTAATGATGAGGAACGGTCATCGATGGTGAAAGACGATCACCTAGCAGGGGACGGCTGCTCTTTATCGCGACATAGGACGAATGTCGGATACAAAGGTCGACGATGGGGACGACCATCAGATAAAAGTGATGAAGGAAGATCACCTAGCAGGGTACGGCTGCTCTCGGGGTTGTATCATGACATAGGACGAATGTCAGATAACTAGATCAACAATGGGGACGGCCATCGGGTAAAAGTGATGAAGGACGATCATCAAGAGGTGAAGGACGATCACCTAGCAGGGTACGGCTGCTAAATATCACGACACAGGACGAATGCTGGATACAAAAGGTCAACAATGGGGACGGCCATCGGGTAAAATGATGAAGGACGATCATCAAGAGGTGAAGGACGATCACCTAGCAGGGGACGACTGCTAAATATCACGACATAGGACGAATGCCGGATACAAAAGAAGTTTTTTTGGGGACTTCGCTGGGGAATAGTAAACACGGACGAGTGTTTACATCCAAGAAATGAGAGGTATGGGTGTTTGACAATGTGTATAGATTAATGATGCGGACGAGCACCCTTAAGACTATGATACAGACGAGTATCGGTAGAAACAAACGCTGATGCATGTTCAGAGATGATGGTACGGACGAGTACCAACTGGTTAACAAAGAACACGGACGAGTGTTGAATCTGAAGGGAAATAAGCAGTGTATACAAGATACAGACGAGTATCTGTATGAATAAAGATTAGTATGAGTGAGACTCAGATGAGTGTTCAACTTGCTGGGGAGAGTGACACGGACGAGTGTCAAAAGAGAAAGTGTATAAGCTATGAATAAACATTTATATATGAAAGTGTAAAAAAGAGGTGATCTGATGACCTGTGGGGATAGGATGACACGGACGAGTGTCAATGAGAGTGTATTATGAAGAAGTGTTTGGTTTACAATAAGTGGTTAGGCAACCATGCTAGGGATCAGCGACACGGACGGGTGTCAAAAGAGTATGTAAAGTTATGTATTCAACAAGGATATTTGTGGCTTATATCCGTAGGGAGATGATATGATACAGACGAGTGCCGAATGAGTATATATAAACATGTACTTGTGTTGGGGAGTGCAAAGGGGATACTTTGGCTTTTTATTGGGGAAATATGAGATGACACAAACGAGTGTCGGGAAAAACATATTATGTATAAGCATCTGCTGGTAAAAAGTGTTCTGGCGACTTTTCTGGGGAATGATGACGCAGACGAGTGTCAAAAGGAGCATGTATCTGTATTTGAGAGTGCAATGGGGACACTTTGGCGTTCTGCGGGGACTGTGAGTCTTTATATTCATTGCTATGGAATGTTGGCAGTGTTTGCAGGTGACTGGTTCGAACCTGACTTGTGATCATGTAATATGTTTGATTTTTGCCGTAATGCACCATTTTAGATGGAATGCTACACTTTTGTGGTGATTTATGATGCGAATGCTATGATTATGCAAAAGAAACCGATTCGGGATTCAGATCCCGCTGCTGGTGGAGATTTCTGACTTCTCGAAGGATATCCCAGTTGGGGATGAGATCATTGGTAGATCTGATAAAATAAACAACTATGCTTGGGGAAGTAGGTCACTGATGGACCAATCTTAGTAATGAGGAGCCCAGCTTGGGATGAGGAAGCTTTCGTCACTTTGTTGTGGGGGAAATTCAGACATTGCTTCTCCGGGAGGAGGCTGGAGCTCTGTGGGGAGATGGTTCCCTGTCTAGTACTCTGTTGGGGGAGGAAAGACTACTGAACGATCTTCCTAGAGATTTCTGTGGGATCCTGCTGAGGATGATGATACTATGACAACTCAGCTGGGGAAATGAGCTTTTTTTGATGCTGCTTGAAGATGATGTGCTGGAAGAGTGATGCCCGACAATCCTGATGGGGAGAAAGCATTTCCGGTGCTGTTTGGAGGATGTGCTGAGGAAATAATGATTTGCCAACTTTGCTTGGGAATACCTTTCATGCCCCATGTCGCGCTTTGAATACCTGCAATCTTGTTAAGACAAAGAAACGCACAAGTGCCCCGAGGTGTCCTTTACCGGATTCCCTCAAAGGAGTTAGATATTCCTGGAAGTAAAAATATATTTCCTGCAAGCATGTGGTTATAAAGGCACATCTGTTTTTATGCAAACGTTATATCAAGGATATCAGACATTTTTGCAAACGACACAAAAATGTACAAGACGAAGTGTGACTGAAAACTCTGATTTTATTAATTTGGGTGCCATGAATTGGCAAATACAGTCAAAGAAACAGATCCCATGAAATGAGGAGATTGTTACAAAATTGAGAAAAGTAAAGGTGCTGACAATGTTGGTGACGCTTTAGTGAGCTTCCTTTTTGCTATGACCCGTATGACCTTGACGTTCTTCTCATCCTGCTTTCTGAAGAAGGCTGATTCTGACCGATGCTTTAACCTTTCGAAGCTTGCCATGTTGTAAGTGATACAGACGAATTCGGAAGTTGTTCGCTTATTCCCTTATTTTGTGTGGATCGCCCTTTTGGGTTTTCAATCCACCGGGATACCCATTTTTGCCTGAGCTGTCCAATGTAGCTTTTCAACTCAGCGGGTGTACATTTTTTTGATTTTTCCCTTATTTTTGCCAGAGTCCTTTTATTCTGTTTTTGACTCGCCGGGATGCCCTATTTTTTCCTGGACCTACATTCTGTTTTTATGTCCAGCGGGTCATTTTATGCGAAGTATTTTTTAACTGCATCTGAATTCACAGGGGATAGGAAATATTCACCATCCATAGTAGTGAGCATCAATGCTCCACCAGAGAAAACTTTCTTTACTATGAATGGACCATCATAGTTCGGAGTCCACTTGCCCCTGTGGTTTGTATGAGGAGGAAGGAGTCTTTTCAGCACAAGATCTCCTACTTGGTATTCCTGAAGCCTGACTTTCTGATCGAAGGCTTTCTTCATTATCTTCTGATACAACTGCCCATGATAGATTGCAGCTAATCTCTTTTCTTTGATCAGATTCAGTTGATTGTACCGAGATCGGACCCATTCTGCTTCATTCAGCTTAACATCCATCAGTACTCGTAGGGAGGGTAATTCAACTTCAACA
Source organism: Lathyrus aphaca (assembly GCA_963966055.1). NCBI lineage: Eukaryota > Viridiplantae > Streptophyta > Magnoliopsida > Fabales > Fabaceae > Lathyrus > Lathyrus aphaca. The sequence continues at coordinate 176,738,090 of OZ014522.1, forward strand.
GGTAGGACTGCCTCCATACCATACACAAGCTGATATGGTGTTGTCCCAGTGGATGTTCTGATTGAGGTACGGTACCCATGCAAGGCAAATGGTAGCATCTCATGCCAGTCTTTGTAGGTGACCACCATCTTTTGCACAATCTTCTTGATATTCTTGTTAGCTGCCTCAACAACGCCATTCATCTTTGGCCTGTAAGGAGAAGAGTTGTGATGTTGAATCTTGAAGTCCCGGCATAGCTCTGCCATCATTTTATTGTTCAAATTGGAACCATTATCAGTAATGATTCGCTCGGGCACTCCATACCGACATATGATGTCTCTCTTTAGGAATCTGGCTACCACTTGCCTGGTGACGTTGGCGTATGAAGCTGCTTCAACCCACTTAGTGAAGTAGTCAATGGCTACCAGGATGAATTTGTGGCCATTTGAAGCAGTCGACTCGATCTTTCCAATCATGTCAATGCCCCACATGGCAAAGGGCCAAGGTGAAGACATCACATTCAAAGGATTTGGGGGCACATGCACCTTATCTGCATAAATCTGGCATTTGTAGCACTTTCTGGCATAAGCACAATAGTCTGCATCCATTGTGATCCAGTAATAACCCGATCTTAACAACTTCTTAGCCATTGCATGTCCTCCAACATGGGTACCGAAAGATCCTTCACGCACCTCGTGCATCAGCAAGTCTGCTTCTTTCCTATCAACACATCTGAGAAGAACCATGTCAAAGTTTCTCTTGTACAAGGAACCATCAGCATTCAGGAAGAAACTACCAGCCAACCTTCTTAATGTCTTCTTATCATTGGATGATGCCCCAGGAGGGTATGTTTGATCCTTTAAGAAGCATTTGATGTCATGGAACCAAGGCTTGTCATCTTTAGCAATGTCCACGGAGAACACGTATGTTGGTCTGTCAAGTCTGGATACCGAAATCCGAGGCACAAAGTTGGCAGCTTGAACTTTGATCATGGAGGAAATGGTAGCTAGAGCATCTGCAAACTTATTTTCATCTCGAGGAATGTACTCAAGCTTGATTGTTGTGAAGAAAGTCGGTAATCTCCTCGTGTAGTCTCGGTATGGAATCAGATGCTCTTGGTGAGTGTACCATTTGCCGTTGGTCGGATTGATTACCAGAGCCGAATCTCCGAATACAGTTAAAGTCTTGATCCTGAGGTAAATGGCTTCCTCAAGACCCATGATACATGCTTCGTATTCAGCTTCGTTGTCAGTGCATGCAAAGGTGATTTTTGCCGAGAAAGGCATGTGAACTCCCTTAGGTGTAATGAGCACTGCACCAATTCCACGTCCATTCATATTGACATCCCCATCAAACATCATTGTCCATTCTTCTTCTGGGTCAGGCCCTTCAGTGTGAACCGGCTCTTCATGATCTTTTGCTTTCAGGAACATGATGTCTTCATCATGGAAGTCAAATCTCATTGGCTGGTAATCATCAATGGGTTTCTCAGCTAGATAGTCAGACAGTACACTGCCTTTGATGGTCTTTTGAGATGTGTACTGAATGTTATATTCTGTTAAGATCATTTGCCATCTTGCAACCCTTCCGGTAAGTGCTGGCTTCTCAAATATGTACTTGACTGGATCCATCTTTGAGATCAATAAGGTATTGTGGGTCAACATATACTGCCTTAGTCGGAGTAGCCCACGCTAAAGCACATCAAGTTTTCTCGAGCAGTGAATAACGTTGTTCACAGTCGGTAAACTTTTTACTTAGGTAGTATATTGCATACTCTTTTCGACCAGACTCGTCATGCTGGCCCAGAACACACCCCATTGACTCTTCTAATACTGTCAAGTACATTATTAGAGGTCTTCCTTTAACTAGGGGCATAAGAATTGGAGGTTCTTGTAAGTATTCCTTGATTTTGTCAAAAGCCTTCTGGCAGTCTTCATTCCACCTGACTGTCTGATCTTTTCTTAACAATTTGAACAAGGGCTCACAGGTTGCAGTAAGGTGAGATATGAACCGTGATATGTAGTTCAATCTACCTAAGAACCCCCAAACTTCTTTTTTGGTCTTTGGTGCAGGCATCTCTTGAATGGCTTTGACTTTGTCAGGGTCCACTTCAATTCCCTTTCCACTTACAATAAAACCCAGCAGCTTACCGGAACGTACCCCAAATGTGCATTTGTTGGGGTTTAACTTCAGCTGGTATTTCCTCAGACGTTTGAACAGCTTCAACAGATTTACCAAGTGGTCTTCTTCGGTGAGGGACTTGGCAATCATGTCATCCACATAACATTCAATTTCTTTGTGGATCATGTCGTGGAATAATGTTACCATAGCCCGTTGATAAGTTGCCCCGGCATTCTTTAGCCCAAATGGCATTACCTTATAACAGAATGTGCCCCAGGGTGTGATGAAAGTTTTCTTCTCCATGTCTTCAGGTGACATCTTGATCTGATTATATCCTGAAAATCCATCCATGAAGGAGAATACCGAGAACTGAGCCGTGTTGTCGACCAATACGTCAATGTGAGGTAAAGGGAAATCATCCTTCGGGCTAGCTCTGTTCAGATCCCGGTAATTCACACACATCCGTACTTTGCCATCCTTCTTAGGCACAGGTACAATGTTAGCAACCCACGGTGGGTAACTAGTTACAGCAAGGAAACCGGCGTCCCACTGTTTTTGTGCCTCTTCTTTTATCTTCATGGCCATATCCGGGCGAGTACGGCGTAGCTTCTGTTTTACTGGAGGACAATCTTCCTTCAAAGGCAGCTTGTTCATAACAATGTCGGTATCCAGACCTGGTATGTCTTGGTAGGACCAAGCGAAAACATCAACGTACTCTGGAAGCATGTCAATAAGTTGTTCCTTCAATGAATCTTGCAGACGGGCCCCGATCTTCACTTCTTTCAAGTCTTCTTCAGTACCAAGATTAACTATCTCAACTTCCTCCTGATGAGGAGTGATAACCTTCTCCTCTTGCCTTAACAGTTTGGCTAGTTCTTCAGGTAGCTCATAATCTTCTTCAACCCCTTCATCGGCTTGATTAATCGGATTGTCGAAGTCATACGAAGTCATAGCAGTGTCGTTGTCTGTGCAGTCTGGAGGGCATTCTCTGCAAGGGTTTAGATTTGTTCGTTTTAGTGACCAGTTTTATCTTGTTTAGAAAAAGTGAAAATGAATTTGTTATTTTGAAAACATTGCCATTTTATTGTTTTGTACAAAAAATGAAAAATGAAAAATAGTGAGCGAAAAAGAGACTCGTTTGCAAAAGATGTCCTGATATTCATTAATTGATCGTTTGCACAAAATACAAGATGGCCCGATTACAAAATGAGTCCTGACACCTTGGGCAAGATGCAGGAATTGATGCATGCTTAAAGACAGGAAATAATAATTACTCTGCAGGAGTAACCCTTATAATTTCTTGGGAAGACCAGTTTGAGACCTGGTTCCCCGGGATCCTTGGACGTATCCGGTTTTCCAGGTTGCGTTCGTCTTCTTCCTCGTCTTCCAGACTGTTCACAGCATCCGGGGTTAGCATTCCCCCGCTGACAAATTTGGGCTCCGTTGCAGCCTCTGGTTGATCTTGTCGAGTTGGTTTGTAACCCAACCCGAATCTGTCTTCTTTCTTTTCTAGTGGCAGCAGCTTGCCCCAGCCTTGAGCGGTACCCTCCTCAATAACCTTCCGGGCCTGTTGATATGAAGTGATGGATGTTCCAGATACATCAGTTGTTTCATTGATGTTAAGGGCCTCAAACCCCTGACTCATAGTCTCATGGATCTCCCCATCCATCTCTATATACTTGTAAGTCGCCAGCTGGCTAACGAAAATATCTTCCTCCCCGCAGATTGTGATGATCTGACCTTCCCACTCAAATTTTAACTTCTGGTGAAGGGTAGATGTAACAGCGCCAGCAACATGAATCCAGGGTCTACCCAACAAACAGCTGTAGGCCGGCTGTATGTCCATCACGAAGAAGGTAGTTTTAAAGGTCTGTGGGCCAATAAACACAGGCAGATCAATCTCTCCAAGCACTGATCTCTTAGAGCCATCAAATGCTCTCACCACCAAGTTACTTGGACGTAATGCCAAGCCATCATACTCCAGCTTCACCAAGGCTTTCTTTGGTTGGACATTGAGCGAAGACCCAGTGTCTACCAGCACATGAGAAAAAACAGCACCTTTGCATTCTAAGGTGATATATAAAGCCTTGTTATGATTGCGTCCCTTCGTCGTTAAATAAGCATTTGTGAAGCCCAGTCCATGACTGGTGTTAACATTTGCAACCACTATTTCTAACTAATTAACCGTAATCTCTTTCGGCACGTAGGCTGCATGCAGGACTCTCAATAGTGCATTCCTATGGGCTTCAGAACACATTAGCAATGATAATATAGAGATTTTGGAGGGTGTCTGATGAAGCTGGTCCACCACTTTGTAATCACTCCTTTTGATTATTCTCATGAACTCGTCCACCTCTTGTTCAAAAGACGTCTTCGGAGTTTCTTTTACAGCTGGCTCTTCAAGTGCCACACTCTTCCCTTTCCCCTTAGCAGCAACCTCTGCTTCAACATTGGGTCTCGGTGTTTGTGAGGCAAAAAGGCGTCCGCTTCTGGTGAAGCCTCCGCCTCCCCCAACATTGTCAACTTGTGGTGAAGAGATTGCTGAATCTAGAGCGATCTTCTTTCCGTCGCAGTAGAGATCAGAGTCGTAGTGCCAAGGTATGGCATTACTGCTTTCATAAGGAACAGTTCCAGGTACCGTAATGGTGACCTGACTGATTGCTGCAGCGGAAGGAACTGTGATGGTATGCAGGTCGTAGTAGATTGTGACTGGAGATCTGACAGTTGGTGTTGCAGTTTGTTGTTGGAAATTGTTGTTGGGATGAACATTTGCCGGGTCATAATAGATCGTGACCTTTGAGACATCTTCATTAATGTTTGCTGGTGTTGTAGATGTTTTTGTTGATAAGATGGGTGCTGATGTTGTAGAAGCAAATGTTGCTGAACTCTGATCTGTTGAAATAATGGATGGAGTGATTGTTGGAGTTGTGGATGAATCAGTGGGAATGACAGTTGTTGCTGTTGTAGGAGGATCTATTGTTGCTGAAGAAAGGATTGTTGATGTTGTAGGAGAATCCATTGTTGCTGAAGAAAGAGTTGTTGAAGGAGTCGTTGTGGTAATTTGCAAAATTCCATCTCTGATGAGGCCATCTATGCCAAACCTTAGCTTCTCACAACCATTAATAGCAGTTTTACATGATTCGCAGCAGGTCTCACAGCCTGGGAACACCTGGCATTTTAAGAGTTGAGCCGTGACTTCTGCCAGTGGTGTTTGAATCTGTGCGACATTGTCAATCAGTGCAGATGGGTGATCTTCCTCTATGGCATTAATCCCGGGCCTACCATGATTAGGCATAGGATTTCTGTTAACATTCGGAGGAGGTGCGAAATTGAGAGCTTTGGAATCGACCAAGTCCTAAACATTCATTTGCAAGGCTCTACATTTCTCGGTATTGTGACCAGGTGCGTTGGAATGAAAGGCACACCTAGCATTGGCATCATAATTCTTCAGGAGGTTGAGAGAATCTGGTGGAGCCAACGTCCTTAATTCAACCAGGTTGAGCTTCAGGAGTTGTGGCAGTAAAGCAGCATAAGGCATAGGAATGGGGTTAATCACCCTATTTGCCTGAGATGGTCTCTGTTGAAAGGGGCGCTGCTGTTGGTTGTTGTTGTTATTGCTGTAAGTTCTTTGTTGCGGAAAATGAGATTGTTGCTGATAGTGATGTTGTTGTTGTTGTTGTTGAGGAAAAAGTGGTTGTTGTGGAACTGGAGCCGGGATAGTAACGGCTGCTATCGATCTGTGAGAATACTGGGGTCTGCCCCTTCCGACATGAATAACATTTGTTTCACCCGCCCTTCGGGGTCCTGAAAAAGATTTTTTGGGGTTGTTGGAGGAACTTGCACCATTGTCAAAGATTTTGCCCATCTTCAAAAGACTCTCAATTCTTTCACCAGCTATAACTACATCAGCGAAACTGATGGAAGAGAACGCAGCAAGTCGGTCAATATAAGTTCCCTGCAAGGTGTTCATAAACATGTAAGCCATTTCCCTTTCAGACATGGGTGGCTGGACAGCAGCAGCAAGCTGTCTCCACCTCTGAGCGTAATCCCGAAAGCTTTCCCTTGAAGACTGAGACATGCCCATTAGAAGAGTTCTATTGGGAGCCATGTCTAGGTTGTACTGATATTGCCGGATAAAGGCTCCGGCCAAGTCTTTCCAACATCTTATAGTGGCCCTTGTCAGATGCGAATACCATTCTCTTGATGCTCTAGTCAGGCTGTCCTCAAAATAGAACATCCATAACTTCTCGTCCATGGTATAAGCCTTGATTCTTCCTAAGAAGGATTGTAGATGAGTATGCGGGCAGGAGGTACCATTATATTTTTCAAAGCATGGGGGTTTGAATTTGTGGGGAATCCTCACCCCATCTACCAGCCCCATATCCATTACGTCAAAGCCTAAAGAATTCTTGGATTCCAAAGACCGTAGTTTTTCAGAAATCTCATCCAGCCTTCTGTCATACACCTCATCCCCAACCCCAATAACTGTGAACTGCTCCTCCTGAGGATCTTCTTGCAAGATCCTGCCTCCAGCAGTGTTTCCTTGAATATTCCTTGGGATATTAACATCTGGATTCAAATGGGGCCCAAACTCTGGTGGGTCGATACGAGGCTGCCCTCGTTCATTATTGCTGGTTCCTCCTGTTCCAAGGTGAGGCTCCTCAGGTGTCTGCCTTTCCACCAGCTCTCTCAGCCTTTCCTGGCTCTGAGCTAAGCCAGTCATCACAACCATAAACTGGGTCATTTGGTTTCTCATCTCGACCCTTTCGTTCGCCATCTGATTTCTTACTTCATTCAGGTCCTGCTGTACCTGATCCATCTGAATGCCTGGAAGGTTGTTTCGCGTTGGGTACCGGTGTGTACGTTTAATAGGGAACACTCTGCGACGAGCAATGTTTCCTGAAACCACAACAAAGTGAGAAACAAAATAACAAACAAAAACCTACAAAACAAAGAAAATGTTAGTATGCAATGCAATATGCCTATTTGTTTTCCAAGGTATCCGGTTTGGTTCTTGGTTTTGACTTTTCCAGACCTCGAGGAGATGCTTGATGATGTTGATAGAAAACCCAATAAAACAAGCTGATATATTACAAATGATGGAAATACATAATCTGTTTACAACACATGCCCATGGTGGGTCAAAAAAAATACAACAATCAAAAGCAAAAAGTACATCAAAAGAAAAGAAATACAAGCAAAAGGAATCAGACATCCAATCCAAAGTCATCCTTCCTGACTTCCTTCAGGAGGGCCTCAGTCACTGGGCCAGCTGGGTGCTCTGTAATGGTCCTAATGAGGAGATTCCTAGTAGCACGGGCATTGGTCAGCTTCTTGTGCTTGTCCTGATCCTTTGATCTCTTTAACCCCGCCCGAAGTTTCAATTATGATATCTCCTTCTGAGCTGCCAACAAAGCTTCCTGCTGCTTCTTCTCATTGGCCTCTAGCTGCTCAATCTTGGCCTGAGTCCTCTGGTCTTCTTGTGCACGGGCTTCGGTGATCCTGATCCACCTAGCCTGGCTTTCCTCCAGGTAATGCTCAGCCATAGCTTTCTGAATCTTGGCCTCCTTGCAGACATTCTTCAATATCTGTTCCCCGACTCTTGCTTTCCTTATGTAGTCATCTGTCATCTCAATCTTGGTCAGATGCTCAGTCTTAAGTCTTTCCAATCTTTCAATGTCCAGACGACTGTCATTTCTTTCCTAAAGAGTCTTCTTTAGGGCCTTAGATAGCTGATTATTCCTCTCTTTCAGCTTTTCAAATTCCTCCAGGCTAACAGTTGCTGCAGGCTGTACTGTAGAAGGTCCAGGTGTGTCTTCCAAGGTGAAAGGCATCCTGGTGATCTGAGCTCTAGTACGGGACCAGTCAGAATACTGGGCTGAAGCAACATTGTTACATCTTCCAAGGATGGCTGTCCCTTTGGTCTAGATGTTGTCCCAAGCCCAGGCAGCTTGTCTGATAACAGCTGAGTTAGGTTGCATCTCACAGTATAGGGTCTCATCTAAATCCTGTCCTCTGGGAGGGTGAACCAAGGCATATCCCAATTGTCTCTTAAATAGTAAAGGGTTGTAATTGATGCAACCTTTTACTCCTATTAGAGGCACATTAGGGTATTGCCCACAGCTGGTTATAATATCCTTGCCTTTGGTGCTCTGGGTGCACCATCTGATATCATCTGATGTTAAGGCAATGAACCTCTTGGCCCAATTCTTCTGCTGATGGGGGTTCAAGAAGGCATCTGATTTGGGCAAGTGTTTGAGAAGCCAAGAGTAGAACAGTGGAGCACAACATCTGACTAGTTTCCCCCTTTGCTTTTCATTTCTCTGATGGATGGAGTAGTAAAAATCGCCTAGCAATGTAGGCACTGGGTTCCTCAGCAGGAACAAGTGGATGGCATTCTTACTCACAAATTTGGGCTCATCTGCAAACAATATAGCCCCATATATGCTGAGGGCTAAAAGTGCACAGACTGCTTTCCATTCTCCCACTGCAACTTTCAGGGTGGCTTGAGAAATCAAGAAGTCCAGATGTAAGCCAGGAATCCCAGCTTTTGTTGTCATGTTTTGCTCAATAAGGGCAGGCTCCAAGTGCAATGCCCTTGCTATCTCTTCACTCCTGGGAGCAGTCATCTCGGGGTTGAAGGGGATCCCTCCTCTGATAGGCACTCCAATCAACAAGGAAAACTCTTCCAACAAAGGCCCCATCTGAAAATCTGGAAAGGTGAAGCATCTGAGTGGATGGTCATAAAACTGCAAGCATGTGTGGATCATGCTCCTCTGAGAAGAATCAAGATCCATGACCATATCCAAGATACCCCCATAGTGCTCTCTAAACAGTGGGATGTGGTTGTGTGTGATAAGAGACTGAACCTGCCTGATACCAGTCAATATGGGCTCAAAAAAGTGATAAGATATGTTGCTTTTCCTTGGAACATCCATGAGTGCTGAGGAAGCTGAAGACAAATGCTGATGAAGATCACAGACTGGAATGCTGAAGGTAAGTCTCTGACAGACTGATGCAGGTGTTGAAGGAGATAGTTGAAGCAAGTGCTGAAGAAGATAACTGAAGCAAAGGTCTAAGTAGTAGAAGGGGTCAAAACCAAACAAAATATGAAATGATGGATACCCTGGAAAAAAAATAAACAAATGTTAAATGATGCAATGATCATGTATGCAAATGATATGCAAGGGTTTGTAATCAAGAGCTGGATCTGATTATCTGTCTTGGTAAAGGTCCATGTATGTTCAAAGGTCTGGATGGAGGCTCAGAAATCCAGTAACCAGGGTGGGGGACTCCAATAAAGAATCACATGTCCAGGGTTAATCACAAGAACTGTCCAAAGTGAAGTATTCTTAAACAATACAGTAACAAGGTATGATGTGGCTAAGGGTTCCTGCAAACCTGTAAAAAACCCAACCCCCTCACATGTAATGTTCTAGAACAAGGATCCTCAGACTTGGATCAGTTATGAGAAGTGTAAACACTTCTAACCCGGAGGTATAGTGTTTACAATAACCATAAAGGATTCTCCTCTAATTCACCCCAGATTCTGAAGGTCATAATAAAAGTCATCCAGACTTAGCAGGCTTCCCAGATAGCCCTAGCACTACAGGAAATCTGTAGCACAGAGTTCTCAAGAAGAAACCCACATCTGAACCGTGTTTCATATTCCTGCACCAGACCGAAATGGAATGGGAAAGAACATGAACCACTCTAGCCTAGGTGTCACTCAGGTCCCAGGTATAGGAGCTTAATCACTCAGTGAAACCCCACCCACCAAGGAAACCCATATTCAACAAAATGATAATGACAATATGAATATGCATAAAACAGTAAAGAAAAGCAGTAAAGAAAAGCAGTAAATAAAGTTGTACATAAAGCAATAAATAAAGCAAATAAACAAGCACAAACAACACGTAACACCCCCGTAAACACAAAATCAAACAAGCGCTAGGAGGAACCCACAAAAAGAACCAGAAGCCCTGGTTGCAGTATAAGGGTCCCCAGCAGAGTCGCCAAGCTGTCGCTCCCACCAAATGACACCGGGCCAGAAGGGGTACAGAAGCGAATGGTCGGCGAAAGAGAGAACATGAAGATGAACTGAAAAGAGTCGCCAGCTTGGCATTTTGATCCCGAAGGAAAGGTAATGCTGCATAAACCTAAAAAGGGATGGATAAAACAGTTGCGAACCAGAGAAACTGAGAAAGGGGGTTGGTTACAACCTGGGAAGGTATTAGCACCCAGATTGTCCGTCGTACTCGACGGGATCCACGCTTGAAAGTTTGTGTTTAAAAGGGTAGTGTCTATGCTATCTGTGTGCAAAAGCTGGAAAAAGAATGCAAGTGTCAGTGCAAAAGAAGTGTGAAGTGAAATAAAAGAATGTCAGTGTAAGGAGAAAGTGCAATGCTCAAGACAACGAGGCTTTAAAGAATAATGCTGGAAGAAGGGGGATATACAGAGACTTTTGTTCGATAACTGTTAAGTTATGCCTACGTATCCTCTCATGCAATGAGGAAGTCAGAACACCGTAGTTCGACTCAAAGAGACTGAAAGATAAATTGACTTGTGAACTGCTTACTTGTCTATGCTCAAGTGTATGACCTGTCTGGCTCTGGTGCAAACTGTCTTGCATTAGACGGAAGAAGCGAGTTCTCGTTTGTGAGTGAATGAGGTGAGAAAAGAATCCCGCAGGAGACGATTATTGTTTGTTTTTGGTGTTTTCAATCTTTTATTGATTTTTGTGAGTTTGTCATAAGATAATGAGCTTAATCCTAAACCAAGGGTTAGTAAACTCATCACATCTTCCCTCTGATTAGGGGTAATGAGAATACCTTAAGTATGAAGTAAACACCTCACACTTAATCACCATGATTTAGGATTAAGATCATTAACCTACTTGCATTTATTTAGATGTTTTTTGGAGTTCTTTATTTAGTGTTAAGTAATGAGTTTAAGCCATAATCAAAGATTTAATGGACTCATTACACCATCCTAATAGAAGGATAATAGATGAGAACATTTAAGCTGAGGAAGGTCCTCAACTTAATCCATGATTAGGGATTAACCTCATGACAAAACAAAGCCTTTATTAGAGTGGATTTTAGTTAATGATAAGATTAAGAAATGCATTTTAGGGTTTGCAAGACAACTTGAGGAGGACTTGTCCATTAACACTAGGGTTAGTCCTTCTTGACCAATTAAGGAAGAAATAGAACCCTAATGCAAGGCCCAAGTTACAAGCTTAATGTCTTAGTGATTATTAGATGATTTGATTAAGAGATTTAAATACATTAAGGGCTTAACACTTAGGATTAAAGTTATACACTCCATCCTAAGAGAAGGATGCAGGCATAATCTTAATCACAAAGCCTTAAAACCTTGAAGGTTTAGTCCCTGATTATGAGATGAGAAGAGAAGACACAAAAGATGACACAAAGGTAAAACTAATGGGGGACTAATCAAATCCTAATTGTGATCATGCTTGGGTGTTCCTAGGGTTTATGAGGCTTGCAAGAGATCTTCAAGAAGAGCCACCAAGGAAGAAGCAGATGGAAGAAGGAGAAGCAGAAGAAGCAAGTCAACTTAATTCACTTAAGAAGATAAGTTGCTTGAAGAAAGAAAGTGAAGGAGGAACATAAATGAACAAGCTCACTCTAAAGCAAAAGTAAAATGCAGCAATGAATGCATAAGAGAGATGAGAAAATATTGTGAGAAGTGAAGGCAAATTCACTTCTCAAAGTACTTACCACCTGAAAAGTTAGCATAAGGAAATGAAATGAAAAGAAAATGAAATGAATGCAAGGATGCAAACCAAAACCAGAAGCATGTTCATGATGCAAATGATGCTAAGAAATGATGCAAATGTATGTCAAGAGTGGTGGGTGATCATACAAGTGATGAGGATGAAAATGATGCTAAGAAATGATGCAAATGTATGTCAAGAGTGGTGGGTGATCATACAAGTGATGAGGATGCAAATGAAGCATGAAAGGAAAATGAAAGTTCATGAATGTACATGAAATGAAATGAATGCATATCATGGCATATGGATGAAGAAATGATCAAGAATGATTCTAATGTGTCCTATGATGTCTTATATGTCATGTGAATGCATAAATTGTCATGGCAAGTTCATGAATGCAAGCATATGCAAGATGTATGCAAAGGAAGATGAGAAATTAGGGTTTTCATGCAACATGAGATGCAAAAGTCAAAAACAGAAGCAAAGGACAAGATAAAAAATTGAAAATTCAATCAAAAGAACCCTAACCCTATATGACATCACACCCCAAAGGAGGAGACCTAACTCTTAACCTAAAGGAAGTTATGATTTTTCTAAGTTATCTAGGGTTTTAAGGTACCTAAAGGGGAAAAATGCCAATCAATTCAAAAAGGTAGAAGAAATTTGTGACAAAATTATACTAGAAAATACATGTCAAATGAAGATCAATACAAAAAGAACCATTGTCATACCATTCTTGGTTAGGCAGAAAATAATTCTTAAAGTTAGGGTTCTAAAATGTGAATTTTATGAACCCTAAATTCAAGAAAATTGTCAAAAATGGTTCAAAACCAAAAAAAAATTTGTGTGGATGGTATGACAATGTCTCTAAATGTTTAAAGATGCAATATGAAATTTTTGGGATTTTTTAGAAACCTAAATGATATTTTAATTAATTAATTTTCATTAATTAATTAAAATAAACACTTAAATGTTTAAAAAAATGATTTTTTAATGTGAAAAATAAAAATAAAAATATTTTTGGGTTAAGAAAATTATTTAGAACCAAAATGCAGAATAAAAATATTTTTGGCATTTTCTTGCTATTTTAAATAAATGACACAAAATTGAATGAGAAAAATGAAATAAAAATTAAAATAAACTGAAGTATGCAAAAAGAATGGCTGAGATTGATTCTGGGTTTATGGGGGTTGACTGCGTGCTAGATCCTGTGGCCTACATTCAAACTTACCTAAACTTAATTAATTAATTATTTAATCCTAATTAATAACTAATGATCTAATCTGGACCACACAACACGCGCGGGAGAGGCAGATCCAATTGTCCACATTTAAACAAAAACCCTAACCCTAATTAAGACTTTATGACTCTCAGGTCACCGGAGAAGAGCTCCGGTCTTCTTCTCCGGTGACTCCCTCACCCGAAAACTTCCAACTTCCTCCCTAGGTACTTTCTGGAGCTCTAAAACTCTAGATTCACTCCTCTCACTCTCCTAAGATCAAATCCACTCTCTAAACAAATTTATTTTCACTCAAACTCCTGATTCGAAGAGAAACATAAACATGGCAAAAATTTCAGACAATCAATACACTCTCATTTCTCAACCATTTTCAAAAATTCCAAGTTCAGTGTGATCAGTGAAGCATGCTTAATCATTTTGTAACATAAAAAAGAAGTACTGGAAAAATTAATTTGAATGGCTACCTGAGATGGAGCTTTTCACCCTTGAGGTTTCTGGTTGCTTCCTTGGTGAAAAATGCCTCTAATGACCTTCCTGAAGAGGTTTCAATGCTTGGAAAGCTTTGTGGATGGTTGGTTTATGAGTTTGCACCTCAACTGGTTGAAAATCGTATTTTGTTTATGGTGTGTTCTTGGCTGTTTTAATGGGCGGTTTATGATCAGTGAGTGATTTAGAGATGAATGGTGGTGTTTGTTTGAAGATTGAGTGGCTGAGTTATGAATTTCGAAAGCTTTTGCAAGAGGGAGAGTTTTTGTGAACTTGATAATTCTTAGGGTTCAGCTTGTGTTCTTGTGTGTTATGACCAGCATTTGGTCCACATATAAACTTTTGATAGGTCTGTGGAGTGGTTGTGCCCTATTGTGATTGGTATGGCCTTCTTGCAATAAGTTATGGGGTGTTTTGCAATTATGTGAAGTTTTGGCCCCTTTGAGAAATCTTGATTTTCAAGGCATGTGATCTTGCAATTCCTTAGGCAATTCTGATCTAGAAGCAATGCACTATGATGTTATGATGTATTTAAGTGTGTTTGAAGTCACAAAAAGCCTTGACAAGTGGTTTTACAAAGAATCCCTTTTGGTGCATTCTTGAAATTTATGGGATTTTTGCCAACTTTGACATGCCATATCTTGAGTTCCAAAATGAATTTAGATCTTGTTCTTGTACTTTTTGAAAAGGTAATGATCCAATCTACAACTTTCATGACCAACAATTTTTCATTTGAAGCATTTTTGGTTGAGAAAGAGGAGGTTGAAAAACTTTCCCAAAATGGAAAGTTTACATTACAAGTCATTTCCATTTTTGGCAACTTTTGGTTTAGCTCACTTTTCTTCAATTTTGTGAACTTCTAAGCACTTCAATGATCAAATAAAGACCATACAACCTCAATTTGATGAAAAATCCACTTTGGTTCCATGTTGGGGGGCCTCAGATGCCCTGATTTTGCTCTGACTTGCTCAAGAAGTTACCTAGTGATTAGATGACTTCCACAATGAATTTCTTCATCAAACTTGGTACACATGATCCTTATAGAATATTGAGACCATTAGAAACAAGAATGTCCAAAAAATTTGGAGTTATGGCCTCTGAAACCAAAACCCTAATTTTAAGTCATCTGTGTAGTTAAACCCTAGCTCTGCTTCCATGCTTTGCCAGTTCTTGTGATTCTTTTCCTTCCTTGATCTTTGGAGGATAAAATATGATGATTGTATATACCTGGAACTTCTTGAAATGATTAAAGACCTTTGGGGTGGCTCAGATGGATCCTTGGATTGCTCATATCACAAACCCTAGATGCAGATGAACTTGACCTAATGCAGTGAAGCAAAAATGCAACATGAAATGGTATGATTAAATTTATGTAAATATGAAAGATCACAAGCCATGGTGTGAACTTAGTGAGGGAAAATTTGGGGTGTTTACAGTTTTTAAGGCAACTCCCTAAATCAGGACCTTTTCAGGATTTGAAACAGACTTGGAAGTGGTCCAAAAGATTAATGGGCTTAACCTCAGCTGACATTTCTTGGGGATGCAACAGAGATCTTGTGGGCAAAGAAATGTTGGTCAGTTGTGGTAGCTTTCCAAATGTTCCCTTGATAGGAAGGAAAGGTGGGATCAACTACAATCCTATCTTATCAAGGAAACAATTTGGCTATCCTTTAAGAGATGTACCTTTGATTGAAGATACAAATGAGTCTTTATACTTTCCAGCAGAAGGAAATTTCAAGATGAGCATACTAGCATCCCAAGCTTGGGAAGTTAGAGTGATGAAAGGAAAGAAATAATTTGGGAGGGTAGATCCCAATACTTATGATCCTTTTGCCAGCTGGTTGGAAGATCGTGTAAATACTCTGTTGCTCCCATTCTCTAAGGAAACACCTCTCTACCCTAAGGAGATAACACCCATAACTTCAGTGCCTCTTTAGGAATATCAAAAATTGGAAGCCTTGGTTCAGCAACTCAGGTTGGAGAATCAAGAAGCCTACAATTCATGCCAGAAATTGAAGATGCAAAACCAAAAATTGGAGGAAAGAGCTCAAAAAGCTGAAGAAATGGTCAGGCTCAAGCAGCAAGACTTTCAAGAAAGAGAGCTCTACTTCAAGAAAAAGGGATTAGCTGAAACTCACAAGGCGGCCCAGCACCGGAAAGAGAAGAAAGAGTTGAATGAAGCTATCACCTTATTGCAAGAGAAGTGGGAAGACAATTTCAAAAGGCAGAAAGAGATGGAAGTCAAGCATAAGCTCGAAATCAAGAGTCTTCAAGATTCTTTGGATGGACAGAGAGAGCTCCTTCAGAAGGCTTATCATCAAGAGAAGAGTCGTCTCCAAAGTCTAGCAAAAAGCCAATAAGCAGTAAAGGAAGCTCAAAGAGAAATAGTAGAATTGAAAGTGAAAGCTGATGTGAAAAGAGCCAAGGTCGATCCTATTACAAGCCCGAAAAGTGAAAAGGTGTTCCTACATTAAATTGAGGAGTTGCATACCTCCTTTGACCTTAGGGATATCCTAATTCAGAAGCTCGTACAGGAACCTACACATCCAGATGTAGCTCAGCTGTTGCAAGGTGTCAAGCGCCTTAGTTGGAGGTTACGGGATGTAGATTTTCCTAAGCTTTAGTCTTGTATTATATGACTTGGATTACCCACAGGCTTGTTGTGGGAATCCCCCTCTCCTGATGTACTTTTCACTTGACATATGAATTTGCACCCTGTGAGGGTTTTTGCTGTTTCAATTATCTTCTGGTTTACTTGAAGTCTCTAGTTATATTTGTTGCACGAACACAAAATAAAGGCCACCACTTCAAATTTGAATGTCACACAGGATTTTCTTGCAAGGGATATGTTCTCAACACCAGAATGGGAAAGTAAATGAAATCTTGGAAATAAAGGGAACACATTTCATTGCATTCACATCATTTGCATTTCTTCTTTGTTTTTGCAGGATTTCTACAGGTTGCTTAACTTATCTGCATTTCAGGCTAAGAATGTGAGGGCCGCGAAGACCCGTCATCTTCGATAGAATATCCCGCATCGTTACACAACTCGCAACAACCAGAGAACAGTCATGGATGCTATGCAAACTGAGCTTAATGAGTTCCGTACCAAAATGGGGTAATTCATGGTCATGATGCAAAGGATGGCTCAGGGACAACAAGATTTGAGAAATGCAATTCAGGGGCTCAACCCTCCTCAGACTAATCCTCATGTAACCACTCCTGAGGTACAAGTGATTCCTCCCAACACCAACAATGGCCCAGGTGGACCTCAAGTTCCAGAAACTGGCACAACAACCTTCATCCCGGTACAAGACAGGCAGGAAGATCAGTTCCCTCCTTTTAACAACGACATGGGGTTCGGCGGAGTAGGAAATCTTCAATACTTCTTGATGCTTGCTGAGAAAGTCAAAGCCCTTGAGTGTAGTGACACTTTGGAGATAGATGTGTCTGACATAGGCCTAGTCCCTGGGGTGGTTATTCCTCACAAATTCAGGCCACCTACTTTTGACAAGTATAACTGTAGCTCCTTCCCTAAAACTCACTTGCAGGCATTCTACCGAAAAATTGCTGCCCATACTAGGGATGAAAAGCTCTGGATGTACTACTTCCAGGATAGTCTCTCCGGAGGATCCTTGGAATGATATATGAATTTAGAGAGAAGCTCCGTGAGAAACTGGAAGGAATTGGGAGAATCATTCCTCAAGCAATACCAGTATAATATCGACATGGCGCCCAGTCGCACTCAACTTCAGAGTCTGACTCAGAAAAAATCGGAGAGCTTTAAAGATTACTCACATAGGTGGCGTGAAGTGGCCGCTAGAGTGCAACCGCCTTTGCTAGAGAGATAAATGGTAGACCTTTTCCTGGATACCCTCCCTGGGCATTTCATGGAGAGGCTAGCTGGTTGTTCCTCAAGTGGGTTTTCAGATATCATCTTGACTAGCGAGAGGATAGAAAGCTGGATCAAGCAAGGGAAGATTCAGAATGGGGGCTCTTCAAATTTTGGTGTCAAGAAACCCTTCCTGAAGAGGAGAGAACGAGATATTGGGGCAGTGTACGCGTAGAGGGAAGGAGTTAACATAGGGTTTTATCAGCAAGTGGCCTGCGTCACTATCTCAGCTCAACCTGTTCAATAGCTAGTCCGACAACCACGACAGCAACGCCAACAAGGGTATCAACAAAGAGCTCCTCGTCCGTATTACCCCCAGAGGACCAGAGAAAGACATCTCGAAACTCCGCCGATGTCTTATTCACAGCTTTTGAAGAATCTCCTACAACTCCAGATGATTCAACTCCGAACTCTACAACCCCCGAAGCTAGGCCAAATCCCCGAGGGTTATGATACAAACGCCAGATGCGAATTTCATTCCGGAGCTCCCGGGCATACCACAGAAAACTACAAAGCTCTGAAGCATGTTGTTCAAGACCTACTGGATTCTAAAGTGATTAATTTCGCTCCTACTCCTAATGTAATACAAAACCCCATGCCTTCTCACGGGGGTACAGTTGGGGAAGTTGACAATGGGGAGAATATAAACTTGGTGTATGATATCGACGACCTACAAACTCCGTTGAATGTTGTTAAAGCATGTTTGGCCCTGAAGGGAGTGCTTGTAGGTTGTGGGAGTAATTGTCCTGGGTGTGTTGAAGCGCCAGGTGGTAGTGAGCAGTTAAAAAAGGGGATCAAAAGTATGATTAATGAAGGGGTTTTATAGTTTGACAAAGTTGCAAAGGAAAGCAAAGTCTCCACAGTAACAATTTTCTGCGATCCATCTCAAGTTCCCACGCGGGCCAGAGTGGCACCGATAACGATTACCAATGCAGGGCCAGTAATGTATCAAAGTAATAAAGCCATTCCCTGGAATTATGGTGGCGAAGTATATTGTAACGGCCATAAGCAATATTTGGCCATGCCTAACACGACCCCAGCTCAAGTAGAAAACGTTGGAGTAGGGGGCTTTACTAGAAGTGGAAGGTTATTTGCACCGGAAACACTAAGAAATATTGTGATACCACCCAGAGACACCGCAAAAGCCCAGGCTAAGGCAAGAGAGAAGCAACCAGTGGTTGTCAATGAGCCCACGCCAGTGACTGATTCAGACATTACATTTGATAAAGAAGCTGAAGAATTTTTGAAAATTATCAAAAAGAGAGATTACAAGATTGTGGACCATCTGCAGCAGACCCCATCGAAGATTTCCATCATGTCTTTGCTAATGTGTTCCGATTCCCACGGGAAGGCTCTCTTGAATATTCTGAACAAGGCTTATGTGCCTTAGGATATTTCGGTAAATCAGTTAGAAGCGATGGTATCTAGTGTCAATGTCAGTCATGGATTGGGTTTTTGAGACATGGATCTAAGCATGAAAATGTATCACTAACGCAAAGTACCTTAAATTAATTGAATAATCCACTAAAAGGTAGTTTTGAATTAATGAACATTAACTACTCTAATCTACACCCAAAGTTCATTGAAATTAAGGAGAAATTACTCCCGAAAGTGCTTCCCAAGGTAAAAATAAAAAGGAGGAAGAAGAAGAAGAAAGAGGAACCAAAAAGGGGCTTAAAACAAGCCAAAACATCAATTCTGACTTGCGTTAACATGTTAACCAAATTGCACTGAAACAGGTTAACCCATTAACGTCGTTAACCTGTTAACCAAATTGCACTGAAACTGGTTAACCTGTTAACGCCGTTAACCCGTTAACCAATTTACATTGTAAATGGTTAACCGGTTAACGCTGAACCAACAACAGAAAAAATGCTAAAATTCAGCATGATCCATTTTGAAACCTTTTCTCAAACATTTCTTGATCATGATTTGAATTTGCACGAATTTTACAACCAAAATACAGTGAAATCCCAAAAGCTCTTATTCAAATTGGACCAAATCAAGCTTAGATCTACTGAAATTGATGAACAAAAGAAGGAAAGGATGAAGGTTTAGCTCAAGTTAGTCAAGAATTCAATGTGAATTCTTGATAACTTCAAACGAAAGAAAGTGAGCTTTGGAGAATTTTCGTGTTGGGGAAGTATTTTGCAAGAGCTTTTGTGGCTATCAAAAGCTTGTGGAATGAATGAAATTATGGTCCTATTTAAAGGCCTTAGGTATGAAAAATTGGTGGGATGGATCTTGCTTTGGTAATTTGAATTTAGGTTTGGTAATTCGAATTTTGGTGGGAAATGGAAAAGAGTGAAGATTAATGAGGGTTTATGGTAGGAAATGATCAAAGTGATGTAGAGAAATCAAAGACCAATGGATCTAGAATTTTCCAATTATATTAATGATTTAATGGTGCTGAACTTGAATAAAATATTCAAATTTCGCACTAGTTAACCGGTTAACGCATTTGGTTAACCGGTTAACCAAGCTGAAATTTAAATATTTTGTTCAAATGTGACTAGGTTGTTGTGGCCCGATTCTTTTTGTACACCGAAGAAGGCATGGAAATAAACACATGAACCTTGGAATCCCTTTGAATGAATCAATTAACTTGGGAATCCTTGATCAGATAAATTTGAATTATTTGCGGATCAACTTCGACTTTTTCTGTGAATTTTACTCGAGCTACAGGACTGCTATTTTTGGCATTTTCAATGGTTTCTTCTCCTGGGAAAAAAAAGTTAATGAAAGAAACACAAATATTTTTTTGGATTTTAATTAATGTTTAGTAAACATAAACAAAATGAAAGCAAATAATAATAATAAAAAACGGTGATCCCCTATGAGGCATAAACCTGCACCCGAGAAGGATAAATGAACCAGTGCGCGATCTTGTTCGTATGCAAGATGTAGATGAGATGCGAAAAATCTTAGGGTCAAAAATTAGGGTATGACAGGTGCCCCTATTTAAGTTTCTTCAATCCAGAGATATGAAGATTGAAATCTTCGTTTCATCGAGATGGAAGATACTTAAATATCAAAAACCCAAATTTTTTATCCTTAGATGCCAAAGAAAAAGGAATGGAGTGAAATGAAGTGAAACAGACGATATGAAATGATATGGAAATGATATGAGAATGATATGAAAATGATATGAAAGCATATGAAATGTTATGAACACAAATGAAATGCAGAGAAATCTGTGAGGAACAAAACGACACATGAAATAGAATAAACACTGGGGATAAGGAGCATAAGACTCTAACGGGAAAAGCAACATGCTAGAGACCAACACATGGCTCAGCTGAGGAGAAAATGTCCAAGAATGGCAATTGGACAAAAAGGATCACAACATCCAAGAATGGAACTAATGAAGTGAGAAAAGTCCCGAAAAAAGCACATCAGAAGCATCCAAGAATGACATTAATGACTTTACAAAGGATATCCGAAAATGGCAATCGGAAAAAGGTAATCACAACATCTGAGAATAGAAATCAGATAAAAATGTGAATCACAACATCCAGGAACAGAACTGAATGACATGGGAAAAGTTCGGGGAAAGTACGCCAAATCAATGATGACTCCAACATTGTAAACACCCCAAATTTGCCCTCACTCATTTCACCATGGCTTGTGATCTTTTCATTTGCATAGATTCAATCATAGCATCTCATATTGCATTTTTGCTTCACTGCATTGATTCAAAATCATCTGCATCTAGGGTTTGTGATCGGAGCAATCCAAGAGCTATCTAAGCCACTCCAAAGGCCTCCAATCATCTCAAGAGGGTCCATGTATGTTAAAACATCATATTATATCCTCCCAAGATCAAGAAAGTCAAAAATCACAAGAACTGAGGAAGGCATGGAAGCAGAGCCAAGCTTAACTGCACAGATGACCTAAAATTAGGGTTTTGGTTTCAGAGGCCATAAATCCAAATTTTTTGGTCATTCTTGTTTATATTGGTCTCTATATGTTATAAGGATCATACATACCAATTTTCATGAAGAAATTCAATGGGGAAGGCATCTGATCAAAAGATGACTTCTTGAGCAAGTCAGTGCAAAATCAGGGCATCTGAGGCCCCCAATCATCCAACCAAAGGGTTTTCTCCATCATTTTAGATGTGTATGATCTTTATTTGACCTTAGAAGAAGTTATAAGTTCACAAAATTGAAGAATTTCAAGCCATTTGAAAAGTTGCCATTTTGGGAAAGTGACTTGTAATGTAAACTTGCCATTTTGGGAAAGTTTTTCAACCTCCTCTTTTTGATTCAAAAATGCTTCAAATGAAAAATTCTTGGTCATGAAAGTTGTAGATTGGATCCTCCCCTTTTCAAAAAGTACAAGAACTTGATCTAATTCATCCTAGAACTCAAGTTATGGCTTGTCAAAGTTGGGAAAAATCACAAAAATTCACTTATGTGCTAAAGAGGGAAACTTGCAAATTCTTGTACCAAGGCAATTTGTGACTTCTAATTGATGTCTAAGCATTACACAAACATCATACATGACATAAAACTCAGAATTGCCCAAAGATTTCTCAAGTTTCATGCCTTAAACTTCAAGAAATTCAAAAGGGGCCAAAGTTGTACAAAATTGCAAAATGATCCAAATCTCTTCATCCACTTGTGCCAGCATGCCAAATCTGTTTCTATGGTTCTCCTTGAACTCAGCTGAGGCCAGACACCCCTTGCAACTAGGCCTTCCATGACCCAAACCTCAAGTACACAAACTTTTGACATTTTGGCAACTTGCCCATACCAATCAACATAGGCCAGCACCCACTCTCTGACCTATCACATTTCTTTATGTGGATCAAAACCAAGAAAAAGCACATAACATTGCATCCTGAAACTAGAGAACACACAGCACACTCAAAAATCCCCAAATTTGCAAAAGCCTTCGAATCTCTTAGCTCAACCATCAAACCTTCAAACTTTTTCCACCATTCAACTCCACAAACATCACTGATCATTTCCCACCCTTCATTTTGCCCTAAAAAGCCCAAAATCAAAAATACGATTTTCACACTTCATGAACTGAGCTTCTGCCATTTTCATTTTGGGGCCATATAAACTCAAACTAAGCATCACAAACACTTCAGAGGGATCATTGGAGCTGATTTGAAACAAGGAACTGGCCAGAAAGCACCATTATAGAAAGCTTCAGTTCAGGTATCATCAAGAACTTTTTTTCCAGAAATGATATCTTAAGTTCTTAGATTGTTCTCCATGCTTCACTGATCACACTGCACCTTTTGGTTTTGAAAATGATTCAGTTTTAAGCATGTATGAAGCTTCTGAAATTTCTGCCATGTTTTCCGTTTTGCTTCGATTCATGATTTTGATGTTGAATAAATGAGTTTTGATGTTTGATTCTTGCTGGGGTTGATGTGGGGATCATTTCTGGAATGTTAGAGAGCTTAGGGTTGCGTATGGAGGGAGATAGCATGTTTGGCTAGCCGGAGAAGATGACCGGAACACTGTTCCGGTCACCTGAAAGTAATTAGGGCTCAGATTAGGGTTTTAATCATAATTAGGGAAGTTTGAATTCTGGCCATTCAGATGCGCGCGCTGGTCAATTCTCGCGTCTCAGCTTTAAACCAGGGCCTTTGGATCTGTTGACTTTCATTTAAATTCATTTTAAATTCATTTTATTTGCATTTTCTTCCACATTTTATTTAAAATAGTAAAACATTTCTAAAAAATCTCATTTTTTGCATCATACCTTAAAATATTTTTCTCTTTCTGAAAATAATTTTTATTTTATTTTTTGCATAATTTTCGTATTTTTAAAATATTTAAATGTTTATTTTAATTAGTTAATGAGAATTAATTAATTAAAATAACATTTAAGTTTCTAAAAATCACCAAAAAAATCACATTGCATTTTGATACATTTTGAAACATTATCAAACTCTTCAAACAAATTTCTTTTTGGTTCTTGACATATTTTGACATTTTTCTTTGGAATTAAGGTTCTTAAAAGGCAATATTTTTGTCCTAACTTAGAAAAATTCATTCTGCCTAACCTTGAAGAGTTTGATGATGGTTCTTTTTGCATTGCATTCTTCATATCATGTAGTTTCTAGGATAAAATTGCTTTGAATTTATCTCTCATTTTCAATTTGTTGTGCATTTTTCGTTTTGAAGTGCCTTAAAACCCTAGCTAACTTGAGAAAATCATAACTCCCATTAGGTTAAGAGTTAGGTCTTCTCCTTTGGACAGTAAACTTGTGTAGGGTTAGGGTTCCTTTGATCCCATTTTCAATTTTTTATCATGCCATTTTCTTCGTGTTTTGAATTTGGTATTGCATGTTGTGTATAAACCCTAATTTTCGCCTTCATTTGCATCCATCTTCCATATGCTTGCATACATAAACTTTCCATGACATTTTATGCATCCACATGACTCCTAAGACCTCTTAGGACACATTAGAATCATGTTTGATCATTGCATCATTCATTTTCCATGTTATGCATTCATTCCATTTCATAAACTTTCATGAACTTTCATGGTTCAAAACATGCTTCATTTGCATTCTTATCCTTGTATGATCATCCACAACTCTTAACATGTGTTTGCTTTATCTCTTAGCATCATTAACATCATGTTTATGCTTCTGACTTTGGCTTTCATATTTGCATTTCATCTCATTTTCATTTACATTTCACTTCCTTTGCTAACTTTTCAGGTGGTAAGTGTTGAGAAGTGAATTTGCCTTCACTTCTCATAATCTTTTCTCATCTCTCTTTATGCATCCTTGCTGAATTTTACTTTTGTATTATAGTGAGCTTGCTCATTCATGTTCTCTCCTCACTTTCTTTCTTCAAGCAACTTATCTTCTTAAGTGAAGTAAGTTGTCTTGCTTCTTGCTTCTCCTTCCTTTCATCTGCTTCTTCCATGGTGGCTCTCTTGAAGATCTTCTTGCAAGCCTCATGAACCCTAGGAACACCCAAGTATGATCACAATTAGGGTTTGATTAGTCCCCCATTAGTTTCACCTTTGTGTCATCTTTGTGTCTTCTCTTCTCATCTCATAATCAAGGACTGAACCTTAAAGGTTTTAAGGCTTTGTGATTAGGCTTATGCCTGCATCCTTCTATTAGGATGGAGTGTATAACTTTAATCCTAAGTGTTAAACCCTTAATGTGTTTAAATCCTTTAATTAATCCATCTAATAATCACTAAGACAATAAGCTTGTAACTTGGGCCTTGCATTTGGGTCCTAATTCTTCCTTAATTTGTTAAGAAGGACTAACCCTATTGTTAATGGACAAGTCCCCCTCAAGTTGTCTTACAAACCATAAATATCATTTCTTAATCTTACCATTAACTAAAATCCACTCTAATAAAGGTTTTGTTTTGTCATGAGGTTAATCCCTAATCATGGATTAAGTTGAGGAGCCTTTCTCAGGTTAAATGTTCTCATCTATTATCCTTCTATTAGGATGGTGTAATGAGTCCATTAAATCCTTGATTATGGCTTAAACTCATTACTTAACACTAAACAAAAACAACAAAAACATCTAAATAATTGCAAGTAGGTTAATGATCTTAATCCTACATCATGGTGATTAAGTGTGAGGTGTTTACTTCATACTTAAGGTATTCTCATTACCCCTAATCAGAGGGAGGATGTGATGAGTTTACTAACCCTTGGTTTAGGCTTAAGCTCATTTTCTTATGACAAACACAAAAATCAATAAAAGATTGAAAACACAAAAAACAAACAATAATCGTCTCCTCCGGGATTCTTTTCTCACCTCATTCACTCACAAACGAGAACCTGCTTCTTCCGTCTAATGCAAGACAGTTTGCACCTGAGCCAGACAGGTCATACACTTGAGCATAGACAAGCAAGCAGTTCACAAGTCAATTTTTCTTTCAGTCTCTTTGAGTCGAACTACGGTGTTCTGACTTCCTCATTGCACGAGAGGATACGTAGGCATAACTTAACGGTTATCGAACAAAAGCCTCTGTACATCCCCCCTCCTTCCAGCATTATTCTTTAAGCCTCATAGTCTTGAGCTTCACATTCTTTCTTTACACTGACACTCTTTCATCTCACTTCACATTTCCTTTTGCACTGACACTTGCATTCATTTCCAGCTTTTGCACACAAATAACACTGACACTACCCCTTTAAAACAAAAATCTTTCAAGCGTGGATCCCGTCGAGTACGACGGACAATCTGGGTGCTAATACCTTCCCAGGTTGTAACCAACCCCCTTTTTCAGTTTCTCTGGTTCGCGACCGTCTTATCCATATCTTCTTAGGTTTATGCAGCATTACCTTTTCTTCGGGATAAAAATGCCTAGCTGACGACTCTTTTTATTCTTTCCCTTTCTCCGACCGTTCGCGTCTGTACCCCTTCTGACCAGGTGTCATTTGGTGGGAGCGACAGCTTGGCGACTTCATTGGGGAACCTTATATTGTAACCAGGGCTTCTGGTTCTTTTTGTGGGTTCCTCCTAGCGCTTGTTTGATTTGTGTTTACTGGGGTGTTATGTGCTAATTGTGTTTGTTTATCTGCTTTATTTATTGCTCTATGTACAGCCTTATTTATTGCTTTCTTTACAGTTTTACATATTTCATACTGTCATTATCATTGTTGGATCTGGTTTATGTTTTGGTGGGTGGGGTTCCATTGAGAGTTTAAGGTCCTATACCTGGGACCTGAGTGACACCTAGGCTAGAGTGGTTCATGTTCTTTCCCATTCCATTTCGGTCTGGTGCGGGAATATGAAACACGGTTCAGATGTGGGTTTCTTCTTGAGAACTCTGTGCTACAGATTTCCTGTAGTGCTAGGGCTATCTGGGAAGCCTGCTAAGTCTGGATGACCTTTATTATGACCTTCAGAAACTGAGGTGAATTAGAGGAGGATCTTTTATGGTTATTGTAAACATTGTACCTCCGGGTTAGAAGTGTTTACACTTCTCATAACTGATCCAATTCTGAGGATCCTTGTTCTAGAACACTACCTATGAGGGGGTTGGGCTATTTACAGGTTTGCAGGAACCCTAAGCCACATCATACCTTGTTACTTGTTTTGTTTAAGAGTACTCCACTTTGGGCAGTTCTTGTGATTAACCCTAGACATGTGACTCTTTATTTGAGTCCCCCACCTTAGTTACTGGATTTCTAAGCCTTCATCTGGACTTTTGAGCATACATGGGCCTATATCAAGACAGATAATCAGATCCAGCTTGATCACAAACCCTTGCATATCATTTGCATATATCATCATTGCATCATTTAACATTTGTTTATTTTTTTTCAGGGTATCTATATCATATCTGGTTTGGTTTTGACCCCTTCTTTTGCATAAACCTTCGCTTTATCAGTTATCTGCTTCAGCTATCTTCATCATCACCAGCATCAGCCTGTCAGTGGCTCACCTCCAACATCAGTCTGTGATCATCATCAGCACTCATCTTCAGTTTCTTCAGCAACACTCATGACTACTCCTAGGAAGAGCAACATATCCTACCATTTCTTTGAGCCTGTGTTGACTGGTATCAGGCAGGTCAAGTCACTTATCACACCTGACCACATCCCATTGTTTAGAGAGCACCATGGAGGTATCCTGGATATGGTTATGGACCTTGACCCTTCTCAGTGGAGCATGATCCACACATGCATGCAGTTTTATGACCCTCCTTTGAGATGTTTCACATTCCCATACTTTCAGCTAGGGCCTCTGCTGGAAGAGTTTTCTTCATTGATTGGAGTAACCATCAGGGGTGGAATCCCTTTCAACCCAGAGATGCCAGCTCCCAGAAATGAAGAGATAGCAAAGGCAGTGTACCTGGAGCCTGCCTTGATTGAGAAAAGTATGACAACAAAAGCTGGGATTCCTGGTTTGCATTTGGACTTCTTGATTTCTCAGGCCATCCTGAAGGCCTCATTGGGAGAATGGAGGGCAGTCTGTGCACTGTTAGCCCTTAGCATATATGGGGCTATACTGTTTGCAGATGAGACCAAATTTGTCAGCAAGAATGCCATCCATTTATTTCTTCTGAAGAACCCAGTGCCCACATTACTGGGAGATTTTTATTATTCCATCCATCAGATGAATGAGAAACAAAGGGGGAAGTTGGTGAGATGCTGTGCTCCTTTGTTTTATACCTGGCTACTCAGACACCTGCCTAAGTCAGATGCCTTCCTGAATCCCCACCAACAAAAGAATTGGGCTAAGAGGCTCATTGCCTTGACTTCAGATGATATCACATGGTGCACCCAGAGTACCAAAGGTAAAGACATTATCACCAGTTGTGGACAATACCCAAATGTGCCTCTGATAGGAGTAAAGGGTTGCATCAACTACAATCCTTTGCTGTTTAAGAGACAACTATGCTTTGGTTCACCCTCCCAGAGGGCAAGATTTAGCTGAGACCCTGTATTGTGAAGTGAAACCTAATTCAGCTATTGTCAGGCAGGCATCCTGGGCTTGGGATAACATCCAGACAAAAGGGATGGCTATTCTTGGAAGGTGTAATAATGTTGCTTCAGCTCAATACTATGACCGGTCCCGTACTAGAGCTCAAATTACTGGAATGCCTTTCATCTTGGAGGACATACCTGGACCCTCTATAGTACAACCTGCAGCAACGGTCAACCTAGAAGAATTTGAGAAGCTAAAGGAAAGAAATGAGAACCTGTCTCAAGCTTTAAAGAAGACTCTTTGGGAAAGGAGTGATGGTCGTCTGGACATTGAGAGATTGGAGAAGCTCAGGGTGGAGCATCTTGCCAAAATTGAGAAGACAAAGGACTACATAAGGAAAGCAAGAGCTGGGGAACAAATATTGAAGAATGCCTATAAAGAAGCCAAGATTCAGAAGGCTAGGACTGAGCTCTATCTGCAAGAGAGTCAGGCTAGGTGGGTCAGAATCACTGAGGCCCGTACACAAGAAGACCATAAGACTCAAGCCAAGATTGAACAGTTAGAGGCCAATGGGAAGAAGCAGCAGGAAGCTTTGTTGGCAGCCCAGAAGGAGATTTCAGAGTTGAAGCTCAAAGCAGGCTTGAAAAGATCAAAGGACCAGGACAGGCATAAGAAGATGACCACTGCCATTGCCACCAGGAACCTTCTCATTAGGACCATTACAGAGCACCCAGCTGGTCTAGTGACTGAGGCACTCCTGAAGGAGGTCAGAGAGGATGAGTTTGGACTGGATGTCTGATTCTTTGTTTGTTGTTATTCCATTTGATGTACTTTTCTTTTTATTATTATATTTTAACCCTCCTTGGGCATGTGTTGTAAAACAGACTATGTATTGTTCATCATTTGTAATATATTAGTTTATTTTCATTGGACTTCTTTTCTCAGCAACATCAAGCATCTTCCTCGAGGTTTGGAAGTGTCAAAACCAAGAACCAAAACCAGATACCTTGGAAAACAAATAAGCATACTGCATTGCATACTAACTTTTGTTTTGTTTTGTAGGTTTTTGTTATTGTTGTTTCTAACTTTGTTGTGACTTCAGGAAACATTGCTCGTCGCCGAGTGTTCCCTGTCAACCGCGCGCACCGGTACCCGACTCGTAACAACCTTCCCGGTATTCAAATGGAACAAGTACAACAGGATCTGACTGAGGTCAGAAATCAGATGGCCAATGAGTGAGTAGAGATGAGAAACTAGATGTCTTAATTCATGGCAGTGATGACTGGCTTAGCCCAGAGTCAAGAAAGGTTAAGAGAGCTGGTGGAAAGACAAACGCCTGAAGAGCCTCATCTTGGAACAGGAGGAACTAGTAACAATGAACGGGGTCAGCCTCGTATCGATCCACCCGTATTTGGACCTCATCTGGATCCAGAAGTTAATGTCCCGAGAAATGTGCAGGGTAATACTGTTGGGGGAAGAATCTTGCAAGAGGATCCCCAAGAAGAACAGTTTACTGTTATGGGGGATGGAGATGAAGTATATGACTGGAGATTGGACGAAATTGCTGAGAAATTAAGATCTTTGGAGTCACAGAATTCTTTGGGCTTTGACGTGATGGATATGGGGCTAGTGGATGGGGTGAGAATCCCCCACAAATTCAAAACCCATGATTTGAAAAGTACAATGGTACCTCCTATCCTCGCACTCACCTGCAGTCTTTCCTGGGAAGACTCAAAGCGTATACTATGGATGAAAAGCTGTGGATGTTCTACTTTGAAGACAGTCTGACTGGGGCTTCAAGAGAGTGGTATTCACACTTGTCTAGGGCCACCATAAGATGCTGGAAAGATTTGGCTGAGGCTTTCATCCGTCAATATCAATACAACCTGGACATGGCTCCCAACAGGACCCTCCTAATGGGAATGTCTCAGTCTTCTAGAGAGAGCTTCAGGGAATATGCCCAAAGGTGAAGACAGCTTACTCCTGCTGTCCAACCACCCATGTCAGAGAGGGAAATGGCTGACATGTTCATGAATACATTGCAAGGGACCTATATTGATAGATTGGCTGCCTTCTCCTCTACCAGTTTTGCTGATGTGGTCATAGCTGGTGAGAGGATTGAAAGCCTCTTAAAGATGGGCAGAATTTCTAACATTGGTGCAAGTTCGTCCAGCAATCCTAGAAAGCCTTTTGTGGGACCCCGAAGGGCCGGTGAGACAAACTCCATTCATGCAAGCAGGGGCAGGCCTCAGTATGTTCACCGGTCAGTGGCAGCAGTTACCATCCCAGCTCCAATTCCACAACAGTCATCATATCCTCAACAACAACAACCACAGTATCAACAACAAGTTCATTATCCGCAACAGAGAACCTACAACAACATCAATAACAACCAACAACAGCGTCCCTTTCAACAAAGACCATCACAGGCAAACAGGGTGATCGACCCAATCCCAATGCCGTATGTTGCACTCTTGCCACAACTCCTGAAGCTCAACCTAGTTGAGTTAAGGACATTGGCACCTCCAGATCCTCTTAATTTGCCAAAGAACTATGATGCCAATGCCAGGTGTGCATTCCACTCAAATGCACCGGGGCATAATACTGAAAAATGCAGGGCCTTACAGATGAAAGTCCAAGACTTGGTGGACTCAAAAGCTCACAACTTTGCACCTCCTCCGAATGTCACAAGGAATCCAATGCCTAGTCACAACAGGCCTAAGATTAATGCTATTGAGGAAGGCAAACTATCCACCTTAATCACCAGTGTTGCACAAATTCGAACACCTTTGGTTGAAATCAAAGCTCAGCTTTTAGAATGCCAAGTGTTCCCCGGGTGTGAGCTCGGCTGTGGGTATTGCAATATTGCAGTCAATGGGTGTGAAAGGATGAGAAACGGCATAGATGGCCTTATTAAGGATGGTGTTCTTCAGATTACGACAACAGCGCCTACAACTCCAACAATTCCTTCACCAACGATCACAGATACTCCTACAATGTCAGCAACCATTGTTCCAACGGATTCTACTACAACTCCAACAACTGCTCAATCGATCACTTCAACGGATACAAGTTCAGTCACCATTCCTACTACAACTTCAACCCCCATCCAGTCAACAGTACCTTCTACAACATCGGCAGCAATTAATGAAAGTGTCTCAACGGTTACAATATACTACGATCTCGCAAATGTTCCTACCAACAATTCACAACAAAATGTTACTCCTGTCAGAGCACCAGTCACCATATACTATGATCCACACACCATTGTGGTCCCTTCTACAGCTGTTATCAGTCCAGTCACCATCACAGTGCCTGGGCCAGTTCCTTACAAAAGCAGTAATGCCATCCCTTGGCATTATGGCTCAGATCTGTACTGCGAGGGGCAGAAAATCACTTTAGAATCATCAACTTCTTCGCCACAGATAAACAATGTGGGGGGAGGCGGAGGCTTCACTAGAAGCGGACGTCTCTTTGCCTCGCAAATTCCAAGACCCATTGCCGAAGCAGAAGCTGCTGCTAAGGCAAAAGGGAAGAGCATGGTGCAAGAAGAACAAGTTTCTAAAGAAGCTTTAAAGACTCCTTT
The DNA here is from genome assembly GCA_963966055.1 of Lathyrus aphaca. Lineage (NCBI taxonomy): Eukaryota > Viridiplantae > Streptophyta > Magnoliopsida > Fabales > Fabaceae > Lathyrus > Lathyrus aphaca. The sequence continues at coordinate 176,769,520 of OZ014522.1, forward strand.
TGATCAAGAAGTTGATGAATTCATGAGAATCATAAAGAAAAGTGATTATAAGGTGGTATACCAGCTTCACCAAACACCTTCCAAAATCTCCATACTATCGTTGCTAATGTGCTCCGAGGCTCATCGGAACGCACTATTGAAAGTCCTGCATGCAGCTTATGTGCCGGAGGAGATTACCGTCAATCAGTTAGAGGCTGTGGTTGGAAATGTTAACGCTAGTCATGGACTAGGATTTACGAACACTGATCTGACAATAGAAGGTCGCAATCACAACAAGGCTTTGCATATTACCTTGGAGTGTAAGGGTGCAGTTCTTTCTCACGTACTGGTGGATACAGGGTCATCCCTCAATGTCCTGCCCAAGAAAACCCTTGTGAAGCTGGAGTATGATGGATTGGCACTACGCCCAAGTAACTTGGTAGTGAGAGCCTTTGACGGTTCTAAAAGATCAGTTCTGGGAGAGATAGAATTACCAATAATGATTGGCCCACAGGTTTTCAAAACGACCTTTTTTGTGATGGATATACAGCCTGCCTACAGCTGTCTATTGGGTAGACCATGGATACACGTCGCTGGCGCCGTGACGTCAACCCTTCACCAGAAGTTAAAATTCGAGTGGGAGGGCCAAGTCATTACCATTTGTGGGGAAGAGGATATCTTCGTTATCCAGCTGGCTACTTTCAAATACATTGAAATGGATGGGGAGATCCATGAAACCATGAGCCAAGGGTTTGAGGCCCTTAATATTAATGAAACATCTGCTGTGCTTGGGACCTCCATCACATCATATAAGCAAGCCCAGAAGGTTGTTGAGGAAGGTACCGCCCAAGGTTGGGGCAAGTTGCTGCCCGTGGAGAAGAAAGAAGACCGATTTGGGTTGGGTTACAGACCAACTCGACAAGATCAATCAGAGGCTGCAAAGGAGCCCAAGTTTGTCAGCGGGGGGATGCTCACCCCGGATGCTGTGAATAGCTTGGAAGATGAGTCAGAAGACGAGCGCAACCTGGAGAGCTGGATACGTCCAAAGACCCCGAGGAGCCATGTCTCAAACTGGTCTTCCCAGGAAATTATAAGGGTTACTCATGCAGAGTAATTATTATTTCCTGTATTTTGAAGCATGCATTAAGTCCTGCATCTTGCCCAAGATGTCAGGACTCATTTTGTAATCGGGCCATCTTGTGTTTTGTGCAAAGATCAATTAATGAATATCAGGACATCTTTTGCAAATGAGTCTTTTCTTTTTTGCTCACTGTTTTTCATTTTTCATTTTTTGTAGAAAAATAAAATGGCAATGCTTTTCAAAATAAATAACTTCATTTTCACTTTTTCTAAATAAGATAAAACTGATCACTAAAATGAACAAATCTAAACCCTTGCAGAAAGTGCCCTCCAGACTGCACCGACAACGACACTGCTATGACTTCGTATGACTTTGACAATTTGATTAATCAAGCCGATGAAGGGGTTGAAGAAGATTTTGAGCTACCTGAAGAGCTAGCCAGGTTGTTGAGACAAGAGGAGAAGGTTATCACTTTTCATCAGGAGGAGGTTGAGACGGTTAATCTTGGTACATAAGAAGACTTGAAAGAAGTTAAGATCGGGGCCTGCCTGCAAGATTCAGTGAAAGAGCAACTGATTGACATGCTTCGGGAGTATGTGGATGTTTTTGCTTGGTCTTATCAGGATATGCCAGGGTTGGACATCGACATTGTTATGCACAAGCTGCCTCTGAAAGAAGACTGTCCGCCAGTAAAACAGAAGTTGCGCCGTACTCGCCCAGATATGGCAATGAAAATAAAAGAAGAGGTACAAAAGCAGTGGGACGCCGGTTTCCTTGCTTTGACTAGCTATCCACCGTGGGTTGCTAATATTGTACCTGTGCCTAAGAAAGATGGCAAGGTGAGAATGTGTGTGGATTACCGGGACCTGAACAGAGCCAGCCCGAAAGACGATTTCCCTTTACCTCACATTGATGTATTGGTCGACAATACGGCTCAGTTCTCGGTGTTCTCCTTCATGGATGGATTTTCAGGATATAATCAAATCAAAATGTCACCTGAAGACATGGAGAAGACAACTTTCATCACACCCTAGGGCACGTTCATTTTCCATGTTATGCATTCATTCCATTTCATAAACTTTCATGAACTTTCATGGTTCAAAACATGCTTCATTTGCATTCTTATCCTTGTATGATCATCCACAACTCTTGACATGTGTTTTCTTTATCTCTTAGCATCATTAACATCATGTTTATGCTTCTGACTTTGGCTTTAATCTTTGCATTTCATCTCATTTTCATTTACATTTCACTTCCTTTGCTAACTTTTCAGGTGGTAAGTGTTGAGAAGTGAATTTGCCTTCACTTCTCATAATCTTTTCTCATCTCTCTTTGTGCATCCTTGCTGCATTTTACTTTTGTATTAGAGTGAGCTTGCTAATTCATGTTCTCTCCTCACTTTATTTCTTCAAGCAACTTATCTTCTTAAGTGAAGTAAGTTGTCTTGCTTCTTGCTTCTCCTTCCTTTCATTTGCTTCTTCCATGGTGGCTCTCTTGAAGATATTCTTTCAAGCCTCAAGAACCCTTGGAACACCCAAGTATGATCACAATTAGGGTTTGATTAGTCCCCCATTAGTTTCAGCTTTGTGTCATCTTTGTGTCTTCTCTTCTCATCTCATAATCAAGGACTGAACCTTAAAGGTTTTAAGGCTTTGTGATTAGGCTTATGCCTGCATCCTTCTATTAGGATGGAGTGTATAACTTTAATCCTAATTGTTAAACCCTTAATGTGTTTAAATCCTTTAATCAATCCATCTAATAATCACTAAGACAATAAGCTTGTAACTTGGGCCTTGCATTAGGGTCCTAATTCTTCCTTAATTGGTTAAGAAGGACTAACCCTAGTGTTAATGGACAAGTCCCCCTCAAGTTGTCTTACAAACCATAAAAATCATTTCTTAATCTTACCATTAACTAAAATCCACTCTAATAAAGGTTTTGTTTTGTCATGAGGTTAATCCCTAATCATGGATTAAGTTGAGGAGCCTTTCTCAGCTTAAATGTTCTCATCTATTATCCTTCTATTAGGATGGTGTAATGAGTCCATTAAATCCTTGATTATGGCTTAAACTCATTACTTAACACTAAACAAAAACAACAAAAACATCTAAATAATTGCAAGTAGGTTAATGATCTTAATCCTACATCATGGTGATTAAGTGTGAGGTGTTTACTTCATACTTAAGGTATTCTCATTACCCCTAATCAGAGGGAGGATGTGATGAGTTTACTAACCCTTGGTTTAGGCTTAAGCTCATTTTCTTATGACAAACACAAAAATCAATAAAAGATTGAAAAAACAAAAAACAAACAATAATCGTCTCCTCTGGGATTCTTTTCTCACCTCATTCACTCACAAACGAGAACTTGCTTCTTCCGTCTAATGCAAGACAGTTTGCACCTGAGCCGGATAGGTCATACACTTGAGCATAGACAAGCAAGCAGTTCACAAGTCAATTTTTCTTTCAGTCTCTTTGAGTCGAACTACGATGTTCTGACTTCCTCATTGCACGAGAGGATACGTAGGCATAACTTAAAGGTTATCGAACAAAAGCCTCTGTACATCCCCCCTCCTTCCAGCATTATTCTTTAAGCCTCATAGTCTTGAGCTTCACATTCTTTCCTTACACTGACACTCTTTCATCTCACTTCACATTTCCTTTTGCACTGACACTTGCATTCTTTTCCAGCTTTTGCACACAAATAGCATTGACACTACCCCTTTAAAACACAAATCTTTCAAGCGTGGATCCCGTCGAGTACGACGGACAATCTGGGTGCTAATACCTTCCCAGGTTGTAACCAACCCCCTTTCTCAGTTTCTCTGGTTCGCGACCGTCTTTTCCATATCTTCTTAGGTTTATGCAGCATTACCTTTCCTTCGGGATAAAAATGCCTAGCTGGCGACTCTTTTCATTCTTTCCCTTTCGCCGACCGTTCACGTCTGTACCCCTTCTGACCAGGTGTCATTTGGTGGGAGCGACAAACATGGAAATCCGAGAATGGGAATCGGAAGGAAAGTGATCACAACATCCGAGTATAGCAATCAGATATAATGTGAGTCACAACATTCAGGAACAAAACTGAATGAAATGGGAAAAAGTCCGGGACAGTACATCAAATCAATGATGACTTCGCTATGGACATCCGAGAATAGCAATCGGAAGGAAAGTGATCACAACATCCAAGAATAACAATCGGATAAAATATGAATCACAATATTCAGGAACAAAACTGAATGAGATGGGAAAAAGTCTAGGACAGTACATCAAATCAATGATTACTTCGCTATGGACATCCGAGAATAGCAGTCGGATAAAAGAGGTGTAATAATCTGAGAAGAACAACAAGTAGGTGAAGAAAAGGTTCTGGAGAGGCAAAGATAAATGCCAAGTAAGTTGGACTTTGATCACAAGGTAAGATGTTGAAAACAATAGGACCTCGAGAAACGCATAATGAGGACTAACACACTAAAAAATGCAAACATTTTTGAAAATGGGGAATAACACACCCAAGAAAACGCATAATGAGGAATAACACACTCAAATATGCCAAGATATAGGAAAATGGGGAATAACACACCTAATAGTATAACATGAGAGAAAATGCTGACAACCAGTTTAGACTCTTAGAGGAGTGGAAATATGGAAGACTGATTCCTCAACACGGAGATCACTACCATTCTGCTCAGAGATTAGAGGTTCTATTGTTCTTGAACAAATCTCGGTCACACCAGTAAACTGTATCAACTTGAAAATCTTTTGCGAAAAGTCAAGAAATGCTGCTTGGAGATTCTTGAAGAAGATTTCCCCAAGTTCAATGTCTGATGAAGGTAAACTGATAATGGATTCAGTTCTTGACTACTGTCGGAGAAAATATGATCAAATCTTGAAGTGACTGTTGAGAAGAATAAATTGATCATGGCTTCAGTTCATGAAATGAATGTTGAGAAGATAAATCCAGTATGAATCTTGAAAAGATCGTCTGATAACCAAATCTGAGAACAACTTGCACTGAACAACAACTCTTTTGAACCACGACCCGGGAAGAACTTGCCCCTTGGTAGGATTACTGACCAGGTTTCTCAACTGCTTGAATATTCTTTGATGAGGGAAGTTTATTTGCAAATAAAAAGTGTTTGTACAAACTTGGTAATTTTAATGCAAAGTTCATGCAAAATTTTGAAATCAAAAATCAGTTTTTGAATGAAATTTATTGATGAAAAGTAAATGAAAACATTGTCAAAACATGACGGTTAAGACAAAATGAGAGATAAAGCAAAAGTAAGAAACAAATGATTGGTAAAAAACTTGGGAGTCAGTTTACGCAACCTTGCTGTAGTATGCTTTTCAAAAGAAACCTGGATTCAATTAGGACTTTTGAAGGTTGTAACGTGGTTTGGTTCACAGTTTATGAAACAAAGGATATAGGCTCAAATTTTATTTTGTACCCAACCCAACTTCGTGATGAACTCCAGTCCTACATTCAATTAATTCAGCCTATGCATTCAAGTTCCAAGAAATTTTGGATTGCACAGATGAAGATGGTTCATAAGCCAAGGGTTTTGAGATAGCAGTCACATCTCCCCTTTTGTTTTTTATTTATTTCTGGTGAGGACTTTGGTCCACTCATCTTATTTTTGCTGAGGATTTTGATGACCTTTTGACAAATCTTTCTTTTTATTATCCCTAACTTTTTCCTGTACTGTGTCATTTCAACTTACAGCCGGCGGGATGCCCAGGTTTTTTTTGCCTAAGTCTCCTTCATAGGTTTTGACTTAGCGGGCTTTAATTTTTTTCATCATTTTTTTTAATATCATTTTTTTGGAAGATAGTGACTGTCTGGCTTAATGATTACGATGAACCATCATTGGCTTTTGAATTGATAGACATCTTCAACACTTCTTGATGTGTGTGAAGGAAAGCTTGAGATTGTAACCTTTATTGAAATGTGTCTTGAATGATTCTCTTGTACTTTTAATGCACATTCTAATTAATTGAGAACTACCCATCCCTGAGTTAAAATTGAGAGTTTTTTCGAATAGAAAGAAACTCAAACTTCAAGGCTCAAAGGGGTTAACAAGGGATTAACTTCCTTATTTCTCCAGTGTTTGGGATTTGAAACAATGTATGTATATCATCAGACAAGTCTCAATTTAAAGCATACTAACAACAATTATGGGTATCTCATTTTCATCATCCTCCCTCCAATCATTGTAAAAGCTTGAAAAAGAAAATGATCTTGAAATATAAAGCATAAAGATGCAAATAATAAATGAAATTGAATCAAAACAAAGCAATGCTCATTTCATTAAAATCAACATGAAAGTACAAATAGAGTTTAAAAGCAAACAAGTCAATACAATTGAAGAAAATTGCAAACATAAAGAAACAATGGCCTATTGATCCATCAACAACAAGGATGAGCTGTCCTGTCTGAGATTCTGGCCTTGAAGATAATCTGACTATTGAAGTTGTCTGAAGATTCACTTCTCATGCTTCGGTAAAGGATTGTTGACAACATTAGGATTCATATCATGAAAGGAAAGAATGTTTTTCCTGATAAGTTCTTGCACTTTAGCCTTCAGTGCAAAGCAATGTTCCAAGTCGTGACCAGTTCCACCTTGATGAAACTCACAGTGAAGATCCGATCTATAGCCAACTGGAAGAGGATCTGGAACAACAGGCGGAGGCCTAGTAGTAATCATTCCACTCTTAATCAAAGAAGAATACAAATCAGTGTAAGTCATCGGGATAGGGTCAAAGTTTGGCCTATTACGATACTGATTTTGTCTGGCAATAGGATGGGGAGCCTGAGCTTGAGCTCAAATTTGAACTTGAGCTGGTTGCGCTTTGACAACATGAGCAAATACAGCTACATATGGTTGAACATATCGTTGTTACGGGCGATAAGGCTTCCTCTTAGTTGAAATAACATAAGCATCACCATCTCTTCTCTTTTGAAAGTTCCCATGAGACTTTCTTACAGCATTGGAAGATTTAGCATTGGTAATCTTACCCTTTTTGATACCTTCTTCTAGTATTTCTCTAATAATGACTAGGTCAAAAAAACCAGATGAAACACTTCCTACCATTTTCTCCCAAAAGAACGGTTGAAGAGTGTCCATGAACAAACCAGTTAATTCTTTCTCGGGCAAAGGTGGCTCCACCTGAGCAGCTAACTCCCTCCAGCGCTAAGCGTATTCTTTGAACGATTCTTTCTCTTTCTGTGACATGTTTTGAAGTTGACGAAGGTCGGGCGCCATGTCCAGATTGTACTTATACTGTCTTACGAAAGCATAAGATAAATCCTTCCAGCTTCGGATGTGACTCTTCTCAAGTCCTACATACCACTTCATAGAAGCACCACTCATACTATCTTGAAAACAATGAATACGTAGCTTGTCATCCTTGGCATGTGCATCCATTTTGCGATAATGCATCAGCAGATGAATCTTTGGACAAGTATACCCATTGTATTTCTCGAATACATGAACTTTGAACTTATCAGGAAAAACTAGGTCAGGGACCAAACACATGTCTATCGCAGTAGCACCAAAGACATCTTTTCCTTCTAAACCTTTTACCCTCTTCTTAAGAGTCAGAAATTGCTCTCTGACTTTATCCATGTATCCAGGTTCACCCTGACTTTTAACTTGTGAACCAACAACCTGGTACAAAAAAGGGGAATTCTGATAAGTAGTTTGAGCAGTAGTGTGCACAAAAGGTTGAGGTTCGACAAAAGTCGGAGCTGAAAAGACTAGCACAACAGATGGACCAACCATTTGAGAAGTAGCAGAAACTGGCACATAATCCGGAGGTAACCCAAATTCTGTCCAAGTAGAAACCGGTTGCTGAATCACAGGAGGATCAAAAACAGCAGTTGAAACTTCATAAATCACAGTCCTCTGAGGTGGTTCACCTCGAGCAATCAGAACTTGCATCATTTCAGTGAGCTTGGTCATACTAGTTTTCAGCTCGTCAATATCCATTCGGACTTCCAGGTTATGTTGTTCTTGGTTTTCCATTCTCAATCTGACAGCTTTCAATCTGTTAGCAGCTCTAGTACCATATCTGTGGTGAGGAGACATCTTGACGGATCAACAGACAACTGAAGAAGGAAACAACCGGGATGAGTTCCCACACAACTCGGATGAATGCAAGAATATGCGAGGATGCAATGATATGCAATGTTCACTTCCATTTTCAAGGAAATAACTCGATTATTGCAAACAATGTCAACATCGAGAATACGGTCATGAAAAATCTTGACAAAAAGGAATATTTACTTTTTTCCAATATTTGCAATAATCAGAATTGTTTTCCTTGAGAAATGGTTGTGATGATGATCATGATGAATATGTAGATGCAACAAACACAAACAAGATCACGCAAAGCACACAGGTTCAAAGGTTCGGATCACGAGCATGGAGTCAAAGGATAAGAACCACAACCCACAAAGGCATGTACTAAGGTTTGTCTTCATTGTACCTGCAAAAAACCAAAAGGGTGCTAACAGAGTTACTAACAGAGGTAGTACCACAACCCCAACTGATAACATTCTTAAAATAGACCTCGTCCGAGTGTAGTATCGCGTGACAACCATCTTAGGTTTAAACTCGGATGGTTTCTGCACTACGTTCCTAAATTGGCTTGGATGGGTTAAGGGTTCTACGGTCCTCAGTATGATTAGCTCAAGGTCGGAAAATAATGCTACGTATGATTACTCATCATGACATTGATAATCCAAGATGTAAACACCCCAAATTTTCCCTCACTAAGTTCACACCATGTCTTGTGATCTTTCATTTTTGCATAAGTTTAAGCATATCATCTCATATTGCATTTTTTGTTTCACTGCATTAGTTCAAGTTCATCTGCATCTAGGGTTTGTGATCTGAGCAATCCAAGGATCCATCTGAGCCACTCCAAAGGTATCCAATCATTCCAAGAGGGTCCATGTGTTTTCTATCATCATATTATATCCTTCAAAGATCAAGGAAGTCAAGAAATCACAAGAACTTGGAAAGCATGGAAGCAGAGCTAGGGTTTCACTGCACAGATGACATGAAATTAGGGTTTTGTTTTCAGAGGCCATAACTCAATTTTTTTGGACATTCTTGTTTCTAATAGTCTCAATATGTTATAAGGATCATATGTACCAAGTTTGATGAAGAAAATCATTGTGGAAGTCATCTATTCACTGGGAAACTTCTTAAGCAAGTCAGAGCAAAATCAGGGCATCTGAGGCCCCCAACAATGGAACCAAAGTGGATTTTTCATCAAATTGAAGTTACATGATCTTTATTTGATCATTGAAGTGCTTGGAAGTTCACAAAATTGAAGAAATTTGAGCTAAACCAAAAGTTGCCAAAAATGGAAATGACTTGTAATTGAAACTTTCCATTTTGGGAAAGTTTTTCAATCTCCTCTTTCTCAACCAAAAATGCTTCAAATGAAAAATTGTTGGTCATGAAAGTTGTAGATTGGATCATTCCCTTTTCCAAAAGTACAAGAACAAGTTCTAATTCATTATGGAACTCAAGTTATGGCTTTGCAAAGTTGGCAAAAATCCTATAATTTTCACTTTCACACCAAAGAGGATTTTTTGCAATTTCACAAACCAAGTCATTTTGTGACCTCTAATCACTCTCTAAGAATCATATAAACATAATACATTGCATTGTGACCAAAATTGCCCAAGTAATCACAAGTTTCCATGCCTTGCACTTCAAGATTTCTCAAAGGGGGAAAATCACATAACACTTGCAAAACCTATGAGATCTTTGCTTCTAAGCCATCCAGCTGCATAATCTCAATCCCATGGCTCTCCTTGATCAATGCTGAGGCCAGACATGCCCTTGAACAACCCCTGCCATAGCCCATACCTCAAGTACACATTATGTTGACATTTTGGCAACTTGCCCATACCAATCACCACAGGCCACCACCCACTTTCTGACCTATCAAACAATGTTATGTGGACTCAAAGCAATCTATTTCACATAAATTTGGAGCTCATATCATCCCATAGGCCAAGTTTCTCAAAATCACCCCAAAACTTCAAGCTTTCGATTCTCTCTGTCCAGCCACAAAAACTCCAAACAAACTTCACCATTCAACTCACCATCATCATTAGAACATTTCTCAACCATTACCAAGCCCTAAAAGCCAGCCAAACACAAACACGATTTCAGACCAGTTGAGGTGCAACCACTCAATCCAGCCATTCTAAACTCCATTAAAGCATTGCAACATCATCAAGAGGTCAAGTGAGGTGGATTTGCACAAAAGAAAAGGTCCAAAAGCTCCAGAAGAGAAAGTTTCAGTTCAGGTAGCCACCTTCAAATGTTTTTCCAGAACTTCTCTTTTATGTTATAAAATGATTCTATGTCAGTTCAGAATGTCATGAAATGATTTGTTTCGAAAATGGTTGAGTCTTAAGCATTTCACAAGCTTCTGAAATTTTTGTTTGATTTTCTGTTTTGCTTTGATTTTCTGATTTTCTGGAGAGTTTGATGTGTTTCTATGGAGTTTTGATAGAGATAGGCAAGAGGAGTGGCCAAAGAAGATGACTGGAGCTAGCTCCGGTCACCTGAAAATAATTAGGGTTAGTGATTAGGGTTAATTAGACAGGTTTAAATCTGGACCTTTGGATCTTAGTTCCCACGCGCATGAAAGGCTCATATCCTTTCACTCAACCCTAATTTTTAATTAATTAAGTTAATTAATTCATTTAGCCAGATTCAGTCCCAGCCCCACATCTGCGCGCGCAGTCAAAGCAAGTTCAAACCCAGACCATTGGATCAGTTGACTTCCCCTTATTTTAATTTTTATTTCATTTTAATCCCATTTTCTTTGTCATTTTATTTAAAATACTTAGAAAAATCATAAAAATATTTCCTTCTGCATTTTAATTTAAAATATTTTTCTTCACCCAAAAACATTTTTATTTTTATTTTTTGCATTTAAAAATCATTTAAAAATATTTAAATGTTTATTTTAATTAATTAATGGAAATTAATTAATTAAAATACCATTTAGGTTTCTAAAAATTCCAAAAAAATTCACATTACATCTTAGGACATTTAGAAACATTGTCAAACCATTCATACAAATTTAGTTTTGGTTTTAATCCAACTTTGACATTTTTCTTGAATTTAGGGTTCATAAAATTGCCTTTTTGGAACCCTAACTTTGAAAATTCTTTTCTGCCTTTCCATGAAGGTTTTGACAATGATTCTTTTTGCATTGTTTTCCATATAGCATTTAGTTTCTAGGATATTTTTTTCATGAATTTATCTTTCATTTTCAAATTTATTTGCATTTGTTCTCTTAAGGTACCCTAAAACCCTAGCAAAACTAGAAAAATCACAACTCCTTTTAGGTTAAGAGTTAGACCTTCTCCTTTGGGGTGTGATATCATATGGGGTTAGGGTTTGTTTGAGCTCATTTCTAATTTTTTATCATGTGATTTGCTTCTGTTTTGATCATTTGCATCTCATCCTTTCATGTAACCCTAATCTTGCATCCATACTTGCATCTTACATTGCATTGCATGAACATATGAACTTGCCATGACATTATAAGCACTTGTATGCCATCTTAGATATCTTAAGACATTGCTTGAACATTTCGTGGTCATTTCTTCATACATTTTCTATGCTTTGCATCCATTTCATTTCATAAACATACATGTGTTTTCATACTTCAAAGCATGCCTCATTTGCATCCAATCTCTTGTATGAACATTCATAGTACTTGGCATGCCTTTGCATCATGTCATAGAACCATTTGAATCGTGTGTTTGCTTCTGGTTTTGGTTTTTACCTTTGCATATGTTTCATTTTCATTTCATTTCTCTCCTTATGCTAACATTTTCAGGTGGTAAGTGATTTGAGAAGTGAATTTTCCTTCACTTCTCATTTCTCTTCATCTTTTCCATATGCATCCTTGCTGCATTTTTCTTTGTCTTAGGGTGAGCTTGCTCATTCATGTTCATCTCTCATTTTTTTTCTCCAAGTTACTTATCTTCTTCTGTGAAGTAAGTAACGTATTCATCTGTTTCTTCCTTCTTTCTTCTGCTTCTTCCATTGATGGCTTCTCTGAAGATCTTTCTCAAGTCTTACAAACCATAGGAACATCCAAGCATGACAATAATTAGGATTGTGATTAGTCCCCCTTTAGCTTTTACCTTTGTGTCTTCTTTGTGTCTTTCTTCTCTCACCTCATCATTAGAGACTAAACCTTTAAGGTTTTAAGACTTTGTAATTAGGGTTATGCCTGCATCCTTCTCTTAGGATGGAGTGTATAACTTTAATCCTAAGTATTAAACCCTTAATTTGTTTAAACTTCTTAACCAATCCATCTTAATAATCACCAAGACATTAACTTGTAACTTGGGCCTTACATTAGGGTTCTAATTCTTCCATTATTGGTTAAGAAGGACTAACCCTAGTGTTTAATGGACAAGTCCCCCTCAAGTTGTCTTACAAACTTAAAACTCACTTCTTAATCTCATCTCTAATTAAAATCTATGTAATAAAGGTTTGTTTTGTCATGAAGTTAATCCCTAATCATGGATTAAGTTGAGGTATCTTCCTCAGCTTAAGTGTGCTCATCTATTATCCTTCTATTAGGATGGTGTAATGGGTTCACTAATCCTTGATTATGGCTTAAACTCATTACTTAACACTAAACAAAAACTCAAAAAAATCTAAATAATCACAATTAGGTTAATGATCTTAATCCTATATCATCATGGTAATTAAGTTGAGATGTTTATCTCATACTTAAGGTATTCTCATTATCCCTAATCAAAGGGAGGATATGATGAGTTTGCTAACCCTTGGTTTAGGCTTAAGCTCGTTAACTTATGGCAAACACAAAAACAATAAAAGATTGAAAACACAAAAACAAACAATAATCGTCTCCTCCGGGATTCTTTTCTCATCATTTTCACTCACAAACGAGAACTCGCTTCTTCCGTCTAGTGCAAGAAAGTTAGCACTCGAGCCAGACTGACTTCCTCATTGCACGAGAGGATACGTAGGCATAACTTAACTGTTATCTAACAAAAGTCTTTGTGTCTTCCCCCTCTTTCAGCATTCTTTTTAAGCCTCATTCCTGAGCACCTCACTTCATTTTCTTGCACTGACACTTGTATATTCTTTTCCAGCTTTTGCATACATATAGCACAAACACTATCCCTTTAAACACAAACTTTCAAGCATGGATCCCGTCGAGTACGACGGACAATCTGGGTGCTAATACCTTCCCAGGTTGTAACTAACCCCCTTTCTCAGTTTCTCTGGTTCGCAACCGTCTTATCCATCTTTTTTCTAGGTTTATGCAGCATTACCTTTCCTTCGGGATAAAAATGCCTAGCTGGCGACTCTTCTCAGTTCACCTTCATTTTCTCCTTTCACCGACCGTTCGCGCTTGTACCATGATGCAAATCTTCGGGAGCGACAGCTTGGCGACTCTGCTGGGGACCCTTATATTGCAACCAGGGCTTCTGGTTCTTTTTGTGGGTTCCTCCTAGCGCTTGTTTGATTTGTGTTTACAGGGGTGTTATGTGCTACTTGTGCTTATTTATTTGCTTTATTTATTCCTTTCTGTACAGCTTTATTTACTGCTTTCATTTACAGTTTTTATGCATTTCATACTGTCATTATCATATGCTGGATCTGCTGTTATCTTGGTGGGTGGGGATCATTGAGTGATTAAGGTCCTATACCTGGGACCTGAGTGACACATAGGCTAGAGTGGTTTCATATTCTTTCCCATTCCATTTCGGTCTAGTGCGGGAATATGAAACACGGTTCAAACATTTGTTACACAGTGGGGCACCTTTTGCTATAAGGTGATGCCATTTGGTTTGAAGAATGCAGAGGCAACATATCAGCGTGCTATGGTGGCTTTGTTTCATGATATGATTCATCATGAGATAGAGGTATATGTGGATGATATGATAGCCAGATCTCAGAATGAAGAGCAACATCTTGATCATCTGCACAAGTTGTTTGAGAGGTTGAAAAAATACAAGTTGAGATTGAATCCAAACAAGTGTACTTTTGGAGTTAGATTTGGAAAGCTCTTGGGTTTCATTGTCAGTGGAAAAGGTATTGAAGTGGATCCTGCAAAAGTAAAAGCTATACGAGAAATGCCAGCTCCCCGTACTGAGAAGGAGGTTAGAGGTTTCTTGGGACGATTGAATTACATTGCAAGATTTATTTCCCAGTTAACTACCATCTGTGAGCCAATCTTCAAGTTATTGAAGAAAGATCAGGTGATGGAATGGAATGATGAGTGCCAGATTGCCTTTGATGAAATCAAGAGATATCTGCTAGAGCCTCCAATTTTGATGCCACCAGTTGATGGAAGACCCTTGATTATGTACTTAACAGTGTTAGACAACTCAATGGGGTGTGTGTTGGGGCAACATGACGAGTCTGGTCGAAAAGAGCAGGCAATATACTACCTTAGCAAAAAGTTTACCGACTGTGAAACAAGATACTCACTGCTCGAGAAAACTTGCTGCGCTTTGGCATGGGCTGCTCGCCGACTAAGACAGTATATGTTGACTCATACTACCTTATTGATTTCGAAGATGGATCCAATCAAGTACATATTTGAGAAACCTGCTCTCTCCGGAAGAATTGCAAGATGGCAAATGATCTTGACAAAATACGATATACAGTATACTACTCAGAAGGCCATTAAGGGAAGTGTTGTAGCAGATCATTTGGCTCATCAAGCAGTGGATGATTACCAGTCAATGAGTTTTGAGTTCCCTGATGAAGACATTATGATTATTACCAAAGAACCTGGACAATATGACGGACCTGAACAAGGATCCCGATGGACTATGGTTTTTGATGGTGCCTCTAATGCACTTGGTAATGGTGTTGGTGTTGTGATTAGTTCCCCTGAAGGTTGTCATACCCCGATTACTGCCAGACTTTGTTTCTATTGTACCAAAAACATGGCTGAGTATGAGGCATGTATCCTGGGTATTAAAGCTGCTATTGATATGAAGATTCAGTTCCTTGATGTGTATGGAGATTCAGCCCTGGTAGTAAGTCAGATTAAAGGAGATTGGGATACCAAGCATGATAACCTCATTCCTTACAGAGAGCATGTGTTGTCTTTGATCCCACATTTCAAAGAGATTACCTTTGGACATATTCCACGAAGAGAGAATCAGTTGGCAGATGCCTTGGCCACCATGGCATCTATGTTTGAAATCAGTTGGGATGATGAAGCTCCCAAGATTACTATTGATAGATTTGAAAAGCCTGCATACTGCAATGAGATTGACACTGAAGGGGAAGAGGAGAAGCCTTGGTTTCATGAAGTGAAAAGATATCTTGAAGCTCAGGAGTTCCCTGAAGGGGCATCTGTCAAAGATAGGAAGTTCCTGAGAAGGTTTTCTGCTAAGTTCTTTTTGAGTAATGGGATTTTGTACAAGCGCAATCATGACTCAACTATGCTTCGTTGTGTGGATAAGAAGGAAGCTACAGAAATTATGGAAGAGATGCATGATGGGACCTTTGGCACTCATTCTAGTGGTCATACTATGGCAAAGAAGATATTGAGAGCAGGTTACTATTGGTCTACCATGGAAGCTGATTGCTATCAACACTCCAGAACATGTCACAAATGTCAAATTTATGCTGATAAAGTACATATACCTCCATCACCCTTGAATGTGTTGACTGCTCCTTGGCCCTTTGCCATGTGGGGCATTGATATGATTGGTGAGATCAAGCCTACTGCTTCTAATGGGCATCGTTTCATCCTGGTTGCTATTGATTATTTCACGAAGTGGGTGGAGGCAGCTTCATTTGCATCTGTTACCAAGAATGTTGTGGCTCGATTCATTAAGAATAATCTTATATGTAGGTATGGCATCCCTGAAAGGATTATCACTGACAATGGCTCTAATCTGAACAACACTATGATTACTGATCTCTGCACGCAGTTCAAGATTAAGCATCACAACTCTTCTCCGTATCGTCCAAAGATGAATGGGGCAGTTGAAGCTGCTAATAAGAACATTAAGAAGATCGTACAGAAGATGATTGTTACTTACAAGGATTGGCATGAGATGTTACCATTTGCTCTTCATGGTTATCGTACTACAATACGTACTTCAACAGGGGCAACCCCATTCTCCTTAGTCTATGGTATGGAAGCAGTTTTGCCCATTGAAGTTCAGATTCCCTCCTTGAGAATTATGAAGGATGCAGGCTTGGATGAAGATGAGTGGATTCAGACTCGACTGGACCAGATAAATTTGATTGATGAGAAGAGATTAGCAGCAGTTTGTCATGGCCAGATGTACCAGAAACGAATGATCAAAGCTTTTAACAAGAAGGTTAAGCCAAAGGTATATCAGGCTGGTGACTTGGTAATCAAGCGTATCATATTACCACAGGGTGATCCTAGGGGCAAGTGGACTCCAACATATGAAGGACCATTTGTAGTCAAGACAGTGTTCTCAGGAGGTGCCATGATACTGACTACAATGGATGGTGAAGACTTCCCACAGCCTGTAAACGCAGACATAGTTAAAAAATACTACGCATAAAAAGAGACCCGCTAGGTTGACAGGCCTAGGCAAAAATAAGGGCATCCCGGCAAACCAAAAGGGTTTGGGCAAAAATTAGGGATATATATAAAAAGATGTACACCCGGCAAGTCGAAAACCTGAAAAGGCGGCTTGGGCAAAAAAGGGTATCCCGGTGGATTGAAAACCTGAAAGGGCAATCCAGGCAAAAGTTAGGGATTAAAGCGTATGACTATGTCTCGTTTAGATCACCCATGAAACTGCAACCAGTTGTATTACTTAATCAAGCTCGAACAGATAAAGCTCAATCCAATTGTTTCCGTCTCAATAGCAGAAGATGAGATACTTGAAGATAATGGCAATAGTAGAATTGAAACTCAATAGGATTATTTCCCACATAGTTGATTTTCTTTGTTTTGTAAAAACTTTATGGCAAAATCCTCTTACTAGGGTTTATGTCTCCTTGTACAAATTTACCCATGTATGGGTCACTCTTTGATATAAATAAATTCCATCTTTTGAATCCAGATTTACTTTTACCCTATTTACATAAGCGAAACGTCCATTGGTTGTGTTTGAATGTATGTATGTTTTTGAATATGATTGATGTTTACCAAAAATGCATGTATGCTTTTTAATATGATTGATGTTTACCAGAAATGCATGAAAATGCAGTAATAGTATTTACTAAGGACGAACGAGGGAAGGATTGCAACGAAGCTTCACTGGTTCATCTTTACAAAACAGCTACAAACCCTCAGTAGGACAAATCCATCTTCATAAAGTCACATCTCCCCTGGAATTTATATCCATCTCTTTTATCCTCATACGGATATTCGGGAATTTACTTTCCAATAAGGGTACGACGAACGAAGACGGGAGGTTATATCTACCCTACTATCAAACGAAGACGAAGGTTATGTATACCTTACTATCCCCAGCAGACGGGAGGTTATATATACCTTGCTATCCCCAGCAGACGGGAGGTTATCCATACCTTGCTATCCTCAGCATACGGAAGGTTATGTATAATATATTATCAAACAAGACAGGAATAAGTTCCTCATATTCTTCAACAACGAATCGGGATTTATTTTCCCTGGCCAGCAGTTGTTATACGAAGATATCCAGACGCTTCAGGCAGCATCATGTCATACATACATCATTTACATCATACCATACCATACATATCCATAGATACATAATACATTACCTAAGTGCATCATATCATACATGCATACATAATGCATAAAATAATATTATTATACAGAATGCTACCTTGTTTTCAGGTTAATTATCCAGCAAATAAACTTATGATTATCAGGATTGCTTTATCCTCCTGAAAGCATATCATCCATCAGGACTGCTTTATCCTCCTGAAGACTTATCATCTCTCAAGACTGCTTCATCCTCTTGGGAACATATTACTACCTCAGGGTTGCTTTATCCCCCTGACAGCTTCTTTACATCGGGACTGCTTTATCCTCCTGAAAGCTCTTACTATATCAGGATTGCTTCATCCTCCTGAAAACATATTGTCAATACCTCAGGGTTGCTTTATCCCCCTGACAGCTTCTTTACCTCAGGGTTGCTTTATCCCCCTGATAGCTTCTTTACCTTAGGATTGCTTTATTCCCCTGATAGCTTCTTTACCTCAGGGTTGCTTTATTCCCCTGACAGCTTCTTACTACATCAGGATTGCTTCATCTTCCTGAAAACATATTATCTCTACCTCAGGATTGCTTTACCCTCCTGACAGCTTTTTATTACATCAGGACTGCTTCATCCTCCTGAAAGCTTTTATTATACCAGGACTGCTTCATCCTCCTGAAAGCATATTATCTTTACATCAGGATTGCTTTATCCTCTTGAACCCACATTGTCACCTCAGAGCTGCTATCAATATTTCAGGACTGCTTTATCCTCCTGACAACTTCATTACCTCAGGATTGCTTTATCCTCTTGAAATCATATCATTGCCTCAGGACTGCTCCATCCTCCTGACAGCTATCATTATACCTCCCTATTTTGGACTGCTTCATCCTCCAAGACATGTATCTGAAGAATTTTCCTCCAAGTGGCATCTTTAAGCCCACTCAATCATATTCAACTAGCCATCTGTACCACTTTATGCACTAGTGAGTGCAAATTTTTGGGCTTTTGTGTTCAATCCCCTTCAACCTTCCAGGTCACGACTGGCAAATATACCAATCTAACCCCTCAGGTTTCAGAAAATTGAACAGGGGCAGCTGTTGCACCCCAAAATTTGCCCTCACAATACAAGACTTTGTGTTCTAAGAAGGTTCACAAGGTTCACAAGTTTCCCAACACTTACAAGACCTTTCATGAGGTTCATGAAGTCTACAAGTTACTTTATGAAGGTTCACAAGGTTCACAAGTTCCACAATGCTTTCAAGACCTTTTATGAGGTTCATGGAGTCTACAAGTCACTTCTTGAAGGTTCACAAGGTTCACAAGCTTCTCAAACATTTTTAAGACCTTTCATGAGATTCATGAAGTCTACAAGTCACTTCTTGAAGGTTCACAAGGTTCACAAGCTTCTCAACATTTACAAGAACTTTCATGAGGTTCATGAAGTATACAAGTCATTTCATGAAGGTTCACAAGGTTCACAATACCTCCCATGAGTATCACAAGACATTTCACAAGGTTCCCAAGGTTCACAAAGTTCACAATTGGTCAGAAGAGTTGACAATTCCCTCAGACAATGCACCTCCTAAGCAGTGCATCCAAAACTAGGGTTTTGACTTTAATCAGGCTAAATGGACATCCAAGACTTCAAGTGAGCTTCATAAAATCTTATATATGTTTAAGAACCCTCATGACAAGTTTCAAGACTTTTCTCAGAAGTTTACTCAGTCAGATGATCAGATAAGTCAAAATCAGTCAATGCAGTTAAAAAGTCAAACTGAGGTCAACTGTGGTCAAACCAAAGTCAAACTTCATGATTTTTTGCCAACATCAAGTATATGAAGTAAAATTCATCATTTGATCAAGGGTTGATCATGATTCATCAAGGAGATTCCAGATCATCAAGAATCAGGAGTTTCTAAATTAGGGTTTCCTCAGTAAAAGTCAACTGAACTTTGACCAGCCATAACTTTCACATACTTCATCACCAAGTCTCCACTCAAAGCTCATTTTGAAGGAAATTGAATTCTCTACAACTTTGTGTCTCACAAGCCAAGCCCAAAAATGCTTCATTTGGAAGGTATGAGCTAAGACATTATAGGTCCTTTTGAAAGTCAACAAAAAGTCAACAACTTCAAAAGGGCATAACTTGAGATTGGTAAATGATATGGACATGAAACCAGTGGGGTTGGTTAGAGGACTCTTCAAGCTTTCCAAAATGTCCAAGAACACCCTCATAGCATTAAAATTGAAGGATATGTGCCCTTGCAAAGTTGGGAAATTTTGAGTTGGTTTATGATGAAAAAGGAGGTCTAAAACCAATTTCTTCCAAATGGGCTTGCCAAATGATGACCCAATCCATACATTGACTTCATGCACGACCCAAACCATTAAAAATCATAATTTTTATTATTTTATTTTTATTTATTTTGATTTAATTCATTAAAAATCATTTTAAATAAAAATAAAATATGAAAATGTAATATTTGATGGAGATTGAGTTTCTAGAAAGTCTTAAATGTTGATTGGAATTGAAGAGGAATGAAATCATAAGATTTGTCCAAAAATAGTAAGCCATCATACAAGAATATTTGATTTTCAAGGCATGATCAACTTGGATCTTTTCATATCAATTCTTCCACACAACCATTCAATTTTATGACCTAAATTCAATCACCTATAAGTACATAACTCATTGCAATCACAAGAAAAACGAATTCTCTGCCTCCAAAAGTAAGTTCACAAAATCAAAAAACCATTCAAAACCTCACATTCGGATTCCTTCATACAAGGTGTTTTAAGGTAAAATAAGAACATAGCAATGTTCCTTGGACATTCTTGAAGCAAAATCATCACTCATATGCATCAATGCCATGCTGTATTGAACAACCCGAGTTCACTTTGTTCTTGAAAATAATTTTTTCGATTTCAATAATGTGTTGCTTTTCCATGAATTTTGTTTGTTTAATATTGTTTGTGATGATATGTAGAACGTTTCTGGGCAAAGAAACCAAAGAAACCATGAGGAATCCGTGAGATGCCATATTAGGGTTTGGACCTTCAAATTAGGGTTATTTGATTCATGCGTTATAAATGAATTTGGTTGATAAAATTGGACTGTGCAGGTTGCAAGGAATCTAAAAGTGTTCCCAATTTGACAAAATTGTACTGTTTGATGATAGTTTGAAATTCGTAGGTTTTGCTGCAGTTTAGAAATCGCAGGAAAAATGGAAGCAAAATTCGCAGGTAAAATTGCAGGTCCTGAGGTTGAAGAAGAAGCAGTTTGGCGCGCTCAGCAAAATTCAAATATTGGTTAAAATATTTTATGCAATGTTGTTGGTTCATTATCACAAGCCAACGCTTGGCCCAGTGGAAAAGCACGCATGCGTTTGACGAAAGGGCAGGGGATCGAATCCTGGCCGTGACAAATAATTTTGGTTTTTCTCATTTATACATTGATTATTATATATTATGAATTGTTGTTGGTTTGTAGACAGGTTCGCTCATCTAGCTTGGTTGGTAATGTGCATATGCGTTTGGTTCAAAGGTCCTGGGTTCAATCCTCCCCCAGGCCTTTTTTGCTTTATTATTTTTTCTGATTTTTCAAGTTTCAAAAGAACAAAACTGATTCAATTCATTCCATTATCACCAATATGTGGCTGGCCTGGTGGTACGTTTTGTTGTTTGCAAGCAGGGTGTCCTGGGTTCAAACCCAGCCAAGGTAAGTTTTCTTTTTACACTTTTTCTATTTTAAATTATTTAATTAATTTGTCTAAATGTTTTCTTATTCATTAAATAAAAATCAAATTAGGCATGTATATATATATTTAATAAATATCTAAAAAACAACACTTATATTTTTTTAAAAAAAATTCTAAACTTCTATTTTTCTCAACTTTAATTTTTCTTTTATTATGTAATTAAATTGTAAATATATGTATGTCTATTTAAATAATTTTGTATATTAAATTAAACCTTAAATAAATATTTTCTAATGAACCCTAATTTTAAAAAAAACCTAATTTTATTTTCTAAACAATAACAAAACTAATTTTATTTTTATGATTTAAATTTCTAATCTTTTTTTTGTAAATATAATATTTAATATAATTGAATCTTGTAAATATGCTTATAACCAAATTTTTTTTAATATGAAATTGTTTCTATAATTTGTTCATAATCCAAATTTTATTCTTTTAATATATATATGTGTTTTAAAATAATTAAATTTACGCTAATATTATAATTATAATTTTTTATATTAGAATTAATAAGTTGCATATAATTTTAAATTTTATAATTAAATTGTTCATATTTCTTAATAGTTTCTAATTTTTATTTTGTTTATTATTATTACTAATCCATTCATTTTTATACTTATTATTATTATTTCACTAACCCTTATTTAATTATTTTTATTATTATTACTAATCATATTATTACTAATCCATTTATTTTATTATTATACTTATTATTATTATTTCGCTAACTTTATTTAATTATTTTTATTATTACTAACCTCTATTATATTTATTATTGCTTATTTATTTTATTTTTGCTTATTATTTATATTTATTTATTTGCTATTTATTTTTATAATTATTGTAATTGCTCCTTGGTGTAAATTTTTGTAAAGGTTTAATTTATTTAATTTTTATGCTATGGTTAGTAATTTAGGGAGTGTAAACATGTATTGTATTTAAAATCAAATTTAGATCATTTTAATAAAAGATAAATAAAATTAAACACTCACACACGTAAGTCGATTTTTAATCGCCATCTCACTTTCTAGGGTTATCCCTCAATGTTGCCTAATCATAAGGTCAAGTGGGGTGTATAAAGCAAGTCCCTTAAAAAAGAAAAGTCATCAAGTCCCTTAATGGTTGCCTTTAAAGATCAAGTCCCTTTTCGAATAATGATGACAGTCTCTCCTAAATGCTTAATACACCCCACAGTTGCCTTCATTAAACAGATGTCCCTCATATGTCCCTTACATCCAAGGTAATGACTACCTATTCCTTAATAATAGGGATAGTCTTACCACTTAAAGGATAAAGAACAGAAAAGACTTAAAACTTTAGGGTAGGTACCTCATAGTTGCTTGCTCACTTCATTCAAAATTTTCAAACACTTAACAAATTTCAAACAATTTTCAAACACAAGTTTTTACGCATCCTTACATGGATCATTATTAACTCTTATGAAAATTTCTATTCACACACTTCACCTTTTCAAAAACAATTCAAAGTGAGCTAAGTAACTAAGAGCCCATGGATAACCATGGATGTAAAGGGTGCTAACACCTTCCCTTTACATAACCTACCCCCCGGACCCAAAAAATCTTTTATAAGGTCTTTCCTGTTCTTTTATGCCTTTCCTTTGGATAAAATAAAAGTCGGTGGCGACTCTTGCTATCCGCAACATAACTAAAGTCAGTTCTCCCACCGTGTTACACTCCTCCAGCTATCTTCATCAGTGACCCATCTCCAGCATCTCATTCAGTGACCCTCATTAGCAGTCACCCTCAGTTTTCTTCACCAGCATCCATCATCAGCATGTACACTTCCAGAAAGAGCAACATCACATACCACTTCTTTGAGCCCACCCTGACTGGCATCAGGCAGCTCCAGTCCCTCATTACTCCTGATCATGTCCCACTATTCAGAGAACATTATGGAAGCATATTGGACATGGTCATGGATCTAGATGCATCTCAGAGGAGCATGATCCATACTTGCTTGCAATTTTATGATCCTCTACTCAGATGTTTCACATTTCCTGATTTCCAGTTGGGACCTCTGTTAGAAGAATTTTCCATGCTGTTAGGAGTTTCTATCAGGAGAGGGATTCCTTTCAACCCTGAGATGGTTGCTCCCAGAAATGAAGACATAGCCAGGGCATTGCATTTGGAGCCTGCCCTCATTGATCACAACATGACAACCAATGTTGGGGTTCCAGGCCTTCACCTAGACTTCTTGATCTCCCAGGCCACCCTGCATGCTGCAGTAGGGGAATGGAAGGTTGTCTGTGCACTTCTAGCCCTCAGTATATATGGGGTCATCTTGTTTGCAGATGAGCCAAAGTTTGTGAGCAAGAATGCCATTCACCTGTTCTTATTGAGGAACCCAGTTCCTACCCTGCTTGGAGACTTCTACTACTCAGTACACTAGAGAAATGAGAAGCAAAGAGGAAGACTGGTCAGATGATGTGCTCCTCTTTATTACTCTTGGTTGCTAAGACATTTTCCAAAGTCAGATACTTTCCTGAACCCCCATCAGCAAAAGAATTGGGCTAAGAGATTTATTGCCTTGACATCAGAGGACATTAAATGGTGCACTCAGAGCACCAATGGCAAGGACATCATTACTAGCTGTGGGAAATATCCTAATGTGCCTTTGATTGGAGTAAAAGGTTGCATCAATTACAACCCTTTACTTTTTAAGAGACAATTAGGATATGCTTTGGTTCATCCTCCCAGAGGACAAGATCTGACTGAGACCCTCTATTGTGAAATCCAGCCCAACTCTGCTGATGTCAGACAAGCTGCCTGGGCTTGGGATAACATCCAGACTAAGGGGACAACCATTCTTGGCAAATGCAACAACATTGCTTCAGCACAGTATTCTGATTGGTCTCATACCAGAGCTCAGATCACCCGGATGCCATTTACCTTAGAAGATATACCTGGACCTTCTACAGTACAACCTGCAGCTATTGTCACTTTGGAAGAGTTTGAAAAGCTAAAGGAAAGGAATACTCAGCTATCTGAAGCCTTAAAGAAGACTCTATGGGAGAGAAATGACAGCCGTCTAGATAATGAGAGATTGGAAAGGCTCAGGATTGAGCACTTGACCAAGATTGAGAAGACGGATGACTACATCAGGAAGGCAAGAGCAGGGGAGTTAGTACTGAAGAATGCTTGCAAGGAAGCAAAGACGCAGAAGGCTAGGACAGAGCATTATCTAGAGGAGAGCCAGGCTAGGTGGATCAGGATCACTGAAGCCCGTGCACAAGAAGATCAAAGGACTCAGGCTAAGATAGAGCAGTTGGAGGCTAGTGAAAGAAGCATCAGGAAGCTTTGCTGGCAGCTCAGAAAGAGATATCTGAATTGATACTCCGGGCGGGGTTGAAGAGGTCAAAGGATCAGGACAATCATAAGAAGTTGACCAATGCCATTGCTACCAGGAACCTCCTATCAGGACTATCACAGAGCACCCAGTAGGTCCAGTGACTGAGGCCCTCCTGAAGGAAGTCGGAGAGGATCACTTTGGATTAGATGTTTGACTCTTTTGCTTGTACTTTTCCTTTGTTGTACTTTTCTTTTGTCGTTGTATTTTGACCCACCATGGGGATGTATTGTAACAAAACTATGTATTTTCACTCTTTGTAATATATCAGTTTGTATTATTTTTGGTGGGCTTTATCTATCTCTACAACATCATCAGCATTTCCTCGAGGTCTGGGAAGGTCAAAACCAAAGAACCAAACCGGATACCCTTGGAAGACAAATAGGCATATTGCATTGCATACTAACATGTTCTTTGTTTTGTAGGTTTTTGTTTTATTGTTGTTTCTCACTTTGTTGTGGTTTCAAGAAACATTGCTCGTAAAAGAGTGTTCCCTGTCAACAGAATACACCGGTACCCGACAAGAAACAACCTTCCGGGACTCCAGATGGATCAAGTTCAGCAAGACTTGAATGAAGTGAGGACCCAAATGGCTAATGAGAGGGTTGAGATGAGGAATCAAATGACCCAATTCATGATTGTAATGACTGGTTTAGCTCAAAACCAGGAAAGACTAAGGGAGTTAGTTGAAAGGCAAACTCCTGAAGAACACCATCCAGGTACAGGAGGTACCAGTAACAACGATCACGTGCAGCCTCGCACTGATCTACCAGAGTTTGGGCCTCATCTAAATCCAGAAATCAATGCCATAAGGAATACTCAGGGTAACACTGCTGGAGGAAGGGTCTTGCAAGAAGATCCTCAAGAAGAGCAGTTTACAGTTGTTGGGGCTGGGGACGAAGTTTACGATCGTTGGCTGGATGAAATTGCGGAGAAGCTGAGGTCTCTTAAATCCCAGAATTCCCTAGGTTTTGATGTCATGGACATGTGACTGGTGGAAGGGGTGAGAATTCCTCACAAGTTCAAACCCCCGTGTTTTGAAAGGTATAATGGCACATCCTGTCCATACACCCACCTTCAATCATTCTTGGGAAGGTTAAAAGCATACACCATGGACGAAAAGCTGTGGATGTTTTACTTCGAGGATAGTCTAACAGGGGCATCCCGAGAATGGTATTCCCATTTGACCAGAGCCACAGTAAGGAACTGGAAGGACTTGGCTGAAGCTTTCATCCGATAATATCAGTATAACTTGGACATGGCTCCAAACAGGACCCTTTTAATGGGAATGTCTCAATCTTTCCGTGAAAGCTTCAAGGAATATTCCCAAAGGTGGAGGCAACTGGCTGCTGCAGTTCAACCCCCCATGTCTGAAAGGGAAATGGCAGACATGTTCATGAATACCCTCCAAGGAACCTACATTGACAGATTGGCTGCATTTTCTTCTACCATCTTTGCAGATGTGGTGATAGTTGGGGAAAGGATAGAGAGCCTATTGAAGATGGGAAAGATCTTCGATAACGGTGCCAGTGCAAGCAGTACAAGAAAACCATTTGCTGGGCCCCGTAGATCTGGTGAGACAAACTCTGTGCACATGGGAAGAGGGAGACCCCAATACTTGCCCAGAACAGTTGCTGCTGTTACTATCCCTGCTCCACCTCCTCAGTATACTCAACAACCACAACACTTTCCGCAACAACAAAAATTTCCTCAACAGAGATCACACAACAACAATAACAACAACCAACAACAACGCCCGTTTCAACAGTGGCTATCTCAGGTCAACCGGGTAATTGACCCCATTTCAATGCCATATGCTACTCTGCTGCCACAACTCCCAAAGCTCAATCTTGTTGAGTTGAGGACATTGGCTCCACCTGATCCTCAAAACCTTCCAAGAAACTATGATGTCAACGCTAGGTGTGCTTTTCACTCTAACGCACCTGGTCACTCTACGGAAAAATGCAGAGCTCTGCATATGAAGGTTCAGGATCTGGTAGATTCAAAAGCCTTGAACTTTGCACCTCCTCCCAATTTAATGAAAAATCCTATGCCAAGCCATAGTGGGCCAAGGATTAATGCTATAGAGGATGGCTCACCCATGAGTTTAATAGAAGACATTGCATGTATTCAAACACCTCTGGAAGAGGTTAAAGCCCAGCTTTTAAAGTGCCAAGTGTTTCCAGGTTGTGAGGCCTGTTGCGAATCATGCAAACTTTCCGAGAATGGGTGTGCAAGCTTGAGGAGTGGAATTAATGGCTTGATCAAAGAAGGAATTCTGCAAATTACAACCACAACTTCTACAACACCAGCAACCCTTTTGTCAACAACAAGTGATTCTTCTACAAATGCAGCAACCATCCTTCCTACTGATTCTTCTACAAATGCAACAAACATTGTTCCAACTGATTCAGCTACAACTTCAGCAATCATTCCATCTGTCACTTCAACACACAACAATTCATTTGCACCGGCTACTACAACTTCAGTGACCACCAACAATGATGTTTCCACTGTCACAATTTATTATGACCCGACAACGGTCCCGAATTCTAAAAACTTTCAACAATCTCAACAGTTTCAACCAAGCTTCAATTCACCTCCACCAACATCCACCAGAGGTCCTGTTACTATTTTCTATGATCCACAGACTATTATAGTCCTAACATCTGCTGCAGTGAGCCCAGTCACTATCACGGTTCCCGGGCCAATTCCATATGATAAAGACAGTGCTATACAATGGCATTATGGTGCTGATATGTACTGCAACAGAGAGAAATTCCTTCTTGATTCTCCGGTTCTCACTCCCCAAGTGGATAATGTTGGAGGAGGCGGAGGCTTCACCCGAAGCTGACGTCTCTTCGCATCACAAGTCCCTAGAACCAACACTGAGGCAGAGGCTGTTGCCAAAGCCAAAGGGAAGAGTGTGGCACCGGAAGAATCTGCACCGAAAGAAACTCATAAATCATGCTTCGATCAAGATGTGGATGAGTTTATGAGAATTATTAAAAGAAGTGACTATAAAGTTGTGGACCAGCTCCAACAGACTCCTTCAAAGATCTCAATCTTATCTCTGCTGTTGTGTTCCGAAGCCCATCGGGATGCACTACTCAAAGTTCTGCATGCTGCTTACGTGCCAGAAGAGATCACAGTAAATCAGCTGGAAACAGTGGTGTCAAATGTCAATACTAGCCACGGGCTAGGTTTCCCTGATGCTGATTTGACCACAGAAGGACGTCTCCACAATAAGGCTTTGCACATTACCCTGGAGTGCAAATGAGTTGTACTATCTCATGTTCTTGTAGACACTGGGTCTTCACTCAACGTCTTACCCAAAAAAGCTCTTGTCAAGCTCGAATATGATGAGATAGCTCTCCGGCCAAGTAATCTTGTGGTCAGGGCTTTTGATGGCTCTAAAAGATCCGTTCTTGGAGAGGTGGAACTACTAGTGATAATCAGTCCATAAGTCTTTAAGACCATTTTCTATGTGATGGACATACATCCTGCTTACAGCTGTTTGTTAGGTCGACCATGGATTCACGCTGCAGGCGCAGTAACGTCGACCCTTCACCAGAAACTGAAGTATGAATGGGAAGGAAAAATTATCACCATCTGTGGTGAGGAGGACATTTTTGTTAGCCATCTGGCTACATATAAATATATTGAGATGGATGGTGAAATCCATGAGACAATGAGCCCAGGGTTTGAGGCCCTGAATGTCAATGAGGCTACTGAAGTATTTGCTGCATCTCAGGAAGACAGGATGGTTACTTCAATTGTCTCCTATCAGCAAGCCCGGAAGGTTGTTGAAGACGGTAATGCCCAAGGCTGGGGCAAGCTGCTGCCAGTAGAAAAGAAGGAAGATAGATTCGGTTTGGGTTACAGACCATTCCGACAAGATCAATCAGAGCCTGCCAAGGAGCCCAAGTTCATCAGTGGGGGGATGCTCACCCCAGATGCTATTAACAACCTGGAAGACGAGGCGGAAAGCGACCGCAACTTGGAGAGCTGGATACGTCCAAGGATCCCGGGGAACCAAGTCCTTAACTGGTCTTCCCAGGAAATTATAAGGGTTACTCCGGCAGAGTAATTATTATTTCCTGTCTTTTTAGCATGAATCAAGTCCTGCATCTTGCCCAAGGTGTCAGGACTCATTTTGTAATAGGGCTATATTGTAATTTTGTGCAAATGGATTAATCAATGAATATCAGACATCTTTTGCAAACGAGTCTCTTTTTCGCTCATTGTCTTTTCATTTTTCACTTTTGTACAAAACAATAAAATGGAAATGTTTTCAACCCTTGCAGAGATTATCCTCCAGATTGCACCGACAACAACACTGCTATGACCTTATATGACTTCGACAAACCAATTAATCAAGCTGATGAATGGGTTGAAGAAGACTATGAGTTACCTGAGGGGTTAGGCAGATTGTTGAAGCAAGAAGAGAAAGTGATTACTCCTCATCAGGAAGAGGTTGAAACAGTTAATCTTGGTACCGAAGAAGACTTGATAGAAGTGAAGATCGGGGCCGGTCTGCAAGATTCAGTGAAAGAACAGCTTATTGACATGCTTCGAGAATATGTCGACGTCTTTGCTTGGTCCTATCAAGACATGCCAGGTCTGGATACTGACATTGTTATGCACAAACTACCTTTGAAAGAAGATTGTCCCCCAGTGAAACAGAAGCTACGCCGTACTCGTCCAGATATGGCCATGAAGATTAAGGAAAAAGTACAAAAACAGTGGGACACCGGTTTCCTTGCTGTAACTAGTTACCCGCAGTGGGTTGCTAATATTGTACCAGTACCTAAAAAGGATGGAAAAGTAAGGATGTGTGTGGATTACCGGGATCTGAACAGAGCTAGCCGAAGGATGACTTCCCATTACCTCACATTGATGTATTGGTCGACAACACAACTCAGTTCTCGTTATTTTCCTTCATGGATGGTTTTTCAGGGTATAATCAGATCAGAATGTCACCCGAGGACATGGAGAAGACTACCTTCATCACACCTTGGGACACATTTTGTTACAAAGTAATGCCTTTTGGACTGAAGAATGCCGGTGCTACTTATCAACGGGCTATGGTTACATTGTTCCACGATATGATCCACAAAGAAATTGAATGTTACGTGGATGACATGATTGCCAAGTCCCTCACTGAAGAAGATCATCTGGTAAATCTACTGAAGTTGTTCAAGCGTCTGAGTAAGTATCAGCTCAAGCTAAACCCCAACAAGTGCACATTCGGGGTACGTTCCGGTAAGCTGCTGGGATTCATTGTAAGTGAAAAAGGAATTGAAGTTGATCCTGACAAAGTCAAAGCCATTCAGGAGATGCCTGCACCTAGGACTGAAAAGGAAGTTCGGGGGTTCTTAGGTAGATTGAACTACATATTAAGGTTCATATCTCATCTTACTGCAACCTGTGAGCCCCTGTTCAAATTGTTAAGAAATGAGCAAACAGTCTGTTGGAACGAAGATTGTCAGAAGGCTTTTGACAAAATCAGAGAGTACCTACAAGAACCTCCAATTCTTATGCCTCCAGTTGAAGGAAGACCTCTAATAATGTACATGACAGTATTAGAAGGATCAATGGGGTGTGTGTTGGGCCAGCATGACGAGTCTGGTCGAAAAGAGTATGCAATTTACTACCTAAGCAAAAAGTTTACCGACTGTGAGCAACGTTATTCACTGCTCGAGAAAACTTGTTGTGCTTTAGCGTGAGCTGCTCGCCGACTAAGACAGTATATGTTAACTCACACTACCTTGTTGATTTCAAAGATGGACCCCGTCAAGTACATATTTGAGAAGCCAACACTTACCGGAAGGGTTGCAAGATGGCAAATGATTCTGACAGAGTATGACATTCAGTACACATCTCAAAAGGCCATCAAAGGCAGTGTACTGTCTGACTATCTAGCTGAGCAACCCATTGATGATTACCAACCAATGAGGTTTGACTTCCCTGATGAAGACATCATGTCCATGAAAGCAAAAGATTATGAAGAGCCTGTTCACACTGAAGGGCCTGACCCAAAAGAAGAATGGAAAATGATGTTTGATGGGGCTGTCAATATGAATGAACGTGGGGTTGGTGCAGTGCTCATTACTTCTAAAGGAGTTCATGTGCCTTTCTCGGCAAGACTCACCTTTGCATGCACTAACAACGAATCTGAGTATGAAGCCTGTATCATGGGTCTTGAGGAAGCCATTGACCTCAGGATCAAGACTTTAACTGTATTCGGGGATTCAGCTTTGGTAATCAATCAGACCAACGGCAAGTGGTACACCCACCAAGAGCATCTGATTCCATACCGTGACTATACGAGGAGATTACTGACTTTCTTCACTACAGTCAAACTTGAGTACATCCCTCGAGATGAAAATTAGTTCGTAGATGCTTTAGCTACCATTTCCTCCATGATCAAGGTTCAAACTGCCAATTATGTGCCTCGGATTTCGGTATCCAGACTTGACCGACCAACATACGTATTCTCTGTGGACATTGCTAAAGATGACAAGCCTTAGTTCCATGACATCAAATGCTTCTTAGAGGATCAAACTTACCCACCTGGGGCATCATCCAATGATAAGAAGACATTAAGAAGGATGGCTGGTAGTTTCTTCCTTAATGCTGATGGCTCATTATACAAGAGAAACTTTGACATGGTTCTGCTCCGATGTGTTGATAAGAAAGAAGCAGGCTTGCTGATGCACGAGGTGCATGAAGGATCTTTCGGTACCCATGCCGGAGGACACGTAATGGCTAAAACATTGTTAAGATCAGGTTACTACTGGCTCACAATGGATGCAGATTGTTGTGCCTATGCCAGGAAGTGACACAAGTGTCAGATCTATGCGGACAAGGTGCATGTGCCTCCAAATCCTTTGAATGTAATGTCTTCACCTTGGCCCTTTTCCATGTGGGGAATTGACATGATTGGAAAGATCGAACCGACTGCTTCAAATGGCCACAAATTCATCTTTGTAGCCATTGACTATTTTACCAAGTGGGTTGAAGCAGCTTCGTATGCAAACGTCACCAGACAAGTGGTAGCCAGATTCCTGAAAAGAGACATCATCTGTCGAAATGGAATACCCGAGCGAATCATTACTGATAATGGTTCCAACTTGAACAACAAAATGATGACAGAAATGTGCCGGGACTTCAAAATCCAACACCACAACTCTTCTCCTTACAGGCCAAAGATGAATGGCGCTGTCGAGGCAGCTAACAATAACATCAAGAAGATTGTGCAGAAGATGGTGGTTACTTACAAAGACTGGCATGAAATGCTACCATTTTCCTTGCATGGGTATCGAACCTCAATCAGAACGTCTATTGGGGCAACACCTTATCAGCTTGTGTATTGTATGGAGGCAGTCCTACCTGTTGAAGTTGAGCTACCATTCTTACGGGTAATGATGGATGTAAAGCTGAATGAAGCAGAATGGGTCCAATCTCGGTACAATCAGTTGAATCTAATCGAAGAAAAGAGATTAGCTGCAATCTGTCATGGGTAGTTATATCAGAAAAGGATGAAGAAAGCCTTCGATCAGAAAGTCAGGCTTCGGGAATACCAAGTGGGAGATCTTGTGCTAAAAAGACTTCTTCCTCCTCATACAGACCACAGGGGCAAGTGGACTCCAAATTACGATGGCCCATTCATAGTAAAGAAGGTTTTCTATGGTGGAGCATTGATGCTCACTACTATGGATGGTGAAGATTTCTTATCCCCTGTGAATTCAGATGCCGTTAAAAAATACTTCGCATAAAAATGACCCGCTGGACATAAAAATAGAATGTAAGTCCAGGCGAAAATAGGGCATCCCGGTGAGTCAAAAATAGAATGAAAGACTCGGGCAAAAATAAGGGAAAAATCAAAGAAAAATGTACACCCGCTGAGCTGAAAAGCCACATTGGACAACTCAGGAAAAAATGGGTATCCCGGTGGATTGAAAACCCGAAAGGGCAATCCACGCAAAATTAGGGAATAAGCGAACAACCGCACTCTGAATTCGTCTGTATCACTCACGACACGGCAAGCTTCGAAAGGTTAAAGCATCAGCCAGAATCAACCATCTTCAGAAAGCAAGACAAGAAGAGCGTCATGGTCATACGGGTCATAGCAAGGAAATCTCTCCGGAGCGTCATCAACATTACCAGCACCTTTACTTTTCTCAATTTGTAACAATCTCCTCATTTCAGGGGATCTGTTTCTTTGACTGTGTTTGCCAATTCAGGGCACCCAGATTAATAAAATCTGATTTTCAGTCACACTTTGTCTTTTACATTTTTTGTTTCGTTTGCAAAATGTCCAATATCCATGATATAATATTCGCATAAAACAAATGAGCCATTCTTAATAAATGCTTGCAGGAAATGTATTTACTCTCAGGAATATCTAACTCCTATGACGGAATCCGGTAAGGGATACCTCAGGACGCTTGTGCGTTTATTTTTCTTAACAGGTTGCAGGTATTCAATACGCACCATGGGGCAGACCAAGCACCTTCCCCATCACACCTTCTCCAAGCAGTATCTGGAGTACTTTTCCCAGCGGAGTATTCAAAGTCTCCTCATCCCCAGCCGGGATCCTCACAGATATCTCTAGGAAGATCGTTCAGTGATCTTTCCTCCCCCAAACAGAGTGCCAAGTCTCTCAAAGACAAAAGAACCATCTCCCCGCACAGTTCCAGCCTCTACCCAGAAGAGAAATGCCTGAAATTCTCACACAACAGTGACAGAAGCTTCCTCGTCCCCAGCTGGGTTTTCTCCTTACCGGATAGATCTATCAGTGATCTATTTCCCCCAAGTAGAGCTATATATCTTATCAGATCTACCAATGATCTTTCCCAGCTGGGATACTTCTCCAAGCAGATCAGCCAGAGATCTCCGACAGCGGGATCCGAATCTCGGACTGTTTTCTTTTTGCATAATCATAGCATTCACATCATCTTTTCCCACAAAGCGTAGCATTCCGTCTAATACGGAGCATTATGACAAAAAACCAAACATTTGCATGATAATAAGTCAGGTTCGAACCAGTCATCTGTAAATACCAACAGTACCTCATCAGCAATGTATATAAGAACTCACATCCCCTGCAGATATGAGCCAAAACATCCTTTTTTCATTCAGAAACCTATACATACTCTTCTGACACCCGTCCGTGTCACCATTCCCCAGCAAGTTGAACACTCGTTCGTGTCTTGCTCATACTTCACAAAACTCATACTTATACAGATGCTCGTCCGTATCTTGTATATATACTTATTCCCCACATATTCGACACTCGTCTGTGTTCTTTGTTAACCAGTTGGTACTCGTCCGTATCATCATCTCTGAACATGCGTCAGCGTTTGTTTCTTCCAATACTCGTCCATGTCATGGTCTTAAGGATGCTCGTCCGCATCTTTAATCTATACACAATGTCAAACACTTATACCATTTATTCTTAAAACGTAAACATTCGTCCGTGTTTACCATTCCCCAGCGAAGCAATTCTTCTCTAATCTGACATTCGTCCTATGTCATGATACTTTCGGTAGCCGTACCCTGCCAGGTGATCTTCCTTCACCTTTGGATGACCGTCCCTCATCCCTTTCCCTCAGCGGAGTCTCCATTATTGGAACCCTTTCCTATCCGGCATTCGTCCTATGTCGTGATATTTAGCAGCTGTCCCCTGCTAGGTGATCGTCCTTCACCTTTTGATAATCGTTCTTCATCATTTTATCCGATGGCCGTCCCCATCGTTGATTTTGTTATCTGACATTCGTCCTATGTCATGATAAACCCCGTTAGCAGTCGTCCCCTGCTAGGTGATCGTCATTCACCTTTTGATGATCGTCCTTCATCATTTTATCTGATGGCCGTCCCCATCGCCGACCTTTTTTCTATCCAAAATTCGTCCTATGTCGTGGTAAAGAGCAACCGTACCCTGTTATGTGATCATCCTTCACCTCTTAATGATCGTCCTTCACCTTTAATTACCGTCCCTCATCATTATTTCAGTTATTCTTTAAACTGATGGTCGTCCCCATCGTTGTTTACTTTACTTTCCAAAATCCTGGTGGTCGTCCCCATCATTGCTTTCCATTTACTTTAACCCCTAGAGAATCTTATTTCTTTACCCGATTGCTGTCCCCATCATGATCTCTTTATTTCCCCGGCTTGTCGGTCGTCCCCGTCATTGCTTTACTTATCACTTTATCCCCAGCAGTCGTCTTCTGCTCGATGGTCGTCCTCCATCACCCGCATTTTAATAATCATACTATACTTTCTTTTACAATTTATATCCCTTTTCTTCTTCTCCCCAGCGAGTGCAAATTTTGGACTGTCTTTGGTATTCAACCACAAGTTATCTTGTTTGTCTGTTAAGCCCGTCGCTTACATCCTGCACAACTAACACATATTTGAATAGGGGCAGCTATAAACACCCCAAATTTTCCCTCACTAAGTTCAAACCATGGCTTGTGATCTTTTATCTTTGCATAAGTTTAAGCATATCATCTCATATTGCATTTTTTGTTTCTCTACATTAGTTCAAGTTCATCTGCATCTAGGGTTTGTGATATGAGCAAATCCAAGGATCCATATGAGCCACTCCAAAGGTCTCTAATCATTACAAGAGGGTCCATGTGTGTTCTATCATCATATTATATCCCTCAAATATCAAGGAAGTCAAGAAATCACATGAACTTGGAAAGCATGGAAGCAGAGCTAGGGTTTCACTTCACAAATGACATGAAATTAAGGTTTTGTTTTCAGAGGTCATAACTCCAATATTTTTGTCCATTCTTGTTTCTAATAGTCTCAATATGTTATAAGGATCATATGTACCAAGTTTGATGAAGAAACTCAATGTGGAAGTCATTTGTTCACTGGGTAACTTCTTGAGCAAGTCAGAGCAAAATCAGGGCATCTGAGGCCCCCAACAATGGAACCAAAGTGGAATTTTCATCAAATGGAAGTTATATGATCTTTATTTGATCATTGAAGTAATTGTAAGTTCACAAAATTGAAGAAATTTGAGCTAAACCAAAAGTTGCCAAAAATGGAAATGACTTGTAATGGAAACTTTCCATTTTGGGAAAGTTTTCAACCTCCTCTTTCTCAACCAAAAATGCTTCAAATAAAAACTTGTTGGTCATGAAAGTTGTAGATTGGATCATTCCCTTTTCAAAAAGTATAAGAACAAGTTCTAATTCATTATGGAACTCAAGTTATGGCTTTGCAAAGTTGGCAAAAATCCTATAATTTTCACTTTCACACCAAAGAGGATTTTTTGCAATTTCACAAACCAAGTCATTTTGTGACCTCTAATCACTCTCTAAGCATCATACAAACATAATACATTGCATTGTGACCAAAATTGCCCAAGGAATCACAAGTTTCCATGCCTTGCACTTCAAGATTTCTCAAAGGGGGAAAATCACATAACACTTGCAAAACCTATGAGATCTTTGCTTCTAAGCCATCCAGCTACATAATCTCAATCCCATGGCTCTCCTTGATCAATGTTGAGGCTAGATATGCCCTTAAACAACCCCTGCCATAGCCCATACCTCAAGTACACATTATGTTGACATTTTGGTAACTTGCCCATACCAATCACCACAGGCCACCACCCACTTTCTGACCTATCAAACAATGTTATGTGGACTCAAAGCAAGCTATTTCACATAGCATTGGAGCTCAGATATCCCATAGGCAAAGTTTCTCAAAATCACCCAAAAACTTCAAGCTTTTGATTCTCTCTGTCCAGCCACAAAAATTCCAAACAAACTTCACCATTCAACTCACCATCACCATTAGAACATTTCCCAACCATTACCAAGCCCTAAAAGCCAGCCAAACACAAACATGATTTCAGACCAGTTGAGGTGCAACCACTCAATCCAGCCATTCTAAACTCCATCAAAGCATTGCAACATCATCAGGAGGTCAAGTGAGGTGGATTTGCACAAAAGAAGAGGTCCAAAAGCTCCAGAAGAGAAAGTTTCAGTTCAGGTAGCCACCTTCAAACTTTTTTCCAGAACTTCTCTTTTATGTTATAAAATGATTCTATGTGTTCCCATGAATGCCATGATATGATTTGTTTCGAAAATGGTTGAGTTTTAAGCATTTCACAAGCTTCTGAAATTTTTGTTTGATTTTTCGTTTTGCTTTGATTCATGTTGTTCATGTGAAATAAATGGAATTTGTTGGTTGATTTTCCGTTTTGCTTTGATTCATGTTGTTCTTGTGAAATAAATGGAATTTGTGAAATAAATGTCAGGATCATTTCTGGAGAGTTTGATGCGTTTCTATGGAGTTTTGAGAGAGATAGGCAAGAGGAGTGGCTGGAGAAGATGACCGGAGCTAGCTCCGGTCACCTGAAAATAATTAGGGTTAGTGATTAGGGTTAATTAGTCAGGTTTAAATCTGGACCTTTGGATCTTAGTTCCCGCGCGCATGAAAGGTCAGATCATTTCACTCAACCCTAATTTTTAATTAATTAAGTTAATTAATTCATTTAGCCAGATTCAATCCCAGCCCCACATCTGTGCGCGCAGTCAAAGCAAGTTCAAACCTAGACCATTGGATCAGTTGACTTCCCCTTATTTTAATTTTTATTTCATTTTAATCCCATTTTCTTTGTCATTTTATTTAAAATACTTAGAAAAATAATAAAAATATTTCCTTCAGCATTTTAATTTCAAATATTTTTCTTCACCGAAAAACATTTTTATTTTTATTTTTTGCTTTTAAAAATCATTTAAAAAATATTTTAATGTTTATTTTAATTAATTAATGGAAATTAATTAATTAAAATACCATTTAGGTTTCTAAAAATTCCAAAAAAATTCACATTGCATCTTAGGACATTTAGAAACATTTTCAAACCATTCATACAAATTTCTTTTTGGTTTTGATCCAACTTTGACATTTTTCTTGAATTTAGGGTTCATAAAATTGCCTTTTTGGAACCCTAACTTTGAAAATTCTTTTTTGCCTAACCATGAAGGGTTTCACAATGATTCCTTTTGCATTGTTTTCCATTTAGCATGTAGTTTCTAGGATATTTTTTTCATGAATTTATCTTTCATTTACAAATTGATTTGCATTTTTTCTCTTAAGGTACCCTAAAACCTTAGCAAACTTAGAAAAATCACAACTCCTTTTAGGTTAAGAGTTAGACCTTCTCCTTTGTGGTGTGATATCATATGGGGTTAGGGTTAGTTTGAGCTCATTTCTAATTTTTTATCATGTGATTTGCTTCTGTTTTGATCATTTGCATCTCATCCTTTCATGTAACCCTAATCTTGCATCCATACTTGCATCTTACATTGCATTTCATGAACATATGAACTTGTCATGACATTCTAAGCACTTGTATGCCATATTAGACATCTTAAGACATTTCTTGAACATTTCTTAGTCATTTCATCATACATTTGCTATGCTTTGCATCCATTTCATTTCATAAACATACATGTGTTTTCATACTTCAAAGCATGCCTCATTTGCATCCAATCTCTTGTATGAACATTCATAGTACTTGGCATGCCTTTGCATCATGTCATAGCACCATTTGAATCATGTGTTTGCTTCTGGTTTTGGTTTTTACCTTTGCATATGTTTCATTTTCATTTCATTTCTCTCCTTATGCTAACATTTTCAGGTGGTAAGTAATTTGAGAAGTGAATTTGCCTTCACTTCTCATTTTTCTTCATCTTTTCCATATGCATCCTTGCTGCATTTTTCTTTGTCTTAGGGTGAGATTTCTCATTCATGTTCATCTCTCATTTTCTTTCTCCAAGTTACTTATCTTCTTCAGTGAAGTAAGTAACTTATTCATCTGTTTCTTCCTTCTTTCTTCTGCTTCTTCCATTGGTGGCTTCTCTGAAGATCTTTCTCAAGCCTTACAAACCATAGGAACATCCAAGCATGACAATAATTAGGATTGTGATTAGTCCCCCTTTAGATTTTACCTTTGTGTCTTCTTTGTGTCTCTCTTCTCTCACGTCATCATTAGAGACTAAACCTTTAAGGTTTTAAGACTTTGTAATTAGGGTTATGCCTGCATCCTTCTCTTAGGATGGAGTGTATAACTTTAATCCTAAGTGTTAAACCTTTAATTTGTTTAAACCTATTAATCAATCCATCTTAATAATCACCAAGACATTAACTTGTAACTTGGGCCTTACATTAAGGTTCTAATTCCTCCATTATTGGTTAAGAAGGACTAACCCTAGTGTTTAATGGACAAGTCCCCCTCAAGTTGTCTTACAAACTTAAAACTCACTTCTTAATCTCATCTCTAATTAAAATCC
The DNA here is from genome assembly GCA_963966055.1 of Lathyrus aphaca. NCBI lineage: Eukaryota > Viridiplantae > Streptophyta > Magnoliopsida > Fabales > Fabaceae > Lathyrus > Lathyrus aphaca. The sequence continues at coordinate 176,808,756 of OZ014522.1, forward strand.
ATGTAATAAAGGTTTGTTTTGCCATGAGGTTAATCCCTAATCATGGATTAAGTTGAGGTATCTTCCTCAGTTTAAGTGTGCTCATCTATTATCCTTCTATTAGGATGGTGTAATTGGTTCACTAATCCTTGATTATGGCTTAAACTCATTACTTAACACTAAACAAAAACTCAAAAACATCTAAATAATCACAAGTAGGTTAATGATCTTAATCCTACATCATCATGGTAATTAAGTTGAGATGTTTATCTCATACTTAAGGTATTCTCATTATCCCTAACCAAAGGGAGGATATGATGAGTTTGCTAACCCTTGGTTTAGGCTTATGCTCGTTAACTTATGGCAAACACAAAAACAATAAAATATTGAAAACACAAAAACAAACAATAATCGTCTCCTTCGGGATTCGTTTCTCATCATTTTCACTCACAAACGAGAACTCGCTTCTTCCGTCTTGTGCAAGACAGTTAGCACTCGAGCCATACGAGTCATACACTTGAGCATAAACAAACAAGCAGTTCATCAGTCAATTTATCTTTCAGTATCTTTGGGTCGAACTACGGTGTTCTGACTTCCTCATTGCACGAGAGGATACGTAGGTATAACTTAACTGTTATCGAACAAAAGTCTCTGTGTCTTCCCCCTCTTTCAGCATTCTTTTTAAGCCTCATTCCTGAGCACGTCACTTCATTTTCTTGCACTGACACTTGTATATTTTTTTCCAGCTTTTGCACACAGATAGCACATACACTATCCCTTTAAACACAAACTTTCAAGCATGGATCCCGTAGAGTACGACGGACAATCTGGGTGCTAATACCTTCCCAGGTTGTAACCAACCCCCTTTCTCAGTTTCTCTGGTTCGCAAACGTCTTATCCATCTTTTTTCTAGGTTTATGCAGCATTACCTTTCCTTCGGGATAAAAATGCCTAGCTGGCGACTCTTTTCAGTTCACCTTCATTTTCTCCTTTCGCCGACCATTCACGCTTGTACCAGGATACAAATCTTCGGGAGCGACACAAGAGAGCCTAACCGAGTGGAGATTATCAAATTGATATAGCTTTGGACTACTCCATCGCTTATCACTTCAAATTACGCCGTCCTATAATAAGTTCAACTCAGATCCGGGTTAGAATCTATCTCACTCACAGAGGATCACCAAAACCGAAACAGAACAAACAAATAACAAACAAATCAAACCAAATCAGTAAATAAATCAAATTAGGCCGAATCCACTTAGAGATTGACTCCCCAACAGAGTCGCCACTTTTCTGTAGCGGTAAAATCACGAGTGTAAGCTATTGGTTAACTTAACTCAAAGTAAACAGAGTCACCACCGCGCTTTTATTTTATTCCAAATGGAAAAGGGAAAAAGAGCGAATAAAACAAAATGAATCTAAAAGAAAAAGCTAAAAGAAACGAGCAGAGAACGGGTAAGGGGATAGGTTACAAATCGGGAAGGTTTTACGCACCCAAAATGTCTGTGGTACTCCACAGGAGCCCTTTGAAATATTTATTGCTTTTTTGGTTTGAAAATGGTTTGTTTAAAAGTGATTGAAGAGGTGAGAAGAGAAATGTTTTTTTTTTATATTTTTGTGTTTGAAGAGAAATGTATCGCTTTGAAGTATGTTGTCAAGGATTTGATGGATAAAAACATTATGTCATTCGGAAATACTGGTCTGAATGTCAAAGATAATCCTCTACCCAAACATGGGTCCATAAATGCCATTGTGGATGAGTCTGATGAAGATTTGATTTTCAACGCCACAGAGATCAAAACCCCGCTTAGAGACTTCCATGCGAAGTTAGTAGAGGTGGGTATGCTGAAGAACTGTCATAAGAAGTGTGAATTTTGTGCTGATAATCCAAAGGGATGCGAACTGGTCTTGAGAGATGTGAAAATTTTGATTAATCTTGGTGTTTTGAAAGTAAGCGGTCGTGTGAAGAGGAATGAAGTGGAAATGATTGAACCCATCTTCAACTTGCCTGAATCTGATTCTACCATAGCACCAGTATTGAACATGCTTGAATCCCCGGGAGATCAAACCATCTTTAATATGCCAGAACCTTTGGTGCCCATTTTCAATTTTCCAGAACCGAGGATTGAGCAAAGGAGTAACCCTTTCCTTTATAAAGATACCAAAGCAGTTCCATGGAAGTATGATACAGGGAGAGTTCATCAGAAGATTGAACTGGCTGGTCAAAAGGAAAGTTTAAAAGTGGCGAGTGCTGACATAGCAGGTGCAAGTCGATTAACTCGCAGTGATCATGTTTACACTCAGCAAGTCAATACTGTTCCACCGGTTCCACCTAAAGAAATCATTCTCGCTGTTGCCAACAAGGATAAAGGGTTGGTCTTGGAAGAGGAGGATGCAAAATTTCTCAAAATCATCAAAAAGAGTGATTATAAGGTTATTAATCAGCTACATAAAACGCCTTCCAAAATATCTATCGTATCACTTCTTATGCATTCACCGGCCCACCGAGGTGCTCTCCAGAAATTACTAGCCCAAGCTCATGTTACGCATGACATAACTGTGAATTAGTTTGACGGAGTCATTGCCAACATCACTGCATGTAATAATCTCCCAAAGGATGGCTTGGACCATAACCGCGCTCTTCATATATCTGTAAAATGCCAGGAGGATACTTTAGCAAGAGTTCTTGTGGATACGGGATATTCATTGAATGTTTTGCCGAAAAGAACACTCACTAATTTATCTTATCAAGGGGCAGAGATGAGGCCCAGTGCACTGATTGTGAAAGATTTTGATGGGTCAAGGAGGATTGTTTTCGGAGAAGTAGACTTACCAATCTTGATTGGACCACAGGTGTTCAAAGTCACTTCCAGGTTATGGACATTAACCCCAATTACAGTTGTTTTCTGGGAAGACCTTGGATTCATGCCACTGGGGCAGTCACTTTTACCCTACATCAAAAGATGAAGTTTGTGATCGATAACAAGCTGGTAACGGTGTCCGGGGAAGAAGACCTCATGGTTAGCAACCTTTCCTCCTTTAGCTATATTGAGGCTGATGAAGATGCTTTGGAAACTGCTTTCCAAGCTCTTGAGATAGCCAATGTTGTCCTTATGGAAGTGGAGGAACCAAAGGGGAAGGGTATTCCATCTTTTGCATCTCTGAAGAGTACCATTTCCACTATTGAAGAAGGAAGCTATGAAGGTTGGGGCGATGCCATTGATGTCAAGAAGAAGCTAGACCGCTACGGGTTGGGTTACAAACCAACTCATGTGAAGGAAGGAGCATTAATCTCCGCTAAAGGACGTCCAAAGACCATTCAAGAGGTGTTTTCCAGTGCCGGCTATCAGATCAATGCAATTAATGGGGATGCTGAAGATGAAGATGTGGATCATTTGGTTTATCAGTGTGAAGCAGCTTTGGGCAATTGGGAGGCAGTTGAGATCCCAGAATTTTTTCCGCTGTCAAAGTAATTTGTTGTTTTTCTTTAAGTGTTTTCAAAGTTTCCTAGCTCTGCCCAAAGCTATGGGATCATTTTGTAGGGCCCCTTCTCATTTTCAAGTTATTTAATCAATGAAGGAATTTTGTTAAATTCTTACGTTGTTTTATTTACTGTTTTTCTCTTTTCACCTTTTTAAAAGAAAATGGCAATCTTTCAAAACCAATAAAAAGTTTTTCTTTTATCTATTTGTTTTCACTTTTAATAAAAGCAAATCATTCCCATATGTAGAAAAAATAAAAACCCTATTGAATCCAATGACTCTATATTCTCTCCTAACTTTGATTCTCCCATCTACCAAGCAGGAGACGAAAGTGAGGAAGATTGTGACGTTCCCGGAGAACTAGCAAGATTGGTTGAGTATGAGTACACAGATCTTCAGCCACATAAGGAGCAGGTAGAGACCATCAACCTTGGCACCGATGAAGACAAGAAGGAAGTCAAGATTGGTACAACACTTGGGGCAAACGTCAGAAAAAGATTGGTCAAGCTCCTCAGAGAGTATGTGGATGTGTTTGCATGGTCATACCAGGATATACCTGGTTTAGACACAGACATAGTGGTCCACAAGTTGGCTCTTCGACCAGATTGTCCTCCAGTAAAGCAAAAGCTTCGAAGAACAAGACCGAACATGGCTCTGAAGATTTGAGAAGAGGTCAAAAGACAGTTTGATGCTGGATTCCTCGCAGTTACGAAGTACCCTGAGTGGGTAGCTAACATTGTGCCAGTCCCCAAAAAGGATGGCAAGGTTAGAATGTGCGTGGACTATAGGGATTTGAACAAAGCCAGTCCAAAGGAAGATTTCCCTCTTCCGCATATTGATACTTTGGTTGACAATACTGCTAAGTTTGCCGTTTTGTCCTTCATGGATGGGTTTTCAGGATATAACCAGATCAAGATGGATCCTGACGATATGGAAAAGACTACCTTCATCACACCATGGGGCACTTATTGTTACAAGGTTATGCCATTTGGTCTCAGAAATGTAGGGGCCACTTATCAGAGGGCAATGGTCACCCTTTTCCATGATATGATGCATAAAGAGATAGAAGTTTACGTGGATGACATGATTTCCAAATCACAGAGTGAGGAGGATCATTTGAATCATCTCTTGAAGTTATTTGAGCGCCTCAGAAAGTTCCAGTTGAGTCTAAATATAGCTAAGTGTACCTTTGGTGTCCGATCAGGGAAGTTACTTGGTTTTATTGTTAGCCAGCAAGGAATTGAAGTAGATCCATACAAGGTCAGAGCAATTCAAGAGATGCCAGCTCCTAAAACAGAAAAGAAATTCAAAGGTTTTCTCGGAAGATTGAACTACATCTTTAGATTTATCTCCAACATGACTGCTACATGTGAGCCTTTATTCAAGTTGCTCCGAAAAGATCAAGCAATTGTGTGGAATTCTGATTGTCAATAGGCTTTTGAGAAGATTAAGGTTTACCTACAGGAACCTCCTATCTTGATCCCACCTACTCCAGGGAAGCCTCTCTTCATGTATCTGATTGTACTTGAAGGATCTATGGGTTGCGTATTAGGCCAACAGGACGAAACTGGTCGTAAGGAACATGCCATTTATTACTTAAGCAAGAAGTTTACAGATTATGAAAGCAGGTATTCACTTTTAGAGAAGACTTGTTGTGCTTTGGCATGGGTTGCCCGACGCCTCAGGCAGTATATGATTTGTCACACTACTTTGTTGATCTTGAAAATGGATCCAATAAAGTACATATTTGAGAAGCCTGCCTTGACTAGAAGACTCTCCTATTGGAAAATGTTGTTATCCGAATATGACATCCAATATGTAACCCAAAAGTCTATCAAGGGCGGTGTTTTGTCTGATTACCTTGCTGATTAACCTGTTGAAGATTATGAACCTTTGAAGTTTGATTTTCCAGACGAGAACATTATGTTGATAAAGGACTTTGAAGTTCCCGGTCCAGATGAAGGTCCCGAGCCAGGTTCTCGTTGGAAGATGATGTTTGATGGTTCCTCTAATTACATGGTGCATGGTGTGGGAGTTGTTTTGATGAATCCTGATGGTGGTTATACTCCTTTCACAACCAGATTATGTTTTGAATGTACAAACAACATCGTAGAGTATGAAGCATGTGTTTTGGGTATCGAAGCTGCAATTGATACCAGAACCAAGATCCTTGAAGTATATGGAGACTCATCTTTGGAAATCTACCAAGTCAAAGGTGAATGGGAGACTCGTGACGAGAAGTTAATCTCGTACCGTGCCTACGTTGTGGAATTAATCAAATACTTTGATGAAGTCACTTTCCATCATGTTCCAAGGGCATAGAATCAAATATAAGACGCCTTGGCTATGTTGGCCTCTATGTTTCAATTCAGATTTCTTAATGAAGATCCACTCATTACAATTGAGCGAACAACTACACCAGCCTACTGTTTACTGGTCAAAGAAGAAACTAACGAGAAACCTTGGTTTTATGACATCAAGAACTACTTACAAAATCATGAATACCCAGCAAATGCAACAACTCTAGACAAGAAGACTCTGAGAAGATTGGCGTCCAAGTTTTTCCTCAGCAACAATGTGCTCTACAAGAGAAATCATGATATTGTTCTGCTCAGATGTGTGGACAAGCGCGAAGCAGATTTATTGATCATAGAAATCCACGGAGGATCATTTGGAACACATACCAATGGACATGCCATGTCTAGGAAGATCTTGAGAGCTGGTTACTTCTGGTTGACCATGGAATCAGATTGTTTCAAATATGCCAGGAAGTGTCATAAATGCCAGATTTATGCTGACAAGGTGCACGTGCCTCTGACCTTGTTAAACTTTCTATCATCACCTTGGCCTTTCTTAATGTGGGGCATTGACATGATATGGGAAATTGAGCCTAAAGCTTCCAATGGTCACCGGTTCATTTTGGTTGCGATCGATTACTTTACCAAGTGGGTAGAAGCAATTTCCTACGCTAATGTGACAAAACAAGTGGTTGCCCGTTTCATCAAGAATCCAATTATCTGCCGTTATGGGATCCCAAGCCGAATCATCACAGATAATAGGACCAATTTTAACAACAAAACAAAGAAGGAGTTGTGTGAGACATTCAAGATTGAACACCATAACTCTTCTCCTTACCGTCCGAAGATGAATGGAGTTCTTGAAGCTGCGAATAAGAACATCAAGAAGATTATGCAAAAGATGTTGAAGACTTACAAAGACTGGCATGAGATGTGACCGTATGCCTTAAACGGATATAGAACACCAGTTCGCACTTCAACAGGGGCAACCCCTTTCTCTCTGGTGTATGGGATGGATGCAGTTCTCCCCATCGAAGTAGAGATACCATCTTTGAGAATCTTGATGGAAACCAAACTGGAGGAAGCTGAGTGGGTCCAGAATAGATATGACAAACTGAACCTCATTGATGAAAAGAGAATGACCGCCATATGCCATGGCCAGTTGTACCAGAAGCGTAGCAAGAGAGCATTTGACAAGAAAGTTCGTCTCCGAGAATTCAAAGAAGGAGACCTTGTACTCAAGAAAATCTTTCCAGTCCATAAAGACATGCGTGGAAAATGGAGTCCTAACTATGAAGGTCCATATGTTGTGAAGGTGACATTCTCTGGAGGTTCCTTAATCCTCACAACTATGGATGGTGAACAACTGAAACACCCGGTGAATTTTGATGCAGTCAAAAAATATTATGCCTAAAATAAAGCCTGATAGGTCGAAAACTAGAAATGGCGACCTAGGTAAAAATGGGTATCCCGGTGGATCATAACCTATGAAGGAGATCCAGGCAAAAGATAGGGATTAAAATAAAAAAGATGAGAGCTCGCTAAGTTGAAAACCCGAAAGGGTGGCTTAGGCAAAAAAAGAGCGTCCCGGTGGATTGAAAACCCGAAAGGACGGTCCATGCAAAAATTAGGGACAAAGGCATTTGACTGTATCAGATGGTGTTTACCATTACTAAAGAACTTTACCCGAAGACCAATCCAGTTGCTCTTGTCAGAATCAAGGTGTTGGGAAGTCTTAGTCATTAGGGAATATAATGGTCGTTTGGATTCAATGTAGACCTTTCCCCATTGCCATTTTCAAATTGTAATTTCCCATGGAGTTTTGCTATTGGCAAGCTACCCTCCTTGAATGAAATACAACCTTTGCCTTTAAACTTTGTCTTTCAGCTTCTTATTTTCTTTGTTATGCAAAATGTCTTTACTGAATTACAATTTAACTCTGAAAATGACAAAAAATTTAGAAACAGTTTTTTGAAAACATACTGGAAAACATTCAAATTTCTTTGACTTTAGAAAGATTAAAAGATTTGCTGTCTTCTAAAAAACCCTGGCTTGCAGTAGCACTCTCATGCCATTATTACAGAAATCCCCATAGAGGATTAAAAGCTGGCAGCACTCTTGGATGGATCCTTGGACCAAGTTTCAAATTCTAAGCTCGAATATATCTCCCCAACATCTTTCATATTTCTCGGTTAAGTATTGGCGTTGAGATCCTACTCTCCCGTGAATTTCGTCAAAACTCTCTATCTCCCCAGAGTCAGCATTTGCATATCATGATCATTCGCATCATGCTCAATCATACGCATTTGACATAATCATTTGTCTCTCCCCAGTTGTCGTCTTTTTGACTCTAGGATCAGATTAATGTCAATTTTCATTTTGAAATCCATTGTTATTGGTACCCTGAAGCGTGGTTAACCAAAGTCTTATTCCAGTAACACTAGTATCCCCTACAGAGGTCCTCCTTGTTATTGATATATACCTTATTACCACCAGTAATCTTTTAACGTCCAATTGCCTTTGGCGCAAATATTTTAAGCTATTTGCTTAAGATTCAAAGTCGTTTAATTCAACACGCATCCGTGTTTTCCTGATGGTTCCTGAAGGTTTTTTCTTTGAACTCTTCATTTAGGGAATTTCCAGAGGTTGGGTATTTATCTTGTTGAAAACTCAAACATTTATTCTTGTTGCCAGTTGGTCGCTTGGAGCCGTTTGATTTATCTTTAAATGCTTCGCATTCTACTCCTAGTATCAGTAGGTCGCACAAAGCCACTGCCCAAACACTATATTCGTTTTCTTTATCCTCAGTATCAAAAGTTAAACTTGAACCTGTTGATTTATCACTTTGGATTATCTGCTATTTTATTCCCGACCGCCGTGTCAATGTCTACTATTTTATTTCCCGACCGCAGTGTCGATGTCTGCTATTTATTTCCCGACCGTCGTGTCGATGTCTGCTATTTTATTCCCGACCGCCGTGTCAATGTCTGCTATTTTATTTCCCGACCTCCGTGTCGATGTCTGCTATTTTATTTCCAAACCGCCGTGTCTATGTCTGCTATTTTATTTCCCGACCGCCGTGTCGATGTTTGTTATTTTATTTCCCGACCGTCGATTCGATGTCTATTATTTATTTTCTCAACCGCCGTGTTGAATTGCTTTCTCGACCGCCATGTCGATGTCATTTTAGTTATTCCCTCGATCGCCGAGTTGAGTTTGTTTTCCCGACTGCCGAGTCGATGTCCGTTCAACTATCGTTCCCAACCATTGAGTTGCTATATTGGGATCCCCAACAGTCCTCCTTGAACTTGCTAACTCATCACTTCAGATAGTATGTTCTCGTTCATAGTGACAGTTGGGCACATCAAGCCATTACGTTTTACTTTGAACTATTTTCTCGCCATCCTAGGTGTTAGTCCGTTTATTAATCTTATGTTATGGACTTCTGTCTTATTTCCCGTCTTTTGTTACTCTTAGTGCAAGCAGTTACATTTGAACCTGTTGACTTATCACTTTGGATACTTCCTGTTTTCGTCTCGTGGTCCCCAACATATTATTATCCCTAGTGAGTCTTTACCCTCAGTTTCGTTTCTGTGGATCACCATTGTATTTATCTTCATCATCTCCCGCATACCATATTCAACATATTCATCAAAAATTAGCATGTTAGGATTCATTGCATCTCACATTTCATATCCCCAGCAAACAAAAAGAGTCTTTCATGAATTCATAACATTACATATCATTGCATTTCATCTGCATCCGGTAAAATTTTTAGGTATTTTTATATTTAATCCTCTTCTACCTCGAATGTCCAAAAACTTTGTTATTTATACATTCAGGTCCAAGAAGATTAAATAGGGGCAACTGTCACACCCTAAATTTTGACCGAGCTCTTTTCGAAATTGGCATTCATTTGACGCATTTTCGTCGTAATGTCAATTATCAGTCATTTTTGCATTTTTAGTCCATTAATCATTAACCATTGCATTTTCTATTCATTTTATCATTTGAAATCATATTAATTAATTCTTGTTTTTTAGGATTATTTGTTTCGGTCTAAGAATAGGAATTTAGTTTAATATTAGATATTTTAGAATTAGTTTTAATTTTATTTTGGTTCAATTCTAATTTAGATTTTTTTAAAATTTAATTTAGATTTAAGCTTAATTTCAATTTAAGTTTTATTTTTTAATGTAATTTAGTTTGATTTAAAAATAGTTGTTTTAGTTTAACTTTATCAATTAGTTCTAATTAGTTTATTTATTTTTAATATTACATCTAGGTCATTTTCATTTATTTATTTAGTCTTATTTTTACTTAATTTGTTTCTTAGTTTAGTCTTATTAGACTTTTTGGTTAGATTAATAGTTTAATTATTTTTTAATTAGTCCAACTTTTAATTAGTTTTTAAATTAGTTAACTTAGTTTGTATTTTAATTTAGTTTATATTTTAGTCAAATTTATAGTCAAATTTATATTTTAGTTAAGTTTATATTTATAATTCATATTTTAGTTAGTTTTGTATTAGATTTAATTTTGAATTATTTTTATTTTAATTTAGGTGCAATTAGTTATATTTCTACTTTAGTATAGTTTAGATTCTTGTATATTCTTAATTTAAGCTTAATTTAATTTTGATTTTATTTATTTGCATAACATTTATGATTTGAATAAAGTTCCAATTTTTAATTTAGGCTAATTTCAGTTTTTGTCTAATTTTAATTAGTTAATATTTTAATTTGATGTTGGTTAATTTATATTTCAATTTAGTTTTTTAATTTAATAAGCTAGTTTTAATATAGTTTATTTTTATTTTTTTGTTTCTAATTAGATAAACTTGATTTAGTTTAATTTAAATATAGTTTTTCTTTTATTAATTTTTTTATAAAAAAAGGATATTTGACTTATTTTTTCTCCTAAGTCGTACAAGATTTGAGTCACATTTGTATTAATTATGTCCTATATCAAAATTATAAAAAAAAAAAAAAAAGAGAAGAGTTGTCATTTTAATTTTTTAAATTTTTAAATTTTTTTTATTTAAAAAAAATCACAAAATTCTAAAAAATAATTGATAATTTTCATTTATTTCCTTTTAAGTATATTTAAGTAAAAAATTTGTTACATTTATAGTTAGGTTTTAATTATTATTAATATTATTATTTTTTTAAAAAAAAGGTAGTTTTATTTTATTTTTACTTTTAGGGTAGAAACAGAAGAAAAACAATTATAATTTCTTGTCATTTTGTTAGTGTGACCAGTTAGCCTTAATAGTTACTACAACTGTTTTTTTACAATTCAGTAATTGGCTTAACCAGATTAGTCCAACTTCAATTTGGTCATTGCTGCTGCATAAACTGCATAAACACAAAGTAAGTACACAAACCAAAAATTAGAGTCATGATTGCAGCAAAACACCAATTTGGGACCTGCAGTTTTTTGACCATAGCCTGCAACTCTCCCCTTACACCAAAAGATGATAAGCCTTTCCCTCCATAAATAAAATCCTGCAATGAGACAATGACATTTCAATACAGAATACAAAACATAACAGATCCATATTATCATATTTTTAGAAAAAGCAATTTCGGAACTTAGAAATTAACAATGGACTTTGCTTTGGTGAAAGATTTTTTAGATTCAAAAATTCATAGAAGGAAGATTTTTTGGAACTCTGAAAACGGATTCAAAAAAAATCACAAAAAGGGGGAATCATCAATACAAGAATGCTTAACATTCATTAAATTGTTTTCAACAAAGATAACAACAACTAGCGCAGAAGGAGTTGGAGCACATACCTGACTCTGTCTCGCAAACCGATTTCGCACTGTAAGCATCCTTCCGAAAGTTATTGATATCTTCCTGTTGGCTTTTCTGCATCTTGAATGTTTCTCCTGAGATGATTTTGCTTGTCTCATTTGTTGTTATCCGATATTCTTCTTCTCATGGATTTATTTGTTTTGAATCGCAAGATAGAGAAATCGAGAGAAGGAGAGTTTGCACGAGAGAAATTGAGGGAGGACTTTGGTCATTTGGTTTTCTGAACGTTTTCTCATGATGGAGTTTTTGTTTTCACGTTGCTTTTTTTTCTTTCTCGTGGAACGGCTGGTTTGGGAAGCTCTTAGGGTTTCTCTTTTCATCACATAAACAAACTGAACCGGGTCGATCCATGACCCGGCCGACCCCCTAAGAAAGCCCCTTTTGGGCTTGGTCTTTTGTTTTTGATAAACTATCACTATCTTTTTTCTTTTCATGTGTTCACTGTTAGTTTATTTTAATTTTTAATAAAAAATGAAAAGTATTATTTTAAAAAAAGAAAGAGATATAGATAGTGTAATAATAGCAACAAATATTGAAATAAAACAACCAAAATAGATCAATTTTTAGTATCTTTTTTAAAAAAAAAGGGTCATTAAAAGTTACAGTAACAAAAATGGTTATTTTTTTAATTTATTTTATAATTAACCTTGTTAGTTCTTAGTTTAACTTGAAATAAATCATTTAAGTTTTTAGATTTTTTATAACTTAATCGTTCTTCTTGGTTTTTTTTTACTATTTAATATTAAACAAAAAAAAACAAAAAATATGCTTAGAATCTTTTTTTTCTTTGTAGATAGTTCTAGGATGTTTAGTCTAGATTTATTTTCTTTAGGAGTGTCCCATTAAAATGAGAGGACAAGTTTGAGTTTATTTTCTTTTTATTTGAGTATGTGCTCCTTGTTCATTAATTTGGTTGTATGCTTTGAACTCGTAATGATTAGAATTTTGCACCATAAATTGTTCAACAAAATAATAAATAATAATATTTCAAAATGATGGATAATAATCATCTCTGAAAAATAATTCATACGCCTACATTTTACACGCACGTAAGTCGATCACCAAGTGATCGTCGTCTGCACGTTTTTATGCGTCGCCATTAATTAACAAGGAACTGAGCTTCAGACTCTAGCATTTCGCGGGTCTTTAATGAACAACACTTGGGCTAGCCCCACACGTAGTGTTTCATTTACTCCTTCGTTATTAAAATACGTTAATCCTAAAACGTCTAAAAAAACAAAATATCCAACTTATTTTATTAAATCTAAAAACGAAAGAACAGAGCTCCGAAGTCTAGCACTCCGCATATTCTGGAACGGATCGCTCCTGGGCTAGCCCCACGCGACGTGGTTCATTCGCCTTTCGTATATCAAAATATCTTAATCGTACAAATTAATTTGCGAAAGAATAGAACTCTAGAGTCTAGCATTCCACACGTTCTAGAATGAATCACTCCTGGGCTAGCCCCATGCGACGTGTTTCATTCGCTCTTTCGTACTTAAAACGGCCTAAAACTTACCAACCAATTCAAATCATTTTTACAAAATCAGCGAAAGAACATAGCCTCGGAGTCTAGCACTCCGCACGTTCTGGAATAAATCACTCATGGGCTAGCCCCACGCGACTTGGTTCATCCGCCTTTTCGTTTTAAAACACCCTTAACAAAAGTCAAACACTTTTCTCTAAAACGAGCATTGTTTAAATCTCTATCTCGCAAGCAAGCTAGCGCTTCAGCCTCCACCGCGAGTATAAGCCAATGCTTAGTAGTATAATGCGTTTTAAACAATCGTTCAATTAAAAAATACAAACCGTAGTTGCACGAACTACGAAGCTCTGACTTTCCCATTGCACAAGGGAATACGCAGGCACAGGGATTTTTTTAATCCTTCGCAAGCACATTAATAAAAAAATTCAACCTTTTCTTCGTCACAATAGTAAAAAAATTTAATCTTTCCCCTGTAACTTAATAATAATTTTCTTTTTCCTTAGAACAAACATATTAATAACCATATAGTAGACTAAGAGGTTCCTGTTGAGTACAACAGACGTGAGGGGTGCTAATACCTTCCCCTTGTGTAACCGACTCCCGAACTTAGAATTTGGTTTCATTGACCATTTCTTATTCTTTATTAGGTTTTATCTATATCTCCCTTTTCTCTCGTAGAATAAATAGAATTAGGTGGTGACTCTATTGTTTTCTTTCCGTATCCCATCGCGAGGATCGTATTTTTCGAGGTACGACAACTGTGTTATTTCATTCTTAAGGTTATTTATGTCCCCGTTCCGGTATTCACGAATAAGAAAATCCATATGGCATGTGAGAATCTTGACTCTTGGGAAAAGAATAATCCCACGGAGTTTCAAATGAGATAACTTGTGAAGAACCAATGCCTGGAACACATGTCAGTGCAAAGATAACACTCAGGAATTTGAAACACATCCAATAGCATGAAAAGAAGTCGACAAATTTCCCCGAAGGGTGCCAACTCTTATAGTAAGGAAAAATAGATAAAGCAATAAGGAATCCCACAACAGGCCTGTGGGTAATCCGATACAAACAAAGGAAACTAGACCCTATGTAACTCCACATCCTTCAGCCTCCAGCTAAGGCGCTTGACCACCTAGAATTAGTGAGCAATATCCGGATGGTTCGGGTATTCAAGCGGCTTTTGTATGAGCAAATCCCTCTGATCAAAGGAAGCATGGAGTTCACTAATCTGTTGTAGGAAGATCTTTTTGTTTTCCCTACTAGGACTAGGTGCAAAACTGGCCTTTTTGACCTCTACACGAACTCTGAGTTCTGCTACCTCCTTCTGAACATCCTCAATTTCTTGTTGCTCTTGAGCTATCTTCTGAATGTAGTCTCTCTGTTGTTCGTGGGCTAGCTGGAGCTTCTCTTTCTGGTCACCCAATTTCTCCTGAAGATCTTCAATCTTTTTTTTTGTACTCAGCTTCCACTTCCTTCTGCTTCTTCAAGTTGGCATCCCATTTTTCCTGCCAGAGTTATTGTTTCATTGGCTTCATCCAGAGACTTCTTGTCCTTTCGACACTGATTCACCTTGCGGATTTCAGCAAAACCCTTTTCTTAAAATAACACTCTCTTTCTTTAAAGTCTATCAGCTTGACCTTCACCATTTCTTCAGCTTTCTGAACTCTTTCTCTTAACTTCTGATTAAGGGTCGCCATCCTTTGATAGGAACTGTGGGCTTCCTGATTTTCTTCTTGGAGTTGTTGAACTAAAACCTCTAGTTTTTGTATTCTTCCAAAGGCATAGTAGTCTTAAGTTCCACCTCTAGAAGTGGGGCTGGTACTGAGAAGGGTAACAGGACCACCCGAGCTTTCTCCTTTAACCATGCATTATACTCGGGAAACGTATGATTATTGCTTCTGCCCAAGCATGTTCTACCTCTCCTTCGGATGAGCTTCCAAGAACCCGCAACTTTCCTAAGCAACAGAAAGTTGTCCTTTACTGGGAAGTAAAAGGTCTGAGCTAATTATGTCTCCTCTGGAATATCTTTAAGCGGGCATCTCAATTGCCTTATCAAGAGAATCGGGTTGTAATTGATTCCCCCGGTTAGTGATTATGTTCCTTCCTTTCAATCTCATAGTAAACCAGTTGATGTCTTTGGCAGATAACATGCTCAATCTCTGGGCCCCGATCAGGCTAGGATCAGTGAAGGCATCAGTACTCAGCAAGTGCCTCATGAACCACTTGTAAAACAAAGGAGCACAACTTCATACCAAACCGCCTTGTTTTTTCTCATTCTTATAGTATACTAAATAATAGAGGTCTCCTAAGAGAGTAGGCACCAGATTCTTCAGCATAAAGAGATGAATGTCGTTCATGTCTACAAACTTGTTGATGTCCGCAAATAGAATGATCTCATGGATAGAGAGGGCCAGGATAACACAAACAGAATCCCACTAAGCCTTTTCGGCAAGCTCCTCAACCTTCTTCACCAAGAATTCCAAATAAAAATGGGCATTCCTCCTTTGGTAGTGTTCAAATTCACAGATAAAACAAATGGGCTCAAATAAAGAGCTTCAGCAATGTCAGCAGGCGTAGGTCTACCCATCTCTAAATTGAAAGGAACCTGATACTGAAGAGGAACCCCAAGATCAAAGCATATTCCTCTAGCAGAGGACCCATCTGGAAGTCATGAAATGTTAAGCATCTAAGCCGAGGGTCGTAATACTGCAGCAATGTATAAATAACGCTTCTCTCATAACTATCCAGGTCCACTACCATATCAAGAATACCCTTGTAAGCCTTCCAGAAATCTTCAACATGATGTGGAGTGATCAGAGACAACATCTGGTTTATCATCTCTATCTTAGTGTCAAAAAATCTATAATGGATGTTCTTCTTCCTGAAATCTTCCATATCTGAGCAAGAAAATCGAACGGAATTGAGAATAATATGCAACCCTGAGAATGAAAAAGAACACAAATGATTAATGATGTCATGATGTTATGCAATTAAAGGCATGTGATCAGGGATGTGTCTGTGTTGGTGTAGACAAGATAACCAAGTGTCAGTGAAGAGTTATAATAACATTATCTCTGTGTAGAAATTCCATAATTCACAACCAAAGACCATATAGAACTGGATCATATCACAAAGTAACACTAGCAAAGCGGGTATGTTGGAAGTTTAGGGTCCCTGCAAACCTGTAAGCCCCTCCCAATCTCACGAGTGTGCTACCTCGGGTCAACATCACAAACTCTCAAAGCCGAATAACAATAATATGTTCTCCATTTCCGAGAAATGGTGTAATAACCATATCAGAGAATCAATATAGTATTATGTACTACTCAGGGAGGTCTCAGCTGATTCCAGGAAAAACAAGCATCTCTCATAAGTTCCCAACTTCAAGCACTAAATCGAGAAACAGTAGTACATTCAGCCCTTGGGATACAGTATTATCTTCATACAAACAATTTTGCTTTAACTGAGTTCCTATGAGAGAACCAGACCATCCTATGCGAGTTCCCAGTGGGCCCTCAGATGCGAGTGGATTTGCCAACAAATATGGTCTGCCACTGTCATCACTGGAGAGGGTTGTTTCCACTAAGGTCCGCAATGATCGGTCCCTAGATGCACATAACTATCGAGGTCGTACTCTGAAGTGGAGGAAACCCCCACACATAATATTTCTGAGACGATCACACTCTGGGTGTGGAAGACACCGCCACTAATCATGGTGAGACACCATGGAAGTACAATGTATGTCCATGATAAAGTCTAGGGTGCACTCGAGCCTTGGTTTTGGGCTCCTCACTCAGTAACCCCATCCCACCAAAGAAAAACAGTACAATCAGACAGTCAAGTATATATATGATGGATGGAACATAAAATACTGAAAGCGATAAATAAAGTTGTAAATAAAGCAGTAAAGCTAAACTAAATCACCCAGAAGAAAACAATTAAACACCCAAAGAAACAAAAACAGACAAGCGCTAGGATTGACTCTCAATAGGGAAACCAGAGATTCTGGGTCTCATCCCCAGCAGTGTCACAAACTGTCGCTCCCAGGATTTTCATCCTAGTACAAACGCAAAAGTGGCGCAGAAAAGGTAGAGTCGGAACCCAAGCATTTTTATCCCAATTTAATGGGAAAGGTAATGATGCACAAATCGAAGACAAAAGGAAAGGACAAGGTCATGCGAACATAATAACTGGGTTCGGGAGTCGATTACGACCTGAGAAGGTATTAGCACCCCAAATCGTCTGCCGTATCTGAAGGGATCCACACTTGTTTATCTGTTTCAAAGGGTAAGGAATAAAACTACTGCTGAATAAAACTGTTACTGGAACTGGAATGAGAGAGGGAATTGGAAAAAGAGAATGAAAAGGTACAGGAAAAATGTTGGGAAAATAAAGAATGTGCTCGAATGGGCCGTACCCCACTGCCTACGTATCTCATGGGAAATGAAAATCAGAGTCGACGTAGTTCTCCTAACTAAGGTGGAAACTTGTTTGTGTTATTTATGAATTGAACTACTTATGCATATGCTCAGGTGTTGCAGGCTCGCCTCGACGAGTGCATTACCATCTTGCCAAGAGACAAGTCGTAGCAAGTTCTCGTAGGAAATTCTCTTGTTGTTGGTTTATTGTCTTTTAAAATAAGTGTTTTTACTTTGTTGTTTGTGAGACATCCTCGTGCTAAAACTTGTTCATCTTGATAGATATCCTAAACCTCATCCCGAGATGGAATGCATGCAAATAACCCATGGCAAAGTCTCCTGGCGCACAAGAAAGCTCAACCTTTATTAAGTATTTTATTTATTTGGAGATGAGAAAGAAGACTCAAATCGAAAAAGGACAAAACTAGGGGAAACTAAGACTTACCCTAAGTTGTTTATTCAAGGGATGTCCTAAGGGTATTGTGGTTTCCTATTCCTAGAAAGAAAAGGTAAGCAAGTTACAACTCACTTCAATGAATTGAAGATGAGTTCAACTCTCGAGTGGAATGAACAAAGTGAAATGTCGAAGAATCATAAAATGCTTCTTATCGCAAACACAAGTTGAAATGTAAAAGGATAAGGAAGAAGGTGTATGTAAGATACCCTCCTACACACACGGCTTACCATAATACCTTACAAAACATAGGTTAGTAAAATAAATCCAAATTGATAAAGGGGAAGAGGTAATCAAGTAACAAACATGTCCTATCACAACTATGACCTAAACTAGACTCAATATAAGTCTAAGGACACTAAAAGCTAAGCGAAGCCTAAAGTCAGCAGCTACTATAACTCTCTAACACACAATCAGCTACTAAACGCAAGTATCAGTGCAAAAAACCTTTTATAGCTACCACACAACATAAAAATAGGTTTAAAAAGATCAAAATAGAATAATGCAACATGTCTTTTACAACTTCTGTTTCAAAATGCAGTAGTGAAACATGGCAGATTTTCAATTGTTTTTCGAATGCAAAAATAGAGTTTTAATGCAAACAATGAAATGCAATGCTCATGCATCTTAATGAAACAACTTTAAATGAATTATCAACAATGGAATGGATCACATAAACAATCAACAATGAATTCAAACTATGTGAATTGTTTTGTTTTAAACAATATGCAACATTTCCAATTACGCGCACAATCGGCCAAAACATCAAGAGATCACAAATGCAATACAATGCAAAACATAACTATAAACACTTATTAACATGCTATTGATGATTCTAAATCATGCAAAAAACAATCACAACATGCTATGAACACATATTCAACACTTATGTCAAAAATCGGAACCTAACAAAGAGTATGTCGAAAGTTATCGAAACTACACACACCTGCTCCTAAACAGCTCCTAAAAACTCCCTAAAATGACATCCTAACGATCCATGATGATTAGAGGGGGAATGGATATCAAAAGTGCAAGAAAAAGCAAGAATTTTTCATTTTGTTTCAGTGGTTACCGGTTACTACCTATGTAGTAACCGGTTACCAGTTCAAAAACTGGGATTTTCTGCTATTTTAACACAGGTAACCAGTTACTACCTATGAGGTAATAGGTTACTCTGCAACCAGAATAAAAAATTTCTGCATTTCCATGCAAAAACCAGTAGAAACTTATTCAAATAATCTCTATTCTAATTCCTATCAACCTAGCACGAAAATCACACATGAATGCAACACTCTAACACCTATTAACAATACAATCACCCTACGATTATAGCTCCTAATGATCAAACCAATCAAAGTATCAAAAAGAAAGAAAAAGAGAAGAATGCATGAGGCGAGATGAAGAGAAATAAGTTAAAATGAGAAGTGATTATAGATTCACCAACCTACAAGCGGAGGCTTGCTTTGGCAATTGTTGCGATGTCGAGCAATATGCGAAAGTAGAGAAAACCGAAGATCCGAAGCTTCGATCTGCTAATGCATAAAATAAATGCGATTGGTGAGAATTATCCAAAACCGCTTCCGAATGGTGAAATAAACACCACAACCATAGCAACTTCTTCGATAACCCGCTGAGTTGATGAAAATGGTGGAGGCTTAGCTTCCGATTCTTCAAGTTTCAATACAAAACTTAAAGAATCTTGATGATGATGAAGCTTTGATGTGAGTTTGGAAAATGGAGAGAAATGAGAGAATTGAGATTGTGAGAATGGTGAAATATGTGAAATGTGGCTAATCTCTTTTTGACTTGATGAACAAGGTTTATATAAGGGGTTAGCTTTGGAGTTAGGTTCAGGTTACGCACGAGGTTTGAACACTAGGCTAGGATCCTAATCTAAGGGTTGGTTGGGAATATTCCTAGAATATTCCATGGAATATTCTTGGAATATTCCTTGGCATATTATGGGAATTTTACTTTGGAAGGGTGTGGAATGTTCTAGAATTTAGTGGAAATTACAAGGCAAAGTGGAAATGGAAGGTAGTGGAGGCAACCAACTGATTTTTGAATTTTTGAAATTTTGTACGAAGTAACCGGTTACTACCTATGAGGTAACCGGTTATGTAACACCCCGTAATTTATTTAACTCTCCGGATAATATTATTTAAGGCCAATAGGATTCTGGTTTATTCTAGGTATTTTAATTAAAAACCATTTAGAGTAAACGAAATTTAATTTTGGTTAACTGATATTATCTATTTCGGAGGTTTTATTAAATTGAGAATTAAGAGACATTTTAGGATACTCTCTATTTTGGACCCATTGGTAAAATAAGTTTTTATATATTTTGTTATATAGAAAAAAAATAGAGGAAAAGAAATAAGAAGTTAGAAAGAGAGAAAGAAGGAAGAGAAGAAGAAGAGGAAGAAAACCCTAAGCTTCAAATTCATCATTCTCCATCATCCGTCCGTCGAATCTGCTCATTCCTTCCGTCAATCTTCATCTCTGTAGGAATTTCTCTGAGTTTGCCCCGCGAACTGTAACTTTAAGCTGAATTATGTTTTTTTTATAACTTTTGATCCGGGTATTCGTTCTTAGTGTTCCGTATATCGTTTTGAAGCTAAAATTATGTACTTTCACATGATGCCGAAAAATAATATTTTTACCCGACTTTTCAAAAATACCGTAAAAGTGTTAAGTTAGGGAATTGTGAGCTTAAGTTAATAAAATGGTAAAACTTGTGAGGTAGTGTCGCACCTCGAAAAATACGACCCCGCGATAAAAAAAATTACCGCGGATAAAAATTAAAACAACAGAGTCGCCACCGAACTTATTTTATTCCAATTAAGGAAAAGGAAAATATCGAGAAACCTTTTAAAAAAACGGATAGAACAAGGGCTTTGAAACCAGATTCTAGGTTCGGGAGTCGATTCCGTAAGGGGAAGGTATTAGCACCCCTTACGTCTGTTGTACTCAACGGGAACCTCTTAGTTTAACTTGCAATTTAATGTTGAATTATGCTTTTTGTTTTCTTCGAATAATAAAATAAATGCGGACGATTCTAATCTAAGGTTAATAGGGGAAATGGGTTATTTTGTTCCTAGGGTGCTCGGCAAGGAGTAAGATTCGTGTGCCTACGTATTCCCTTGTGCAATGGGAAAGTCAGAGCTTCGTAGTTCGTGGTACTAAGGTTGATCGGTTTGTTTTAATGAACAGTTATTTAAACCGCATTCTATTGCTAAGCGTTGGCTTGTCTGTTCGCGATAGGAGGCTGAAGCGCTAGCTTGTTTGCGAGATAGAAAGGATTAAATAATGCTTGTTTGATTCGATTAGGGTTTTTAAGAATGAAAGGGTAAATAAACTGCGTCCTGGGGGGATTAGGTCTTTCCCTTTTCAAAAAGTACAAGAACATGTTCTAATTCATTATGGAACTCAAGTTATGATCCTTCAAAGTTGGCTAAAAACCTATAATTTTCAAGAATGCACCAAAGAGGGATTTTTGCAAAACCACTTGCCAAGGCTTCAAATGACTTCTAATGTGCCCAAATGTGACATAACATGATCAAACAACTTCAAAGCATCAAAATTGGCCCAAGAATTGGAAGGTTTCATGCCTTGAATCACAAGAAAAATCAAAGAAGGAAAATATGTAAAACTTATACAAACCCTAGTTCCATGTGTTCCAGCACATCAAATATGATCCATAAGCTTTCCTTGATCTCAGCTGAGGCCAGACATTCCCAAATTCAACTCTGACCCGTGCCCATACTTGAAGTACACCTAAGCTTGACTTTTTGCAAATCACCCCCATACCAATCAAGCAAGGCCACCACCCACTCTCTGACCAATCAAGACATCATATGCAAACATTATGGAACACATTTCACACAACACAAAAGCCTGAATCACTACACAACTCAAGGACCCCAAAAACCCTCCAAACCTTGAGCTTTTCGAATCTCTCTGCTCAGTCAACAAAACTTTAAACAAACTTCACCAATCATCTGCATACATCCTCAAGATCATTTCCCAACCATTAAACAAGCCTAAAACCTCAAGAATCAGAAACACGATTTCTGCCTCCACAGAACCAAAACTCACAAACCAAGCCATATAAACTCTTGCAAAGCTTCTCAACATCATCAAGGAGTTCATTGGAGTGGATTTATACAAGGGAGAGGTCCAGAAAGTACCAGGTTGCAAAGCTCCAGCTCAGGTAGTCATCTTCAAACTTTTTTCCAGAACTTGCATTTTTTATTTCTAAATGAATCTATGAGCTCTCCTGATCACCATGATGTAGTTTGTTTTGAAAATGGTTGAGTTTTGGGCATGTAGTGAGATTCTGAAATTTTTGATGTGTTTTCCGTTTTGATTCGATTCTCCTTGTTCATGTGAAATAAATGTGTTTTGAGGGTAGATTCATGCTTAGGAAGGTTAGGGGATTGTTTCTAGAGATTTAGAGGGTTTGATTTGGCCTAGGGAAGAAGATCAAAGGATTGGTTCACCGGAGAAGACGACCGGAGCTTGCTCCGATCGCCTGAAAGTTGTTAGGGTTCAGATTAGGGCTAATCTTATGTTTAATGCCAGTTTGAATGTGAGCCATTGGATGAAGCTTTCGCGCGCGTGCTTGACGGTCCAGATGAATTCATTAAACCCTAATCCTTTTAATTAATTTAATTAATCATAATTAATTAAAAAAATCCAGTTTGAATGCTGACCCTTGGATCTGGCGCGCAGTCAATTCCCTCTTTTTCCTTTTGAACCTCAGCCCTTGATCTTGCATACTTCCATTTAATTGCATTTTTAATTCATTTTTCTTGTATTTTCTTGCATAATTTATTTAAAATAGAAAAAATCATTTAAAAAAATTCATTTTCTGCATTTTAGTTTCAAATATTTTTCTCATCCAGAAATAATTTTTATTTTATTTTTTGCATTTAAAAAGTTATTTTAAAATATTTAAATGTTTATTTTAATTAATTTATGGAAATTAATTAATTAAAATAGCATTTAGGTTTCTAAAAATTACCAAAAAAATCATGTTGCATCTTAACACATTTAGAAACATTTTCAAACCCTTCATACAAATTTCTTTTTGGTTTTGATCATAACTTGACAATTTTCTTTGAATTTAGGGTTCATAAAATCACATTCTTAAACCCTAACCTTTGAAAAATCTTTTCTGCCTAACCATGAAGGGTTTGAAAATGGTT
Source organism: Lathyrus aphaca (assembly GCA_963966055.1). Lineage (NCBI taxonomy): Eukaryota > Viridiplantae > Streptophyta > Magnoliopsida > Fabales > Fabaceae > Lathyrus > Lathyrus aphaca. The sequence goes on from OZ014522.1 coordinate 176,831,905, forward strand.
CTTTTTGCATTGTTTTACACATATCATTTAGTATCTAGGATATTTTTGGCATGAATATATCTTGCATTTTCAATTTGATTTGCATTTTTCCTTTTGAAGCACCCAAAAATCCTTTCAATAGGTTAAGAGTTAGACCTTCTCCTTTGGGGTGTGATATCATATGGGATTAGGGTTTGTTTGTGCTCATTTGCATTTTTTTATCATGTCATATGCTTCTGTTGTGACCATTTGCATCTCATCCTCCCGTGTAACCCTAATTTTGCATCTTTACTTGCATCTTACATTGCATTGCATGAACATGTGAACTTTCCATGCAATTTTAAGCATTTGTATGCCATCTTAGACATCTTAAGACATTGCTTGAACATTGCTTGATCATTTATCCATACATTTGCTATGCTTTTCATCCATTTAATTTCATAAACATCCATGTGTTTACATGCTTCCTACATGTTTCATTCGCATTCATTCTCTTGTATGATCACACATATGCATCTTGTATGTCTTTGCATCATATCATAGAATCATTTACATCATGTGTATGCTTCTGGTCTTGGTCTTTTCCCTTGCATATGCATTGTTTCATTTCATTTCTTTCCTTATGCATCTTGTGCTAACTTTTCAGGTTAATGGTAAGTTGTTTGGGAGGTGGATTTGCCTTCACCTCCCACCTCTTCTCATACCTTCATATTGAATCCTTGCTGCATTTTGAATTGTCCTTGAGTGAGTTTTCTCACTTGTGTTTCTCTTCCTTTCTTTCTCTTCTCATCTCATCTCTTTCCTATCTTGCTTCTCCTTGGTGGCTTCCTTGAAGACTTCTTCTCTTAAGCCTCACAAACCCTAGGACTTCCAAGCATGATAACTTTCTAGGACTTATTAGTTTCCCTTTAGTCTTTTCTCTTTGAGTCTTCTTTGTGTCTCTCTTCTCATCCCATCATTAGAGACTAAACCTTTAAGGTTTTAGGACTTTGGAATTAAGGTTATGTGTGTATCCTTATCTTAGGATGGAGTGTATAACTTTAATCCTAAGTGTTAAACCCTTAATTTGTTTAAACCTCTTAATCAATCCACTTAATAATCACTAAGACTTCATCTTGTAACTTGGGCCTTACATTAGGGTTTTTGTAGATGTCTTGAATTGGCAGAATTTTTGACCAACAAGGAATATTGAATTCAGTTCAGAATGTCCTATCAAATGTTGGGACATTAGCAAACAGAGTATGTGAACTTATTTCAGGATGTCTTACAAGATGTTGGGACATTGTGTTAATGACTTAAGTTCAGTTTTTCAGGATGTCCCAACAGATTTTGAGACATCTCAAACCTGCTACCAGAATTAATTATTGACTAACTGATCAGAGATATTTAAGGAGAGTTATCTGGAATTAATTAATGATGGATAAAAACAGAACAAGGCGCATCTGTAGGGAGTTTTATATTAAGGATTCAGATTAAAACAGAAGACCTAAATCACCTAGAATCTAGGAAGTAACAAACCCTAAATTCAAGGTGGAAGCTGCATGCGCATTAGGGCTGGATCATTCTACAGAAAGCCCAAATTACAGATACTTATTTAATCAACAGAAACTCATAGAATTGAGTACGAATTTCAGAAGACCAAATAGGGTGTCTAGTGTTTTTAATAGCAGGTTGTTTTTATTGTACCACTTGATGAGCTTTTAAGCATAAGTGCATTTGTGACTTGATTGAAACTGTGAAGTAAGATCAAGCTGTTTTGTTTGAAGTATGACTTCAATTTTATTAAACTTGTAAACTTGATCACTGTGTGATTGAGGGGGAGTGAGTAGGGTACTCTTATCTAAGTTGTGTCTTAGGTAGAAATTGCATTGGGTAGTGATTAAGTGATAGATTAAACAGGGTGGTTTAAGTCTAGAATTAATATTACTTATAGTGGATTTCCTCCTGGCTTGGTAGCCTCCAGATGTAAGTGTGGTTATACACTGAACTGGGTTAACAAACTTCTGTGTTGTTTACTTTTCTTGCTATTTAAGTTTTGGTTAAATCTGTCAAGTGTTGGGACATCTCTTAGAACATCTCATACCTGATCACAGAATTTCAGTTGGCATCAGAGCAGGCACCCTGCCTGTTTATACTGGGTGAGATCTAGGGAATACAAATTCTGGAAACATGGACAGAGATATAGGGTCAGTAAATAGACCACCTATTCTGGATGGATCAAATTATGACTACTGGAAACCAAGAATGATTGCATTCTTAAGATCACTTGACAACAGGGCCTGGAGAGCAGTCAACATTGGATGGGAACATCCTATCCAAGACACCAAAGATGGATCAAAAGTGTTGAAACCTGAAGAAGAATGGAGTAAGGAAGAAGAAGATTCAGCACTAGGCAACTCCAAGGCCTTAAATGCTCTATTCAATGGCATTGATAGGAACATATTTAGACTTGTGCATCACTGTGAGCTAGCCAAAGAAGTATGGGATACTCTCAAAACAACTCATGAAGGAACATCAAAGGTAAAGATGTCAAGACTTCAACTTCTCACCACCAAGTTTGAAAATTTGAGAATGAAGGAAGATGAGACAGTTCATGAATTCTACATGAACATCTTAGAAGTAGCCAATACTTCTGGAGCTTTGGGAGAAAAAATGACTGATGAAAAACTTGTAAGAAAGATCCTCAGATCTTTGCCAAAAAGATTTGACATGAAAGTCACAGCAATAGAAGAAGCTCAAGACATATGCACTATGAAAGTTGAAGAACTCATTGGTTCCCTTCAAACATTTGAGATGGGAATGAATGACACAAATGTTAAGAAGAATAAAAGCATAGCCTTGGTAACAAACACTGATGAAGAAGAAGATGATGAATCAGAAACTGGTAAAAGCTTATCAGACAACATTGCTATGCTTGGAAGACAATTCAAAAAGATTCTCAGAGGAATGGAAGGCAAATCCAATCCTAGTGGAAGATACACAAACTCTTCTGAGAACAAGAGATCTTTTGATGCTAATAGAAGGTCAAATTATACTGAAAAGACCAGTCAAGAAAAAGGAATCAAATGCCATGGATGTGAAGGATATGGACACATCAAGAATGAATGTCCTACCTACTTAAAAAGGCAAAAGAAAGGACTATCTGTAACCTGGTCTGATGAAGACTCAGGAGGTGATTCAGAAGAAGAATCAGCTAAGCATATCACTGCTTTAGCTGGACTATGTGAGTCTGAAAGTGAATCCAGTGATGAAGAGCTTACTTATGAAGATCTTGAGCAAGCATTCAAAGATCTGTACAAAAGAAGCACTGAAATATGCAGTGAGGTTATAAAGCTAAAGAAGCAGAATGAGGCATTAGAAGATGAAAAATCAAGTGATCAAGAGATCATTGACACCTTGAAAAGTGAAGTATCTCTTCTCAACTCCAAGTTGGAACATATGTCCAAATCTGTTAGAATGTTGAACAGCAGCTCAAATACACTGGATGTTATTCTCAACAACAATAAGCACTCAGGGGATAAAAGTGGACTGGGATTTAACAGAATACATAAAGATGAAGCTAGCTCTAGCAAAACAACTTCAAAATCCATACAGTCAAACAAGATGTCCCAACAGATGCTTCAACATCAGGAAAAGAACACAAAGTCAAACATAATGTTCCAACAGATGTCTCAACATTATGGAAAGAACAAAATGAAGAAGAAGTATCAAAGATGGAGATGCCATCACTGTGGAATATTTGGACATATCAAACCTCATTGTTATAAGCTACATGGATACCCAAATCAGATGTGTCAGCAACCTTCTAAGCAGAAAATAGAAGCTAAAGTGTTGCATAGACATCAAAGAAATCAGCAACCTCCTAAGCAGAAGACAGAAGTCATCAAGAAGGTATGGAGACCAAAAACTAGCATTCAGACTGATCAAAGCTACATACCCAAGAACAAGATCAACAATCAATCTTGGAAATCTGCTGGTGAACAACACACAGGGCAAAGTCATCAAAAGAAATCTCAACTCAAATGGTCAAAGAAAAGTGTTGCATATATAGCACATACATCACTAAGAGTATCAGCTAAGGAAGACTGGTATTTTGACAGTGGATGTTCAAGACACATGACTGGATTGAAGAACCTGCTAGTAAACTTAAAGTCACACTCATCTAGGTATGTAACCTTTGGAGAAGGAGCTAAAGGAGAAATCAAGGGAGTTGGGACCTTGGACTGTCAAGATGTTCCAAGATTAGATGATGTGCTGCTAGTTAAAGGTTTAACTGCTAACCTGATCAGTATAAGTCAATTATGTGATCAAGGGTACAGTGTAAACTTTACCAAAACTGAATGTATAGTGACTAACAAAGAACAAGAAGTGGTCATGAGAGGAGCCAGATATAAAGACAACTGTTACATGTGGGAATCTCAAAACCTCAGTCTCACTTCAACTTGTTCTTTAGCTAAAGAAGAAGAAGTGAAACTATGGCACCAAAGGCTAGGTCATCTTCATTTCAGAGGCATAAAGAAGATAATATCTATGGATGTTGTAAGAGGTATTCCTAAACTGAAGATTGATGATGTCAAAATATGTGGTGAATGCCAAATAGGCAAGCAAACCAAGATGTCCCATCCAAAGCTCCAACATCTGACAACTTCCAAAGTTTTGGAACTATTACATATGGATCTTATGGGACCTATGCAGGTTGAAAGTCTTGGTGGAAAGAGGTATGCCTATGTGGTGGTTGATGACTTTTCAAGATATACATGGATAAATTTCATCAAAGAAAAGTCTGATGTATTTGATGTATTCAAAGAATTATGCCAAAGATTACAAAGGGAAAAATCCAGCTGTGTGATCAGAATAAGAAGTGATCATGGAAAAGAATTTGAGAATCAAAAGTTCTTAGAATTCTGCTCTTCAGAAGGAATCAATCATGAATATTCTTCACCTATCACTCCTCAACAGAATGGGATTGTTGAGAGGAAGAACATAACTATTCAAGAATCAGCAAGAGCCATGATCCATGCTAAAAAGTTACCTTTATACTTCTGGGCTGAAGCTATGAACACTGCTTGTTACATCCATAACAGAGTTACCTTAAGGAAAGGAACTTTGTCCACAATATATGAAGTCTGGAAGGGCAGAAAACCCACAGTTAAGTACTTTCATGTGTTTGGAAGCAACTGTTACATTCTGGCAGATAGGGAGCAGAGAAGAAAAATGGATCCTAAAAGTGATGAAGGGATTTTCCTTGGATACTCTATCAACAGCAGAGCATATAGAGTATTTAATTCTAGAACCAAAGTCATCATGGAATCCATAAATGTGATAATTGATGATGCTCCTACAGATGTCCCAGAAGATGTTGGAACATCTGCTGATATCAAGATTGAAGCTGAAGAAAAGAATGATCATTATAACTTCACTCAAACTGATACAAGAACAGAAGAATCCATCAAACCTCCCTCCATTAGAATACAGAAAGATCATCCCAAAGATTTGATAATTGGTGATCCCAACAGAGGTGTGAGCACTAGATCAAGAGAAGTGATTTCAGGTTCTTGTTTTGTTTCTAAAATAGAACCTAAGAACATCAAGGAAGCTCTTACTGATGAATACTGGATTAGTGCTATGCAAGAGGAATTAGGTCAATTCACAAGGAATGAAGTATGGAATCTTGTTCCTAGACCTGATGACATAAATGTGATTGGAACAAAATGGGTGTATAAGAACAAGTCAAATGAACAAGGAGTTGTTACAAAGAACAAAGCTAGACTTGTAGCTCAAGGATACACTCAAATTGAAGGAGTAGACTTTGATGAAACCTTTGCACCAGTAGCAAGGCTTGAATCAATCAGACTACTTTTGGGAATTGTTTGTATCTTAAAGTTCAAGCTATTTCAAATGGATGTGAAAAGTGCATTTTTAAATGGTTATCTGAATGAAGAGGTATATGTAGAACAGCCTAAAGGATTTGTTGATCCAAGCTGTCCAAATCATGTATACAAACTGAAGAAAGCACTTTATGGTCTGAAGCAAGCTCCAAGGGCATGGTATGAAAGACTGACCACATTTCTTATCAAGCAAGGGTACATAAAAGGTGGAATTGACAAAACCTTGTTTGTTAAAGATGAAGAAGGAAATATCATAATTGCTCAAATATATGTTGATGATATTGTCTTTGGTGGGATGTCTGATAAGATGGTCAAACATTTTGTCAAGCAGATGGAATCTGAATTTGAAATGAGCCTAGTAGGTGAGTTAACCTACTTTCTTGGTCTACAAATAAAGCAAATGGAAGATTCAATGTTCATTTCCCAAAGCAAGTATTCCAAGAACATAGTCAAGAAATTTGGAATGGAAAATGCTACTCATAAGAGAACTCCTGCTCCCACACATTTGAAGCTGACTAAAGATGAAAAAGGTGAGAATGTAGATCAAAGCTTATACAGAAGCATGATTGGAAGCTTGTTATACTTGACTGCTAGCAGACCTGACATAGCATTTGCAGTAGGTGTATGTGCAAGATATCAAGCTGATCCAAAAGTCAGTCATCTCAATCAAGTCAAGAGAATTCTTAAATATGTTAATGGTACTTGTGACTATGGCATAATGTATTTTCATGGATGTAAACCAATTCTCACTGGCTTCTGTGATGCTGATTGGGCTGGAAGTGCAGATGACAGAAAAAGCACTTCAGGAGGATGCTTCTTTCTAGGAAACAACTTGATTTCTTGGTTCAGTAAGAAACAAAATTGTGTATCCTTATCTACAGCTGAAGCTGAATATATAGCAGCTGGAAGCAGTTGTTCTCAGTTGGTTTGGATGAAGCAAATGCTCACTGAGTACAATGTCCCACAGGATGTCATGACATTGTACTGTGATAACTTAAGTGCAATCAACATATCAAAGAATCCTATCCAACATAGCAGGACCGAGCATATTGATATCAGACATCATTTCATCAGAGATCTTGTAGAAGAAAAAGTGATTTCATTGGAACATGTAGCTACAAATCTGCAGTTAGCTGATATCTTTACCAAAGCATTGGATGCTACACAATTTGAGAACTTAAGGGGAAAACTGGGAATCTGTTTATGTGATATTTAGCAGTTAATGAGATGTGCCAACATGTCATATGACATTGTATGGCATAAGTTCCAGATGGCAAAACAAGTCTGGACAAGAACCTTGGGAATTCCATTCCTAATGATTTACAATGTAACGGCTACTTTTTTAGTAACTACTTATAATCAGCTATCAAGATTCTCATCATTCTATCACAAGCGAATCTCATTAACTAGCTATTCTTCAGAAATCATAAACCCTAAAGCTCTTCATCCATATTCCTTAACAATGTCTCAAAACCCTAACACTCCTGAAGAAGTTCTCAACAAAGAAGACGTAGTTCATGCAACTCCCATCTCTGTAGTTCCAATGAAATCAACCCCATTGGACGAACTCAGAGGAAGTGCTTCTCACACTAAAAAGCCAAGAACTCCAAAGAGAGCTAAAGATCAAGTCTGCAGCAAAGCCAAAGGAGGCATTCCTTCACCTGCTAACATGCCCCCAAAATCTTCAGAATATGTGGATGATTCCATCAAGGAAATTGTCACCCAAATTCTTTTTGAACAGAGAAGGGTGAGTGGAATTTCTATTCCTCTAAACACCATGCCTGCACCTCAAGAAGAAAGCTTCCCCAAAGAAAGGCAAAGCTAAAGCTGCCTTTGGCCCAACAAAACAATGGAGTAAAGTCCAAACTCAGAAAAGAAAAGCTGTCACCCCATCAGACTCAGATGTTGAATCAGATGTCCCAACATCTCCTCCCAAAAAGAAACCAGCACCATCTAGGGCTTCATCTACTGTTCCAGGAGCCCCCTTGGACAACATATCATTCCATCATGTCTCTAGTGTCAACAGATGGAAGTTTGTGTACCAAAGAAGGGTTGCCCTTGAAAGAGAACTGAGCAGCAATGCACTTGAGTGCACTGAACTGATTGACCTCATCTCTGCTGCAGGACTATTCAAAACAGTCTCAGATCTCTCTCCCTGCTATGAACTTCTTGTCAAAGAGTTCATTGTTAATCTTCAGGAGGATTGCTCAAATGGTAAGTCCTCTGAGTTTAGAAAAGTCTTTGTTAGAGGTAAGTGTGTAGAGTTTTCTCCTCAAATCATCAATCAGTACCTAGGAAGAGAAACAGATGGACCAAATGAGCTAGGTAAGACAGATAACCAAGTCTGCAAGGTTATCACTGCAAACCAGGTCAAGGCATGGCCTGTGAAGGGAAAGCTCTCAGTGAGCATGCTAACTAGAAAATATGCTATGCTGAACAGGATTGGTACAGCAAACTGGGTGCCTACCAACCACACATCTTCAATATCCACTGGCCTGGCCAGGTTTATCTATGCTGTGGGAACTCAGACCAAGCTGGACTATGGTGCTTACATTTTTGATCAGACCTTGAAGCATGCCAGCTCTTCTGCAACAAAGCTACCAATAGCTTTTCCCTCATTGCTGTGTGGTATAGTGCTCAATCAATACCCTGGAATTCTCACTGACAAGGATACAGTCTGCAAAAGAGAAAGCCCCCTGGCTTTTCACTATAAATTATTCCTCAGTTATCATGCTGCAGATGTTGAAGCACCTTCTGGGACATCTGCAGATCCTTCAACTGCTAAGACTCCAATCTCCAAGAAGGCATTAATTGCTGAGCTAAAGAGCACATGCAAAGAACTTGAAGCAAGGAAGCTGAAACTTGAAGAAATCATCCAAAGGCTGGAGAGTGAAGGAGATCAGAAAGCTGCCTCTGATGAAGAAAGTGAAGCTGATGAAGAAACTGAAGTTGAGGAAGAAACTGAGAGTGATGAATCTGAGTGATCATTGTATGTGAGGACAATTGTAATGACAGCATTGTATTTCTGGATTAGTGTCTTTGGCCCCATAATTTGTGTCTAACAAGGGGGAGAACAACAACAACAAATTGTATTGCTGTTTAATTATAAATGAAAAATCTGTTTGCTTATGTCTGAACTGAATAAGTGTGTTTTGATAAATATTTCTGTTGCAACAAGACTGGATACATATATGTTTGAGGGGGAGTAATCTCAAATAAGAATCAACAGAAAAGTAATGCTATACTCTGATAAAAAGAACTTCTGCTGCACTCTGAAAACCAGAAAAGATGTTAGCCAAAAATTAGCCAAAGGGGGAGTTTGTAGATGTCTTGAATTGGCAGAATTTTTGACCAACAAGGAATATTGAATTCAGTTCAGAATGTCCTATCAAATGTTGGGACATTAGCAAACAGAATATGTGAACTTATTTCAGGATGTCTTACAAGATGTTGGGACATTGTGTTAATGACTTAAGTTCAGTTTTTCAGGATGTCCCAACAGATGTTGAGACATCTCAAACCTGCTACCATAATTAATTATTGACTAACTGATCAGAGATATTTAAGGAGAGTTATCTGGAATTAATTAATGATGGATAAAAACAGAACAAGGCGCATCTGTAGGGAGTTTTATATTGAGGATTCAGATTAAAACAGAAGACCTAAATCACCTAGAATCTAGGAAGTAACAAACCCTAAATTCAAGGTGGAAGCTGCATGCGCATTAGGGCTGGATCATTCTACAGAAAGCCCAAATTACAGATACCTATTTAATCAACAGAAACTCATAGAATTGAGTACGAATTTCAGAAGACCAAATAGGGTGTCTAGTGTTTTTAATAGCAGGTTGTTTTTATTGTACCACTTGATGAGCTTTTAAGCATAAGTGCATTTGTGACTTGATTGAAACTGTGAAGTAAGATCAAGCTGTTTTGTTTGAAGTATGACTTCAATTTTATTAAACTTGTAAACTTGATCACTGTGTGATTGAGGGGGAGTGAGTAGGGTACTCTTATCTAAGTTGTGTCTTAGGTAGAAATTGCATTGGGTAGTGATTAAGTGATAGATTAAACAGGGTGGTTTAAGTCTAGAATTAATATTACTTATAGTGGATTTCCTCCTGGCTTGGTAGCCTCCAGATGTAAGTGTGGTTATACACTGAACTGGGTTAACAAACTTCTGTGTTGTTTACTTTTCTTGCTATTTAAGTTTTGGTTAAATCTGTCAAGTGTTGGGACATCTCTTAGAACATCTCATACCTGATCACAGAATTTTAGTTTTATCTCTTCCTTATGGTTAAGAGGGACTAACCCTAGCGTTTAATGGACAAGTCCTCCTCAAGTTGTCTTACAAACCATAAAACACACTTCTTAATCTTACCATCTTTAATTAAAATCCACTTAATAAAGGTTTGTTTTGTCATGAATTAGTCCCTAACCATGGATTTAGTTGAGGAGTATTCCTCAGCTTAAGTGTTCTCATCTATCATCCTTATCTTAGGATGGTGTAATGAGTTCACTAATTTGTGATTAGAGATTAAACTCATTACTTAACACTAAACAAAAACCCAAAAACATCTAAATAATCACAAGTAGGTTTATGATATTAATCCTACATCATCATGGTAATTAAGTTGAGGTGCTTATCTCATACTTAAGTGGGCTCATTATCCCTAATCAGGGAGGATATAATGAGTTTACAACCTTTGATTTAGGCTTAAGCTCATTAACTTATAACAAACTCCAAAAACAATAAAAAACTCAAAACACCAAAAACAAACAATAATCGTCTCCTTCGGGATTCTTTTCTCATCACACTCATTCACAAACGAGAACTTGTTTCTTCCGTCTAATGCAAGACAGTTAGCACTCGAGCCAGATGAGTCATTCACTTGAGCATAGGAAAGCAAGCAGTTCATAGTCAAATTTATCTTCCAGTCTCTTTGGGTTGTAACTACGGTGTTCTGACTTCCTCATTGCACGAGAGGATACGTAGGCATAACTTAACTGTTATCGAACAAAAGTCTCTTTGTCTCTCCCCTCTTTCAGCATTCTTTTCAAAGCCTCAGTTCTTGAGCATTTCACTCTCTTTCGCACTGACACTTGTATATTTCTTTTCCAGCTTTTGCACATAGATAACACAAACATTACCCCCTTTAAACACAATCTTTTAAGCGTGGATCCCGTCGAGTATGACGGACAATCTGGGTGTTAATACCTTCCCAAGTTGTAATCAACCCCCTTTCACAGTTTCTCTGGTTCGCAACCGTCTTATCCATCTTTTCCTGGGTTTATGCAGCATTACATTTCCTTCGGGCTAAAAATGCCTAGCTGGCGACTCTATTCACTTCATTTCATTTCTCCTTTCGCCGACCGTTCGCGCTTGTACTGGAATGCAAATTTTTGGGAGCGACAGCTTGGCGACTCTGTTGGGGATCCTTATACTGCAACCAGGGCTTCTGGTTCTTTTTGTGGGTTCCTCCTAGCGCTTGTTTGATTTGTTTTTACAGGGGTGTTATGTGCTACTTGTGCTTATTTATTGCTTTATTTTATTGCTTGCTATACAGCTTTATTTATTGCTTTCATTTACAGTTTTAAGCATTTCATACTGTTATTATCATATCATTAGTGTTGAATCTGTGTTTAACTTGGTGGGAGGGATTGTTGAGTGATTAAGGTTCCATACCAGGGACCTGAGTGACACATAGGCTAGAGTGGCTTCATATTCTTTCCCATTCTATTTCGGTCTGGTGCGGGAACATGAAACACGGTTCAGACATGTGTTTCTTCTTGAGAACTCTGTGCTACGGATTTCCTGTAGTACTAGGGCTATATGGGAAGCCTGCTAAGTCTGGATGACCTTTTATGACCTTCAACACTGAGGTGAGTTAGAGGAGGATCTTTTATGGTTATTGTAAACACTGTACCTCCGGGTTAGAAGTGTTTACACTTCTCATAACTGATCCAAGTTTGAGGATCCTTGTTCTAAAACAATACATGTGATGGGATTGGGATGTTTACAAGTTTGCAGGAACCCTTGGCCTCATCATACCCTGTTACTAGTTTTGTTTTAAGAATGCATCGCTTTGGATAGTTCTTGTGAAACCCTGGATTTGTGACTCTTTATTGGAGTCCCCCACCTGGTTACTGGTTTTCTAAGCCTCCATCTGGACTTATGAACACACATGGACCTTATCAAGGCAGATAACAGATCCAGCACTTGATCACAAACCCTTTGCGTATCATTCTGCATACATCATTTTGCATCATTTTTACATTTGTCTATTTGTTTTACAGGGTATCCACATCTTCTTTGGTTTGGTTTTGACCTGTTCTACTGCTCAGCTATCTGCATCAACAACATTCATCAGTTTATCTTCATCAGAGACCCTTCTCCAACACCTTCTCCAGTTATCTTCATCAGTCTTCAGCAGTTACCTTAATCAGGGCTTCTCTCAGTCTTCTTTACCAGCATCCATTGCCAGCATGGACACTTCCAGGAAGAGCAACATCACATACCATTTCTTTGAGCCTACTTTGACAGACATTAGACAGATCCAGTCTCTCATCACTCCTGATCATGTCCCATTATTCAGGGAGCATTATGGAGGCATATTGGAGATGATCATGGACCTGGATGCATCCCAGAGAAGCATGATTCACACCTGTCTCCAGTTTTATGATCCTCCTCTCAGATGTTTCACATTCCCTGATTTTCAGTTAGGACCTCTTCTAGAAGAATTTTCCATGTTGTTAGGTTTCCCTATCAGGAGAGGGATTCCTTTCAACCCTGAGATGGTTGCTCCCAAGAATGAAGATATAGCTAAAACCTTGCATTTGGAGCCTATCCTCATTGATCAGAGCATGACCACCAAGGCTGGGGTCCCAGGCCTTCACTTGGACTTCTTGATCTCTCAGGCCACCCTGCATGCTGCAGTAGGGAAGTGGGATGCTGTTTGTGCACTCTTAGCCCTCACCATATATGGAGTTATCTTGTTTGTAGACGAGCCAAAGTTTGTAAGCAAGAATGCCATTAGCATGTTCTTATTGAGGAACCCAATTCCTACCTTGCTTGGAGACTTCTACTATTTAGTACACCTGAGGAATGAGAAGCAAAGAGGAAGATTGGTCAGATGTTGTGCACCCCTCTTCTACTGTTGGTTGTTAAGACATTTGCCAAAGTCAGACACTTTCCTGAACCCTCATCAGCCAAGGAACTGGGCTAAGAGATTGATTGCCCTTAGCTCAGAAGACATCAGATGGTGCACTCAGAGCACCAAGGGCAAAGACATCATTACTAGCTGTGAGCAATATCCTAATGTACCTTTGATTGGATTAAAGGTTGCATCAAATACAACCCTTTACTTTTCAAGAGACAATTAGGGTATGCTTTGGTTCATCCCCCAAGAGGGCAAGATTTGACAGAGACCCTCTATTGTGACATCCAGCACAACTCTGCTATTGTCAGACAGGCAGCCTGGGCTTGGGATAATGTTCAGACTAAGGGGACAGCTATTCTGGGTAAGTGCAATAACATAGCTTCAGCACAATATCTTGATTGGTCTCGTATCAGGGGACAGATCACCCGGATGCCATTCACCTTAGAGGATACACCTGGACCATCAATAGTGCAGCCTGCAGCTACTGTTAGCCTGAAGGAGTTTGAGAAGTTAAAAGAAAGGAATACTCAACTCTCTGAAGCCTTAAAGAAGACCCTCTGGGAGAGGAATGACAGCCGTTTAGATAATTAAAGGTTAGAGAAGCTCCGGATTGAGCACTTGACCAAGATTGAAAAGACTAATGACTACATCAGAAAGGCTAGAGAAGGGGAGTTAGTACTGAAGAATGCTTGCAAGGAAGCTAAGACTCGGAAGGCCAGAGCTGAGCATTATTTAGAGGAGAGCCAGGCTAGGTGGATCAGGAACACTGAGGCTCGTGCACAATAAGATCAAAGAACTCAAGCTAAGATAGAGCAGTTGGAGGCTAATGAGAAGAAGCATCAGGCAGTTTTGTTGGCAGCACAGAAGGAGATCTCTGAGTTAAAGCTCCGAGCGGGGTTGAAGAGGTCAAAGGATCAGGATAAGCACAAGAAGTTGACCAGTGCCATTGCCACCAGGAACCTTCTCATCAGGACTATCACAGAATACCCAGTAGGTCCAGTGACTGAGGCTCTCCAGAAGGAAGTCAGGGAGGATGACTTTGGATTGGATGTTTGACTCTTTTTGTTTGTACTTCATTTTGATTGTATTTCTGTTGTTGTTGTATTTTGACCCACCATGGGGACTTTTTTGTAATAAACTATGTATCTTCACATTATTGTAATATATGGTTTGTATTATTTTCATGGGCTTTATCTCTTCAATATCAGCATTTCCTCGAGGTCTGGAAAGGTCAAAACCAAAGAACCAAACCGGATACCCTTGGAAGACAAATAGGCATCTTGCATTGCATACTAACATTTTTTCTTTGTTTTGTAGGTTTTTGTGTTTTTTGTTTCTCACTTTGTTGTGGTTTCAGGAAACATTGCTCGTAGAAGAGTGTTCCCCGTCAATAGAGTGCACCGGTATCCGACAAGAAACAACCTTCCGGGATTACAAATGGATCAAGTTCAACAGGACTTGACTGAAGTGAGAGTCCAAATGGCCAATGAAAGGACAGAGATGAGGGCCCAAATGAATCAATTTATGACAGTGATGACTGGTTTGGCTCAGAGCCAGGAGAGACTGAGGGAGTTGGTTGAGCGACAAACTCCTGAGGAACACCATCCAGGTACAGCGGGTACTAGTAACAACGATCACGTGCAGCCTCGCACTAATCCTCCAGAGTTTGGACCTCATCTGAACCCAGACGTCAATGCCATAAGAAACACCCAAGGTAACACTTGAGGGAGGGCCTTGCAGGAGGACCCTCAAGAAGAACAGTTTACTATTGGTAGGGCTGGAGACGAAGTTTACGACTGTCGGTTGGATGAAATTGCAGAGAAGCTAAGGTCTCTTGAATCCCAAAACTCTCTAGGTTTTGATGTCATGGACATGGGATTGGTGGAAGGGGTTAGAATTCCTCACAAGTTCAAACCCCCTTGTTTTGAAAGATATAATGGCACATCCTGCCCACGTACCCATCTTCAGTCTTTCCTGGGAAGATTGAAAGCCTACACCATGGATGAGAAGTTGTGGATGTTTTACTTTGAGGATAGTCTGACAGGGTTATCCCGGGAATTGTATTCTCACTTGACCAGAGCCACAGTAAGAAATTGGAAAGACTTAGCAGAAGCTTTCATCTGTCAATATCATTATAATCTGGACATGGCTCCAAATAGAACCCTTCTGATGGGAATGTCACAATCTTCCCATGAGAGCTTTAGAGAGTATGCCCAAAGGTGGAGGCAACTAGCTGCTTCCGTTCAACCCCCAATGTCAGAAAGGGAGATGGCAGATATGTTCATGAATACTCTCAAGGGTACCTACATTGACAAATTGGCTGCATTTTCTTCTACCAGCTTTGCAGATGTGGTGATAGTTGGGGAAAGAATTGAGAGCTTGCTGAAGATGGGAAAGATCTCCGACAACGGTGCTAGTTCAAGCAGTGCAAGGAAGCCATTTGTTGGGCCCCGTAGATCTGGTGAAACAAATTATGTACACATAGGAAGAGGAAGACCCTAATATCTGCCCAGATCAGTTGTTGTCGTCACTATTCCTACTCCACCTCCTCAGTATACTCAACAACCACTGCACTTTCCTCAATAGCCACAGTTTCCACAACAGAGATCCTACAACAAAAATAACAACAATCAACAATAACGCCCTTTTCAACAGCGGCCATCTCAAATTAACAGGGTGATTGACCCTATTCCGATGCCATATGCTACACTGCTGCCACAACTCCTAAAGCTCAATCTTATTAAGTTGAGGACATTGGCTCCACCTGATCCTCAAAACCTTTCGAGAAATTATGATGTCAACGCTAGGTGTGCTTTTAATTCTAACACACCTGGTCACTCCACGGAAAAATGCAGGGCTCTGCATATGAAGGTCCGGGATCTGGTAGATTCAAAGGCCCTGAACTTTGCACCACCTCCCAATGTCATGAAAAATCCTATGCCAAGCCACAGTGGGCCAAGGATTAATGCTATAGAGGAAGGATCGCCTATGATTCCCATTAAAGATATTGCAAGTATTCATACACCTCTGGCAAAGGTTAAGGCTCAGCTTTTGAAATGCCAAGTGTTTCCAGGTTGTGAGGCCTGTTGTGAATCCTGCAAGCTTTCCAAGAATGGGTGTGCAAGCTTGAGGAATGGCATCAATGGCTTGATTAAAGAAGGCATTCTGCAAATAACCACAACTGCTTCTGCAACACCAGCAACTTTCTTGTCCACCACAAGTGATTCTTCTACAACTGCAACAACAATTGTTTCTACCGACTCGTCTACAAATTCAACAATCACCTCTTCCATTACTTCAACAAACAATGGTTCCATTTCATCTCCTTCTACAACTTCAGAAACCACCAACAATGATGTCTCCACAGTTACTATTTATTATGACCCTACAATGGTCCCAAACTCCAGCAACTTTCAACAACCTCAGCAACAGTTTCAACAACAATCAAGCTTCAATTCATCACCACCAACATCTACAAGAAGTCCTGTCACTATCTTTTATGATCCACAAACAATAACGATTCCAACTTCTGCTGCAGTGAGCCCAATTACCATCACGGTGCCAGGGCCTATTCCATATGATAAAGACAATGTTGTACCATGGCATTATGGTGCTGACCTTTACTACAATGGAGAAAAAGTCCTTCTCGATTCTTCAGTTCCCACTCCCCAAGTGGATAATGTCGGGGGAGGCGGAGGCTTCACCCAAAGCGGACGTCTCTTCGCGTCACAAGCTCCAAAGATCGGTACTGAGGCAGAAGCTGCTGCCAAAGCCAAAGGGAAAAGTGTGGCACCAGAATCTGCACCAAAAGAGACTCATAAATCATCATTTGATCAGGATGTGGATGAATTTATGAGGATAATTAAATGAAGTGACTACAAAGTTGTGGACCAGCTCCACCAGACTCCTTCTAAGATCTCTATACTATCTCTGCTGTTGTGTTCCGAAGCCCATTGGGATGCACTACTCAAAGTTATGCACGCTGCGTGCCAGAAGAGATTACAGTGAATCAGCTTGAAACAGTGGTGTCTAATGTCAATACTAGCCATGGGCTAGGCTTCACCAATGCTGATTTAACAACAGAAGGACGTCACCACAACAAGGCTTTGCACATAACCTTGGAGTGCAAAGGAGCTGTACTCTCTCATGTTCTTGTAGACACTGGGTCCTCACTCAATGTCTTGCCGAAGAAAGCTCTTGTCAAGCTCGAATATGATGGAATAGCTCTCCGGCCTGTCGCTCCCCGGATTTCCATCCTGGTACAAACGCGAAAGTGGCGCGGAAAAGAATAGAGTCGCCAGCCAGGCATTTTTATCCCGAAGGAACGGGAATGGTAATGCTGCACAAACCAGAAGAAAGAAGAGGAAGGACACGGTTCCTACGAACCAAAGAGACTGAGTTCGGGAGTCGGTTACGACCTGGGAAGGTATTAGCATCCAGATCGTCCGCCGTACCCGACGGGATCCACGCTTGCAAAGAAACATGTTTCAAAGGGTGAAGAAATGAAAGTTGCTGCAAAAGAAAAGGAACTGAACTGGATAAAAGAAAAGAAAGGGAACTGAAAAAGAAATGAAACAGAAAAATGTAGGTAAAATAAAGATTGTGCTCGAACGGGCCCTACCCCGCTGCCTACGTACCTCATCTGGACAATGAGGATCAGAGTCGTCGTAGTTCCCCTAACTAGGGGTGGAAAGGATTGCTTGTGAATTAAGGCTTGAACTGCCTATGTCAATGCTCAGGTGTTGCAGGCTCGGACGACGAGTGCGTAACCGTCTTGCAAAGTGACAAGAAGAAGCAAGTTCGCGTACGGAGCGAAGGAGATGAGAAAAGAATTCCCGAAGGAAAGACGCTTATTGTTTGTTTGAGTTTTTTTAGAAGCTTTTAGGAGTGTGTCACAAGGAAGTGAACTCAAGCTCTTTTCCATGGAATGTGCACTTGTCACTACATTCCAAGATGGAATAATAGAACAAGCACACTCAAGTAAGGAGAAGATCCCCAAAACTTGAATCCAGAGATTAGGGCTTAAGCTCACTAACTCATTAACTTATTAAGTGTTTTTGTGTACTTACAATGAAGAAGTGTTTTTTATGATTTTCTTGGTGAAGATGATATCTTGATCAAACTTGTGCATCACAAGACAAGCTTGTACTATCCCAAGATGGGAAGACTAAAAGTGTCTCATGGGATAAGGTTATTGCTCAAGGTATCACTTCAATCTTTATTAAGTGTCTTCTTTAGGGTTTTGAGATGAGAAGAGAAGAAGAAGCAAAAAGATCACAAAGGTAAAAGTCTAATGGGGGACTAACAATCCTAAGTGTTGTCATGCATGGAAATCCTAGGTTAGTGAGGTTTACTATCCTAAAGAAGAAAGAAAGAAGAAGATAAGAAGAAGAAAGAAGAAGGGGGAAGTAAGGCCTAAGCCCAACAATCACAAGGTTAGAACAAATAATAATAAGAAGAGAAGAGATAAGATTTGGAGATGTGGGAATCACATCCACACCTCTCACTTACCAAAGCCCCTGAAATGGTTAGTAACACAAGTATAAAGGCAATACAAAATGAACATAATGTCATACCAACACCATACAACCAGAAGTGAAGTCATACATATAAATGTCCAATGCAAAAACAAGTCACAAGAATGAGAAGAGAAACAAACAATTCAAAATGGAACCACATGAATCATTATGGCAAAACAAAACAAACATGAGAATATGTAAAGCAAAATGAACAAATCACAACACCAAGGTACAAGACCAGAACCCTAAGCATGTTAGAAAAGTGCTTAAGAAGCAAAAGAGATGAGGAGATGAGGCACACAATGTCAAGCAATTACATTATGAGAAGAAAGAAGCAAAGGAAGTGAGGTGGATATACATAAGTATGGAAGAACTCCAAAGGCAAACAAATTACAAGATTTCCAAGACACAAACCACAACCCAAGATCAAAGAAGTATCTACATCCTAATAAGGCTCTAAACAAGTTGAAGAAGTTGGCACAAATGCCCTTCTAGGCTAAGGAATGAACTTATGATCAAAAGGAAGCAAAAAGGGACAAGTGAAGAATAAAAATTCAAATTAATTCAAGTATGCACCCAAAAATTCCACAACCTTGCACAAATGACCTTCAATCATACCATAACAACATGCCAAAAGGAGGGAAAGAAATTCAGAAGCTAAACAAGTCAAATGAGGGTTCAAATATCAACTAGGGTTAGATAGCTTCACTCACAAGTTAAGGATCAAAATCAATTAAACAAAATTCTAAAAATCAGAACAAAAATCACCAATGAACTACACTCCATCATGAATCCAGAGCAAAAAGAACCAACCAAAAATTCGAAATAATGATCAAGATAGAAAATGGACAAGTCAGCATGGTTTAAAATGAAATAAAATGAATTAACTAAAAAGAACAATTAATTTCCACGTGTCAGATGAAAATAAATGAAAAATAAAAATATTAAAAATTATAGAAAACTCAAACAATCATTCATGAATTATTTTAGAATTTTTTGAAGCCTAAAACTATTTTTATTAATTGAAAATCAAAATGATATTAAAATGAAAATAAAAAGAAATAAAAATAAAAGGAAATGGCCAGAGGGTGCGAATAGAAAGCTTTTCAGTTCAAAAGCATTGGGCCTCAGAGTCAGGGGGTGGGATTAGCAAGTCAAGCCCATTGGAAAGTCAGCACAGCTCATATTATTGTTGATGGAAATTCAATAAAATTCAGAAAAACAGAGACCATGGGATCAAACGTACGCGTGAGATAGGTCCACTCATTAAAACAAGTCAGCATATTGATTGGTTGGCAATGAGGGAACACAGCATTTATGGTGTGGTGAGAAACATGTTGTATTATTCAGATTGAAATTTGAAAAAGAAAAACACATGAGAGGGAGGTTGGCTCATTTATGTGGTGGCAGCATGAGGGACGTCCAGATCTTGAATCCTACGGCCAAAAGGTCATCTTCTTCATTCAAACTCAGGCCAACAATTTCCAGAATCCGGTGAGCGGAGCTAGGGCTCCGGCACCGGAAAACACAAACCAAGAACAAATCATAACTAAAATGACTCAAACTCTCCAGATTAAACAATTAGGGCACGCTGAATCCAAATATGGCACTCAAATTTACAATGGAGCAATGGATCAAACAAATCGAAACAAAACAGTTTTAACCATAAAACTTCAAATCATCAATACAACTTCAATTCTCAAGCATTTTCAAAAACAAACATCACAGCATCATCAGCATACTTCACAGATCCTAATGCATACATTAAAAACCATTTCCAGATCCATGGATTTCAGAGCATACCTGAGATGAAGACACTTCAAAATCAACAAGATAAGGCTCCAGATGCTGCAGATCTACTCCTTTTGATCTCCTCTTGCAAAATAAATGCAAGAGGAAGCTTGAGAGAGCTTGAATCTGAAGCTTCGAAGCAACCTGCCTTTGAATGGCACCTTTCTAATCTTTCACTTTCAGCTTGAATAAGTGATGGATTAGTGATCCTTATGACTCAAGGATTCAGAAGATGTGATTTGTTTGTGAAGAGAGTGAGAGAATGAGGAGATTCGAAGGAAAATGCTCTTGGTGCAAAAACTTTGGAATGATGAAATGTGATGGATCTAGCCTCAAGTAAAACCCTAGTTTTCTTTTATATGACTCCAAGATGCAATGCTGAAAGAATGAGAGCAAGAGCACGTGAGATGAGAGTGTGAGAGTGAATTTGCAAAACATGCAAAATTCTTGTGATGAGGTGTTTGGCTCGTGCATCCCTCTCACTTCTTTTCCATGTGTGATCAATATCTCACCCTTGATTCAAAACAACAATCATTTTGGCCCTTGGATCTGAGGATCATGCTTTTCCCATGTTCATGCAAATTTCCCTCTTGTGAAATACTCCTCTTCTCATGCACGAATTTGGCATTATTTTTGGAGCAAAATGGACTCTTGGCATTTCTTTGTAAGTTTGTGACCTCACTTGGTTCATTATGTCACTCAAAAGTAAAGTTCATGAAGTTTTGCATTTGTGGAAGATTTGAATTTCATGCCATGCCCTAGATTTCATGAAATTTTCGAAGGGGCTATCTCTCTAACCATGAGGGATATGAAAATGCTCTTGTACTTTTTGAAAATGGGAGGCTTTAATCTTCAACTTTCATGTTTGGCTTTGGTCCATTTGAAGCTTTTTTCACCAAGTTATGCTTACTTGAAAATTAGGGAAAAATGTTACTAAAAATGGAAATTTTCATGACCAAACATATGCCAATTTTGCAAAACACCTCAAAACCTCATGATTCTTGATCTTTGATCTTTCCAAACCTCTTCTAAGGTTATAATAACATCCCTTGTCTTGAAAACTAGGTTTGGACCCTTCAAAATCTCACAGTTGACTTTTAGAATGCACAGTTGACCAATTTCTTCATTTACAAGCAACTGAAGAAATACTTGACTTCCACAAGGAATTTCCTCACCAAATTTCATCCCTAGGATCCTCTTAACATATGAGAGACTTTGCCCAAATGAAATGGCCAAAGTCACAAGGTTTTCATGCTTGAAACTCAAACCCTAATTTGGGATCATTGTGTAGGAGCTTTGCCCTAGCTTGAATTCCCTGATGATCTTCCAACCTTCTGGGATTTTGTGAATGATCTTGAACTTGTGAATGCAATGTAGACTCCCCATAGGACTTGGACAAATCCATTGGGACTCTTGTCATAGCTTGTAATGCTTCAAAACCCTCCACAAATGATCATATGCCTAATGCTAGGTCATGAGAATGATATGCCTCATCTTTCCATGCTAAGATGCCAAGAATATGATATGCTTATGATGAATATGATGTGATATGATGCTTAAAAAGAAGAGGGAAAATTTGGGGTGTTACACGGCCCAGCAATCTTGTGGTCAGGGCTTTTTCTGGCTCCAAGAGGCATGTCCTTGGAGAGGTGGAGCTGCCTGTGATAATCGGTCCGCAGGTCTTTCAGACTACTTTCTATGTGATGGACATACAACCGGCCTACAACTGTTTGTTGGGTCGACCATGGATTCACGCTGCAGGCGCAGTAACGTCGACCCTTCACCAGAAATTGAAATATGAGTGGGAAGGACAGATTATCACCATTTGTGGTGAAGAGGACATCTTTGTTAGCCATCTGGCTACATACAAGTACATTGAGATGGATGGTGAAATCCATGAAACCATAAGCCAAGGGTTCGAGGCCTTGAACATCAATGAGGCGACGACTGAAGTATTTTCTGCATCCTAGGAGGATAGGATGGGTACTTCAATTGTCTCCTATCAGCAAGCCCGGAAGGTTGTTGAAGATGGTAATGCCCAAGGTTGGGGCAAGCTGCTGCCGGTGGAGAAGAAGGAGGACAGATTCGGTCTGGGTTACTAACCATTCCGACAAGATCAATCAGAGGCTGCAAAAGAGCCCAAGTTCATCAGTGGGGGGATGCTCACCCCAAATGTTGTTAACAGCCTGGAAGATGAGGCGGAAAGCGACCGCAACCTAGAAAGCTGGATATGTCCAAGGATCTCGGGGCACCAAGTCCTTAACTGGTCTTCCCAGGAAATTATTAGGGTTACTCCTGCAGAGTAATTATTATTTCCGGTCTTTTTTAGCATGCATCAAGTCCTGCATCTTGCCCAAGGTGTCAGGACTCATTTTATAATAGGGCCATATTGTAATTTTGTGCAAATGAATTATCATGAATATCGGACATCTTTTGCAAGCAAGTCTCTTTTTCGCTCACTGTCTTTTCATTTTTCACTTTTGTACAAAACAATAAAATGGCAATGTTTTCAAAATAAATAACTTCATTTTCACTTTTTCTAAACAAGATTAAAATTGATCACTAAAACGAACAAATCTCAACCCTTGCAGAGATTATCCTCCAGATTGCACCGACAACAGCACTGCTATGACCTTGTATGAGTTCGACAATCCAATTAATCAAGCTAATGAAGGGTTTGAAGAAGACTATGAGTTACTTGAAGAGTTAGCCATATTGTTGAGGCAAGAAGAGAAAGTGATCACTCCTTATCAGGAGGAGGTTGAAACAGTTAATCTTGGTACCAAAGAGGATTTGAAAGAAGTGAATATTGGGGCCAGTCTGCAGGCTTTAGTAAAAGAACAGCTCATCGACATGCTTCGAGAATACGTCGACGTCTTTGCTTGGTACTATCAAGACATGCCAGGTATGGATACGAATATTGTTATGAACAAGCTTCCATTGAAAGAAGATTGTCTTCCAGTAAAGAAAAAGCTACGCCGTACTCGCCCAGATATGGCCATGAAGATTAAGGAAGAAGTACAAAAACAATGGGACGCCGGTTTCCTTGTTGTAACTAGTTACCCACCGTGGGTTGCTAATATTGTACCAGTGCCTAAGAAGGATGGCAAAGTACGAATGTGTGTGGATTATCAGGATCTGAACAGAGCTAGACCAAAGGATGACTTCCCATTACCTCACATTGATGTATTGGTTGACAACACAACTCAGTTCTCGGTATTTTCCTTCATGGATGGTTTTTCCGGGTATAATCAGATCAGGATGTCACCCGAAGACATGGAGAAAACAACCTTCATCACACCTTGGGGCACATTTGGTTACACCAACGGGCTATGGTAACATTATTCCACGACATGATCCACAAAGAAATCGAATGCTACATGGATGACATGATTGCCAAGTCCCTCAATGAAGAAGATCATCTGGTAAATATGCTGAAGTTGTTCAAGCGTCTGAGAAAGTATCAGCTGAAGCTAAACCCCAACAAATGCACATTCGGGGTACGGTCTGGTAAATTGTTGGGATTCGTCGTAAGTGAAAAGGGAATTGAATTTGATCATGACAAAGTCAAGGCCATTCAGGAAATGCCTGTACCTAGGACTGAAAAGGAAGTCTGGGGGTTCCTAGGTAGATTGAACTACATATCGAGGTTTATATCTCATCTTACTGCAACTTGTGAACCCCTGTTCAAATTGTTAAGAAAAGAACAAACGATCAGGTGGAACGAAGATTGTCAGAAGGCTTTTGACAAGATCAAGGGGTACCTACAAGAACCTTCGATTCGTATGCCTCCAGTTGACGGAAGACCTCTAATAATATACCTGACAGTATTAGAAGGATCAATGGGGTGTGTGTTGGGCCAGCATGATGAGTCTGTTCAAAAAGAGTATGCAATATACTACCTAAGCAAAACGTTTACCGACTGTGAACAACGTTATTCACTGCTCGAGAAAACTTGTTGTGCTTTAGCGTGGGCTGCTCGCCGACTAAGACAGTATATGTTGACTCACACTACTTTGTTGATTTCAAAAATGGACCCCGTCAAGTACATATTTGAGAAGCCAACACTTACCAGAAGGGTTGCAAGATGGTAAGTGATTCTGACAGAGTATGACATTCAGTACACATCTCAAAAGGCCATAAAAAACAATGTATTGTCTGACTATCTAGCTGAGCAACCTATTGATGATTACCAGCCCATGAGATTCGACTTCCCCGATGAAGACATCATGTACTTAAAAGCAATAGATCATGAAGAGCCTGTTCACACTGAAGGGCCTGATCCAGAAGAAGAATGGACAATGATGTTTGACGGGGCTGTCAATATGAATGGTCGTGGAGCTGGTGCAGTGCTCATTACACCTAGAGGAGTTCATATGCCTCTCTCGGCAAAGCTCACCTTTGCTTGCACTAACAACGAGGCAGAATACGAAGCATGTATCATGGGTCTTGAGGAAGCCATTGACCTCAGGATCAAGACATTAACTGTATTCGGAGATTCAGCTTTGGTAATCAATCAGACCAACGGCAAATGGTACACTCACCAAGAGCATTTGATCCCATACCGTGACTACACGAGGAGATTATTAACTTTCTTCACAACAGTCAAACTTGAGTACATCCCTCGAGACGAAAATCAGTTCGCAGATGCTTTAGCTACCATTTCCTCCATGGTCAAGGTTCAAACTGCCAATTATGTGCCCCTGATTTCGGTATCCAAACTAGACCGACCAGCATACGTATTCTCCGTGGACATTGCTAAAGATGATAAGTCGTGGTTCCATGACATCAAATGCTTCTTGGAGGATCAAACATACCCATCTGGGGCATCATCCAATGATAAGAAGACACTAAGAAGACTGGCCGGTAGTTTCTTCCTTAATGTTGATGGTTCATTATACAAGCGAAACTTTGACATGGTTCTTCTCAGATGTGTTGATAAGAAAGAAGCAGACTTGCTGATGCACGAGGTGCATGAAGGATCTTTCGGTACCCATGCTGGAGGACATGCAATGGCTAAGAAATTATTAAGATCAGGTTACTACTGGATCACAATGGATGCAGACTATTGTGCCTACGCCAGAAAATGCCACAAATGCCAGATCTATGCAGATAAAGTGCATGTGCCTCCAAATCCTTTGAACGTGATGTCTTCACCTTGGTCCTTCGCCATGTGGGGCATTGACATGATTGGAAACATCGAACCAACTGCTTTAAATGGCCACGGATTCATCCTGGTAGCCATTGATTACTTCACCAAATGGGTTGAAGCAGCTTCGTATGCAAACGTCACCAGACAAATGGTAGCCAGATTTCTAAAAAGAGGCATCATCTGTCGATATGGAGTTCCCGAGCGAATCATTACTGATAATGGTTCCAATTTGAACAACAAAATGATGGCAGAACTGTGCCGAGACTTCAAAATCCAACATCACAACTCTTCTCCTTACAGGCCAAAGATGAATGGCGCTGTTGAGGCAGCTAACAAAAACATTAAGAAGATTGTGCAAAAGATGGTGGTTACTTATAAAGACTAGCATAAAATGTTACCATTTGCTTTGCATGGGTACCGAACCTCAATCAGAACATCCACTGGGGCAACACCTTATCAGCTTATGTATGGTATGGAGGCAGTCCTACCTGTTGAAGTTGAGCTACCCTCCTTACGGGTTATGATGGATGTAAAGCTGGACGAAGCAGAATGGGTCCGATCTCGGTACAATCAGCTGAATTTGATTGAAGAAAAGAGGTTAGCTGCAATCTGTCATGGGCAGCTATATCAGAAAAGAATGAAGAAAGCCTTCGATAAGAAAGTCAGGCTTCGGGAATACCAAGTGGGAGATCTTGTGCTGAAAAGACTCCTTCCTCCTCATACAGACCACAGGGGCAAGTGGACTCCAAATTACGATGGTCCATTCATATTAAAGAAGGTTTTCTCCGGTGGAGCACTGATGCTCACTACTATGGATGGTGAAGATTTCTTATCCCCTGTGAATTCAGATGCAGTTAAAAAATACTTCGCATAAAATGACCCGCTGGGCATAAAAACAGAATGAAAGTCCAGGCAAAAATAGGGCATCCCGGCGAGTCAAAAACAAAATAAAAGACTCGGGCAAAAATAAGGGAAAATTGAAAAAACAAATGTACACCCGCTGAGTTGAAAAGCCGCATTGGACAGCTCAGGCAAAAATGGGTATCCCGGTGATTGAAAACCCGAAAGGGCGATCCACGCAAAATAAGGGAATAAGCGAACAACTGCATTCTGAATTCGTCTGTATCACTCACAACACGACAAGCTTCGAAAGGATAAAGCATCAGTCAGAATCAACCTTCTTCAGAAAGCAAGATGAGAAGAACGTCAAGGTCATATAAGTCATAGCAAAGGGAGCTCACTAGAGCGTCGTCAACATTGCCAACACTTTTACTTTTCCCAATTTATAGCAATCTCCTCATTCCAGGGGATTTGTTTCTTTGACTGTATTTACCAATTCAGGGCACCCAGATTAATAAAATCAGATTTTTAGTCACACCTCTTTTTGTACATTTTTATTTCGTTTGCAAAATGTCCAGTATTCATGATATAATACTTGCATAAAACAAATGAGCCATTTTTAATAAAATGCTTGCGGGAAATATATTTACTTTCAGGAATATCTAACCCCTATGATGGAATCCGGTAAGGGATACCTCGGGATATTTGTGTGTTTCTTTTGTCTTAACAGATTGCGGGTATTCAAAACGCAACATGGGACATATCAAGCATCGCATCTCCAGCATGCTGCTTCCCGGAAGTTACCTCCTCCCCAAGCAACATCAGAATTTCTTTTCCCCCAGCAGAGTTGTCATAGCTTCCTCTTCCCCAGCACAGGTCTACTCAATCGGAGCATCCCTAGCCAATCTCCTCACAGAGTTTCCAGTTTCTCCCCAGAAGAGCGATGCCTGAAATTCTTACACAACAAAGTGGCGAAAGTTTCCTTCTCCCCAGCTAAGTTCTCCTTATGGATAGGTCTATCAACGATATATCTCCCCCAAACAAAGCTATATCTACTAACAGATCTACCAATGACCTCTTCCCCAGCGAGGATATCCCTCCAAGCAGATCAACCAGAGATCTTTTCTTCAGCCGGATCCGAATCCCGAATCGGTCCTCTTTTGCATAATCATAGCATTCACATCATATTCACCAAATAAGTGTAGCACTCCGTCTAATACGGAGCATTACGGCAAAAATCAAACATTTGCATGATCACAAGTCAGGTTCAAGCCAGTCACCTGCAAATACCATCAGTATTTCACCAGCAATGTATATAATGCTCACATCCCCTGCAAATAAAAGCAAAAGCTTCCCCTTTGCACTCTCCAACACAAATTCATGTTCATATATACCATTTTCTGACACTCGTTCATGTCATATTATTCCCCTGCAGATATAAGCCAAAGCGTCCCCTTTGCACTCTCAAACACAAATACCTATACATACTCCTTGACACTCATTCGTGTCACATTTCCCCAGCATGGTTGCCAAATCACTTGTTGCAAACCAAACACTTGTTTATAGCACACTCCTTTCGACACCCGTCTGTGTCATCCTATCCCCACAGGTCGCCAGAACACCTTTTTATACTCTCACATACGAATATTTGTTCGTAACTAATACATATTTAACATTCGTCTATGTCATACATTCCCCAGCAAGTTGAACACTCATCTGTGTCTTGCTCACCAAATAGACCAACATTCACTCATACTTATACAGAAGTCTTAGATACTCGTCCGTATCTTTTATATATATCACTCTTCAAAGAGATCCGACACTCGTCCGTGTTCTTTGTTAACCAGTTGGTACGCGTCCGTATCATCATCTCTGAACACGCGTCAGCATTTGTTTCTACCGATACTCGTCCGTATCATGGTTCTAAGGACGCTCGTCCGCGTCTTTAATCTATACACAGTGTCAAACACTTATACCTTTCATTTGTAAAGCGTAAGCACTCGTCCGTGTTTACCAATCCTCAGCAAGTCACCAACAAAGCAACTTTTCTTCTATCCGACATTCATCCTATGTCGTGATACTTTCGGCAATCGTACCCTGCTAGGTGATCGTCCTTCACCTTTGGATGCCCGTCCCTCATCCTTTCCCCAACGGAGTCCCCATTGGTGGAACCTTTTTCTATCCGGCATTTTTCCTATGCCGTGATAGAGAGCATCCGTCCCCTGCTAGGTGATCGTCCTTAACCTCTTGATGATCGTCCCTCATCATTTTATCCGATGGTCGTCCCCATCGTTGATCTTGTTATCCGACATTCGTCCTATGTCGTGATAAACCCCGAGAGCAGCCGTACCCTGCTAGGTGATCGTCCTTCACCTCTTGATGACTGTCCCACATCATTTTATCTGATGGCCGTCCCCATCGTTGATCTTTTTATCCGACATTCGTCCTATGTCGTGATAAACCCCGAGAGCAGTCGTACCCTGCTAGGTGATCGTCCTTCGTCATGCTTATCTGATGGCCGTCCCCATCGTCGACCCTTTTCTATCCAAAATTCGTCCTATGTCGTGATAAAGAGCAGTTGTCCCCTGCTAGGTGATCGTCCTTCACCTTTTGATGACCGTCTCTCATCATTATTTCATTTATTCTTTAAACCGATGGTCGTCCCCATCGTTGTTTACTTTACTTTGCAAACCTGATGGCCGTCCCCATCATTGCCTTTACTTTAATCCCCAGAGAATCTTGTTTCTTCACCTGATGGTCGTCCCCGTCATGGTCTCTTTATTTCCCCAGCTTGTCGGCCGTCCCCGTCATTGCTTTACTTACCGCTTTATCCCCAGCAGTCGTCCTCTGCTCGATGTTTTTCCTCCACCGCCTTCATTTGATAATCATGCTATACCACCTTTTACAATTTATATCCCTTTTCTTCTTCTATCCAGCGAGTGCAAATTTTGGATTGTCTTTGGTATTCAACCACAAGTTATCTTGTTTGTCTGTTAAGCCAACCGCTTACATCCTTCACAGCTAACTCATGTTTGAATAGGGGCAGCTGTAAACACCCCAAATTTTCCCTCACTCTTTATCGCACCATGGCTTGTGATCTTTCATGTTTGCATTAGCATAGGTATACCATCTCATATTGCATTTTTTGTTTCACTGCATAGTTCAAGTTCATTTGCATCTAGGGTTTGTGATATGAGCAGTCCAAGAATCCATCTGAGCCATCCCAACGGCTTCAAAGCATTCCAAGAGGGTCCATGTGTGTTCTATCATCATATTATATCCCTCAAAGTTCATGGAAGTCAAGAGATCACAAGAACTGGCAAGGCATGGAAGCAGAGCCAGGGTTTTCACTACACAGATGAGCAAAATTAGGGTTTTGGTTTTAGAGACCTCAACTCCAAATTTTTGGGCCATTCTTGTTTCTAATTTCTTAAGATGTTATAAGGATCATGTGTACCAAGTTTGATGAAGAAATTCATTGTGGAAGTCATTTGTTCACTAGGTAACTTCTTGAACAAGTTAAGTCAAAATCAGGGCATCTGGGGGCCCCAACAATGGAACCAAAGGGGTATTGTCATCAAATTGAATTTCTATGATCTTTATTTGATCTTAGAAGAAGTTATCAGTTCACAAGATTGAAGAATTTTGAGCCATTTGAAAAGTTGCCAAAAATGGAAATGACTTGTAATGGAAACTTTCCATTTTGGGAAAGTTCTTCAACCTCCTCTTTCTCAACTAAAAATGCTTCAAATGAAAAATTCTTGGTCATGAAAGTTATAGATTAGGTCTTTCCCTTTTCAAAAAGTACAAGAACATGTTCTAATTCATTATGGAACTCAAGTTATGATCCTTCAAAGTTGGCTAAAAACCTATAATTTTCAAGAATGCACCAAAGAGGGATTTTTGCAAAACCACTTGCCAAGGCTTCAAATGACTTCTAATGTGCCCAAATGTGACATAACATGATCAAACAACTTCAAAGCATCAAAATTGGCCCAAGAATTGGAAGGTTTCATGCCTTGAATCACAAGAAACATCAAAGAAGGAAAATATGCAAAACTCATACAAACCATAGTTCCATGTGTTCCTGCTCATCAAATCTGATCCATAAGCTTTCCTTGATCTCAACTGAGGCCAGACATGCCCAAATGCAGCTCTGACCCGTGCCCATACTTGAAGTACACCTAAGCTTGACTTTTTGCAAATCACCCCATACCAATCAAGCAAGGCCACCACCCACTCTCTGGCCAATCAAGACATCATATGCAAACATTATGGAACACATTTCACACAACACAAAAGCCTGAATCACACAACTCAAGGATCCCAAAAACACACCAAACCTTGAGCTCTTCGAATATCTCTGCTCAGCCAACAAAACTTCAAACAAACTTCACCAATCATCTCCATACATCCTCAAGATCATTTCCCAATCATTAAACAAGCCTAAAACCTCAAGAATCAAAAACACGATTTCTGCCTCCACAGAACCAAAACTCACAAACCAAGCCATATAAACTCTTGCAAAGCTTCTAAACATCATCAAGGAGTTCATTGGAGTGGATTTGCACAAAGGAGAGGTCCAGAAAGTACCAGGTTGCAAAGCTCCAGCTCAGGTAGTCATCTTCAAAAAAAATTCCAGAACTTGCATTTTTTGTTTCTAAATGAATCTATGAGCTCTCCTGATCACCATGATGTAGTTTGTTTTGAAAATGGTTGAGTTTTGGGCATGTAGTGAGCTTCTGAAATTTTTGATGTGTTTTCCGTTTTGATTCGACTCTCCTTGTTCATGTGAAATAAATGTGTTTTGAGGGTAGATTCATGCTTAGGAAGGTTAGGGGATTGTTTATGGAGATTTAGAGGGTTTGATTTGGCCTAGGGAAGAAGATCAGAGGATTGGTTCACCGGAGAAGACGACCTGAGCTTGCTCCGGTCGCCTGAAAGTTGTTTGGGTTCATATTAGGGCTAATCTTGTGTTTAATGCCAGTTTGAATGTGAGCCATTGGATGAAGCTTTCGTGCGCGTGCTGGACGGTCCAGATGAATTCATTAAACCCTAATCCTTTTAATTAATTTAATTAATCATAATTAATTAAAAAAAGCCAGTTTGAATGCTGACCCTTGGATCTGGCGCACAGTCAATTCCCTCCTTTTCCTTTTGAACCTCAGCCCTTGATCTTGCATAGTTCCATTTAATTGTATTTTTAATTCATTTTTCTTGTATTTTCTTGCATAATTTATTTAAAATAGCAAAAATCATTTTAAAAATTTCATTTTCTGCATTTTAGTTTCAAATATTTTTCTCATCCAGAAATAATTTTTATTTTATTTTTTGCATTTTAAAAGTATTTTTAAAATATTTAAATGTTTATTTTAATTAATTAATGGAAATTAATTAATTAAAATAGCATTTAGGTTTCTAAAAATTACCAAAAAAATCATGTTGCATCTTAACACATTTAGAAACATTTTCAAACCCTTCATACAAATTTCCTTTTGGTTTTGATCATAACTTGACAATTTTCTTTGAATTTAGGGTTCATAAAATCACATTCTCAAACCCTAACCTTTGAAAAATCTTTTCTGCCTAACCATGAAGGGTTTGAAAATGGTTCTTTTTGAATTGTTTTACACATATCATGTAGTATCTAGGATATTTTTGGCATGAATTTATCTTGCATTTTCAATTTGATTTGCATTTTTCATTTTGAAGCACCCAAAAAACCCTAGCAAACTTAGAAAAATCATAACTTTCAATAGGTTAGGAGTTAGACCTTCTCCTTTGGGGTGAGATATAATATGGGATTAGGGTTTGTTTGAGCTCATTTGCAATGTTTTATCATGTCATATGCTTCTGTTGTGACCATTTGCATCTCATCCTCCCATGTAACCCTAATTTTGCATCTTTACTTGCATCTTACATTGCATTGCTTGAACATATGAACTTGCCATGCCATTCTAAGCATCTGTATGCCATCTCAGACATCTTAAGACATTGCTTGAACATTTCTTGATCATTTATCCATACATTTTCTATGCTTTTCATCCATTTCATTTCATAAACATCCATGTGTTTACATGCTTCCTACATGCTTCATTCGCATTCATTCTCTTGTATGATCACACATATTCATCTTGTATGTCTTTGCATCATATCATATCATCATTTAAATCATGTGTATGCTTCTGGTCTTGGTCTTTTCCCTTGCATATGCATTTTTTCATTTCATTTCTTTCCTTATGCATCTTGTGCTAACTTTTCAGGTTAATGGTAAGTTGTTTGGGAGGTGGATTTGCCTTCACCTCCCACCTCTTCTCATACCTTAATATTGTATCCTTGCTGCATTTTTACTTGTCCTTGAGTGAGCTTGCTCACTTGTGTTTCTATTCCTTTCTTTCTCTTCTCATCTCATCTCTTTCCTATCTTGCTTCTCCTTGGTGGCTTCCTTGAAGACTTCTTCTCTTAATCCTCACAAACCCTAGGACTTCCAAGCATGATAAGTTTCTAGGACTTATTAGTTTCCCTTTAGTCTTTTCTCTTTGAGTCTTCTTTGTGTCTCTCTTCTCATCCCATCATTAGAGACTAAACCTTTAAGGTTTTAGGACTTTGGAATTAGGGTTATGCTTATATCCTTATCTTAGGATGGAGTGTATAACTTTATTCCTAAGTGTTAAACCCTTAATTTTTTTAAACCTCTTAATCAATCCACTTAATAATCACTAAGACTTCATCTTGTAACTTGGGCCTTACATTAGGATTCTATCTCTTCCTTATGGTTAAGAGGGACTAACCCTAGCGTTT
This sequence comes from Lathyrus aphaca, assembly GCA_963966055.1. Classification (NCBI taxonomy): domain Eukaryota; kingdom Viridiplantae; phylum Streptophyta; class Magnoliopsida; order Fabales; family Fabaceae; genus Lathyrus; species Lathyrus aphaca. The sequence continues at coordinate 176,865,034 of OZ014522.1, forward strand.
AAATGACAAGTCCTCCTCAAGTTGTCTTACAAACCATAAAACACACTTCTTAATCTTACCACCTTTAATTAAAATCCACTTAATAAAGGCTTGTTTCGTCATGAATTTAGTCCCTAACCATGGATTTAGTTGAGGAGTATTCCTCAGCTTAAGTGTTCTCATCTATCATCCTTATCTTAGGATGGTGTAATGAGTTCACTATTCTGTGATTAGAGATTAAACTCATTACTTAACACTAAACAAAAACCCAAAAACATCTAAATAATCACAAGTAGGTTTATGATATTAATCCTACATCATCATGGTAATTAAGTTGAGGTGCTTATCTCATACTTAAGTGGGCTCATTATACCTAATTAGGGAGGATATAATGAGTTTACAACCTTTGATTTTTGCTTAAGCTCATTAACGTATGACAAACTCCAAAAACAATAAAAAAAACTCAAAACACCAAAAACAAACAATAATCGTCTCCTTCGGGATTATTTTCTCATCACACTCATTCACAAACGAGAACTTGCTTCTTCCGTCTAATGCAAGACAGTTAGCACTCGAGCCAGACGAGTCATACACTTGAGCATAGGCAAGCAAGTAGTTCATAGTCAAATTTATCTTCCAGTCTCTTTGGGTCGAACTACGGTGTTCTGACTTCCTCATTGCACGAGAGGATATGTAGGCATAACTTAACTGTTATCGAACAAAAGTCTCTTTGTATCCCCCCTCTTTCAGCATTCTTTTCAAAGCCTCGGTTCTTGAGCATTTCACTCTCTTTCGCACTGACACTTGTATATTTCTTTTCCAGCTTTTTCACACAGATAGCACAAACATTACCCCCTTTAAACACAATCTTTTAAGCGTGGATCCCGTCGAGTACGACGGACAATCTGGGTGCTAATACCTTCCCAGGTTCCCCCTTTCTCAGTTTCTCTGGTTCGCAACTGTCTTATCCATCTTTTTCTAGGTTTATGCAGCATTACCTTTCCTTCAGGATAAAAATGCCTAGCTGGGGACTCTATTCACTTCATTTCATTTCTCCTTTCGCCGACCGTTCGCACTTGTACCGGGATGCAAATCTTTGGGAGCGACTCGAGGGTACGATCAAATCCTAGATGTTTATCAGGTCCCAGGTCAAGGTCGACCAGGACCATCGCCGTCCCCGAATTAGGGTTCATAAACGACGAACAACAATGACAGAAGGTCTCTAATCTACTTATTCTAGCCTAAACTACCGAAAAATCTATCATATGCCACATGCATTGCTAAAATATCAAGCCTATGACTAAGAAAAACGCAAAAAATATCCGTACCTTGAGCTTGGGAGGCCTTGCAGAAGAAGTTGGCTTGAAACGTGGTGGTCGACAGATGAATACGGTGGTCGGCGGCTGAGAATGGTGGTTGATCTATGAGCAGTACGGCAGAGAAGAAGACGAAACGAAAAAGCTTACAGAATGCCTTGGGTTCCTATTTATATGGAAGAGAACACGTCCAAAAACGCGTGACCCCCATCCCTAGGCAATGATTACCTATGCTCTAGCCCCTAGGCTAGCCGTCAGAACATTAAATAGGCGCGAATTCCCAAACACGCCAACTTTTCGTTTCATATCCCCCCTTTGTCGAGCAACCAAACAATTGCCCGCCTGTCGTGGGTCGTCGAACGATCATTCCCTGGTCCACGCACGAAAAACACCCGACGTAATGCGTACGCCTTAGACAGAAAACCATCACTAATTTATCGCTCCTCCGCAGAAGCAACGACTTGGGGGGCTCATGTTTCGGGCAAGCCCAACTCCCAAAGTTGGGCCAGAAAAAGTGACAAGCTGACACGCTTGTCGTCGAGCACCATGCCGAGGATAATGATCCTTGTCGACCAAGGCTATATCGACCCGAGTGAAATCCCCCAACGGCTAGTTTTGACCATTACATATTCGTGCGGATTCCACGATCCGCGCCAAACGGTTTGAACCAATAATCATCCACTAACGACGGTATATAAACCTTCTCAGAGGAGAGGGCCAGGTATTCAATTATCTCACCTTAATTATTGTACTTGCATGCTCTTTGCTCAATATCTTACTTTAGCATCGGAGTGCCTTGCAGGTACACCCCCATTTTCCTTATCAATCGTCCTTCAGGAACACTCGACGCCAGCCACATCGGATCCTGATCTACAAGTACGATCAACATGCATGAGAATAAAAACACTTGACATATATCTAATGTGTTGAGTAACAAGGATGGTGATTCAGACCATGAACCTCGGGCATGCAGGCCAACTAACTCTCCTTTTCGCAGGTACTATCAGTTGTGTTCATTAACATGCAGGTACAGGTGTTGCAAGCAAAGTCATTTCTGGCACAGAACTTTAGGAATCCTTTCTTCAACATATCTTTGATCAAGAATCCTCAGTAAGTCTCATCAAACCATCCCTTCTCTGGCAGAGCAGCAAAAAGAAGGATGCTTCCCGAGCAGAAGGGTATCATTATCTCTCATCTCCAGCATGAGACGATGTTATCTCTCATCCCCAGCATGAGATGATGTACTCTCTCATCCCAAATATGAGACGATCTACATCTCTTGTCCTCAGCAAATAGGTGATCAAAACCTGTAGCTTCAGCAGGGAGTCTTTTCATTTGACATCCCCAGTAGAGTGAGAATTGAAATCTTCCCCGACAAAGTAACAGAAGGTTGTTGATGTTCTCCCCAAGCAGAGAGTTTTCCTTCATCAAAGGAGTATCCCCCACCAGAGTCTTCTTTTCCCCGACGGTACATGAAGATTCATTATTCCCCAACAGAGGTGAAAATATGGAATAACCCGAGGGTTTTCTTTCTTACACAGCAATATTCACAGTTTTCCCCAGTGAAGTTACCAAATAAAGTCCAATCCTCATTCGCATCTCTTCCTCACGTAGAAGATTGTATATCTGAGGGATGTCCCCAGTAATTTCTTCCTCAGCGGAGTACCAACACATATGATTCCCCAACCGAGTCAGAAGGATATCACTTCCCCAATAGAGTTCAACAGGTAGCGTACCTCTCAGATCAAGTTAATCCCCACCAAGATCTTTGCTCTCCAATCTCAAAGTCCAATTTATTTTTTGCAGTGGTTGTAAACACCCCAAATTTTCCCTCTCTTTTTCTCACACCTTGGCTTGTGATCCTTCATATTGCATTGCGTAAGCATACCATCTCACACTGCATAGTTATTTCACTGCATAAGTTGCATAGCTAGGGTTTGTGATCAGATGAATCTTAGAAGTGGTTTGAGCTATCTCAGAGGCCAAGAAGCATTCCAAGAGGGTCCATTAGTGTTCTATGATCATATTATTCCTCCAAAGGTTCTTTGAAGTCAAGAAATCTCAAAGGATTGCAGAGCCACCCATGCAGGCTCAGGGCTCCTGCACAGATGACCAGAAATTAGGGTTTTGGGTTTGAGGCCCTTACACTCAAACTTTTTGGCCATTCTTGATTCTATTGGTCTATATATGATATAAGGAGCATGTGTATCAAATGTGAAGCAACCATTCTTGGTGGAAGTCATCTGATCAAATGGTAACTTGTTGTGCAAGAAAAGTCGGGATCAGGGCATTTGAGGCCACCAACAAGGGTACCAAAGGGTCATCTTCATCAATGTGGGGTCCTATGATCTTTATTTGATCTTAGGAATGCTTAGAAGTTCACAAGATTGAAGAATTTTGAGCCATTTGAAAACTTTCCATTTTTGGACATGACTTGTAATGAAAACTTTCCATTTTGGGAAAGATTTTCAACCTCCTCTTTCTTGATCAAAAAGGTTTCAAATGAATTTTCTTCAAACATGACAGTTGTAGATTGGATGTTCCCATTTTCAAAAAGTACAAGAACTCCTCTTGATTCATCCTAGAACTCAAGATATGGCAAGTCAAAGTTGGGAAAAATCTTGTAATTTTCAAGTTCATGTCAAAGAGGGAAATGTGCAAACTGGACTTATAAGCATTTGTTTGGCCTCTAATTCATGTCTACACATCATAACATTGATAAAAAACATTCCAAGACAAGAATTGAGCCTTGCATCACAAGTTTCCATGAACAATTTCTTCAAAATGCACAAAGTTGTGAAAATGCAAAACCTTTGTAAACTCTTGAATGAAGCCATACAGCTCACAACGTTTGATCCAATGGTGCTCCTTGAACTCAGCTGAGGCAGCCCAAGACCTCAAATCACTTTTTCCATGGCCCATGCTTCAAGTACACAACTTTTGACTTTTTGGCCAATGGCACCGTACCAATCCCACAGTGCATATCCACTCCTCTGACTGATCTCATTTGCTTATAGAAACCCTAAGGATCATAAAACATAACACTTCAAGCCTTGAAAGAAGCCAAGCATCAGATTGCACAAAATCCTTCAAAAACTTCCTCTCTTCGATTTCTCTCAAACCAACCATAAAACTTCCAAAATTCTTTCACCAATCAACCACAGATTATCCATAGATCATTTCCCACCCACGACCATGGCTTGAAACACCCTAAAACAAAAACACGATTTCTATTGAACCAGAACTGAACATCTCAAAATAGCCCAAATAAACTTCATCCAAGCATTCCATTAGCACAAGGGGGACCAGAGGAGTTTATTTGCACAAGAGAGAGGCCCTGAAAGCTCCAGTTTGAAGAACTTCAGTTCAGGTATTCATCAATAACAATTTTTCCATAACCTCTTTTTCTTGTTATAAAATGAACCTATATGCTTTGCTGATCATTCTAATGTGTTTATAATTGAAAATGGTGTAGAAATGAGCATGTATTGTTGTTCTGAAAGTTTGCCCGTAAAAATGTTTTGCTTCGATTCTCTTGGTTCATGAAGTTTAAATGTTGTTTGTTGATTGATTCATGTTCTATGATGTTTGGGATCATTTATGGGCAGGTTTGATGTGTTTTAGTAGCTTGTAGGTGGAGTTAGGTTTTGGGACGGCCGGAGAAGATGACCGGAGCTTATCTCCAGTCATCTGAAAATAATTAGGGCTAATTAGGGTTTAAGTCTCTAGATTAATTATGAGTCGTAGGATCTTGATTAGCCTTGCGTGTGAATAGTCTAGATTTGTCATTAACTTTAATTTTGATTAATTAAAATAAAACAAAATTTATTAAGTCAGATTAAACATGAGCCATTGGATAGGGCGTGTAAGCCAAGTTTGAATCTAAGCCCTTAGATCAGCCTACCCCAAGTCAAGCTAACCTCTCATCCTGGCCTTTGATACCTCTCCTGTGCAATCTGAGCCCTTCATCCAGCATACTTTGCATTTTATTTTTCTTTTTATTTCATTTTATTTTATCTATTTATTTAAAATAGCAAACCATTTTCAAAAATTACAGTTTTTTGCATTCTTACTTTAAATAATTTTAAAAACCCAAAAACATTTTCATTTTTAATTTTTGCATTAAAAATATTTTTTTAAATCATTTAATTGTATTATTTAATTAATTCATTCATTTTAATTAATTAAAATTACTTTTAGGTATTTAAATATCACCAAAAAAATCATGAAGCATCCTTACACATTTAGAACAATTTAAAAACTCATCTTACAAATTTATTTTAGGGTTTGATCATGTTTTGACAATTAACCATGAATTAAGGTTTCCAAATTTCCTATTTTTCTAACCCTAACTTCAAAAAATCATTTATGATCAACCAAGATGAGTTTGTGCATGGTTATTTGTGCATTCTTTCATACTTTGCATATAGTATCTAGGGAATTTAATTCATATTTTTGCATTTCATTTTATATTTGTTTGGCATTTTTGATGAAGAAATACCCAAAACCCTAACCTAACTTGGAAAAACCATAACTTGACTTTGGTATAGCTTATGACCTCCATCTTTGGGTAGTAATCTTATGTGTGTTTAGGGTTCATTTGGTTGCAATTTCAATTTTTTATCATGTGTTTTGCTTCTGTTTTGATCATATGCATCTCATACTTTCTTAAAACCCTAATTTACCATGTTCATTTGCATTCATCTTTGCATACCTTTATCATTCAAACTTGTCATGACATCTCATGCATTTGTATGAAATCTTAGATATCTTAGGATATGTGTGAACTTTGGTTGATCATTGTTGCATTCATTTGGTATGTTTTGCATCCATTACATCTTATGTATATTCATGTGTTCTTAAGCTTCTAACATGTTTGTTTTTGCATCCATCGCTTGTATGATCATACATATGCATTGTATTTGACTTTGCATCTCTCCATGACACATTTACATCATGTATTCACTTCTGGTTGGCATCATTGCATCTTCATCTTTGCTTCATTGCATCTTGTTTCACCTTATGCATTCATACTAACCATTTCAGGGGCTTCAGGTAAGTTGTTTAGGATGTGGATTTGCCTCCACATCCAATCTCTTCTTATCTTTTCATTTGCATCTTATTTATATTTGAAGTGAGTTTGACTCACTTATGCTCTCTCTTTCTCCTTTTCTTTCTCTTAGGTTACTTAACTTCTTCAGGAAGTAAGTAACCTATTCTCCTTTCTCTTCTTTTTTCATCTACTTCTTCTTCCTTGGTGGCCATCTGAAGATCTTTCTTTTAAGCCTAACAAACCATAGGAATATCCAAGCATGATAACTTTAGGGTTTTTCATAGTCCCCCCTAGTTTTTACCTTTGAGTCTCCTTGAGTATCTGCTTCTCATCTCATAATCAAGGCTAAACAGTTAAAGTTTTGGGGCTATGTATTAGGGTTATACGTGTATCCTTATCTTAGGATGGAGTGTATAACTTTAATACTTAGTGTTAAAAATTTAAGTTGTTTACACCTCCTAATCAAAAACACCTAATAATATTTAATACTTAAGCTTGTAACTTGGGCCTTATATTAGGTTACATCTCTACATGTTGGTTCAGAGGGACTAACCCTAGTGTTTAATGGACAAGTCCCTCTCAGGTTTAGTCTTACAAACATAAAATCCATTTCTTAATCCCAACTTTAATTAAAATCTAATTTAATAAAGGCTTGTTATATAATGATTTTAATGAGTTCACTAGTCTCTGATTAGAGATTAAACTCATCTTAAGTGTTCTCATCTATTATCCTTCTCTTAGGATGGTGTAATGAGTTCACTAGTCCCTGATTAGAGATTAAACTCATTACCTAACACAAAACAAAAATCCAAAAAAACACTTAATAATCACAAGTAGGTTGATGATCTTAATCCTGCATCATTAGGGTAATTAAGCTGCGATTTTCATCTCATACTTAAGTAGACTCATTATCCCTAATCAGGGAGGATATAATGAGTTTATAACCCTTGATTAAGGCTTAAGCTCATTATTCTATGCAAAACACCAAAAACAATAAAAAAACTGAAAACACAAAAACAAACAATAATCGTCTCCTCCGGGATTCTTTTCTCACCACACTCACTCTAAAAACGAGAACTCGCTTCTTCCGTCTAATGCAAGACAGTTAGCACTCGAGCCAGACGAGTCACACACTTGAGCATAGACAAACAAGCAGTTCACAACAAAAACATATCAGTCTCTTTGAGTCGAACTACGGTTTTTTGACTTCCTCATTGCACGAGAGGATATGTAGGCATAACTTAACAGTTATCGAACAAAAGTCTCTTTGTCTCCCCCTCTCCTCCTCCCAGTTTCTCTTTCTTTAGCCTCAGGTTTTGAGCACTCACTTTCTCCTTACACTGACACTTTGTATATCCTTTTCTCCCTAGATTTTTTGCACAGTTTAGCACATACACTACTCCCTTTTAAACACAATCAAGTAAGAGTGGATCTCGTCGAGTACGACGGACGATCATGGGTTCTAATACCTTTCCAGGTCGTAACTTACCCCCTTTCTCAGTTTCTTTAGTTCGCAACCGTCTTATCCATATCCTTTCTAGGTTTATGCAGCATTACCTTTCCTTTGGGATAAATATTCCTAGCTGGCGAGTCTATTCAACCTCATCCTCCAACATCGCCGACGGTTCGCGTTTGCACTGGGATGAAAATCCAGAGAGCGACAGCTTGGCGACTTTGCTGGGGATTTTTGCAACCAGGGCTTCTGGTTCTCTTGTAGGTTTCTCCTAGCACTTGTTTGATTTGTGTTTATGGGGGTGTTATGTGTTATTTGTGTTTATATTTTTTGCTTTATTTATTGCTTCATGTACAACTTTATTTATTGCATTTACTTTATCACTTTCATTTACTGCTTTTCGCATTTCATTCTTTATCACATCACTGTGCTGGATTATTGTTACCTTGGTGGGTGGGGTATTCCAGTGAGAAAGGCTCAACACAAAGGCCTGAGTGACACATAGGATTAGAGTGGTTTTGTATTATTTCCCATTCCATTTCGGTCTGGTGCGGGAATATGAAACTACGGTTCAGACATGGGTTTCCTTTTGAGAACTCTGTGCTACGGATTTCCTGTAGTGTTAGGGCTATCTGGGAAGCCTGCTAAGTCTGGATGACCTTTTTAGATGACCTTCAGCATCTGAAGTTAATTAGAGAAGGATCCTTTATGATTAGGGTAAACATTGTACCTCTGGGTTAGAAGTGTTTACACTTCTCATAATAGATCTGAATCTGAGGATCTTTGTTTTAGAGCAATACCTGTGAGTGGGTTGGGTTGTTTACAGGTTTGCAGGAACCCTTTGTCGCTCCCACTTGATGACACGGGGCCAAGAGGGGTACAGACGCGAACGGTCGGCGAAAGGAGAAAGGGAATGAATAGAGTCGCCAGCTAGGCATTTTTATCCCGAAGGAAAGGTAATGATGCATAAACCTAGAAAGATATGGACAAGACGGTTGCGAACCAGAGAAACTGAGAAAGGGGGTTGGTTACAACCTGGGAAGGTATTAGCACCCAGATTGTCCGCCGTACTCGACGGGATCCACGCTTAAAAGATTTGTGTTTTAAGGGGTAGTGTCAGTGCAATTTGTGTATCAAAGCTGGAAAAGAATGCAAGTGTCAGTGTAAGAGAAATGTGAAGTGTATAAATGAAGTGTCAGTGTAAGAACAAGGATGAAATGCTCAAGACTATGAGGCTTAAAGAATAATGCTGGAAAGAGGGGGAATATACAGAGACTTTTGTTCGATAACTGTTAAGTTATGCCTACGTATCCTCTCGTACAATGAGGAAGTCAGAACACCGTAGTTCGACTCAAAGAGACTGAAAGATAAATTGACTTGTGAACTGTTTGCTTGTCTATGCTCAAGTGTATGACCTGTCTGGCTCAGGTGCAAACTGTCTTGCATTAGACGGAAGAAGCAAGTTCTCGTTTGTGAGTGAATGAGATGAGAAAAGAATCCCGGAGGAGACGATTATTGTTTGTTTTTGAGTTTTCAGTCTTTTATTACTTTTGAAAGTTTGTCATAAGAAAATGAGCTTAAGCCTAAACCAAAGGGTTAGTAAACTCATCACATCCTCCCTCTGATTAGGGGTAATGAGAATACCTTAAGTACGAGGTAAGCACCTCATACTTAATCACCATGGTGTAGGATTAAGATCATTAACCTACTTGTGATTATTTAGATGTTTTTGTTATTTTTGTTTAGTGTTAAGTAATGAGTTTAAGCCATAATCAAAGATTTAATGGACTCATTACACCATCCTAATAGAAGGATAATAGATGAGAACATTTAAGCTGAGGAAGGCTCCTCAACTTAATCCATGATTAGGGATTAACCTCATGACAAAACAAAGCCTTTATTAAAGTGGATTTTAGTTAATGGTATGATTAAGAAGTGAGTTTTATGATTTGTAAGACAACTTGAGGGGGACTTGTCCATTAACACTAGGGTTAGTCCTTCTTAACCATTTAAGGAAGAATTAGAACCCTAATGCAAGGCCCAAGTTACAAGCTTGGTGTCTTAGTGATTATTAGATGGATTGATTAAAGGATTTAAACACATTAAGGGTTTAACACTTAGGATTAAAGTTATACACTCCATCCTAATAGAAGGATGCAGGCATAAGCTTAATCACAAAGCCTTAAAACCTTTAGGGTTTAGTCCTTGATTATGAGATGAGAAGAGAAGACTCAAATATGACACAAAGGCAAAACTAAATGGGGGACTAATCAAACCCTAATTGTTATCATGCTTGGTTTTTCCTAGGGTTAATGAGGCTTGCAAGAAGATCTTCAGAGAAACCACCAGGGAAGAAGCAGATGAATGGAGAAAGAAGCAGAGAGAAGCAAGACAACTTGCTTCACTTAAGAAGACAAGTTGCTTGAAGGAAGAAGGTGGGAAAGAGCATGAATGAGCAAGCTCACTCTAATACACAAGATAAAATGCAGCAATGATTCATAGGAGAGATGAAGAGAGATTGTGAGAAGTGAAGGCAAATTCACTTCCCAAAACAACTTACCACCTGAAAAGTTAGCAAAAGAAATGAAATGCAATGCAAATGAGATGAAATGTCATGATGCAAACCAAAGTCATAAGCATAAACATGATTTCAATGATGCTAAGAGATGATGCAAACACATGTCAAGGGTTGTGGATGATCATACAAGGATGAGGATGCAAATGAAGCATGCTTTGAACAAATGGAAGTTTATGAAAGTGTATGAAATGGAATGGACATATAATATGGCAAATGAAAGATGCAATGATCAAACATGAATCTAATATGTCTTAAGATGTATTATGAATCATGTGGATGCACAAAATGTCATGGCAAGTTCTTAAATGCAAGCAAATGAGAGATGGATGCAAAGGAAGGCAAGAATTAGGGTTTATGAACAACATGCAACACAAAACTCAAAATCAGAAGCAAATGACATGATAAAAAATTGAAAATGGAATCAAAGGAACCCTAACCCTACACAAGTTCACTGCCCAAAGGAGGGGACCTAACTCTTAACCTAGTGCAAGTTATGAATTTCTCAAGTCAATTAGGGTTTCAAGGTACCTCACAATGAAAAATGCTAAACAAATTGAAAATGAAATATGAATTCAAACCAATTTTATCATATAAACTACATGCTATGAAGGATGCAATGCAAGAAGAACCATCATCAAACTCTCAATGGTTTGGCAGAATGGATTTTTCCAAGTTTGAACAAAAATATTGCCTTTAAAAGAATTTAATTCCAATGAAAAAGGTCAAAATAGTTCAAGAACCAAAAAGAAATTTGTTTTGAGAGTTTGATAATGTTTCTAAATGTTTTAAAATGCAATATGAATTTTTTGGTGATTTTTAAATACCTAAATGCATTTTTAATTAATTAATTCTCATTAACTAATTAAAAATAATCATTTAAATGATTTAAAAATAATTTTTAATGCAAAAAATAAAAATAAAAATATTTTTGGGTTCTGAAAATTAATGAAATGTTTGACAAAAATTTTCAGAATTTTTCAATGTGATTTGCTATTTTTTAAAATTCGTGGAAATTAAATATGAAACAAATGAAATAAAAATGAAATTAAATGGAAAATGAGAAAGTCAAAGGATCTGAAGGCCAGGATTCAAATTCCAGGAGGCGGGAGTTGACTACGCGCGCTAATGGACGGCCAGAATTCAAACTCACGTAATTATGATTAAGCCCTAATCAAAAACCCTAATTACTTTCAGATGACCGGAACAGTGTTCCGGTCATCTTCTCCGACAAGCTCCTCACTCCATCTCCCTCAATACGCAACCCCAGGACCCCTAAAGCTCCAGAAATGATCCTCTCCTCAACCCCAGTAAGAATCAAACATCAAAACTCATTTATTCAACCCCAAAATCATGAATCAAAGCAAAACGGAAAGTATGGCAGAAAATTTCAGAAGATCAATACATGCTTAATACTTGACTATTTTCAAAAACAAACACATCAGCATTATAAGTGAGTCATGGAGAATCAATTGGAAACTTAAAAACACGTTTCTGGAAAAAAAGTTCTTGAGCTCACCTGAACTGGAGCTTTCGAAAATGGTGCTTTCTGGCCAGTTCTTTGCTTCAAACAAGCTCCAATGATCCTCCCTAGAAGTTTGAGATGCTTGGCTGGAGTTTATATGGCCTTAAAATGAAAATGGCAGAAGTTCAGTTTGTGAAGTGTGGAAATCGTGTTTTTGATTGTGGGGGTTTTAGGGCCAAATGAAGGGTGGGAAATGATCAGTGGATCATGGTGAGTTGAATGGTGAAAGAAACTTGAAGGTTTGATGGTTGAATCAAGAGATTCGAAGGCTTTTGCAAATTTGGGGATTTTGGAGTGTGCTGAGTTCTTGGAGTTTCAGCCTGTGTTGCTATGTGCTTTTGCTTGGTTTTGATCCACATAAAGAGTTGTGATAGGTCAGAGAGTGGGTGCTGGCCTATGCTGATTGGTATGGGCAAGTTGCCAAAATGTCAAAAGTTGGTGTACTTGAGGTATGGGTCATGGCAGGCTGGTTTAGGGGCATGGCTTGGTTCAGCTGAGATCATGGAATGCTTGTGGATCAGATTTTGTGAACTGAGGCAAGTGGATGAGAGGCTTTGATCCATTTTGCAAATTGGTACAACTTTGCCCCTTTTGGAAATTCTTCAAGTTCAAAGCACCAAAATGCATAATTCTTGGGCCAATTCTGATCTTTAGAGGTCATATGAGCATGTTGTGAAGTGTTTGTGCACATTTGAAGCCTTTAGAATTCCTTATCAAACCATTTTGCAAAATGCCTCTTTGGTGTAAAACATGAAATTATGTGATTTTTGCTAACTTTGCCAAGCCATAACTTTTGATCCAAAATGAATTAGAATGAGTTCTTGTACTTTTTGAAAATGGGAGGATCCATTCTACAACTTTCATGACCAAAGTTTTCTCATTTGAAGCATTTTTGAATCAAAAAGAGAAGGTTGAAAAACTTTCCCAAAATGGCAAGTTTTCATTACAAGTCACTTTCCCAAAAAGGCAACTTTGCAAATGGCTTGAAATTCTTCAATTTTGTGAACTTCTAACATCTTCTATGATCAAATAAAGATCATACACATTCAAAATGCTGGAGAACACCCTTTGGTTGGGTCATTGGGGGCCTCAGATGCCCTGATTTTACACTGACTTGCTCAAGAAGTCACCTCTTGATCAGATGCCTTCCCCATTGAATTTCTTCATGAAAATTGATATGCATGATCCCCATAACATATAGAGACCAATAGAAACAAGAATGACCAAAAAATTTGGAGTTATGGCCTTTGAAACCAAAACCCTAATTTTAGGTCATCTGTGCAGTTAAGTCTGGCTCTGCTTCCATGCCATTCTCAGTTCATGTGATTCTTTGACTTTCTTGACTTTGTGAGGATATAATATGATGCTAGAACATACATGGACCACTTTGAAGTGATTGATGACCTTTGGAGTGGCTCAAATGGCTTAGGGATGGCTCAGATCACAAACCCTAGATGCAGATGACTTAGAAGCAATGCAGTGAAACAAAAATGTGGAATGAGATGCTATGATTGAACTTATGCACATGAAAAGATCACAAGCCATGGTGTGAATGGGTGAGGGCAAATTTGGGGTGTTTACACCCTTGACCTCTACATACCTTGCCACTGGAATTTGTTCTTAAGGTTGTACTATTTTGGACTAGTTCTTTGAAACCCTGGATTATTGACTCTTTATTTGAGTCCCCCACCTGGTTACTGGTTCTCAGACTTCCATCCAAAACTCTGAACACTCATGGATCCTACCAAAGGCAACATATAATCCAGCACATGATCACAAACCCTTGCATATCATAAGCATACATCATATTGCATCATTTAACATTTGTCTATTTGTTTTACAGGGTATCCATCTTTATTTGGTTTGGTTTTGATTGTTCTTTTGCTCAACTTATCTGCTTCAACACTCCTTCAGCTATCTTCTTCAGCTATCTTCTTCAGCTAACTTCTTCAGTTATCCTCTTCAGTTATCTCCTTCAGCACACATCTTCAACATGGATTCAACCAGGAAAAGCAACATCACCTACCACTTCTTTGAGTATCCTCTAGCAGGCATCAGGAAGATACAAGCCCTTATCACCCCTAATCATGTTCCCTTATTCAGAGAGCATTATGGTGGAATCCTGAATGTGATCATGGACTTGGACACATTGCAGAGGAGCCTGATTCACACCTGTCTTCAGTTTTATGACCCTCCTCTCCGTTGTTTCACTTTCCCGGATTTTCAGATAGGTCATTTGCTTGAAGAATATTCTATGCTATTGGGTGTCCCTATCAGAAGAGGAATTCCTTTCAACCCTGAAATGACCCCTCCAAAGAATGAAGACATAGCCAAAGCCCTACATCTGGAAGCAACTATCATTGATGAGCACATGACTTCCAAGGCTGGAATCTCGGGCCTTCATCTAGATTTCTTAATCACTCAGGCTACAAAGCATGCTGTAGAAGGGAATTGGGAAACTGTCTGTGCTCTCCTAGCCGTCTGCATTTATGGTATCATTTTGTTTACAGACGAGCCTAAGTTTGTAAGTAAGAATGCCATTCACATTTTCATTCTAAAAAACCCGGTTCCACCTTATTGGGAGACTTCTACTACTCAGTTCATCAGAGGAATGAGAAACAGAGAGGAAGACTGGTAAGGTGTTGCGCACCTCTTTTCTACAGTTGGTTGATGAAGCATATGCCGAAGACGGAAGCTTTCTTGAACCCACATCAGACAAGGAATTAGGCTAAGAGGATGATTGCCATTACTTCAGAAGATATCAGGTGGTGTACTCAGAACACCAAGGGTCGAGACATCATAACAAGCTGTGGGCAACACCCAAATGTGCCACTTATTAGAGTAAAAGGTTGCATCAATTATAATCCTTTACTTTTCAAAAGACAGTTAGGGTATGCCTTGATACATCCACCTAGGGAGCAGGACTTAGCAGAGTCCCTTTATTGTGCTTTTCAGAACAATCGTGCCATTGTCCGACAAGCATCATGGGCTTGGGACCACATACAGACTAAAGGAACTGTTATTTTGGGGAAGTGCAACAACATAGCCTCTGCTCAGTAAACTGAATGGTCACGCATCAGAGGACAGATTACTCGCATGCCATTCACCCTGGAAGATGTGCCAGGGCCATCAGCAATTGAGCCCATAGCCACAGTCAGCCTGGAAGAGTTTGAGAAGTTGAAGGAAAGGAATACCCAGCTAGCTGAAGCTTTGAAGAAGACCCTTTGGGAAAGGAATGATGGTCATCTAGACATTGAGAGGTTAGAGAAGCTGCGCATCGAGGATGTAACCAAAATTGAGAAGACTGAAGACTTCATCAGGAAAGCCCGAGCAGGGGAACTTGTGTTGAAGAATGCATGCAAGGAAGCAAATATTCAAAGGGCAAGAGGTGAGCATTATCTGGAGGAGAGTCGGGATAGATGGGTTAGGATAACTGAGGCTTGTCTGAAAGAAGACCAGAAGATGCAAGCCAAGATAGAGCAGTTGGAAGCCAATGAGAAAAGAAGTCAAGAGGCACTGCTAGCAGCTCAGAAGGAGATCTCAGAATTGAAACTTCGGGCGAGGTTAAAGAGATCCAAAGAACAGGACAAGTATCAGAAGATGACAAATGCCATTGCGACCAGAAACCTTCTCATCAGGACCATTACAGAGCACCCAGTTGAACCGGTAATTGATGCTCTCCTGAAGGAAGTCAGAGAGGATGCTTTTGGACTGGATGTCTGATTTTCTTTACTTGTATCTATTTGATTTTACTTTAGTTCACCATGGTGATTTTGTTTGTTGTATTCTTGAATTCGATTGTATTTTGATTCACCATGGGAGTTTGTTTGTAATTCATGAACTATTTGTATTCTGGCATTGCCACTTGTTTTTTATGGTTATGTATTGGATTTTCTTATGCTTTAACATATTCATCTTCTCAAGAGAGGTCTGGAAGGTCAAAACCAAAAACCAAACCGGATACCCTCTGAAAACAAATAGACATATTGCATTGCATGCTAATCTCATATCCTTTGTTTTGCAGGTGTTTTGTTGAGTGTCTTCTCACTTTGGACCAACCGACATATGTCTTCTCTGTGGACACTGTCATTGACAACAAACCTTGGTTCCACGACATCAAATGCTTCTTGGAGACTCAGACATACCCACATGGGGCATTGCCCAATGATAAGAAGACATTAAGAAGGTTAACCGACAGTTTCTTCCTTAATACTGATGGCTCCTTATACAAGAGAAACTTCGACATGGTCATGCTCAGATGTGTTGACAAGAAGGAAGTAGACCTACTGATGCACGAAGTACACGAGGGTTCTTTCGGTACCCATGTCGGAGGACATGCAATGGCGAAGAAATTGTTGAGATCAGGTTACTATTGGATCACAATGGATGTAGACTGTTGTGCCTATGCCAGAAAGTGCCATAAATGCCAGATCTACGCAGACAAAGTGCATGTGCCTCCCAATCCTTTGAATATAATGCCTTCACCCTGGCCCTTTGCCATATGGGGCATTGATATGATTGGAAAGATCGAGCCAACTGCTTCAAATGGTCACAGATTCATCATGGTAGCCATTGATTACTTCACCAAATGGGTTGAAGCAGCTTCGTATGCAAATGTCACCAAGAAAGTGGTAGCCTGATTTCTGAAAAGGGATATCATTTGTCGATATGGAGTTCCTGAGCGAATCATTACTGATAATGGTTCAAACCTTAACAACAAAAGATGGCAGAACTGTGTCGAGACTTCAAAATTCAACATCACAACTCTTCTCCTTACAGGCCAAAGATGAATGGCGTTGTTGATGCGGCTAACAAGAACATTAAGAAGATTGTACAGAAGATGGTAGTCACATACAAAGACTGGCATGAAATGTTACCATTCGCCTTGCATGGGTACCGAACTTCCATCAGAACATCAACCGGGGCAAAACCTTATCAGCTTGTGTATGGTATGGAATTAGTCTTACCTGTTGAAGTTGAATTACCATCCTTGCGGGTGATGATGGATGTAAAACTGGAAGAAGCAGAATGGGTCTGATCTCGTTATAATCAACTGAGCTTGATTGAAGAAAAGAGATTAGCAGCTACTGTCGCTCCGGCTAAGTGACACCGGGTCAGATAGGGTACAAACGCGAACGGTTGGCGAAAGGAGAAAATGAAATGAAACGAAAAGAGTCGCCAGCTAGGCATTTTTATCCCGAAGGAAAGGTAATGCTGCATAAACCTAAGAAAATATGGATAAGACGGTTGCGAACCAGAGAAACTGAGAAAGGGGGTTGGTTACAACCTGGGAAGGTATTAGCACCCAGATTGTCCGTCGTACTAGACGGGATCCACGCTTGAAAGTTTGTGTTTAAAGGGGTAGTGTCCGTGCTATCTGTGTGCAAAAGCTGGAAAAGAATGTACAAGTGTCAGTGCAAGAACGTGAAGTGAATTGCTCAGGAATGAGGCTTAAAAGAATAATGCTGGAAGAGGGGGGGAGACACAGAGACTTTTGTTCGATAACAGTTAAGTTATGCCTACGTGTCCTCTCGTGCAATGAGGAAGTCAGAACACCGTAGTTCGACTCAAAGAGACTGAAAGATAAATTGACTGGTGAACTGCTTGCTTGTCTATGCTCAAGTGTATGACCTATCTGGCTCAGGTGCTAACTGTCTTGCATTAGACGGAAGAAGCGTGTTCCCGTTTGTGAGTGAAGATGATGAGAAAAGAATCCCGAAGGAGACGATTATTGTTTGTTTTTGAGTTTTCAACCTTTTATTGATTTTTTGTGTTTGTCATAAGTTAATGAGCTTAAGCCTAAACCAAGGGTTAGTAAACTCATCATATCCTCCCTTTGATTAGGGATAATGAGAATACCTTAAGTATGAGATAAACATCTCAAACTTAATTACCATGATGTGGGATTAAGATCATTAACCTACTTGTGGTTATTTAGATGTTTTTGGTATTTTGTTTAGTGTTAAGTAATGAGTTTAAGCCATAATCAAGGATTTAATGGACCCATTACACCATCCTAATAGAAGGATAATAGATGAGAACATTTAAGCTGAGGAAGATACCTCAATTTAATCCATGATTAGGGATTAACCTCATGACAAAACAAGCCTTTATTAAAGTGGATTTTAGTTAATGATAAGATTAAGAAGTGAATTTTATGGTTTGTAAGACAACTTGAGGGGGACTTTTCCATTAACACTAGGGTTAGTCCTTCTTAACCAATTAAGGAAGAATTAGAACCCTAATGCAAGGCCCAAGTTACAAGTTAATGTCTTAGTGATTATTAAGGTGGATTGATTAAGAGGTTTAAACACATTAAGGGTTTAACACTTAGGATTAAAGTTATATACTTCATCCTAAGAGAAGGATGCAGGCATAACCTTAATCACAATGCCTTAAAATCTTAAAGGTTTAGTCTCTGATTATGAGATGAGAAGAGAGACACAAAGAAGACACAAAGGTAAAAACTAAAGGGGAACTAATCAAAACCTAATTATTGTCATGCTTGGAAGTTCCTATGGTTTGTAAGGCTTGAGAAAGATCTTCAAGGAAGCCACCAATGGAAGAAGCAGATGAAAGGAGGAGAAGCAGAAGAAACAAGTTAACTTACTTCATCGAAGAAGATAAGTTACTTGAAGAAAGAAAGTGAATGAAGAACAAGAATGGGCAAGCTCACTCTAAGACAAAAGGAAATGCAGCAAGGGTACATAAAAAGAAAGAGAAGAGAAATGAGAAGTGAAGGCAAATTCACTTCTCAAAGTACTTACCACCTGAAATGGTTAGCATAAAGAAAGGAATGAAAGGAAAATGAAAAGTATGCAAGGATGCAAACCAAAACCAGAAGCATGAACATGATGTAAATGATTCTAAGAGATGATGCAGATGTATGTCAAGTGCTATGAATGATCATACAAGAGATGAGAATGCAAATGAATCATGTAGGAAGCATGAAAGCACCTGAAAGTTCATGGAATGAAATGAATGCATATCATGGAAAATGGATGAAGAAATGATCAAGCATGATTCTATTGTGTCATATGATGTCTTAGATGTCATATGAATGCATGAAATGTCATGACAAGTTCATGAATGGATGCTTATGCAAGATGAAGGCAAATGGACATGAGAAATTAGGGCTTTAATGCAAAATGAGATGCAAAAGTCAAAAACAGAAGCAAAACATAAGATAAATATTTGCAAATGAACTCAAAGGAACCCTAACCCCATATGATATCACACCCCAAAGGAGGAGACCTAACTCTTAACCTAAAGAAAGTTGTGAATTTTCTAAATTAGCTAGGGTTTTAAGGTACCTAAAGGGAAAAAATGCAAATCAAATAAAAAATGCAAGACAAATTTGTGACAAAAATATTCTAGACAATACATGCTATATGAAGATCAATGCAAAAATAATCAATGTCATACCATTCATGGTTAGGCAGAAAAGAATTCTTGAAGTTAGGGTTCAAAAATGAGAATTTTATGAACCCTAAATTCAAGAAAAATGTCAAGATTGATTCAAAACCAAAAAGAAATTTGTGTGAATGGTTTGACAATGTTTCTAAATGTCCTAAGATGCAATGTGAATTTTTTTGGAATTTTTAGAAACCTAAATGGTATTTTAATTAATTAATTTCCATTAATTAATTAAAATAAACATTTAAATATTTTTAAAATGATTTTTTAATGCAAAAGATAAAAATAAAAAAAAATTCTGGTTGAGAAATATATTTGAAATCAAAATGCAGAGGAAAAATATTTTTTGGGATTTTCTAAGTATTTTAAATAAATGATGCAAAATAAATGATAAAAAAAGAAATAAAAACTGAATTAATGAGAAGTAGGATGATCCAAGGGTTTACATTTGAACTGGGGAGGATTGGGTTGACCTGGCGCGCATCTGGACGGCCACAATTTAAACTGAGCTAAACTCAATTAAATAATTAATTAAACAGGGTTTAAACTTAACACGTGGATTAGGGCTAAATCATGAAATATGGACCACACAAAAGTTAATCAAAACATGATCCAACGGACACGATTCAAACTGGGCATTTAATTATGGCTTAACCCTAATTCAACTCAGGTGGCCGGAGAAGAACTCCGGTCGTCTTCTCTGGCGCACCCTCTCACCGAAAACACTCAAAACACCACCTCAAGCCCCCCCCCCCCCCCCAAACCTCCAGAATTGATCATCAAACAACATAGAACAAGAATCTAACCACCAAAAACATTTATCATGCATAAAAATCAAGAATCGAACAAGAACATCTTTGTGGACAAAAATTCAGTGCAACATAACTTTGTCAATTCTTGACCATTTTCATTCATTCAAAGTGTAGAACAATCAGTGAGGCATGCTTTTTCACATTTCAACATAAAAATGGAGTTCTGGAAAAATGTATTTTGATGGCTACCTGAGATGCAGCTTCCTGGTTCTGGGCTTTCAAGCCTTCTCTTTGATGCAAAAAGTCTCCAATGATCCTTCTAGTGATGTTGTAATGCCTAGAACAAGCTGAAATGAGCTGGTTTGAGAGAATGAAGCCTTGCTGCACCAGAATCGTGTTTCAGTTTTGGGAGCTTGTTAGCTGTTTTAATGGTTGGGAAATGTCCTCTAGGTCATGCTGAGTTGATCTATGTGATTAGTTTGAAGTTTGGAGTAGATGTATTGTTCAAATCGAAGAAGGGAAGTTTGGAGGTGATTTTGTGAATACTGAGTTCTTGGAGGTTTCAAGCTTGTGTATGTTATGAAATGGACTCCTTGAAGCATGCTTATAAAGTCCTGATAGGCCAGAGAGTGGGTGGTGGCTGCAGCTGATTGGTATGGGCTTCTTGCAAAAAAGTCAACAAAGCTTGTACTTGAGGTATGGGCTCTTGTGCAGCTGGCTTTTTGGCTTGTCTTGGTTCAGCATAGATCAAGAAGATCCATGGAATGCGTCTTGTGGCAATTTAGCAAGTTTGTGAGAAGTTATGTGCCATTTTGCAATTTTCATGAAGTTTGGCCCTTTTGAGATTTCTTGATGTTCAAGGCATGAAATGAGATAATTCTTGGGCCAATTCTGACTTTTAGGCAATGTGCTATGTTGGTATGATGCTTAGAAGTGTATTAGAACTCACAAAATAGCTTGGCAAGTGGTTTTTCAAAAATCCCTCTTTGGTGTATTCTTGAAAATTATAGGATTTTTGCCAACTTTGAAAGGCCATAACTTGAGTTCCATAATGAATTAGAACTTGTTCTTGTACTTTTTGAAAAGGGAATGATCCAATCTACAACTTTCATGACCAACAATTTTCCATTTGAAGCATTTTTGGTTGAGAAAGAGGAGGTTGAAAATTTTTCCCAAAATGGAAAGTTTACATTACAAGTCATTTCCATTTTTGGCAACTTTTGGTTTAGCTCACTTTTCTTCAATTTTGTGAACTTCCAAGCACTTAAATGATCAAATAAAGATCATATAACTTCAATTTGATGAAAAATCCACTTTGGGTCCATTGGTGGGGGCCTCAGATGCCCTGATTTTGCTCTGACTTGCTCAAGAAGTTACCCAGTGAACAAATGACTTCCACAATGAATTTTTTCATCAAACATGGTACACATGATCCTTATAACATATTGAGACTATTAGAAACAAGAATGACCAAAAACATTGGAGTTATGGCCTCTGAAATCAAAACCCTAATTTCAGGTCATCTGTGTAGTGAAACCCTAGCTCTGCTGCCATGCTTTCCAAGTTCTTGTGATTTTTTGACTTCCTTGATCTTTGAGGGATATAATATGATGATTGAAAATACATGGAACCTCTTGGAATGATTAGAGGCCTTTGGAGTGGCTCAGATGAATCTTTGGATTGCTCAGATCACAAACCCTATATGCAGATGAACTTGAACTATGCAGATGAAACAAAAATGCAATATGAGGTGATATGCTTAAACTAATGCAAAGAATAAAGATCACAAGCCATGGTATGAAATTAGTGAGGGAAAATTTGAGGTGTTTACAGCTACCGATCATGGTCAGTTATACTAGAAACGGATGAAGAAAGCCTTCGATCAAAAAGTCAGGCCTCGGGAGTATCAAGTGGGAGAGCTTGTACTGAAAAGAATCCTTCCTCCTCATACAGACCATAGGGGCAAGTGGACACCAAACTATGAAGGTCCCTATGTGATAACTAAAGTCTTCTTGGGCGGAGCACTGATGCTCGCAACCATGGATAGTGAAGACTTCTCATCTCCTGTGAATTCAGATGCAGTTAAAAACTACTTCGCATAAATGACCCGCTGGACATAAAAACAGAATGTAAGTCCAGGCAAAAATAGGGCATCTCGGCGAGTCAAAAATAGAATAAAAGACTCGGGAAAAAATAAGGGAAAATTGAAAAAATGTACACCCGCTGAGTTGAAAAGCCACATCGGACAGCTCAGGCAAAAATGGGTATCCCAGTGGATTGAAAACCCGAAAGGGCGATCCACGCAAAATCAGGGAATAATCGAACAACTGCATTTTGAATTCGTCTGTATCACTCACATAACATGGCAAGCTTCGAAAGGACAAAGCATCGGTCAGAATCAACTTTCTTCAGAAAGCAAGATAAGAAGAGCGTTCAGGTCATACAGGTCATAGCAAAGGGAGCTCATTGGAGCGTCAACTTCACCATTTCCGAATAGGAGTTTTATTTTCTCAATTTTATAGTAATCTCCTCATTTCAGGATTTAGCTTCTTCAAATGTACTCGCCTATTCAGGGCACACAAATCAATAAAGTCAAACATTCATTCACACTTTGTTTTGTACCTTCTTTTATTTTGTTTGCAAAATGTCCAAAGTTCGTAATACAACATTGCATGAAAACATATAAGCCATTTTCAATAAATGCTTGCAGGATATATATGTGCTCTTAAGTGAACCTAACTCCTATGACGGAATCCGGTTGAGGATACCTCAGGGCACTTGTGTGTTTCCTTTGTTTGACAGGTTGCAGGTACTCAAGGCGGACAGCCTTTCACAGCATGGGGAATATCATGCACTATATCCCCAGCCAAGACGACAGTCACATCATCAGAAGGACTACTTGACGAAAGTATTTCCCCACGGAGCTTTTTATCCCCTCAGAGTATTCCCCGCAAAGTTGATCCTCCGATAGATTACTTCCCAGAAGTTCTCTCCTCCCCAAGCAGGATCTCCAAAGCAATGCCTAGATCCCTTTTCCCCAGCGAGTTGCCAGCTCTTCTCATCCCCAACATTGGATCCCCACAGATTTCTTTCCCCATAATTCTCCAGAAAGATCGTGTAGTGATCCTTTCTCCCCACAGATTTCAGATCTTGGATCTCGCTTCTCTCATTTGCATAATTATAGCATTCGCATCATTTCCCACCAAACAGAGCGTAGCAATCCGTCTAATACGGAGCATTACGGCAAAAATCAAACTTTTGCATGATCATAAGCCAGGTTCGAGCCAGTCACCTGCAAATACCAAAATCACTCCTCCAGCAATACGCAAAAAACTTATCCCCTGCAGATAAAATCCAAAATGTCCTTTTACATTCTCAATACAAATACTTGTACATACTTATACACAATCCTTCTGATACTCGTCTGTATCCTACTTATACATAATTCCTTGATATTGGTCTGTATCTTATGCATCTCCCCGACAGATCAAACACTCGTCCGTGTTCTTTGTTCAAACAGTTGATACTCGTCTGTATCATCACTCCTTAAACACGCGTCGGCGTTTGTTTCTATCGATACTCGTCTGTATCGTGATTCTAAGGATACTCGTCCGTATCTTTAATCTATACACACTATCGAAACACTTATACCATTTTATTTTTTAGGCTTAAACACTCGTCCGTGTTTATCTATCCCCAGAATTCGCCAACAAAAACAACTTTTTATCCGACATTCGTCCTATGTCGCGATAATCCAGAGCAGCCGTCCCCTGCTAGGTGATCGTCCTTCACCTCTTGATGACCGTACCTCATCATTCATCTGAGGGTCGTCCCTATCGTCGATCTTTTTTATCTGACATTCGTCCTATGTTGCGATAATCCAGAGCAGTCGTCCCCTGCTAGGTGATCGTCCTTCACCTCTTGATGACCATACCTCATCATTTATTTTGATGACCATCCCTCATCATGTTATCTGATGGCCATCCCCACCGTTGATCTTCCTATCCGACATTCGTCATATGTCGTGATATCTTTTAGCAGCCGTCCCTTACTAGGTGATCGTCTTTCACCTTTTGATGACCATTCCTCATCATTGATTTATTTATTCTTCACCCGATGGCCGTCCCTTTCGCGGTTTCTTTATTCTTCAGCCTGACGATCGTCCCCGTTAGTGCTTTTAAAATCCCCAGTAAAGTCGCTTTTCTTTACCCGATGGCCGTCCCCGTCGCGGAATCTTTATTCCCCAACATGACGGTCGTACCCATCAGTGCGTTTCTCACTATTTTTATTCCCCAGCAGTCGTCCTCTGCTCGATGGTCGTCCTCTGTCGCTATCATTTGATATTCAGTCTATACTGTCTATTACAATTTATATCCTTTTTCTTCTTATAATAAAGAGTGCAAATGTTGGACTGTCTTGGCTTGTGATCCTTCATTTTTCATTGCATAAGCATACCATCTCACACTGCATAGTTATTTCACTACATAAGTTTCATAGTTAGGGTTTGTGATTAGATGAATATTAGAAGTGGTTTGAGCTATCTCAGAGGCCAGGAAGCATGCCAAGAGGGTCCATGAGTGTTCTACGATCATATTATGCCTTCAAAGGTTCTTTGAAGTCATAAAATCTCAAAAGATTGCAAAGCCACCCAGGCAGGCTCAGGGCTCCTGCACAGATGACTAGAAATTAGGGTTTTGGGTTTGAGGCCCTTACACTCAAATTTTTTGGCCATTCTTGATTCTATTGGTCTATATATGATATAAGGAGCATGTGTATCAAATTTGAAGCAAAAAATCATTGTGGAAGTCATCTAATCAAATGGTAACTTGTTATGCAAGAAAAGTCAGGATCATGGCATCTGAGGCCACCAAGAAGGATACCAAAGGGTCATCTTCACCAATTTAGGGTCCTATGATCTTTATTTGATCTTAGGAATGCTTGGAATTTCACAAGATTGAAGAATTTTGAGCCATTTGAAAACTTGCCATTTTTGGAAATGACTTGTAATGAAAAGTTTCCATTTTGGGAAAGATTTTCAACCTCCTCTTTCTTGATCAAAAAGGTTTCAAATGAATTTTCTTCAAACATGAAAGTTATAGATTGGATCTTCCCATTTTCAAAAAATACAAGAACTCCTCTTGATTCATCCTAGAACTCAAGATATGGCAAGTCAAAGTTGGGAAAAATCTTGTAATTTTCAAGTTCATGTCAAAGAGGGAAATGTGCAAAATGGACTTCTAAGCATTTGTTTGGCCTCTAATTCATGTCAACACATCATAACATTGATAAACAACATTTCAAGACAAAAATTGAGCCTTGCATCACAAGTTTCCATGAATAATTTCTTCAAAATGCACAAAATTGTGAAAATGCAAAACCTTTATAAACTCTTGAATCAAGCCATACAGCTCACAACTTTTGATCCAATGGTTCTCCTTGAACTTAGCCGAGGCAGCCCAAGACCTCAAATCACTTCTTCCATGGCCCATGCTTCAACTACACAACTTTTGACTTTTTGGCCAATGGCACCATACTAATCCCACAGTGCATATCCACTCCTCTGACTGATCTCATTTGTTTATAGTAATCCTAAGGATCATAAAACATAACACTTCAAGCCTTGAAAGAAGCCAAGCATCAGATTGCACAAAATCCTTCAAAAACTTCCTCTCTTCGATTTCTCTCAAACCAGCCATCAAACTTCCAAAATTCTTTGACCAATCAACTACAAATCATCCATAGATCATTTCCCACCCACGACCATGGCTTGAAACACCCTAAAACAAAAACACGATTTCTGTTGAACCAGAACTGAACATCTCAAAATATCCCAAATAAACTTCATCCAAGCATTCCATTAGCACAAGGGGGACCAGAGGAGTTGATTTGCACAAGAGAGAGGCCATGAAAGCTCCAGTTTGAAGAACTTCAGTTCAGGTATTCATCAAGAACAATTTTTCCAGAACCTCTTTTTCTTGTTATAAAATGAACCTATATGCTTTGTTGATCATTCTGATGTGTTTAGAATTGAAAATGGTGTAGAAATGAGCATGTATTGTTGTTCTGAAAGTTTGCCCGTAAAAATGTTTTGCTTCGATTCTCTTGGTTCATGAAGTTTAAATGTTGTTTGTTGATTGATTCATGTTCTATGATGTTTGGGGATCATTTCTGGGTAGGTTTGATGCGTTTTAGTAGTTGTAGGTGGAGTTAGGTTTTGGGACGGCCGGAGAAGATGACCGGAGCTTATCTCCGGTCATCGGAAAATAATTAGGGCTAATTAGGGTTTAAGTCTCCAGATTGATTATGAGCCGTAGGATCTTGATTAGCCTTGCGTGTGAATGGTTCAGATTTGTCATTAACTTTAATTTTGATTAATTAAAATAAAACATAATTTATTAAGTCAGATTAAACCTGAGCCATTGGATAGCGCGCGTAAGCCAAGTTTGAATCTAAGCCCTTACATCAGCCTACCCCAAGTCAAGCTGACCTCTCATCCTGGCCTTTGATCCATCTCCTGCGCAATTTGAGCACTTCATCCAGCATACTTTGCATTTTATTTTTCTTTTTATTTGATTTTATTTTCTCTATTTATTTAAAATAGCAAACCATTTTCTAAAATTATAGTTTTTTGCATTCTTACTTTAAATAATTTTAAGAACCCAAAAACATTTTCATTTTTAATTTTTGCATTAAAAATCTATTTTTAAATCATTTAATTATATTATTTAATTCATTCATTCATTTTAATTAATTAAAAATACTTTTCGGTATTTAAAAATCACCAAAAAAATCATGAAGCATCCTTACACATTTAGAACAATTTACAAACTCATCTCACAAATTTATTTTAGGGTTTGATCATGTTTTATAAATTAACCATGAATTAGGGTTTCCAAATTTCCTATTTTTCTAACTCTAACTTCAAAAATTCATTTCTGATCAACCAAGATGAGTTTGTGCATGGTTCTTTTTTAATTCTTTCATACTTTGCATATAGTATCTAGGGCATTTAATTAATATTTTTGCATTGCATTTTTATTTGTTTGGCATTTTTCATGAAGAAGTACGCAAAACCCTAGCTTAACTTGGAAAAACCATAACTTGACTTTGGTATAGCTTCTGACCTCCATCTTTGGGGAGTAATCTTATGTGTGTTTAGGGTTCATTTGGTTGCAATTTCAATTTTTTATCATGTGTTTTGCTTCTGTTTTGATCATATGCATCTCATACTTTCTTAAAACCCTAATTTGCCATGTTCATTTGCATTCATCTTTGCATACCTTCATCATGTAAACTTGTCATGATATCTCATGCATTTGTATGACATCTTAGTTACCTTAGGATATGTGTGAACATTGGTTGATCATTATTTCATTCATTTGGTATGTTTTGCATCCATTACATCTTATGTATGTTCATGTGTTCTTAAGCTTCTAACATGCTTGTTTTTGCATCCATTACTTGTATGATCATACATATGCATTGTATTTGACTTTGCACTCTCCATGACACATTTGAATCATGTATTCACTTCTGGTTGGCATCATTTCATCTTCATCTTTGATTCATTGCATCTTGTTTCACCTTATGTATTCAGACTAACCATTTTAGGGGCTTCAGGTAAGTTGTTTAGGATGTGGATTTGCCTCCACATCCAATATCTTCTTATCTTTTCATTTGTATCTTATATTTCTTTGAAGTGATTTTTAATCACTTGTGCTCTCTCTTGCTCCTTTTGTTTCTCTTAGGTTACTTAACTTCTTCAGGAAGTAAGTAACCTATTCTCCTTTCTCTTCTTTTTTCATCTGCTTCTTCTTCCTTGGTGGCCATCTGAAGATCTTTCTTTTAAGCCTAACAAACCATAGGAATATCCAAGCATGATAACTTTAGGGTTGTTCATAGTCCCCCCTAGTTCTTACCTTTGAGTCTCCTTGAGTCTCTGCTTCTCATCTCATAATCAAGGCTAAACAGTTAAAGTTATGGGGCTCTGTATTAGGGTTATACATGTATCCTTATCTTAGGATGGAGTGTATAACTTTAATACTTAGTGTTAAACCTTTAATTTGTTTACACCTCCTAATCAAAAACACCTAATAATCATTAATACTTAAGCTTGTAACTTGGGCCTTATATTAGGGTTACATCTCTGCCTGTTGGTTCAGAGGGACTAACCCTGGTGTTTAATGGACAAGTCCCTCTCAGGTTTAGTCTTACAAACATAAAATCCATTTCTTAATCCCACCTTTAATTAAAATCCACTTTAATAAAGGCTTGTTATATAATGATTTTAATCCCAAACCAGGGATTAATTTGAGGTATCTTCCTTATCTTAAGTGTTCTCATCTATTATCCTTCTCTTAGGATGGTGTAATGAGTTCACTAGTCCCTGATTAGAGATTAAACTTATTACTTAACACAAAACAAAAATCCAAAAAAACACTTAATAATCACAAGTAGGTTGATTCCGCCAAGTCCGGTTTCATATCTTTGAGTTATCATCCAAGTTATGATAGTCCCTTTTTCAAGTTTTATCTTCCAAGTGGGATAAATACTTGTCGACTCCGCCAAGTCCGGTTTCGTATCTTTGAGTTATCATCCAAGTTATGATAGTTTTGTTTTCAAGTTTTATCTCCCAAGTGGGATAAATACTTGTCGAAAAGTTTGATGAAATAGTTTAGAAGAAGAGAAGAATGATGATAGTTTTTATGTCAAACGATATCTCTCATAATCTCGGTGAGAAGTTTTAGTGTGAAGTTGTTTTCGTCATATAGCATCTCTCAAAAGAAGAGAAGTATGATGAAATATTTTTCTGTCAAATGGCGTCTCTCCAAATCCCGCAGAGAAGTTTGAGTGTGAAGTTTGTTTTCGTCATATAGCATCTCTCAGAAGAAGGGAAGTATGATGAAATTATTTTTGTGTCAAACGGTGTCTCCCTAGTTCAGCGGAAAAGTTTGGTATGAAGTTATTTTTCGTCAAATGGCGTCTCTCCAAATCTTGGTGAGAAGTTTGAGTGTGAAATTTGTTTCGTCATATAGCATCTCTCAGAAGAAGGGAAGTATGATGAAGTTAGTTTTTCCATCAAATGGCGTCTCTCCAAATATTGGTGAGAAGTTTGAGTGTGAAGTTGTTTTCGTTATATAGCATCTCTTAGAAGAAGGGAAGTATGATGAAGTCATTTCTTATGTCAAACAGCGTCTCCCTAGTTCCACAGAGAAGTTTGGTATGAATTTACTTTCCGTCAAATGGCATCTCTCCAAATCTTGGTGAGAAGTTTGAGTGTGAAGTTCTTTTCGTCATATAGCATCTCTCATAAGAAGGAAAGTATGATGAAGTTATTTTTCTATCAAATGGCGTCTCCTTAGTTCAGCGGAGAAGTTTGGTATAAAGTAGTTTTTCCGTCAAACGACATCTCTACAAATCTCAGTGAGAAGTTTAAATATGAAGTTGTTTTCGTCATATAGCATCTCTTAGAAGAAAAGAAGTATGATGAAGTTATTTTTCTATCAAATGGCGCCTCCCTAGTTCAGCGAAGAAGTTTGGTATAAAGTAGTTTTTCCGTCAAACGAAATCTCTCCAAATCTCTGTGAGAAGTTTGAATATGACGTTGTTTTCGTCATATAGCATCTCTTAGAAGAAATGAAGTATGATGAAGTTTTTCTATCAAACGGCATCTCTCCAAATCTTGGTGAGAAGTTTGAGTGTGAAATTTGTTTTCATCATATAACATCTCCGAAGAAGGGAAGTATGATGAAGTTATTTTTCTGTCAAACGGCGTCTCTCCAAATCTTGATGAGAAGTTTGAGGTTGAAGTTATTTTTAGTTATATGGCATCTCTCTGAAGAAGGGTAGTATGATGAAGTTATTTCTGTCAAATAGCGTCTCTCCGGACAGAACCTGTAGAGAAGTTTGATTGTGGAATTTTTTCCTTTCATCTTATGGCATCTCTCCGAGGAAGTTTTAGAGAGAAGTATGATGAAGAAATGATTGTCTCTCTAAAAGATTTCATTAGATGAATCTGTCTCGATGGTAATTGCAGCTAATAATTATCCCCCAGTAAGTCTGCTACCAATTTTTCTATCAAATGGCATCTCTCTAGTAAATCCTTGTGAGAAATTTGATAGAGACCTTAAAAGATAATTTTCTCCTTATATGAGAAATATGTTCAGCAAATCAATTGTCTCGTATCTCTTTGAAGATTCCCGTTGAAATTTATAAAGAACCTTATACGAGAAAGACTTGATAAGAAGAAACTGTGGCATATTCGTGGCATACAACCTTGAAGCGTGGAGATGTTTAGTTTACCATTTTTATTGGCCAAGTTACCATGTGATCAGTGTAATTGATTATCATTCCCAAGAGGAATTACTATCTTTTCCCCGAAACAGTTTCAACTTTTCCCTAGTGGAATTGTGAACCTTGCCCTAATTATTTTCCCAGTGGATCAGTTTGTCATCATATGCAGTGGTTGTCTCCATGTGGAACCTTTCCCGACAGGGCTCTTTGTCTGCATTCATATCATTGCATATCATATCATTTCATATATATTCCCAGTCAAAATTCTAGGTATTCTGATATTTAATCCTCTTTTACCTCGAATGTTTGAAAGTATTTATCATTCATACCTTCAGGTCCAAGAAGATTAAATATGAGCATTTGTCATACCCTAAATTTTGACCATACATTTTAAAAAATTCATTCATCTAACTGTATTCTCATCTATATCACGTGCATTATATTTAGCATTACATGTGTGCGTCTTTCATGCATTAATAACCAACAAAAAATACCAAAAATTTAGTGTGGTTGCTTTCAGTTTTTCGTGTTGTATAAACTCATGTGTGGCAAAGTTGAATCAGGGTTAAATCAAGGCTCAGATGAGATTATACAATGATGTTTCAACTTCAACTGCAAGTTATCGGTATCAATGGACTATTTCTTAGGATCATTGCCCAGTTTGGTCTTGTACGGTACATTGAAGTTCGCATCTCAAGTCATGTTTGTAATAACCCAAAATTTTCCCTCTCATTTTTCATGGTATTTAGCATATTGCATTGCATTCATAATTCCATACATTGCATAAATAATAATAATAATAATAATTCATGCATCATTGGCTAGCACACAAGGCATGTGATCAGGGTTTACTCAGTGGCAAAATCAAATATCAGAACTCAAGGTTGAAGTTGGCTCAAAACAAACGGTGGAGATGCATTCTGAGGGTTTCCCACCAAAAGGAGGGAAATTCAAATTTTTCACCCGTTAACCGGTTAACGCCTGCGAATTTTGGGCAATATTTTCAAAATTCAGTTTGTGCCTACTTCCACTTTCCATTCTTCATTTTTCTGTGTTTCTATCAAACTCTAGAACATTCCACATTCTTCCCAAGGAATATTCCCA
Organism: Lathyrus aphaca; assembly: GCA_963966055.1. Classification (NCBI taxonomy): domain Eukaryota; kingdom Viridiplantae; phylum Streptophyta; class Magnoliopsida; order Fabales; family Fabaceae; genus Lathyrus; species Lathyrus aphaca. Next base: position 176,896,500 of record OZ014522.1, read on the forward strand.
GAATATTCCAAGAATATGCCAAGGAATACTCTAGGAATATTCCCAATCAGCCCTTAGCTTAGGATCCAAGCCTTGTGCCCTAACCTAAATCTAACTCCAACCCTAAGGCCTATATAAATCCTATTCACCAAGCAAAAAAGAGTTAGCCATTTTTCTTCACAAAGTGAGCCATTTTTCTTCAAGATTATCCATTTCTTCACAAATTTCTCATTAGCTCAATTCTCTCATTTTCTTCCATTTTCCCAAACTCACCAAAGCTTCATCATCAAGATCCTTCAAGTTTCACATCGAAACTCGAAATATCGGAAGCTTAACCATCATCATCTTCACCAATTCAACGAATAATCGAAGGATTTTTCAAGGTTGTGGTGTTTATTTCACTATTCGGGAGTGTTTCGGATCGATTGCATTTATTTTGCACTCTCGCTGATCGAAGCTTGGAACCTCCGGTATTCTCTTCATTTGTGCATCGACCAATCTCGCAACAATCAACAAAGCAAGCCTCTGCTTTGTAGGGTGGTGGATCCGAAAAATATCTTTGTTTTAATTTATTTCTCTTCATCTCGCCGTAAGGCATTCTTCGATTGTTTGTGAATTTGTTGTTTTATTCGGTTTGATCTTTTGTAGCTAGAATTGTGGCATGATCATAGTGGTTATAGGCGTTAGAAGGTTGTGTTTAGGTGATAATTTCGTGCTAATTTGGTAATGGTTGTATTAGCAGATTTAGGAAATAAGTTGATAGCTAGAAGTGCTTTTTTCCTCACTATTTTTCAATTCTGGTTCATTGTTAACCGGTTAAAACCCAGGGTTAACCAGTTAACACATTGTTTTTTCCTGTTGTTAACTGACTTTTGGAACCCGTTAACCGGTTAACCCTTGGGTGTTAACTGGTTAACGTTGTGCTAATTGGTTTTTTTGAGTTGTGTTCTTGCATGTTTGTGCACCACTCCTTCTTTTATCATCATGGCTTGTTAGAGTGTGATTTTAGGGAATTTTTAGGAGCTGGTTTAGGGAAGGCACGCGTAGTTTTTCCTTTCTCGATTTGAGTCTCTCTTTCTCATCTCATAAAGAAACAGTAAAAAAAATACCTAATAAAGGTCAAGCTTCTTGTTCGCCAGGGGACTTTGTCGTGGGTTACTTATACACGTCCCATTTCGGGGCGAGGTGTAAGGAATCTACCACGATAAACAAGTCTTAGTATGAGAATGTTTCATAAACAACAAACTCAAAACACTTCTCTAAAAGAGAGTAACAAATAACACTCGTCTTTTTCTGCGGGAATTCTTTTCTCACCGCATTCACTCTCAACGTGAACTTGCTACGACTTACCTCATTTGAAAGACCGTACCGCACTCATACCAGACGAGCCTGCCGCACCTGAGCATAGGCATAAGCAGTTCAAGCATAAAAACACAAACATAGTTCCCGCCTTAGTTAGGCGAACTACGTCGACTCTAATCCTCATATTCCCGATGAGGTATGTAGGCAACGGGGTAGGGCCCATTCGAGCACACTCTTTATTTTCCCTACATTTTTCTCGTACCTTTTCGTTCTCCTTTTCCATTTCTCCTTCTCATTCTAGTTCCAGTTAGCATTTTTTTTGTTCAGCGGCATCCTATTTCTCACCCTTTGAAACAGACAAACAAGCATGGATCCCGTCGGGTACGGTGGACGTTCTGGGGTGATAATACCTTCCCAGGTCGTAACCGACTCCTGAACCCGGTTTTTCGGTTCGCAAGACCTTGTTCTTTCCTTTTCTCTTCGGTTTGTGCATTACCTTTCCCATTCATTCGGAATAAAAATGTCTGGCTGGTGACTCTACCTTTTCCGCGCCACTTTCGCTTTTGTACTAGGATGAAAATCCCGGGAGCAACAATGTTTCTTTGATTTTTCGAGGCACGTACAATGTGAATATTTGCAGTCAATCGTGATTCAAGGAGAAGTCGATCAGATCATTTATTCAAGATTAGGGAATTGGTTCATTTTCAGTCAGATTCAAAGGTTTAATTCAAGTGATTATGATTATCAATTCAAGGTCGATTTGTGATTGATTAATGGTTAACTTGTATTTCTGAAGAATTGGTTCAAGGTCTTAGTTCACTCCAAGTGAGAATTCTAGAGGGCGAAAATTGGTTGGTGAGAGGTCTAGATCAATATGGGGAAATCCAAATTGTCATAGAGGAATTCATCATACAAGGCCAATTAAAAATCCAAGTAAATTGAAGGGTGCAAAACAAAATCAAATAAGAGGCAAGTCCATTTATTAAAAAAAATAGCTTTCTTACAACAACAAAAAAGAGACAATTCATAAGCCTAATACATTAAAATTATGACCAAAAAAAAGCAAAAATAACAAGAGTCTCCAACAATGGCAGTCTGCGCATGCTCCTCAAAAGGATACAAATGGCAACTTGCAAGAGCAACAAATCAGGCCCCACGCCATGACAACCCATGTATAATACTACACTCTAAAGAAATTATGTAGCAAGTCAAAGTCGTACAACACCATACATGGAAGTTGCAAAACTTCTGCAACATGATGAAAGTCTAAGCTCATAGTTTCCATCTTCATAACCTCCAAACAAAACCTTGTACGACCTGCAATGTACAACAACGACATCACCTACAAATGACAATAACAACTCACAATAACATGACAAGTTCAATAAGTTGGTTATGGCTTAAAAACAGGGCAAGCAAGACACATAGGGGAGAAAAAAACCAAACAATATTGAGCATACACATAAATAAATAAAACCTTATTTCACTCAAGAGTTCATAATCAAAAAAATTACTCAGAGTTTCTTATTAACCTCTGAGATAATTTGAACTGATACCAAAGTAATCAATAACTCAACAACATAAAAAATCATCAGCAAAGACCTAAGAAAAACAATTATGTTTTCAACACAAGAAAAGTACAACCGCAACACATTTCTCTAACTCCAATCCATCTAAAGCTCGAATCCTGAAGATTATGAATTTCTCATTAAAACTCGGAGGTATTATGAGCTAACACCTACACGCAACAATCACAACAAAGAAAGCAACAGGAAGAGAGAGAGAGAGAGAGAGAGAGAGAGAGAGAGAGAGAGAGAGAGAGAGAGAGACAGAGACAGAGACAGAGAGAGAGAGACAGAGACAAAGAGAGACAGAGATTCGGAGAAAGAAGAAGTTGAAGAAGAACGAGGAGAGACGAAAATAAGAAGGACACCTGAATATTGTTCTTTAAGGGTTAGTCTTCGAACGCGTTTTCTAAGTATTTTCGTTCTTGTACTTCGTTTAAGTTTCTCGAACTCTTTTTCTTGTGAACGTCGATCTGGGCGTTGTTCGCTGGTGTTTTCCGACGAACAACCGCTGATTTCTAATTCAATGTCTAAATTAGTTAACTTGCAGGATCAACCATACAAATCCTAGAACATAAGTGTGTATTTTATCTGTATCCGGTCGAATGTATTGATTGTGTCATCCTTAATGATTTCACTTTCATTCAATTATCTTAAGTAAGTTTGTATGATTCATAAGAATAAAGAACAAAAGTAGAATAAACTTGACATAATTTAAAGAAATGACTTCTAAGAATGTGTTAAATTAATGGAAGACAAGTAACGTAATGCATCTAAATAAAAGACTTATAATTAAAAAACTATGAAATGGTAAAGGAATTTAAATGAACTTGGAATTTTATTGAAAACTTAAAGAAAGTAAAGATGGTGTTTTTCACACGTACATTTTCCATATTCACACTCTTTTCTCTCACACTAGTACTTTGAGTTCAATAGGAATTTGTACAAATATATCACACACGCAAATTAACAACAATTATCCTATATATATATATATATATATATATATATATATATATATATATATATATATATATAGGAAACTAAACTAACTGCCACTAACAGACGAATTCTAATAACTTGACACTTGGCCTTTCGGCATGCCTTCATTCCTCTGGATGCTTCCACGCGTCCTTTTTTCCAAACGTTACAACTTCACACTTTGAATTTCTTCTTTCAATTTGAATTGATGTCTTTTATTCAACATTCGTCGAAATGATCACAAACAAACTCCTTCGATTGAAGATCATGTCATGTTAATGTAACATAAGCTTTTATTCTTCTTTGCCGAACGATGTAAAAAATGTCCTTTCTTGTCGTATGCATCGAAATTTCCCTTTCCTCAACATTTTCCTTTTATACAAGTATCATCGAAAATCACTGTCTACAAATTGCCCCCCAATAAAGAGTTTTTCGACCCATTCTTGGAGAAAGAATCATTTTCTGTTAGATAAATATTTTCGAAACTTCATGATTTTTATTGCTTTGTCATTTCCAATAATAGATTTTGTAAAACCCAACAAATTAATTATTAAAAAGACCAGAAACATCACATTTCAACCAACGTTCAGACACTAGCCCTTCATTTCCTAAAACCTAGGGGACGATTTAGCTTTTCCTTTTTAAAACTGCTCCCACTAACTTTCCTGCCACGTGGTCCAAGAAATAGCAATTTTAATCGTTTCAATCCTTATTTCTTCCTTATAAATACCACTGAGTCACTAGTTTCAAAACTTTTAGACAGTCTTCCTCTTTTTCACCCATTTAAAACAAAAAACCCATTTCTTTCCAAAATTCTCAGAAACCACAACTTCCTCAACAATGTCTTCATCCAAAGTGACAACCAGCAAGAAGAACAAAAGTGTGACGCCTCTTGCGTATTCTCATCGATTGATAGGACCAGACATGGTGGGGAATCAACAATACATTCCAGAACATCCTAATGAGAAGGAGAAGGCCAGTATCTACAGGTCTCAGGTATTGATTCTTATCCTTGTTTCTGGCACATGCCATGCAATGTTGGGTCCTTTGCTTAACCCTAACACGAACTTAGATAAGTTAAAATAATATTTCCCCTCGTATCAACGTCCCAAACCCATAGGTGCTGGGGTTAAACCAAAAATCTCCCTCGAAGAACCTCAAGACACAGAACCTAGTGATGAAAAAACCATAATCCTAGGATATTTACAAAACACTAGGATACTTAGGGCTTGTCCCAAGTCGAAAGACATCTCTGAATACCTTGCTTTGGTGAACAAAGTCAAAAAGGTTAAAGCCCCATTCTGGAAAGAATTAGGTATTTTCGACTTAATCTAAATGTCGAAAGTAGGTCTTAACATTTTCCCAAATATGTTGTTGTCATCCTTTTACTTCTAGGATAGCACTTACAACACTTTCCACCTTCCATGTGGAATGGTCACCCCTACCTTATTCGACATAGCTTCTATTGTTGGACTAAGTCCATTAGAGGTGGCTTTCGACCTAAATACCTTGAATCAAGATACCATAGGGTTTGATACCAGGAAACCCTCCTACTCTGGGTTCATAGAAGAATATACTGATAAGAAAACCAAAATTGTCTCTGACAAGGAGCATATAGCCTTCTTGACCTTATGGCTGTCGAGATTTGTTTTCTGCTCTCGATCGCTCCAAATAGCTAAAGGTTTTATCACCTTAGCCAATCAACTTCACCATGGTACGAAACTGCGTTTAAGTGAAATGATATTGGCAAGTCTCTACGAATCCTTGAGTGACAGCGTCGGTTTCTTGAAGACAGTGAAAGACAAGGGAAATATGAGTGTATCAGGGCCAATTTGGCTCCTGCAATTATGGCTTAACGCCACTTTCGAAGCTTCTCTCCCTATCAAAGCCAATGTTGATGAAGACAAGGTGAAGGACAGGTCTGTCGAATGCTCATTTAATGCAGCTGTGTCACACCCCAAATTTTACCCCTAACTTTTCATATCATATATTTCATCTCATCATCAGCATACCAAGTGCATACCAAGTATTCTGAAGTTTTGCAAAAATGGCAAGAAGGATTTGTTGGTTTTGTAACAAATATCGGAGATCTGATCGTTTGGTTCGAGAAATTAGGGTTGTGCTTTGAAGTTTATATTAGTGGATTGATTTTCTTAAGCCATGATAAGGCATTGGTTTTAAGTTATTTTTTTCATGATATTTAAAAGGCTTATATCTTGAAATCATTTTCGGCATCTTTCAAGAGGAATCTGTTCTTTCCAAGCTATGCCAAATTTGTTTTGAACCACGTGAAGGTACGTCAAGTCAAGGTTATTACAAGTTTACTCAAGCGATTTTCAAGGAATTCAAGGAGTTTATTTTAAGCTAAACAAGGATTCCATAATCCTTTGGGTATTGAATGTGACTTCGAGAGGTTGTCCTAATGAGTTTTTGGTTCATTAATCCTAAAATTAGACCTCACAGTGAGAGTTAAAATTTGATTCATTGTTGCATTGGAGCAATAAGGATTTGTTTTGTTTCTCTTACAAATGAAAGGGCAAAACATTGTTGGGTTGGAATTCACATTGCACGGTGGTGTGCCAAGGTAAACCATGTGGAATTTAAATCATCAGTCCATGGAGAAAACAATTCAATTTTGAGTTACATTTTTCAATTATTTGTAAAGTTTGGATCTTATTGAAAAGCTACAAAAATAAAGATCAAGAAGAAAACCATTATACAAGTATGATTAAGCCATGATGACAACCAAGTAAAATTTCAAAGGAAAACCTTTTTTCCATTAACAAAAGAAAACATCCTTGGTGTAAAAGGTATAATTCAGAGTGAATCCTATCAATACAATGTGCTTAGATTTACAAATGTTACAATTTTAAAGTCTAAAGAACTAAGGTTCTTGATTCTTCAGCAAACACAAGTCAATCCTAATTTTGAATCAGCTCATCACCATTGCATTCTCAATGTTAAAGAAAAACACGCCAACAGCCCAATGTCACACGGGTTTGGTCATTTACTAGTGCATTATTCATAGCAACTAAACCTGCAGAGTAAAGATCCATAGACATTGCATAAGTGAATAACAGCAAAATAAGAGAAAGTACAATTGTAGGGAAAAATAATATAAGGCAAGGCAAGAGTAAGTGCACAACATTTTTTATGTATCAAGGCCAAGCATGTATCAGAGAACAACTGTCATTAAACAGACATTTTTGAAATCAAAATATGGAAAAGGAAAAGAACAGGCCTACTGCAGACAAAGCAGGGTCACAGAGTGATGATTCAGGCCACTCCATAAGCAAGTTGGTAGCTACTGCAAGTCTACAGCCAAGGACCTGCAACCTGCCTTTACACCAAAATGTGATAAGCTCTCTTCCATGAACAATCTAAGCCTGAAAATGACCTAACATAGGTATCAAACAAAAGGCTAATGTCATAAAATTTCTTCAACAAGTTTTGATTCAAAATAACAAACCCTAATATGGCCCTTATTTAAGTGAACGAAATTTACAAAGAAGATGAGGTTTTGAGAACTCAGCCATCACCTAACTCTAGCGGTATACAAACCTGAAAAGAAACTCTAAAACAACTTACCGCTCGAAGTCGAAACCCTCAATGTTCCAACTATCGTAATAACAACACATCTTCACCAACACCCCTCTTCATCAAACACCTGAAACTGTTACCCATTAACAACGCAAAAATCCTTCATTATTTCCGTAACCATGAAACTCACAAGAACGGAGAAACATAATAGAAGCAGAGTGAATAGACCGTAGAGTCATAGGTAGAAAATGATAAACAACCGTAATAAAGACCAGAAGCATAAGAGTCAGATAGCGCATACTCGATTTTCGCCGGAGCGCGTCAAGCCATTTCATTGAGGTAGCTTCTGAATCCTTATTTTCATTGGGTCATTTTTGTTGTAAAATTATCTATTATCTGTATGTTCTTGGTGTTACCTTGTTCACCCTCGATTAGGTTGTTCGGTTTCTCGCATGTTAGCTTTGATCTAGAGAGTTAGGATCATTGTTTTGGTTTGTTCTAGGTTCGGATTTGAGAAGAGGCGGATGAGTTGAGAGAAGGATAGTGAGAGGAGAAACTAGGGTTTATCGGTTTTACAGAGTGAAGAGAACTGGAGAGATTGGACGATTGAGCGTGAGGTGAGAGAGATATGGGGAGACCGAGAGAAAGAGAAGCGTTGAAGAGTTTCTTTCTGAATTTGGAAAAGAAATTTGTAGCCCTGTTTAGGAATTAGGGTTTCACTCCCCTTTTCATCATGTATCCAAGCCAGGTCGCGGGTTTGGACCCGACCCATTGACCTCCTCAGACCCAACGCCCCTTTGGGCCTTCCCCTGCTGAACCCAACGCCTTTTTTCTAGTTTCTTTAATTTTCTTTAATTTATTTGTTTATTTCTTTTGTTTAATTGTTTTTTTTTCTTGTATCAAAATCATAAAATTACACAAAAAATATTTGTATTAACTAATTAGTTTTAAACAACTTTATTCAATTTGATTAATTATTTGTGCTAGTTAACTTTATTAAATAACTCGATTTAATCTAGTTAATTAATTATCTTTCGTTCAAGTTTGTTTGTATAGTGTATGCTTATATTTTCTTGCCCATTATTTAATCGTACAATGATGATGTATGACTTGTACAAACTTGTTTGTATATTCACTTTTTTTTTATCATAAGTTATTAAAAAAATAATAATAAATATGATCACCACAAAAATAATCGTTTCAAAAGATAATCGAATCCTTGGTCCAACGCCAAGTAGATCTTTACGTGCACTTCATTTTGCACACACGTAAGTCAGTCACTCTTATGATCGTCATCTGGCGACTTTACGCGTCACAATTAATTAACGAGGAACTGAACTCAAGAATCTAGCATTCCTCGGGTTCCTTAATGAACCACTCTTGAGGCTAGCCTTCGAGTTGTGTTTCATTTACTCCTTCGTTTCTAAAAAATTAAATCCTAAGAACATCTAAGACAAAATGATCTTTATCAAAACATCTAAATCTCAAATTAAAATCGTGAAAGAACTAAATTTAGGAATTCAGCATTCCTCAGGTTTTTGAATTGAATTACTCTTGAGGCTAGCCCTTGAGTTGTGCTTCATTCGCCCTTTCACAATAAAAGAATACAACTTAAAACTTACCAACAAATACAAATCATTTTATAATTAATTAACGAAGAACTGAACTCAGGAATCTAGCATTCCTCGGGTTTTTGAATTGAATTACTCTTGAGGCTAGCCTTCGAGTTGTAATTCATTCGCCCTTTCGTTTAAAATACCTTAACAAAGGTCAAACATTTTTCTATAAACAAACATTGTTTAAATCCTTCTATCTCTCAAACAAGCTAGCGCTTCAGCCTCCGCCGCGAGTATAAGCCAACGCTTAGCAGTTAGAAAGCGTTTTAAACAATTGTTCATTAAAAACCACAAAATCGTAGTTGCACTAACTACGAAGCTCTGACTTTCCCATTGCACAAGGGAATACGTAGGCACAGGGATTTTAATCCTTCACGAGCACAACAATAAAAAATTTAATCTTTTCTCCATAATAATAATTGTCTCTTCCCTTTAGAACATACATTTTAGCAAACCATTTTAGAAGACAAATACATTAATCAACATTTAATTGCAGTTAACTAAGAGGTTCCCGTTGATTACAACGGACGTGAGGGGTGTTAATACCTTCCCCTTGTGTAACTGACTCCTGAACTTAGAATTTGGTTTCGTTGACCATTTCTTATCCTATTTAGGTTGTATCTATATCTCCCTTTTCTTTAATTAGAATAAATAGAATTAGGTGGCGACTCTGTTGTTTCTTTTCGCGTCCCATCGCGAGGATCGTATTTTTCGAGGTATGACAGGTTGGCGACTCTGCTGGGGATTAACTCTATGCTAGAGAGGGTCAAGACTAACTTAGATTTGTGTGTTTATTTGTTTGATCTTGTCTCATTTATCTTCTCTATGTTTTGTTATTTATCTTTGTTTATTTGTTTTTTTATCGCTTTCTCTTATTTGCTCATTATTTTACTTGTCTGTGGGATCTTGGGGTTACATCACGAGTAAAAAAATGAGCTTTGAAAAAGAAGAGGGAACACCTAGGTTAGAATTGGTAGTTATTAGTGTTAGTCTCCAAGAACTCGCTTCTTAAGGGCCTAGCATGAAAGCTCCCCCAGATAGTTAGACTTTTCATAGATCTTGTCGCAACGCAGCTAGCCTGTCGCGTGACCTGATTCATGAAAGGGTTGTGACTCTAGACCCCCTAGAACCAGTTTCTATATTGGTTATTGTGTAGTTTTAGTCTCCAAGGGCTTGCCTCTTGAGGGCCTTGAATGAGAACTCCACTAAGGGTAGACCTTATCGTTATTATCGTCAAAATGCAGCTAGCCTGCGGCGAGGCGTTAGTACGATAAACGTCAGTGACCTTGAGTTTCCTTAAAATCACCATGGTAGAAACCATCCTGTGAGTGGGATTTATGGGTAGAAAAATGTAGAACCAATCTCTTACAGCCCACCTATTAAGAAGGTTCTGGATTTACTTGTGACATCTTGCATCCCTGCATCTTTGCATCCCAACATCATATGCATCATTTTAACAAGGTCTTCAAGGAACAAAGAAATGTCTATTACAAATATCCTAATTTTACCATGAATGGACTTCAATTTATTACTTTTTCAAAAATAATTTTTTTTTGTCCATCCTGGTGTTTGCAATAACTTCTTATGTTTCCTTGAAACATTTGCATTTTTTTACTCATGAGTGCATCTCCGCATTTGCATTTTGTCAAAAACTCATTCCAGTCATCTCCTCTCCAGCTTTCACACTGAGGATCTCACACAAATACTCCACTCGAGCTCAGGCCCGGAAGAAGATGGCTGACAGAGACCCATAGATGGACAAGGTTAATGAGGAGCTTACTGATCTTTGTGGAAATGTGGGCCAGATTATGGAAATGCTGAAAGTCATTCGAGCAAAGATGGATACCCAACAGACTGTGGTTTCTGAGATTGTCACTTCAACGACTGAGCCTACACCATCAGTCACTACCCCCGTAACTTGGCCCCCTTTTGGGCTTCCTCACGGGTTTGTACCTCCTCCTCAAGGATTTGCTTCTCACGGTTTTATACCTCCTTCCCAAGGATTCGCTTCTCAAGGTTTTATACCTCCTTCCCAAGGATTTGCTTCTCAAGGTTTTATACCTCCTTCCCAAGGATTTGCTTCTCCAGGTTTTGTACCTCCTTCCCAAGGATTTGCACTTCCTTCGCAAGGTTTCATGCCTCCTAATCAAGGATTTACCACTCAGCATACTATTCTTGTGACTACTGAAAAGAACCATGTGGTTACTAATTTTACACCAGATATTATGCACACATGTGTCCAACTATACTTTAACGATCCTCAGGTGTACGATGTTCCAGACATCTGAAAACGGTAATGAGAAACATGAGAAGATGCAAGAGAATTTTGACACTCTTGAAAAGAGGTTGAGGGCAATTAAAGGTGACCAGATCTTTGGTGCTGCTGCCAGAGAGATGTGCCTTGTGTCGGGACTAGTGATACCTCCCAAGTTCAAGACACCCACCTTTGATATGTATGAAGGCTCAACGTGTCCCAAAAGCCATCTTTTAATGTACTATCAGAGAATGGTAGCGCAAGTTGACAATGACAAACTGATGATCCATTGCTTCCAGGATAGTCTGAAAGGAATTTACTCCAAGTGGTATCTGACTCTAGATCAGTAAAAATCCATTGTTTCCAAGATCTGACAGATGCTTTCATTCAGCAATACAAGTACAATATGGACCTTGCTCCCGACAGGAGGCAGCTGTTGAGTATGTCCCAGAAAAATTCCGAATCTTTTAAAGAATATGCTCAAAGGTGGATGTAACACCCCAAATTTTCCCTCTTCATTTTAAGCATCATATCATATCATATTCATCATACTCATATCATTTCCTCAGCAGCATATCATGGAAAGATGAAGCATAGCATCCCTCATGTCCTAGCATCGAGCATATGGTCATCTGTGGAGGTCCTTGAAGCATTTCAAGCCATGACAAGGGTACCAATGAGTTTTTACAAGTTCTATGGTGAGTCTACACTCCGTTTACAAGTTCAAGTCCTTTGGCAAAAGCTCAGAAGATTGCATGATCATCAGAGATCTCAGGACAAGGCAAAGCTCCTATACAAGGCACCCAAATTAGGGTTTGTGATTCAAGCACCAAGATCTCACAACTTTGGCCATTTCATTTGTTCAAAGTCTTCTATATGTTAAGAGGATCCTATGTGTCAATTTTCATGATAAAATTCCATGTGGAAGTCAGTCAATGCCTCAGTTGCTTGCAGATGAAGTAAAAAGTCAACAGTGCCCTAAAAAGGTCAACTGTGCAATTTCAAGGGGTCTAACCCAAATTTTTTGGCTAAGAGGGGTCCTTAAAATGTTATAAGAGGTTTGGAATGATCAAAGTTCAAGAATTATGGAGATTTAAAGGGTTTTGCAAAAATGGTACAAAGTTGGTTTTTGAAATTTTCCAAATTTGGCAACTTTTGCCCTAATTTTCAAATGGCCTTAACATGATCAAAATTTCTTCAAATGGACCAAAGTCAAACATGAAAGTTGAAGAGTAAGGGCTCCCATTTTCAAAAAGTACAAGTACATTTTCATAGGATGTGTAGATTTTTCTAGAGGTCCTTCGAAAATTCCTTCATTCTAGGGCAAAAACTCACTTTTCATAAAGCCACCAAATGCAAAAGGCTTCAAATCTGAATTGTGTGACTTGGTACTGGCCCAATTGTGTTCCAAACTTAAAATGCATCCCATTATGACCAATTTTCTCCAAAGAATTGTTCATTTTCGTGCACAACAAGAAAATCACTTAAAAATTGCAAAATTGGCAAAAGTCATGAAACAAGTGTGATGCTTGAATCTAAAGGCCATGAGTGATTGGATTTGAATCAAGGGTGGGAAATGAATTGCCCATGTTCTGAGAGGCCCAAGAGAGCATGAGCATAGCATGCTTATCTCACCAAGTGCAAATTATGCAACTTCACACTTTTCTCATGATTCATTCGTGCATTCTTTTTCATTCTTTCAGCATTGCCTTGTGAGGTCATAACAAGAAGAATTAGGGTTTAGCAAGTCTCAGATCTATCTCATTCTCTCACTCCAAAACTTCATGAAACTTTGCATTTTCTCACATATCTCTTGATTCTCTCACATTCTTCACAAACTTCTTCCACATTCTTGATCAGTGAGTGATATAGATCAAGATTCTACCATTCATTTGAGCTTAAGACACGGAAATAGAAGCTTACCATTTCAAGGCAAATTGCTTTGAAACTTCAGATCCAATGTGTTTCAAGACTCTAGATGCATTTATTTTGCATATAGGGAGTAAGAGGAGTGCATTGCTTCTATTCTTTGGTTTTCTAGCTCACTATATCAAGACCTCCATCTCAGGTATGGCATGAAATCTCATGATCTAAAAATGGAATTAATATGGTGTTTTGTGTTCTTTGATGTTTGTTGATCATGCTGCACTTTGTGGATTTGAATTTGGTGCATTGTAGTGAAAGTTATATGCATTTCAGTTTTGAAGGTCAATCTTGTTTTTCTTCGATCCAAGTGATTCATTGAGTTTTAAGTGATTTTGAGCTCATTTTCGTGTTCAGCGTGTGTCATTTGTTGGATCTGGACATTTTGGTGTTTTGTTGTGGCTGTTTGTTCTTGCTGTGGTGAATTCCGGTGCCGAAGCCCTAGCTCCGGTCACCGGAAACTGGAATTCATGCTAGGGTTTACTCTTTGAAGAAGATGAAGTTATAGCCCTTAGATCAAACCAACCAACGCTCTGGATCCGCACACGTTGCCCTAGCTTCCTCCCCTTTCACGTTTTATTTCTTTTGTTTCATTTAATTAAATATGATTCTCAGCGTACCATAACTATTGTGTTCTCACCACTCACCATGAAGCATACTGCCAGCTCATTTAATGAAGCAATAACCCCACACGCTTGATGAATCCAACGTATCCAGTATTTCTCAGCTTTATTTCATAATTTCCACCATAAAATGTATACACATGCGCAGCCTTAGTGGGCCTCTGGGTGGCTATTCGCACCCCCACTGCTTTGGGCCTAGTGGTTTTCAGTTCAAATCCCTGCTTCATACACCCCTGCCTCACTTCCATTTAATTTCTTTTTCTTATTAATTTTCTTTTTTATTCATTTTAGTTTCAATTTTTATAAAATACTTCCCTTCACTTAAAAAATCCCAAAATAATCATGTGTCTTATTTTGAGTCTCTTTTATTTTTTCATATTTTTATTTTATTTTTTTTAATTTGCCACGTGTCTGAATTAATTCACCATTTCACCTAGCTTCTTTTGAATCCTCTTTTGACCACTCTGCCTTGTCCATTTTCTATACTCTTCAATATTTTGAGTTTTGATCCCATTCCTTTTGCTATGGATTCTTAAGACATTTTACTTTTCATGTGAGTTTTTTCTGGATTTTTAGAAACTTATTTCTTGAGTTTTGATCCTGTGACTTGTGATGTAAGTTTGTAACCCTCACTTGTGTTCTTGCCTCCATTAAACCTAGTTTGCTTCTGAATCTTTTCAAATCCTTTTGGCTAGTTGATATAACATGTTTGAAGGTCATTTGGCTTCAATTGTGGAATTTTTAGATGCTTGGTTGATTTGTTGTGAATTTTATCTTGAATCTTGTCTCATTTTGCTTCCTTTGAACCTTTTGGTCTCTTATAAGCCTAGAAGGGCACTTGTGCCAACTTCTTCTTCTCATTTGGGGTTCCTTTGGGGTGTGGGTACCTTCCTGGTCCTAGGATAGGGTTTGTGTCTTCTTAATTTTTGTGTTTGCTTCTTCTTTAAGTCATTTTCTTCCTTAAGTGCTTTCACTTCATCTTATTGTTTCTTTTGCTTCCATTTGGTATTGTTTGGTCTTGTACCTCTTTACTCTTCATCTTGTTGGCTTCTTAGGCCATTCTTCATCTTGTTTTGGTTCTGGTTGTGAGCTTTGTGTTCATATCTTATGCATTTTGCTTTGCATATTTCATAAGTTAGCATGTGTTTTCATTTGTGTTTCATGTTGCATCTTTTGTCTTATAAGCTTCACCTCTCATACCTTTAAGTTGCATATGCATTGTGCATTTGTTCATACCATTTCACTTCTGATTGTTTGATGTTAGCATGCCATTTTCTTTATCTTGCTTCACTTATATGCTTTACTAACCTTGCAGGGGCTATGGTAAGTGTGAGGTGTGGGAATTGAGTTCCACATCTCCAATTCTCATCTTATCTTCTTATTTCTTTATTGAGCTAACCATTTGTTGTTGGGCTTAGGCCTTTCTCATCCCTTCTTCTATATTCTTCTCTTCTTCTTTTCTTCTTCATTAGGATAGAAACCTCACTAACCCTTAGGACATCCATGCATGTTAACACTTAGGATTATTTAGTCCCCCTTTAGAATTTTTCCTTTGTGATCCTTTTGGTTCTTCTTCTCTTCTCATCTTCAAATTCAATTCTAATTCACTTAATAAAGGTTGAGTACTTTCATGTGACATGAGACTTTGCTATGAGATACTTGCACGCGTACCGTTTCGGGGCGAGGTGTGAGTCATCACTCGTGGTGGATAGGTCTTAGCATGAGTACCTCACAAAGAAAAGATAAAAAAACACTTCTTAATCCATAAAACCACAAAAATACTTAATAATGGTAATAGGCCAGTGTGCTTAAGCCTTCACTTGTGGGACTAGCTATGGGGATCTCCTCCATAGATAGGTGTGCCTCTTGCGCATTCCATTTCGGGATGATGTGAGATGTACACATCCCATTGAGTAAGACTTAGGTGCACTTACCTATGCAAACTTCCACTCATAAAAGCTTCTAAAAAGCACCAAACAAACAATAAGCGTCTTTCCTTCGGGAATTCTTTTCTCATCTCATTCACTCCTTACGTGAACTTGCTCCTACATGTCACTTTGTAAGACGGTTACGCACTCGTCGTCCGAGTCTGCAACACCTGAGCAATGGCATAGGAAGTTCAAGCTTTAATTCACAAGCAATTTCCTTGTTACCCTTAGTTAGGGGAACTACGGCGTCTCTGATCCTCATTATCCTGATGAGGTATGTAGGAAGCGGGGTAGGGCCCGTTCGAGCACAATCTTTATTTTCCCTACATTTCTTCTCTTTATTTTCTTTTCAGTTCTTTCCTCAGTTTCTTTTCCAATTCATTTCTTCTCTTTTGCTGCAATTTTCATACCCTCACCCTTTGAAACAGTTTTCTTTGCAAGCGTGGATCCCGTCGGGTACGGCGGATGATCTGGGTGCTAATACCTTCCCGGGTCGTAACCGACTCCCGAACTCAGTCTCTTTGGTTCGTAGGACCTGTGTCCTTCCTCTTTCTTTCTTCTGGTTTGTGCAGCATTACCATTCCCTTTCTTCGGGATAAAAATGCCTGGCTGGTGACTCTATTCTTTTTCCGCGCCACTTTCGCGTTTGTACCAGGATGGAAATCCGGGGAGCGACAGCTGGCGACTCTGCTGGGGACTGCACACCAGAGGTCTCTGGTTTCCTTGTGAGTCTCTCCTAGCACTTGTGTGTTTCTGTTTCATTGGGTGATGTTTGTTTGTTGTGGCTTGTTGTATTTTATTGTTGTTTATTTACAGCTTTATTTACAGTTTTCAGTATTTATTTTCCGCATCATGTATATCATACTGGACTGTCTGGACTGGTTTTCTGTTTGGTGGCCTCGGGTGATACTGTTTCTGAGAGATAAGCCAAGAGCCCGGCTTGAGTGCACTATAGGATTAGAGTGGACATATTGTACTCACATGTGACATGATGAGTGGCAGTGTGTTTCACACCCAGATTGCGACCGTCTTGGAAATATCTTGTGTGGGGATTTCCTCCACTTCGGGATAGGACCTTGATAGTTATTTGCATCTGGGGACCGATCATTGAGAACCTTTGTGGAAACAACCCTCTCCAGTGGTGGCAGTGGCAGACCACGTTTTGTGGCAAACCCATTCGCACCCGAGGGTCCACTGGGGACTCGCATAGGATGGCCTGGTTCTCTTATAGGAACTCAGTCAAAGCATCTGGTCGTATGACATTAGTATTGTATCCTACGGGCTGAATGTACTACTGTTTCTCGATTTCAGCGCTTGAAGCTGGGTACTTATAAGGGATGCTTGTTTTTCCCGGACTCAGCTGAGGCCTCCATGCGTAGTACATAATGCCTAACCGATTCCCTGATTTGGTCATGAGCCATTTCTCGGAAATGGTGAAAGTATTATTGTTATTCGGCTTTGAGAGTCCGTGATGTTTGACCCGGAGCACACCTGTGAGATGGGGAATGGGTTTACAGGTTTGCAGGAACCCTTGACCTCATCATACCCTTGTTACCAGTACAGTTTCATGTTCTGATACAGTTACTTTGGTTCCGGAGTTCTTGAGTTTCTCTGGTCTTTGATTGGGAGTATCTGAGCTTATCTGAGTGTTTATGGGCTGATATCTAGAGGATTTGGGGTTTCTGATCATGTGGCCTTGGTATCCAGATTCCAGACAGTCCCAGATGATCATATGTCTTTGCATTTGCATCTGCATTGCATCATTTCATCATTAATCATGTTTTGTTTTCATTCACAGGTTCATATCTTTGCTTCCGGTTCCGGTATCCTCTTCAAAGATGGAAGATCCTCGCAAGCAGAATATTCATTTCAAGTTCTTTGACACCAAGGTTGGCCTGTTGAAGAAGATGGTAAAGCTGATTACACCCAACCATGTGGAGAGATTCAGGAAGGCTTATGGGAGTATTCTGGATGTGGTGGTAGAGTTAGATCCTTCTGAGAGAAGTGCCATTCATACCCTACTTCAGTATTATGATCCTCAGCTCCGTTGCTTCACTTTTCCTGATTCTCAGCTAGGCCCTTTGCTAGAGGAGTATGCTTTGATCTTGGGAGTGCCTGTTTGAGATCAGATTTCGTTCAATGCTGAGATGAGTAGACCTGCACCTGAGGCTATTGCTAAGGCTCTTTATTTGAGCACTTCTGTTGTGAATTCTTTGACCATCATTAAGGGAGGTGTACCTGGGTTTTCTTTGGAGGCTTTGGTAAAGAAGGTGGAAGAGTTGGCTGTTGAGGAAGAATAGGATGCTGTATGTGCTATCTTGGCTCTTTCTATCTATGGCATTATCTTGTTTGCTGATATGGAGAAGTTCATAGATATGAATGCCATACATATCTTTTTGCTGAAGAATCTTGTGCCTACATTGCTCGGAGATTTATATTACTCAGTGCAATACAAAACTAAGAAGAAGAGGGGAGGTTTAGTTCGTTGTTGTGCTCCTTTATCTCATATGTGGTTCATGAGGCATCTGCCTAGTACTGGACTGTTTAGTGACCACACCTTGGTATGGGCTCAGAAGCTGAAAAAGTTGCTTGCCAAGGATGTCAGGTGGATTACTCAAAGGCTGCAAGGTGCACGTTTCATCACTAGCTGTGGGAGTTATCTTAGTGTACCTTTATTGGGAGTAAATGGAGGGATCAATTACAATCCAATCTTGTTAAGAAGGCAATTGGGATATGCCTTGAGAGAGGTACCAGAAGAATTGAAGTTGACCCCTATTTTCTATTTCCCAGTGAAGGACAATATGCCCTTAGTGAGGAAGGTGGCTGGAGCTTGGAAGTGCATTAAGGGATAAGGGATAGCTAGCTTTGGAAAGTGCAACAATCAGACATTCCCAGAGTATGAAGCTTGGTTGAAAGACAGAGCCAGAAGGGTTTTGCTGCCATTCTCACCACCAGTTCCTCCAGTTGTTGAGTCCACTGATACTGTGTCTTTAGAGGAGTTCAAGAAGTTGGAAGCCCAGCTGCATGCAGTTAGAGTTGAAAATACTGAGATGGTAAGCCTGTACCATCATGCCAACAGGGCCAAGATTGAAGCTGAAGAGAAGTTGCTGAAGATGCAGAATACCTTGGAGGATAAAGAGAAAGACTTCGCTGGAAGGGAAGCTCACTTCCATGGGTTGGGAATGATGGAAGCCAAGAGAGAAGCTGAACGCAAGAAGAATTCAAAGACCCTCAAGGATGCTCGTCAGTCTATTGTCTGGTTGCAGGGACAGAGAGAGCAAGAGCTGAAGAAATATAAGGAAAAAGAAGAGTTCTTCGAAGTACAGATGGCCTACAAAAAGGAAGAGGTGGAGCAAGTCCACAAGATTCGCAGGGAGAAGACTAAGCAGTTAGCAGACAGTCAACAAGCCCTCGAAGCAGCACTTAAAGAGATTGAAGACCTCAAGTTGATGGCTGGAGTCAAGAAGGTTAGGTCTGATGTGGGGCTTAGTGAGGGAGGTTCAGGGTCCTCAGGCAGTGGTTTTGCTTCTTAGTTTGTTTTCCTTGTATCTGGATTACCTACAGACATGTTGTAGGAGTCCTGGCTGTTTGTTTTCTTTTTAGAAACTTGTACCCTATGGGGAATTCTGTTTTATTTGCCTAATAGGATGATTTATGTTATGTTATGACTTTTTCACCATTTCTTGGTGTGCCTGCTATTATGGTTTGAATGTGGTTTTTCGTGAAGGTTTCTGAAAGTCGAGGATCAATACCCATCTGGTTTTCTTTGCTAAATACCGGAACCGGGGCATGAATGACCTGGGATTGGAAACATAAACAACTGCATTGCATACATATAACCTGTTTGTTTGTTTTGCAGGTACTGTCTCAGTTGCTAACGTGTTTTGTGTTTCAGGCACTATAGCTCCCCGGAAAGTTCGGGAACAACCAGTAGCACATAGATATCCAACAAAGATTAACAGAGAGCGAGTCATGGACCAGATGCAAGCATACTTGCCAGATCTGAGACTGAGAATGGATAACTTTATGACATTGATGGCATGCATGGGTCAGAACCAAGAGCGTATGCGGGAGATGATAGAGAACAGTCAACCCATGAACAACACTGCTGCTGCTGATAATCGTATCGGTGCGGGCGCACGTCAGGTTGAAGCTCTTGTAACACAGCCAGGGGTGACAATAATCAATGATGGGTTGAATAATATTCAAATGGTTAATCAGGATGAACAGTTCACTCTCCTGGACGAAGCTGAAGGTCAAGGAGCTGAGATGAACAAGAGGTTTGAAGAAATGGCTGAGCAAATCAAAGCTATTCAGTCCCAGAGCTCCCTGGGATTTGATATAACAGATTTGGGCTTGGTCCCTGGGGTCAGGATCCCATACAAGTTCAAAGTTCCAACCTTTGAGAAATATAATGGCACTGCATGCCCGAAGACCCATCTTCAATCTTTCATTGGGAGAATTGCTGCTCACACGGATGATGAAAAACTCTGGATGTATTATTTTCAATACAACTTGGTTGGAGCTTCGTTGGAATGGTACATGAAGCTTAGCAGGGTCAATATCAAGAGTTGGAAAGACCTAGCAGAAGCCTTTGTGAGACAATATCAGTATAATATGGACATGGATCCGAAGCGCACGCAATTGCAGCACATGGCTCAGACTGCTAAGGAAGGTTTCAAAGAATATGCTCAGAGGTGGCGCCAGCTCGCTGCCAGAGTGCAACCACCGATGCTTGAGAACGAAATGGCTGACATGTTTATGGGGACTTTTCAAGGTGTGTTTCTTGAAAGACTGGCGTCCATTTCTGCCACTAAATTCAATGATATTGTTATTGCTGGAGAGAGGGTTAAGACCTTGCTGAAGATGGGGAAGATCCAAGATCCAAGTGCTAGCAGCTCGAATGGAGCGAGGAAAGCTTTCAGTGGACCTCCTAGGAGAAGAGAGGGTGAGACAAATGCTGTATTTGGCCGAGGCCGGGGCCGTGGTTATAGAAGACCCTATGAGCATGTGGCAGCTGTCACAATTCCGTCTGCTCCTGTGCAACAGATGCAACCTCCTCAACAGTAACAACAACAACCCCGTAACAACTACCAGCAGAGACCGTATCAGCCAAGGCAAACTCGCCCGGCTAATAGGGTGATCAAGGCTATCCCTATGACTTATGCTGCTTTGCTTCCAAGACTGCTAGATTTGAATCTGATTCAACTGAGAACTTTGGCACCACCACCTCCTGAAGAGCTTCCAGTTGGTTATGATGTCAACGCAAGATGCGCTTTCCACTCTGGAGCACCCGGGCACTCGATTGAGAAGTGCAGGGCTTTGCATCACAAGGTTCAAGATCTTATAGACTCTAAAGCAATCAACTTTGCGCCACTGCCGAATGTTAATTCAAACCCTATTCCGAATCATGGAGGGGAAAGAATCAATGCTGTTGAGGGTGGTGACAAGTTGAGTCTTGTACTGAGTATTGAAGAAGTAAAGACTCCTTTGAGGGTAGTGAAAGAGAGACTACTGAATGGTCAAGTGTTTCCTGGTTGCTGTTTTGATTGTGAAGAATGTTTGAGTTCAGAGAATGGTTGTGAGAAGCTGAAGGGAGGTTTGCAGGGTTTGATTGATGATGGATCCTTGCAGTTCATCAAAGTGGGTAATGATGAAGATGATGATGTGTCAACCATTACTATTTTCTATGATGAAGCTGACATGCCTGTCAGATGAGAGCCTGTAACAATCTATGCTCCTCAGATTAGTCTTGTGACTATCACCGTATCTGGGCATGTTCCGTACACAGACGATAAAGCCATTCCTTGGCATTATGGCTCAGATGTTTATGTAGTTGGACAGAAGATTGAAAGCAAGTCTGTTGCTATGGACCCGTCTATAGAGAATGTCGGAGGAGTTGGGGGTTTCACCAGAAGTGGTCGTTTATTCGCTCCCCCTATGCTGAGAGGGGATCCTGAGGCTGAGGCTTCATCCAAGGCCAAAGGAAAGCAAGCTGTGAATGATGAATCAACTACTCATGTGGCTGGGCAGGGTACATTTGAAAAAGAGGTCGAGGAATTCATGCGGATTATCAAAAAGAGTGACTATAAGGTGGTTGATCAACTGAACCAGACACCTTCCAAGATTTCCATCTTATCACTGCTGATGTGTTCTCCCGCACACAGAGAGGCCTTATTGAAAGTTCTGCAAATGGAATATGTTCCTCAGGAAATCACTGTCAACCAACTTGAAGCTGTGGTAGGAAGTGTCAATGCAAGCCATGGCCTAGGCTTTACAGACAGAGACCTGACGTCAGAGGGCAGAAACCACAACAAAGCACTACATATCACTATGGAGTGCAAGGGTGCTGTGTTGTCGCATGTTCTTGTAGACACAGGCTCTTCCTTGAATGTGCTTCCGAAGAAGGCACTAATGAAGCTTAATGTTGATAGGATAGTCCTGAGACCAAGTGATCTGATTGTCAAGGCTTTTGATGGTTCGAGAAGATCAGTTTTTGGAGGTTGAGCTACCCGTCAAGATAGGCTCTCAAGTCTTCAAAAGTATTTTCTACGTCATGGACATCCAGCCTGCATATAGCTGCCTGTTGGGACGCCCGTGGATACATGCTGCTGGAGCTGTTACTTCAACCCTACATCAGAAGCTTAAATATGTGGTTGATGGCCAGATCATTATAGTTTCTAGAGAGGAGGACATATTCGCAAGCCACTTGTCAACGTTCAAGTATGTAGAGATGGATGGAGAAATCCATGAGACTTTACGCCAAGCCTTTGAAGCAGTCAACGTCAGCATATTGACTCCTGTGGAGAAGAGCAGTGAGAAGGAGGGAACATCCATCCATTCTTATAGAGAAGCAAAAGAGGTTGTTCAATCAGGCAGTGCCCAAGGCTGGGGCAAGCTGTTGGAGCTAGAGAAGAAGGATGATAAGTTTGGCTTAGGGTATCAGCCTGGTGGGTCTACTCCAAGTGGTAAGGCTATCACGTTTACAAGTGTTGGGTTGCTCGACCGCAACCAGATCTGTACAGCAAGCCAAGATGGGGACAGTGACGGTGACTGGGACAACTGGATCCACCCGTGTGCGCCCGGCGAGGAGCTAACAAACTGGTCTGCTGAAGACATTGTTCAAGTCACATGGCACTCAGAGTAATTATTTTGTTTCCTTTTATTAGCATACTGCATTGTCAAATCCAGCATTCTGCCCAAGATGCTTGGATCCATTGTATTGGGCCACCATGTTTTGTATTGCATCTTATTTTGCTATGAAATAAAAGGACGTTTTCAGGCAAATTTTGTTCTCTTTCTTTGTTTTTAAAATTTTTCACAAAAATATAAAAATGGCAATGCGTTTTCCCTTTTGTTTTTGTGTTAGCGTCTCTTTTTCAAAATAAGCAGATTCTGAATAAGCACATCATCTGTGCAGTGTTGATCATCCGGATTCCATTGATAACGTTCCTGCTATGACTACGCATGACTTTGACAATCCTGTTTACCAAGCTGATGAAGGGGTTGAGGAAGACTGTGACCTCCCTGAAGAATTGGTCAGATTGTTGAAACAAGAGGAATGGGTTATTCAGCCTCATCAAGAAGAGATTGAGATCATCAACATTGGTAGTGAAGACGCAAAGAAGGAGATCAAAATTGGGGCCAGTCTGCAGGCCGACGTCAAGAAAGAGCTGATCAGTATGCTGAAAGAGTATGTGGATATCTTCGCTTGGTCATATCAAGATATGCCAGGGTTGGATACCGACATCGTTGTGCATAAGCTACCTTTGAGAGAGGACTGTCCTCCTGTGAAATAGAAATTGAGAAGAACTCGTTCTGACATGGCGATGAAGATCAAAGAGGAGGTTTAGAAGCAATGGGATGTCGGTTTCCTTGCTGTAACTAGTTACCCACCTTGGGTAGCTAACATTGTACCTGTACCAAAGAAGGACGGAAAGGTCTGGATGTGCATTGATTACCGGGATTTGAATAGAGCAAGCCCAAAATATGACTTTCTGTTGCCACACATTGATGTGTTGGTGGACAATACTGCTCAATTCTCGGTGTTCTCCTTCATGGATGGCTTCTCCGGATATAACCAAATAAAGATGGCGCCGGAAGACTTGGAGAATACAACGTTCATTACCCCGTGGGGTACATTCTGCTATAAGGTCATGCCCTTTGGTTTGAAGAACGCCGGGGCAACTTATCAACGGGTGATGGTCACATTGTTCCATGACATGATCCACAAGGAGATTGAGTGTTATGTGGACGATATGATTGCTAAGTCCTGAGACGAAGAAGAGCATCTGGTCAACCTGAAGAAGTTGTTTGATAGACTGATCAAGTACAAGCTGAGGTTGAATCCAAACAAGTGCACTTTCGGAGTGCGTTCCGGGAAACTACTGGGTTTCATTGTTAGTCAAAGAGGAATTGAGGTAGATCCTGCTAAAGTAAAAGCTATTCAAGATATGCCTGCACCGAAGACAGAAAAAGAAGTGTGCGGGTTTTTAGGGAGGTTGAACTACATTTCTTGGTTCATATCTCATCTAACTGCCACGTGCGAACCGATATTCAAATTGCTAAGAAAAGAGCAAACGGTCAGGTGGAACGATGACTGCCAAAGAGCTTTCGACAAAATAAAAGAATACTTGCAGGAACCTTCAATTCTAATGCCTCCCGTGGAAGGAAGAACATTAATCATGTACTTGACCGTGCTAGAAGGGTCAATGGGGTGTGTTCTAGGCCAACATGACGAGTTTGGTCGAAAAGAGTACGCTATTTATTACCTTAGCAAAAAGTTTACCGACTGTGAGTCCTGATACTCACTGCTCGAGAAAAATTGTTGCGCTTTGTATGGGCTGCTCGCCGACTGAGGCAGTACATGTTGACTCATACCACACTGCTCATTTCCAAAATGGATCTTGTCAAGTACATCTTTGAGAAACCAGCGTTGACCAGAAAGGTTGCTAGGTGGCAGATGATTTTAACTGAATACGACATCCAGTATACTTCTCAGAAAGCCATCAAGGGAAGTGTATTGTCGGATTACCTTGCACAGCAACCTCTTGAGGATGATTATCAGCCAATGAAGTTTGATTTCCCTGATGAGGACATCATGTACCTCAAAGCAAATGATTATGAGGAACCACTTCCGGAGGAGGGGCCAGACCCTGAATCCAAATGGAAGTTGATGTTTGATGGGGCAGTCAATATCAATGGTCGTGGAGTTGGTGCCGTTCTCATTACTCCCGAAGGTGTTCACTTACCCTTCGCTGCCAGAATTACTTTTGGCTGCACCAACAATGAAGCGGAATACGAGGCATGTATAATGGGAATAGAGGAGGCAATTAATCTTCGGATTAAGAACCTCGATATATTCGGAGATTCAGCTCTCGTCATTAACCAAGTTACCGGCAAGTGGTATACGCATCAAGAGCATCTAATTCCATACAGGGATTATGCTAGAAAACTGTTGACGTTCTTCACGACAGTTAAGCTTCAATACATACCACGTGATGAAAATCAGTTTGCCGACGCATTGGCCACTCTCTCTTCGTCAATCAAAGTCTTGTGTTGGAATTATGTGCCCAGAATTGACAACTCCAGGCTTGACGCTCCAGCTCATGCCTTCTTTGTAGACGCCGTGTCTGACGAGAAACCTTGGTACTTTGATATCAAGTTATTCCTGAAAAAGAAAAAATACCCAACTGGGGCATCTTCCAATGACAAGAAGACCTTGAGGCGACTTGCTGCTAGCTTCTTCTTGAACACAGACGGGGTTTTGTACAAGAGAAACTTCGACATGGTCTTGCTCAGATGCGTGGATAGACCCGAAGCAAGCCTGTTAATGCAGGAAGTCCACGAAGGATCTTTCGGTACCCATGCAGGAGGGCATGCTATGGCTAAGAAATTGCTGAGATCAGGGTAATACTGGATGACAATGGATGCAGACTATTTTTCATTCGCGCGTAAATGCCACAAGTGCCAAATATATGCAGACAAAGTG
This sequence comes from Lathyrus aphaca, assembly GCA_963966055.1. Taxonomy (NCBI): domain Eukaryota; kingdom Viridiplantae; phylum Streptophyta; class Magnoliopsida; order Fabales; family Fabaceae; genus Lathyrus; species Lathyrus aphaca. The sequence continues at coordinate 176,922,202 of OZ014522.1, forward strand.
CATGTTCCTCCTAGCCCGCTCAATGTCATGTCATCTCCTTGGCCCTTTTCTATGTGGGGCATTGACATGATCGGGAAGATCGAGCCAACTGCTTCAAATGGTCATCGCTTCATCCTAGTCGCGATTGATTACTTTACCAAATGGGTAGAAGCAGCATCTTATGCCAACGTCACTCGTCAAGTGGTGGCAAGATTTCTGAAAAGAGATATCATATGCAGATACAGAGTGCCCGAAAGGATCATTACTGATAATGGTTCTAATCTCAACAACAAGATGATGGCAGACTTGTGTCGGGACTTCAAGATACAGCATCACAATTCTTCTCCTTACCGACCAAAGATGAATGGTGCGGTAGAGGCGGCAAACAAGAATATCAAGAAGATTATGCAGAAAATGGTTGTCACCTACAAAGATTGGCATAAGATGTTACCATTTGCTTTGCATGGGTACCGAATGTCAGTCAGGACATCAACAGGGGCAACTCCCTTCTCTTTGGTGTATGGCATGGAAGCAGTCATGTCTGTTGAAGTAGAGATCCCTTCATTGCGAGTGATGATGGATGTAAAGTTGGATGAGGCTGAATGGGTGCGTGCTCGTTACAATCAGCTATGCCTAATTGAGGAAAAGAGATTAGCGGCTATCTGTCATGGTCAGCTTTATCAGAGGAGAATGAAGCATGCATTCGACCAACGAGTACGTACTCGGGAGTATCAAGTGGGAGAGCTTGTGCTGAAGAGGATCGTTCCTCCAGGTTCAGATCACAAGGGCAAGTGGACCCCAAACTACGAAGGACCATTCATAGTGAAGAAAGGCTTCTCAGGAGGAGCACTGATGCTCACCACTATGGATGGAGATGACTTCCAGTCCCCTGTTAACTCGGACGCAGTTAAAAAATACTTCGCATAAAGAGACCCGCTGGACACAAAAACAGAATTATAGTCCAGGCAAAAAAAAGGCATCCCGGCGAGCTAAAAACAGAATAAAAAGCTCGGGCAAAAGTTAGGGAAATAAATAAAAAAAATGTACACCCGCTGAGTTGAAAAGCCGCATTGGACAACTCAGGCAAAAAAGGGTATCCCGGTGGATTGAAAACCCGAAAAGGCGATCCACGCAAAACAAGGGAATAAGCGAACAACTGCGATCTGAGTTATCTGAACCACATCATCGTTTCGTACAACTTGACAATATCGGAAGGATGGGAAACAATCCCCTCATCCTCTCAGAAAGCAAAAGAAGAACGGAAAGTCTTGAAGACATGCTGGTCATAACAGAAATGGAACTCCTCGGAATGCCATGCTCATTGCCATTAGGATATTTTCTTTTCTCAATTTTTATGGTGGCTACCTCTTTCCAGGTGGTTGCTTCCTGATGTAAATCTTTGCCTATTCAGAGGCCATTCAATAAAAGAATATTCAGTCAAAAAGCTGTGTGTGTTTATTTTTGTTTGCAAAATGTCTTGAATTTTTGGCAAAAATAGCATTGCATCTAAACATGGTGATAATTTGAAAAAAAAGAAAACTGGCATGCAGGGAAACTGTAACCCTCTTTGAGTGTCGGGTGACGATGGATGAACAGATCATACCATGCAAATCCCCGGGGCACACTTGTGTTTTCTTTTGTTGCAGGTTGCAGGATGGCGTCACGTTCTCCCAAGAAATTTACTCTTCCCCAGTAGAGTATCCCTCCAAGCAGAGATTTCTTCCCTCAGCAGGTATTTGAAAGCCTGACATCTCCAGCAGAGATTTTCTCCAGCTAAGCCTTGGCAGCAGCCCAAGCAGTTTCTTCTTCCCCAGTGAAGTAGCAGTCCATTCTTCCCCAGTGGAGTATGCCCAGTAGGTATCTGAAAGCCTGACATCACCAGAGTTAGAATTATCAGAATTCTATCCTCAGCAAGAGTCTTTCTCAGCCATAACTTCGAATCAGCAGATGCTCTCCCCAGCTAGAGTATTGTTAATGCATCTTCCCAGCCAAGTTTGAAGATGATTCTGTCCCCACAAAGTTCATATTGGATTATCACCTCTGTCAATGAAATATTCCCCAACAAAGTTGCCATACTTTTGGGTATTTTGATGATATAGTCAGGTATTCATCACCTCAGTCAGAGTTAGGTGTCCAGACCTCTTGACTTGTCTTCCCTTGCAGAGTTGTAACTCTTATGGCCAATCAGGCATTTGTTTACCGCTCGTCTGCGCTTTTTCAACACTCGTCTGTGTTATCCCCAAGCAAAGTTCTCCCCAGCAGTGATATATCATGCTTTTTTTGCTGCTCGTCCGCATTTCTCAACACTCGTCTGTGTTGGCCCTTTGGTATTGCTCGTTTACTTTCCCCAGCAGTGGTCTATGATTACCTTGATATTGCTCGTCTGCAATTCTCAACACTCGTCTGTGTTGTGATACCTCATCTGTTATTGCTCGTCTGCAACTTCCCAACACTCGTCTGTGTTCTGATATGATATTTGATGTTGCTCGTCTGCAATCCTCAGCGCTCGTCTGTGTTGTGATGTCTCCTAGGCTATTGCTCGTCTGCAATTTTCCAACACTCGTATGTGCTTGGTGTGTACTCTCTGTTGTGGTTGCTCGTCTGCAATTTCCAGCACTCGTCTGTGCTTTGAGATGTAATATCTTTGTTTTTGACTTCCAACACTCATCTGTTTTTAGTACATGATTCCTTTGTGATTGCTCGTCTGCAATTCTCAACGCTCGTCTGTGTTGTGATAGCTCATATGTTGTTGTCCGTTTGCAATTTCCAATACTCGTCTGTGTTTGGTATTGGATCCTTTGCTACACTCGTCTGTGCCTTGATATATATTTTCAGTTGTTGCTCGTCTGCAACTTTCCAGCACTCGTCTGTGTTGATTACCTGTTGAAGCTCGTCTGCATTGACTGGATACTCGTTTGTATCATCCCCAACACTCGTCTGTGTTGTTTACCTGTTTGAAGCTCGTCTGCTTTGCTTGGATACTCGTCTGTATCAATCCCAGCACTCGTCTGTGTTATGCTTATATCTGTAGCGTGTGGATTTTCTGATTATCCTGGTATTCTTCTATTGCTAATTCAAATGCTCGTCTGTGTTTGAATTTCTGGTATTTGTCTATACCAGTGGCTATTACTCGTCTGTATCATTGCTTGAGGCGCTCGTCTGTGTTTCTCAAGATCATCGTCTGATACTCGTCTGTATCATTGACTTATGGCACTCGTCTGTGTTATCTTGATGATCATCCAATACTCATCTGTATTGAAGAGGTTTCAAATCCTGACAGTGGGAATTAATGTCAAAATGGTTACCGGTCCTGGCGTAACAGGTAAATCCGAAGGAGGCTCGTCTGTCTCAGGCACCAATTATTGTTGCTGCACCTGGCGTAACAGGTTTGCTAAGAAGACTCATCTGTCTTATACCATATATCAACGGATAATATGTGAAGAAGGTTCGTCTACCTTGATTGCATGTCTATCCCACAGACTTAAGTGCATTGCCGGTCCTGGCGTAACAGGTAAATCCGAAGGAGACTCGTCTGTCTCAAGTCTATGTTCAGTGTTGGAGGACTCGTATGTCCAGCTCCTGGCGTCACAGGATTGTTTGAAGACTCGTCTGTCAACATGTTCTTATTCCAGATATCAGTTTCAACTTGGAAGAAGCTCGTCTGCTTTTCCTCCCATTCTTATCCCCAGAGCGTCATCTGGTTGGGTCTATTTCCCAGTGTTGCATTCTTCGTCAGAGTGCAAATTTCTGGTCTTCTTGGTATTCAACCACAGTTTATCTTGAATAGTCGATAGCCCGTGCTACCGTCCTTTTCAGATTAACTGGTGATTGAATAGGGGCAGCTGTAACACCCCAAATTTTCCCTCTTCATTTTAAGCATCATATCATATCATATTCATCATACTCATATCATTTCCTCAGCATCATATCATGGAAAGATGAAGCATATCATCCCTCATGTCCTAGCATCGAGCATATGGTCATCTGTGGAGGTCCTTGAAGCATTTCAAGCCATGACAAGGGTCCCAATGAGTTTGTACAAGTTATATGGTGAGTCTACACTCCATTTACAAGTTCAAGTCCATTGGCAAAAGCTCAGAAGATTGCATGATCATCAGAGATCTCAGGACAAGGCAAAGCTCCTATACAAGGCACCCAAATTAGGGTTTGTGATTCAAGCACCAAGATCTCACAACTTTGGCCATTTAGTTTGGGAAAAGTCTTCTATATGTTAAGAGGATCCTATGTGTCAATTTTCATGAGAAAATTCCATGTGGAAGTCAGTCAATGCCTCAGTTGCTTGCAGATGAAGGAAAAAGTCAACAGTGCCCTTAAAAAGTCAACTGTGCAATTTCAAGGGGTCTAACCCAAATTTTTTGGCCAAGAGGGGTCCTTACAATGTTATAAGAGGTTTGGAATGATCAAAGTTCAATAATTATTGAGATTTGAAGGGTTTTGCAAAAATGGTACAAAGTTGGTTTTTGAAATTTTCCAAATTTGGCAACTTTTGCCCTAATTTTCAAATGGCCTTAACATGATCAAAAATTCTTCAAATGGACCAAAGTCAAACATGAAAGTTGAAGAGTAAGGGCTCCCATTTTCAAAAAGTACAAGTACATTTTCATAGGATGTGTAGATTTTTCTAGAGGTCCTTCGAAAATTCCTTCATTCTAGGGCAAAAACTCACTTTTCATAAAGCCACCAAATGCAAAAGGCTTCAAATCTGAATTGTGTGACTTGGTACTGGCCCAATTGTGTTCCAAACTTAAAATGCATCCCATAATGACCAATTTTCTCCAAAGTATTGTTCATTTTCGTGCACAACAAGAAAATCACTTAAAAATAGCAAAATTGGTAAAAGTCATGAAACAAGTGTGATGCTTGAATCTAAAGGCCAGGAGTGATTGGATTTGAATCAAGGGTGGGAAATGAATTGCCCATGTGCTGAGAGGCCCAAGAGAGCATGAGCATAGCATGTTTATCTCACCAAGTGCAAATTATGCAACTTCACACTTTTCTCATGATTCATTCGTGCATTCTTTTTCATTCTTTCAGCATTGCCTTGTGAGGTCATAACAAGAAGAATTAGGGTTTAGCAAGTCTCAGATCTCTCTCATTCTCTCACTCCAAAACTTCATGCAACTTTGCATTTTCTCACATATCTCTTGATTCTCTCACATTCTTCACAAACTTCTTCCACATTCTTGATCAGTGAGTGATATAGATCAAGATTCTACCATTCATTTGAGCTTAAGACACAGAAATAGAAGCTTACCATTTCAAGGCAACTTGCTTTGAAACTTCAGATCCAGTGTGTTTCAAGACTCTAGATGCATTTATTTTGCATCTAGGGAGTAAGAGGAGTGCATTGCTTCTATTCTTTGGTTTTCTAGCTCATTATATCAAGACCTCCATCTCAGGTATGGCATGAAATCTCATGTTCTAAAAATGGAATTAATATGGTGTTTTGTGTTCTTAGATGTTTGTTGATCATGCTGCACTTTGTGGATTTGAATTTGGTGCATTGTAGTGAAAGTTATATGCATTTCAGTTTTGAAGGTCAATCTTGTTTTTCTTCGATCCAAGTGATTCATTGAGTTTTAAGTGATTTTGAGCTCATTTTCGTGTTCAGCGTGTGTCATTTGTTGGATCTGGACATTTTGGTGTTTTGTTGTGGCTGTTTGTTCTTGCTGTGGTGAATTCCGGTGCCGGAGCCCTAGCTCCGGTCACCGGAAACTGGAATTCATGCTAGGGTTTACTCTTTGAAGAAGATGAAGTTATAGCCCTTAGATCAAACCAACCAACGCTTTGGATCCGCACACGTTGCCCTAGCTTCCTCCCCTTTCACGTTTTATTTCTTTTGTTTCATTTAATTCAATATGATTCTCAGTGTACTATAACTATTGTGTTCTCACCAGTCACCATGAAGCATACTGCCAGCTCATTTAATGAAGCAATAACCCCACACGTTTGATGAATCCAACGTATCCAGTATTTCTCAGCTTTATTTCATAATTTCCACCATAAATTTTATACACATGTGCAGCCTTAGTGGGCCTCTGGGTGGCTATTCGCACCCCCACTGCTTTGGGCCTAGTGGTTTTCAGTTCAAATCCCTGCTTCATACACCCCTGCCTCACTTCCATTTAATTTCTTTTTCTTATTAATTTTCTTTTTTATTCAGTTTAGTTTCAATTTTTATAAAATACTTCCCTTCACTTAAAAAATCCCAAAAAAATCATGTGTCTTATTTTGAGTCTCTTTTATTTTGTCATATTTTTATTTTATTTATTTTTATTTGCCACGTGTCTGAATTAATTCACCATTTCACCTAGCTTCTTTTGAATCCTCTTTTGACCACTCTGCCTTGTCCATTTTCTATACTCTTCAATATTTTGAGTTTTGAACCCATTCCTTTTGCTTTGGATTCTTAAGACATTGTACTTTTCATGTGATTTTTCTCCAGATATTTAGAAACTTATTACTTGAGTTTTGATCATGTGACTTGTGATGTAAGTTTGTAACCCTCACTTGTGTTCTTGCCTCCATTAAACCTAGTTTGCTTCTGAATCTTTTCAAATCCTTTTGGCTAGTTGATATAACATGTTTGCAGGTCATTTGGCTTCAATTGTGGAATTTTTAGATGCTTGGTTGATTTTATGTGAATTTTATCTTGAACCTTGTCTCATTTTGCTTCCTTTGAACCTTTTGGTCTCTTATAAGCCTAGAAGGGCACTTGTGCCAACTTCTTCTTCTCATTTGGGGTTCCTTTGGGGTGTGGGTACCTTCCTGGTCCTAGGATAGGGTTTGTGTCTTCTGAATTTTTGTGTTTTCTTCTTCTTTAAGTCATAAACCTCACAAAGAAAAGCTAAAAAACACTTCTCAATCCATAAAACCACAAAAATACTTAATAATGGTAATAGGCCAGTGTGCTTAAGCCTTCACTTGTGGGACTAGCTTTGGGGATCTCCTCCATAGATAGGTGTGCCTCTTGCGCATTCCATTTTGGGATGATGTGAGATGTACACATCCCATTGAGTAAGACTTAGGTGCACTTACCTATGCAAACTTCCACTCATAAAAGCTTCTAAAAAGCACCAAACAAACAATAAACATCTTTCCTTCGGGAATTCTTTTCTCATCTCATTCACTCCTTACGTGAACTTGCTCCTACATGTCACTTTGCAAGACGGTTACGCACTCGTCGTCCGAGTCTGCAACACCTGAGCAATGGCATAGGCAGTTCAAGCTTTAATTCACAAGTAATTTCCTTGTTACCCCTAGTTAGGGGAACTACGGCGTCTCTGATCCTCATTATCCTGATGAGGTACGTAGGCAGCGGGGTAGGGCCCGTTTGAGCACAATCTTTATTTTCCCTACATTTCTTCTCTTTATTTTCTTTTTAGTTCTTTCCTCAGTTTCTTTTCCAGTTCATTTCTTCTCTTTTGCTGCAATTTTCATACCCTCACCCTTTGAAACAGTTTTCTTTGCAAGCGTGGATCCCGTCGGGTACGGCGGACGATCTGGGTGCTAATACCTTCCCGGGTCGTAACCGACTCCCGAACTCAGTCTCTTTGGTTCGTAGGACCTGTGTCCTTCCTCTTTCTTTCTTCTGGTTTGTGCAGCATTAACATTCCCTTTCTTCGGGATAAAAATGCTTGGCTGGCGACTCTATTCTTTTTCCGCGCCACTTTCGCGTTTGTACTAGGATGGAAATCCGGGGAGCGACAGTGGAGAGGGACCGCTTTTCAAGTTGATCCCCCGTTGACTGAGAAAGAATTAGCTGACTGGTTTGTTGACACTATACGACCAGAATTCTTTGAGAGAATGGTGGGAAGCATAACTACTAGTTTCTCAGATCTTGTGGCTGTAGGAATCAAGGTTGAACTTGGTCTGAAGAATGGTAAGATGAGTGGTGCATCCAGCAACTCTAGCAACAATAGTGGGAGCAATGCTAAGAAGTTTACCAGCAATTTCCACAAAAATAAAGAAGGCGAAACAAATGCAGTGATGACGAGTCGAAGGAGAAATCAACTTTGGCAGAGGCCTCCGCCTGTGGCTCAATAGCAGTATGCCCATCCACCACAAAACGTTCAACATCCCTATGTAGCGGAAGTTCAACCTTCATATAACCAACAGGTTCCAATGTATCGGCCAACTCAAGCAGTACCAATGTATCAACAAGCGACTCCGGTGGTCCCAGCCTATCAACCAATGCTCAACACTCCAGGCTATCAACAATCACCCATTGCTTCAACCTATCAGCAGAGGACTCCAGCTCCTCATCCGAATTCCAAATTTCAGAATAGAAGACCAGGAGGAAGGCCTCCTAATCCTCGGATCCATATGACTTATACTGAATTATATCCCTCACTGCTGAAAAGAGGCTTGGTTATTCCAAGGCCTTTGGGTCCTCCACCAGATCCACTCCCACCAAGTTACAACCCAAGCAGCCACTGTTTATTCTGTGAAGGTGCCCCGGGGAACGATTTGGAAAGTTGTATTGCTTTGAATTATGTTGTGAAGGATTTGATGGAGAAGAGCATTCTGTCATTAGGAAATGTTAGTCTGAATGTCAAAGATAATCCTTTACCCAAACATGGGTCTATAAATGCCCTTGTTGAGGAGTCTGACGAAGATTTGATTTTTGATGCCACATAGATCAAGACCCCACTTAAAGACCTCCATGCGAAGTTAGTAGAGGTGGGTATGCTGAAAAGTTGTCATGGGAACTGTAAAGATTGTGCTGATAGTCCAAAGGGATGCGAACTGGTCTTGAGAGATGTTCAAGATTTGATTAATCATGGTGTCTTACAAGTAAGTGGTCATATGAAGAGGAATGAAGTGGCAATTATTGAACACATCTTCAACTTGCCTGAGCCTGATTCCACCATAGCACCAGCGTTGAACATGCTTGAATCTTCAAGAGTTCAACCCATCTTCAACATTCCAAAACCTGTGGTGCCAATTTTCAATTTTCCAGAACCAAGGATTGAGCAAAGGAGTAACCCTTTCCTTTATGAGAATACCAAAGCAGTTCCATGGAAGTATGATATAGGGGGAGTTCTTCATAAGATTGAACAGGCTGGTCAGAAGGAAAGTTTGAAAGTGGCGAGTTTTGACATAGCAGGGGAAAGTCGATTAACTCGCAGTGGTCGTGTTTATACTCAGCAAGTCAATACAGTTCCACCGGTGCCACCTAAAAAAGTCATTCACGTTGTTGCCAACAAGGATAAAGGAATGGTTTTGGAAGAAGAGGATGTAGAATTTCTCAGAATCATTAAGAAGAGTGACTATAAGGTTATTGATCAGCTACATCAAACGCCTTCCAAAATATATATCTTGTTGCTTCTTATGCATTCTCCAGCTCATCGAGGTGCTCTCCAAAAATTGCTAGCTCAAGCACATGTTACGCATGATATAATTGTGAATCAGTTTGATGAAGTCATTGCCAATATCACTGCGTGTAATAATCTCAGCTTCAGTATGGAGGATCTTCCAAAAGATGGCCTAGACCATAACCATGCTCTTCATATATCTGTGAAATGCCAAGAAGATACTTTAGCAAGAGTTATTGTGGATACGGGATCTTTGTTGAATGTTTTACCGAAAAGAACACTTGCTAAGTTATCATATCAAGGGGCAGAGATGAGGCCCAGTGCACTGATTGTGAAAGCTTTTGATGGGTCAAGGAGGACTGTTATCGGAGAAGTAGACCTACCAATCTTGATTGGACCACAGGTGTTCAAAGTCACTTTTCAGGTTATGGATATTAATCCTAATTATAGTTGTTTGCTGGGAAGACCGTGGATTCATGCCGCTGGGGAAGTCACTTCTACCTTACACCAAAAGATGAAGTTTGTGGTCGATAACAAGCTGGTAACTGTGTTCGGGGAAGAATATCTCATGGTTAGCAACCTTTCCTCCTTTAGCAATATTGAGGCTGATGAAGATGCTTTGGAAACTGCTTTCCAAGATCTTGAGATAGCTAATGTTGTCCTTATGGAAGTAGAGGAACCAAAGGGAAAGGGCATTCTATCTTTTACATCACTAAAGAGTACCATTTCCACCATTGAAGAAGGAAGCCATGAAGGTTAGGGTGATGTTATTGAAGTCAAGCAGAAGCTGGATCGCTATGGGTTGGGTTACAAACCAACTCATGTGAAGGAATGAGCATCAACCTCCGTTAAAGGATGTCCAAAGACCATTCAAGAGGTGTTTTCCAGTGCCAGTTATCAGATCAATGCAATTAATGGAGATTCTGAAGATGAAGATGTGGATCATTGTGTGTATCAGTGTGAAACAACTTTGGGCAATTCGGAGGCAGTTGAGATCCCAGAGATTTTTCAATTGTCAAAGTAATTTATTGTTTTCTTTAAATGTTTTCAAAGTTCCATAGCTCTGCCCAAGGCTATGGGATCATTTTGTAGGGCCCCTTCTCATTTTCAAGTTATTTAATCAATGAAGGCATTTTGTTAAATTCCTGTTTTGTTTTATTTACTGCTTTTTCTCTTTTCACTTTTAAAAGAAAATGGCAATCTTTCAAAACCAATAAGAGTTTTTCTTGCATCTCTTTGTTTTCACTTTTAATAAAAGCAAATCATTCCCATATGCAGAACAAATGAAAACCCTGTTGAATCCAATGACTTTATATTCTCTCCTAGCTTTGATTCGCCTATCTACCAAGCGGAAGATGAAAGTGAGGAAGATTGTGACGTTCCCGAAGAACTGGCAAGATTGTTTGAGTATGAGTACACAGATCTTCAGCCACATAAGGAGCAGGTAGAGACCATAAACCTTGGCACCGATGATGACAGGAAAGAAGTCAAAATTGGTACAAAACTTGGGGCAGACGTCAGGGAAAGATTGGTCAAGCTTCTCAGAGAGTATGTGGATGTGTTTACGTGGTCGTATCAGGATATGCCCGGTTTAGACACAAACATAGTTGTCCACAAGTTGCCTCTTCGACCATATTGTCCTCCAGTAAAGCAAAAGCTTCGAAGAACAAGACCAGACATGGCTTTGAAGATTCGAGAAGAGGTCAAAAGACAATTTGATGCTGGATTCTTCGCAGTTGCGAAATACCCTGAGTGGGTAGCTAACATCGTTCCAGTCCCCAAGAAGGTTGGAAAGGTTAGAATGTGCGTGGACTATAGGGATTTGAACAAATCCAATCCAAAGGACGATTTCCCTCTTCCGCATATTGATACTTTGGTTGACAACACTGCTAAGTTTGATGTTTTCTCCTGCATGGATGGGTTTTCAGGATACAACCAGATCAAGATGGATCCTGACGATATGGAAAGACTACCTTCATCACACCATGGGGCACTTATCGTTACAATGTTATGCCATTTGGTCTCAGAAATGTAGGAGCCACTTATCAAGGGGCAATGGTCACCTTTTTCCATCATATGATGCATAAAGAGATAGAAGTTTACGTGGATGATATGATTTCCAAATCACAGAGTGAGGAGGATCATTTGAATCAAATCCTGAAGTTATTTGAGCGCCTCAGAAAGTTCCAACTGCGTCTGAATCCAGCTAAGTGTACCTTTGGTGTCCGATCAGGAAAGTTACTTGGTTTTATTGTTAGTCAGCAAGGAATTGAAGTAGATCCGGACAAGGTCAGAGGAATTCAAGAAATGCCAGCTCCAAAAATAGAAAATCAAGTCAGAGGTTTCCTTGGAAGATTGAACTACATCTCCAGATTCATCTCCAACATGACAGCTACCTGTGAGCCCTTATTCAAGTTGCTCCGAAAGGATCAAGAAATTGAGTGGAATTCTGTTTGTCAACAAGCTTTTGAGAAGATTAAGATTTACCTACAGGAACCTCCTATCTTGATCCCACCTACTCCAGGGAAGCCTCTCTTCATGTATCTGATTGTACGTGAAGGATCTATGGGCTGCGTATTAGGCCAACAGGATGAAACTTGTCGTAAGGAACATGCCATTTATTACTTAAACAAGAAGTTTACAGATTGTGAAAGCAGGTATTTACTGTTAGAGAAGACTTGTTGTGCTTTGGCATGGGCTGCCAGACGCCTCAGGAAGTATATGATTTGTCACACTACTTTGTTGATCTCGAAAATGGATCCAATAAAGTACATTTTTTAGAAGCCGACCTTGACTGGAAGACTTGCTCATTGGCACATGTTGTTATCCGAATATGACATCCAATATGTAACCCAGAAGTCTATCAAAGGCAGTGTTTTGTCTGACTACCTTGTTGATCACCCTGTTGAAGATTATGAACCTTTGAAATTTGATTTCCCAAACAAGGACATTATGTTAATAAAGGACTATGAACTTCCAGGTCCAAATGAAGGTCCCGAGCCAGGTTCTCAATGGAAGATGATGTTTGATGGTTCCTCTAATTACATGGGGTATGGTGTGGGAGCTGTTTTGACGAATCCTGATGGTGGTTATACTCCCTTCATAGCCAGATTATGTTTTGAATGTACAAACAATATTGCAGAGTATGAAGCATGTGTTTTGGGTATCGAAGTTGCAATTGATACCAGAATCAAGATCCTAGAAGTATATGGAGACTCAGCTTTGGTAATCTACCAGGTCAAGGGTGAATGGGAAACTCGTGATGAAAAGATGATCACGTACCGTGCCCACATTGTGGAATTGATCAAATACTTTGATGAAGTCACTTTCCATCATGTTCCAAGGACGGAGAATCAAATAGCAGACGCCTTGGCTATGTTGGCCTCTATGTTTCAAGTCAGATTTCTTAATGAAGCTCCACTCATTACAATCGAATGAAGAACTATACCAGCCTATTGTCTATTGGTCGAAGAAGAAACTGATGAGAAACCATGGTTCTATGACATTAAGAACTACTTACAAAATCAGGAGTACCCAACGGATGCAACAAATCTAGACAAGACTCTGAGAAGATTGGCATCCAAGTTTTTCCTCAGCAACAGTGTGCTCTACAAGAGAAATCATGATATGGTTCTTCTCAAATGTGTGGACAAGCGCGAAGTAGATTTATTGATCAGGGAAATCCATGAAGGATCATTTGGAACGCATGCCAATGGACATGCCATGTCCAGGAAGATCTTGAGAGCTGGTTACTTTTGGTTGACCATGGAATCAGATTGTTTCAAATACGCCAGGAAGTGTCATAAATGCCAGATTTATGCCGACAAGGTGCACGTACCTCTGACCTTGTTAAATGTTCTATCATCGCCTTGGCCTTTCTCAATGTGGGGCATTGACATGATATGGGAAATTAAGCCTAAAGCTTCCAATGGTCACCGGTTTATCTTGGTTGTGATCGATTACTTTACCAAGTGGGTAGAAGCGGCTTCCTATGCCAATGTAACAAAGCAAGTGGTTGCCCATTTCATCAAGAACCAAATTATATGCCGCTATGGGATCCCAAGCCGAATCATCACAGATAATGGGACCAATTTGAACAACAGGGCGATGAAAGAGTTGTGTGAGACATTCAAGATTGAACATCATAACTCTTCTCCTTACCATCTGAAGATGAATGGAGTTGTTGAAGCTGCGAACAAGAACATCAAAAAGATTCTGCAGAAGATGGTGAAGACTTACAAAGATTGGCATGAGATGTTACCGTATGCTTTACACGAGTACATAACAACAGTTTGCACTTCAACAAGGGCAACCCCTTTCTCTCTGGTGTATGGGATGGATCAGTTTTCCCTATTGAAGTAGAGATACCATCTCTGAGAATTTTGATGGAAACCAAACTGGAGGAAGCTGAGTGGGTCCAGAACAGGTATGACCAATTGAACCTCATTGATGAAAAGAGAATGACTGCCATGTGCCATGGCCAGTTGTACCAGAAGTGCATCAAGAGAGCATTTGACAAGAAAGTTTGTCTTCGAGAATACAAAGAAGGAGACCTTGTACTCAAGAAAATCTTGCCAGTCCACAAAGATATGCGTGGAAAATGGAGTCCTAACTATGAAGGACCATATGTTGTGATGGTGGCATTCTCCGGAGGTTCCTTAATCCTCACAACTATGGACGGTGAACAGCTTAAACACCCAGTGAATTCTGATACAGTAAAAAAATATCATGCATAAATAAAAACCTGATAGGTCGAAAACCAAAAATGGTGACCTAGGCAAAAATGGGTATCCCAGTGGATCAAAACCTATGAAGGAGATCCAGGAAAAAGTTAGGGATAAAAAAAAAAGAGCTCGCTAAGTTGAACACCCGAAAGGGCGGCTTAGGCAAAAAAGAGCGTCCCGGTGGATTGAAAACTCGAAAGGGATGTCCAGGAAAATATTAGGGACAAAGGCATTTGACTGTATCAGATGGTGTTTACCATTATTAAAGATCATTACTTCAAGACCAATCCAGTTGCTCTTGTCAGAAGCAAAGTGTTAGGCGGTCTTAGTTATTAGGGATTATAGTGGTCGTTGGATTCAATATAGACCTTTCCCCATTGCCATTTTCAAATTGTAATTTTGCATGGAGTTTTGCTATTGGCAAGCTACCCTTCTTGAATGAAATACAACCTTTGGCCTATAAGCTTTGTCTTTCAGCTTCTTATTTTCTTTTGTTATGCAAAATGTCTTTACTGAATTATAATTTAACTCTGAAAATGACAAATATTTTAGAAATTTTTTGAAAACATATGAGAAAAAACTCTTAAATTTCTTTGACTTTAGAAAGATTAAATCTTTTGTCTTCTCAAAAACCCTTGGTTTGCAGAAACACTCTCATGCCATTGTTATAGAAATCCCCATAAAGGATTAAAAGCTGGTAGCATTCTTGGATGGATCCTTGGACCAAGCATTGAGTTCCAAGTTCGAAGACACCTCCCCAGCATTTTTATTGATCGTCTAAGTACTGGCGTTGAGATCCTACTCTCCCTTGAACGTTGTCAAAATTATCTGTCTCCCCAGAGTTGGCATTTGTATATCATGATCATTCGCATCATGTTCAATCATTTACATTTGACATAATCATTTTTCTTTCCCCAGTTTGTCGCCTCTCTGACTCCAGGTCCAGATTATTGTCATCTTCCAGTTTGAAATTCATTGTTGTTGACACCCGAAAGTGTGGCTAATCAAAGTGTTTTCCCAGTAACACTGATACCCCCTGCAGAGGTCCTCCTCGTTATTGGTATCTACTCTTTTACCACCAATATTTCTTTTAAGTCCAATTGTCATAGGCGCAAATCCTTTAAGTTGTTTGCTTACAGTTTAAGGTCGTTTAATTCAACACGCATCCGTGTTTTTCCTGATGGTTCCTGAAGGTCTTCTTTGAACTCTTCATTTCGGGAATTTCCAGAAGTTGGTCGTTTATCTTGTTGAAAACTCCAACATTTATTCTTATCTTCTAGCCGATCACTTGGAGCCGTTGATTTATATTTGAGTACGTTGCTTTCTACTCCCAATATCAGTTGGTCGCATAGAGCCACTGCCCAAACACTGTGTTTGTTTTCTTTATCCTTAGTATCAACAGTTACACTTGAACATGTTGATTTATCACTTTGGATGATGTTAGTTTTTCTTAATCGCCGTGTTGAATTGCTTTCCCGACCGTCGTGTCGATGTTTTTTATTTTTTTCCTCAACCGTCGTGTTGAATTGTTTTCCCGACCATCGTGTCGATGTCTGTTATTTATTTCCTCAATCGCCGTGTTGAATTGTTTTCCCGACCGCCGTGTCGATGTTTGTAGTTTTCCTCAACCGTCGTGTTGAATTGTTTTCCCGACCGTCGTGTCGATGTCTGTTATTTATTTCCTCAACCGCCATGTTGAATTTCTTTCCCGACCGTCGTGTCGATGTCGTGTTAGTTATTTTCCTCAACCCCCGTGTTGAATTGCTTTCCCGACCGTCGTGTCGATGTCTTGTATTTTATTCCTTCATCCGTCGTGTTGAATTTATTTCCCGACCGCCGTGTCAATGTCTTT
Organism: Lathyrus aphaca; assembly: GCA_963966055.1. Lineage (NCBI taxonomy): Eukaryota > Viridiplantae > Streptophyta > Magnoliopsida > Fabales > Fabaceae > Lathyrus > Lathyrus aphaca. The sequence goes on from OZ014522.1 coordinate 176,938,095, forward strand.
TATTTTATTTCTTCAGCCGCCGTGTTGAATTGTTTTCCCGACCGCCGTGTCGATGTCTTTTATTTTATTTCTTCAGCCGCCGTGTTGAATTTATTTCCCGACCGTTGTGTCAATGTCTGTTATTTATTTCCTTAATCACCGTGCAGAGTTTTGTTTTTCCGACCACCGAATCGATGTGTGTTATTATTTCATCAATCACCGTGTTGAGTTTTGTTTTTCCGACCGTCGAGTCGATGTTTATTTATTTCCTCAACCGCAGTGTTGAATTGCTTTCTCGACCTCCGTGTCGATGTCTGTTATTTTTTTCCTCAACCGCCGTGTTAAATTATTTTCCCGACCGTCGTGTCGATGTCTGTTATTTATTTCCTCAACCGCCGTGTTGAATTGTTTCCCGACTACTGTGTCGATGTTGGTAGTTTTCCTCAACCGCCGTGTTGAATTGTTTTCCCGACCGCCGTGTCGATGTCTGTTATTTATTTCCTCAACCGCTGTGTTGAATTGCTTTCCCGACCGTCGTGTCGATGCCGTGTTAGTTATTTTCCTCAACCGCCTTTTTGAATTGCTTTCCCGACCGCCGTGTCGATGTCTTTTATTTTATTTCTTCAGTCGCCGTGTTGAATTTATTTCCCGACCGTCGTGTTGATGTCTTTTATTTTATTTCTTTAGCCGCCGTGTTGAATTGCTTTCCCGACCGTCGTGTCGATGTCTTTTATTTTATTTCCTCAGCCGCCGTGTTGAATTTATTTCCCGACCGCCGTGTCAATGTCTGTTATTTATTTCCTCAATCGCCGTGTTGAGTTTTGTTTTTCCGACCGCCGAGTCGATGTCTGTTATTATTTCCTCAATCGCCGTGTTGAGTTTTTTTTTTTACGACCGCCGAGTTGATGTTTATTTATTTCCTCAACCGCCGTGTTGAATTGCTTTCTCGACCGCCGTGTCGATGTCTGTTATTTTTTTCCTCAACCGTCGTGTTGAATTGTTTTCCCGACCGCCGTGTCGATGTCTGTTATTTATTTCCTCAACCGCCGTGTTGAATTGTTTCCCGACTGCTGTGTCGATGTTAGTAGTTTTCCTCAACCGCCGTGTTGAATTGTTTTCCCGACCGTTGTGTCGATGTCTGTTATTTATTTCCTCTACCACCGTGTTGAATTGCTTTCCTGACCGCCATGTTGATGTCGTGTTAGTTATTTTCCTCAATCTCCATGTTGAATTGTTTTCCTGACCACCGTGTCAATGTGTTTTATTTTATTTCTTCAGCCGCCGTGTTGAATTTATTTCTCGACCGCCGTGTCGATGTCTTTTATTTTATTTCTTCAGCCGCCGTATTGAATTGTTTTCCCGATCGCCGTGTCGATGTCTTTTATTTTATTTCTTCAGCCGCCGTATTGAATTGTTTTCCCGACCGCCGTGTCGATGTCTTTTATTTATTTCCTCAATCGTCGTGTTGAGTTTTGTTTTTCCGACCACCGAGTCGATGTCTGTTATTATTTCCTCAATCGCCGTGTTGAGTTTTGTTTTTCCGACCGCCGAGTCGATGTCTATTTATTTCCTCAATCATCGTGTTGAGTTTTGTTTTCCCGACTGCCGAGTCAATGTTGTTTCAACTACCTTTCTCTACCGCCGAGTTGCGGTATTGGGATCCCCAACAGTCGCCCTTGAACTTGCTAGCTCATCACTTCAGATAGTTTGTTCTCGTGTCAGTTGGGTGCATCTAGCATTTATGTTTTTACTTTGAACTATTTTCTTGCTATCCTAAGTGTTAGTCTGTTAATTGATTTTATGTTCTGGATTTCTGTTTTTTGTTTCCCGTTGGTTGTTATTCTTAGTGCCAGTAGTTACACTTGAACCTGTTAATCTATCACTTTGAACACTTCTTGTTTTCGTCTCGCTGTCCCCAGCATTTTGTTATCCCCAGTGAGTCTTCACCCTTAGTTTCATTTTTGTGGATCACCATTACAATTTATCTTCATCATTTCCCGCATACCATATTCAACATATTCATCATTAAAAAAATCAGCATATTAGGGTTCATTGCATCTCGCATGTCATATCCCCAGCAAAACAAAGGAGTCCTTCATAAGTTCATGGCATGCCATTGCATTTAGGGGCAAAATTTTCGTTTATTTCTATATTTAAATACTTTTCACTCCGATTTTATGAGGATTAACATCATTCATTTTATCTAGTAAAGTTATTTAAATAGGGGCAACTGTCACACCCCAAATTTCACCCCTAACTTTTCATATCATATATTTCATCTCATCATCAGCATACCAAGTGCATACCAAGTATTCTGAAGTTTTGCAGAAATGGCAAGAAGGATCTGTTGGTATTGTAACAAATATCGGAGATCTGATCGTTTGGTTCGAGAAATTAGGGTTGTTCTTTGAAGTTTATATTAGTGGATTGATTTTCTTAAGCCATGATTGTCGCTCCCCGGATTTCCATCCTGGTACAAACGCGAAAGTGGCGCGGAAAAGAATAGAGTCGCCAGCCAGGCATTTTTATCCCGAAGGAACGAGAATGGTAATGCTGCACAAACCAGAAGAAAGAAGAGGAAGGACACGGGTCCTGCAAACCAAAGAGACTAGGTTCGGGAGTCGGTTACGACCTGAGAAGGTATTAGCACCCAGATCGTCCGCCGTACCCGACGGGATCCACGCTTGCAAAGAAACTGTTCCAAAGGGGGAAGAAATGAAAGTTGCTGCTAAAGAAAAGGAACTGGAACTGGATAAAAGAAAAGAAAAGGGAACTGAAAAAGAAATGAAAAGGAAAAAATGTAGGGAAAATAAATATGTGCTCGAACGGGCCCTACCCTGCTGACTACGTACCTCATCTGGACAATGAGGATCAGAGTCGGCGTAGTTCCCCTAACTAGGGGTGGTAAAGATTGCTTGTGAATTAAGGCTTGAACTGCCTATGTCAATGCCCAGGTGTTGCAAGCTCGGACGACGAATGCGTAACCGTATTGCAAAATGACAAGTAGGAGCAAGTTCGCGTACGGAGCGAAGGAGATGAGAAAAGAATTCTCGAAGGAAAGACGCTTATTGTTTGTTTGTGTTTTTTATGAAGCTTTTTATGAGTGTGTACAAGGAAGTTTCTTTTCCATGGAATGTGCACTTGTCACTACATTCCAAGATGGAATAATAGAACAAGCACACTCAAGTAAGGAGAAGATCCCCAAAACTTGAGTCCAGAGATTAGGGCATAAGCTCACTAACTCATTAACTTATTAAGTGCTTTTGTTATTTACGGTGAAGAAGTGTGTTTTATGATTTTCTTGGTGAAGATGATATCTTGATCAGACTTGTACATCACAAGGCAAGCTTGTACTATCCCAAGATGGGAAGACTACAAATGTCTCATGGGATAAGGCTATTGCTCAAGGTATCACTTCAAACTTTATTAAGTGTTTTCTTTAGAGTTTTGAGATGAGGAGAGAAGAAGAACCAAAAGGATCACAAAGGTAAAAGTCTAGTGGTGGACTAATGAATCCTAAGTGTTATCATGCATGGGAAGTCCTAGGTTAGTGTGGTTTACTATCCTAAAGAAGAAAGAAAGAAGAAGAGAAGAAGAAGAATAGAAGAAGAGGAAGTAAAGCCTAAGCCCAACAATCACAAGGTTAGAACAAGTAATGATAAGAAAAGAAGAGATAAGATTTGGAGATGTGGGAATCACATCCACACCTCTTACTTACCCAAGCCCCTGAAAAGGTTAGTGACATAAGCATAAAGGTAATATAAAATGATCACAATACCATACCAACATCATACAAACAGAAGTGAAGTCATACACACAAATGCTCAATGCAAATGCAAGTCACAAGAATGAGAGAAGAAGCACACAAGTCAACATGAGGCAACATGAAGCATATAGCAAAGTAAAGTAAACTTAAGAAGATGCAAAGAAAAATAAAACACAACCTCAAGGCACAAGATCAGAACCTTAATCAAGTTAAAGAAGTTCTTAAGAAGCAAGAAAGATGAAGAGAAGAGAAACATATGGTCAAGCAATCACATTATGGGAAGAAAGAAGCAAAGGAGGTGAGATAGATACACATAAGAATGGAAGAACTTCAAAGATAAACAAAATACAAGATTTCCAAAACACAAACCCCAACCCAAGATCAGAGAGATACCAATGCCCTAAAGAGACCCTAAACAAGATGAAGAAGTTGGCACAAGTGCCCTTCTAAGCTAAGGAGAGGACTTATGATCAAAAAGAAGCAAAATGGGACAAATTAAAAACAAAAATTCAAATCAAATCAAGTATGCACCCAAAAATTCCACAACCTTGGAAAAGAGATCTTCAATCATGATATAACAATATGCCAAAAGGAGAGGAAAAGATTCAAAAGCCAAGTAAGTCAAATGAGGGGTCAAACATCAACTAGGGTTAAGAGACTTCACTCACAAGTCAAAGACCAAAACCAAATGAACAAGTTTCTAAAAATCAGGACAAAAATCACACATAAAGTTCACTCTATTATAAATCCAGAGCAAAAAGAACCAATCAAAAATTCAAAATGAGGATCAATATAGAAAATGGACAAGTTAACATGCTTAAAAATGAATTAAAATGAATTAATTACAATGAACAATTAATATCCACGTGTCAAAAATAAAATAAATGGAAAATAAAAATATTAAAAATTAAAGAAAACTAAAAGTAACATTCTTGAATTTTTTCATAATTTTTTGAGACTTAAAACTATTTTTAAAAATTAAAAACCAAAACTGAAATAAAATGAAATAAAAAGAAAAAGAAAATAAATGGAAATAGGCAGGAGGTGCGTATAGAAGGGATTCTAGTTCAATTGAATTGGACTCAAGTCACAGGGGGGTGTGGATAGCCATCCAGGCCCACCCAATTCTCAGTGCAGCACACAATTATGGGGTGGATATTCAGAAAACATGGGAAAAAACAAGGGCCTTGAGATCAAATGGACGCATCCTAATGGTCAACTCATTAATTGAAGTCAGCACAATGATTGGCTTGGAGAGAGGGAGCATGATAATTGTTGTGAGGTGAGAAACAAAACAAATAAAACAGAAAAAGAAATTCACGTGAGGGGGAGGATGCCTCATTAAATGAGGTGGCAACATTATGGACATTGAGATGAGAGGATCCAAGAGCTCTAAGGTCTTCTTCTTCGTTCAAACCCTAATAAGAACCAGCCCAGAATCCGGTGACCGAAGCTAGGGCTCCGGCACCGGAAAACACAAACAATGAACAAACACCAATAAAAATACACCAAAAGCTCCAGATCAGATGAATGAACCATGCTGAATCCAAAAATGGCAACCAAAATCACAAATGAGCAATGAACAAGCTGGATCGAAGAGAAACAGGTTTCACCAGCATTTTCGAATTTAAAACAAGCAGATTCATCAGCATAATCAGTAGATCACAATGCACACATCTATTTTCATTTTTAGATCCAAGGATTTTGGGCTTACCTGAGACTTGCAGATCTGGAAATAGCTTGTTAGAAGCAAAGAAATAGTTGCCAATCCACTCCAAATATACTCTAGTTGCAAAATAAATGCAACTAGAGCCTTGAAAGTTGTTGGATCTAGGAGCTTGAAGCTTGCTGCTCTGAAATGGCAAGGTGTGGAATCTTGAGAATCAGCTTGAACAAAGTATGGATTTGTGATCCTGAGCCCTCAAGGATGAAGAATATGTGATTGGTTTGTGAAGAGAGTAAGTGTAGATAATGATTCGGAGGAAATTGCAAAATGAGCAAGAACTTGAGAGTAGTGAAATGTGAGGGATCTGAAGCACACTAAAACCCTAATTCTCTTATAAATGAGCTCATGAAGCAATGCTGAAAGGATGAAGGCATTGGCACGTGGGAAGGGAGTGTGGGAGAGAATTTGCACAATTTGCAAGTTTGGTGTGATATTGTAACACGGTGGGAGAACTGACTTTAGTTATGTTGCGGATAGCAAGAGTCGCCACCGACTTTTATTTTATCCAAAGGAAAGGCATAAAAGAACAGGAAAGACCTTTTAAAAGATTTTTGGGTCCGGGGGGTAGGTTATGTAAAGGGAAGGTATTAGCACCCTTTACATCCATGGTTATCCATGGGCTCTTAGTTACTTAGCTCACTTTAAAATGTTTTTGAAATGTGAAGTGTGTGAATAGAAATTTTCTTAAGTATTTTATAATGATCCATGTACGGATGTATATAAAACCTTTGCTTTGAAAATATGAAGTATTTGAAATGTTTTGAAGAGTGAGCAAGTATCTAAGAGGAACCTACCCTAAGTTTAAGTCTTTTCTGTTCTTGAATCCTTTAAATGGTAAGACTATCCCTATTATTAAGGAATAGGTAGTCATTACCTTGGATGTATAGGACAAGTGAAGGGACATCTGTTTATTTAGGCAACCGTGGGGTGTATAAGCAATTCGAAGGGACTTATCATCTTTATTCGAAAGGGACAAGATCATTACAAAGGCAACATTCGAAGGGACTTGATCTTTTTATCTGTTAAGGGACTAGATGATGTGAGGTGAGGGACTTTGCTTTATACACCCTACTTGACCTTTTGATTAGGCAACTTGAGAGGTATCCTTAAGAAAGTGAGATGGCGATCAAAGATCGACTTACGTGTGTGAGTGTACAATTTCAAATATTTATCTTTTAAATTAATGATCTAAATTCAATTTTTAAATACAAACATGTTTCACTCCCTATTTTTACTAACCATAGCATTTAAAATAAATAATAAAAATTTATACTACAAATATTACATAAGGGATACAATTACATAATAATAATAATAATTAAAACAAATTAAATAAATAAACAAGATAAATAATAATAAATAATTTGGGTTAGTAATAATAATAAAAATGATATATTAATAATGGGGTTAGTAATAATAAAAATTAATAAGAATAAAATCAAGAAATTAACATAATAATGAATAATAAATTTAAAAATGCAATATTAAATGGATAATTATTTTTTAAGGTTTTTAAGAAGAAAAATAAACAATTTATGCTTTATACTTAATTATTAAAAAAAATTTAAATTTATATACATGTTATAAAAATAAGTTTAATTATAAACATATTATGAAAATAAATTATATTTACAAAATTAAATTAAGAGTTTTAATTATTTTAAGCATAATCTAGAATTATTTACATACAAGAATTATATAATTATAAAAATATACACATAATTAAAGTTTATAAATAAATAAATTAAAAGTTATAATTAACAAATAAATTAATATTTACAATTAGGGTTTATGAAAATAATTAGGTTTTATAAAATATTTTAGGGTTTTAGCAAATATTAGGGTTATATATTTAGAAAAAATTAAATTAGGATTAATTATTAATTATACAAAATTATACAATATTAATAATATACAAAAATAAATAATTTTTCTAATAAGATTTAATTAAAAAAAAAGATGAGTTCTAAATTGTAATAATAATATAAACATTCTACTTTTTTATTATTTAAATTTATTTAACTATAATATAAACTAATTAAATAAGAAAACAAAAAAAAAAGAATGAAAACAAAACTTACCTGGGCTGGGATTCGAACCCAGTCCCTAAGCTTTCAACCCTCAAGACCAACACACCAACCACTGGACCATGCATACGCAGGTGAGAAGGAGAGAACCTCATATTGTTTTATTTTAAATCCTGTTGAAAATCATAACAAAACAAATAAAATCACAAAAAGGGCCTGGGGGGGATTCGAACCCAGGACCCTCACACAACACACAAGCACTCTTGCCATCCAGCCAGAAGGGCCTGTGATTAAATGGAAAAATAAGAAAAAGGTTGCTGTATCCAGGAATCGAACCAAGGCCTTCAAGCATAACACACGCATCCCTCACCACTGGGCCAGACGCGCATCTGTGAAATAAGTTACCAATAACATAATAAAATATTAAAACAATATTTGAATTCCAGAATGCGCGCCAGGAACTTCATCTTCCTCCTCTGGCCTTGCGTTTTTTGCTGCGAATTTCTCTACGAAATTTCCTGCGATTTCAAACACCTACAGGACCTGCGAAACTCAACAAGCAAGCAAACAGTACAATTCTCTTCAATTAATTAGGGCGTTGTGATCCCCAGAGCTTACACAATCATCCTATGTTTTCCAAATTCATTTATATTAGGTTTAGTGTGAAACCCTAATTGCTTGGCCGAAACCCTAGCCATGGCAATTCCTTAAACCTGTAGTGAAACTTCAATCAAACCATCCAGAAACAATCAACAACTCTATACAAACATGAAACAATGATCAAATCTTATTTATAATACACAAATATGAGAAAACGAAAAAATCATCAAGACATGAAAAGTTTGGTTCTTGTTATGCATTATGTCATGTTTTTTATGCTTTTAATGATTGGAATAGGTTCAATGATGTCCATAGAACATGTATCAACCTTCAAATTGCCTTGAAAGAGTCTGAATTGTGAAATCCGAATTCAAGTTTTTGGTGATTTTTTTGAATGTCAACACTTACTCTTGAGGCAGGAGATTCGTCCCCTATGCATTGTGATAGCTTGTATACTTATAGTAGAGTGAAGCTAGGTCAAAAGATTGGATCATTGTTTGGACTTTTTGATTTTTGGAGATTGAAAAAGATTAGAACTTAAATTTCATATATTTTTGAATGAGACCTTTCTATTTTAAGACAATCATCATCAATTGTATATCAATTTAATCTAATTCATGTTAATGACCTTCTAGAACCAAAATATATTTTAAATTTTCATATTTGATATTTTATTTAAATTTAAAATGATTTTTTAATATAAAAAATCATAATAAATAAAATAAATAAAATTATGAAAATATCAAATAAATTTCGTGCATGATGTCATGGAACACTTTGGGTCACAAAAAGTTCAGCCCATTTAGAAAAATTTGGTTTTAAGACCCTATTTTCTTCATAAACCACCCAAAAATTTCCCAACTTTGCAAGGGCACATATCCTTCAATTTTAATGCTATGAGGGTGTTCTTGGACATTTTGGAAAGCTTGAAGAGTCCTCTAACCAACCCCATTGGTTTCATGTCCATATCATTTACCATTCTCAAGTTATGCCCTTTTGAAGTTGTTGACTTTTTGTTGACTTTCAAAAGGACCTATAATGTCTTAGCTCATACCTTCCAAATGAAGCATTTTTGGGCTTGGCTTGTGAGACACAAAGTTGTAGAGAATTCAATTTCCTTCAAAATGAGCTTTGTATGGGAAAAATGTGATGAAGCATGTGAAAGTTATGGCTGGTCAAAGTTCAGTTGACTTTTCCTGAGGAAACCCTAATTTAGAAACCTCTAATTCTTGATGATCTGAAATATCCTTGATGAATCATGATCAACCCTTGATCAAATGATGAATTTTACTTCATATACTTGATGTTGGCAAAAAATCATGAAGTTTGACTTTGGTTTGACCACAGTTGACTTCTGTTTGATTTTTTAACTGCTTTGACTGATTTTGACCTATCTGATCATCTGACTGAGCAAACCTTTGAGAAAAGTTCTAAAATTTGTCATGGGGATTCTTAAACATATATAAGATGTTATGAAGCTCACTTGAAGTCTTGGAAGTCCATTTAGCCTGATTAAAGTCAAAACCCTAGTTTAGGATGCATTGCTTAGGAGGATGCATTGTCTGAGGGAATTGTCAAATCTTCTGACTATTTGTGAACTTTGTGAACCTTGTGAACCATCATAAGATGTCTTGTGAACCTTGTGAACCTCATGGGAGGTACTATAAACTTCATGAACCTCATGGGAGGTCTTGTGAACCTTGTGAACCTCATAAGGTGTCTTGTGAATCTTGTGAACCTTGTGAAACTCTTTGCACACAAAGTCTTGTATTGTGAGGGCAAATTTTGGGGTGCAACAGCTGCCCCTGTTCAATTTTCTGAAACCTAAGGGGTTAGATTGGTATATGTGCCAGTCGTGACCTGGAAGGTTGAAGGGGATTGAACACAAAAGCCTAAAAATTTGCACTCACCGGTGCGTAGAGGGATACTGATGACTAGTTGTATATGCTTGAGTGGGCTTAAAGATGCCACTTGGAGAAAAGTTCTTCAAATATATCTCTTGGAGGATAAAGCAGTCCAAAATATGAAGATATTGCTTTTTGGGAAGATAAACAACGGCCCAATAGTTATGATATAGCTTTTGAGAAGATAAACGACGTCTCAAAATAGCCTTCGGGAAGATAAACGACGTCCCATGATAATGAGGTAACCTTTGGGAAGATAAACAACGGCCCAAGGTCATGATAGCTTTCAGGAGGATAAACAACGTCCTGAGGTATAAGTATAACTTTTGGGAGGATAAACAACGGCCCAAAGTCATGATAGCTTTCAGGAGGATAAACAACGTCCTGAGGTATAAGAAGCTTTCAGGAGGATAAACAACGTCCTGAGGTATAAGAAGCTTTCAGGAGGATAAACAACGTCCTGAGGTATAATGATAGCTTTCAGGAGGATAAACAACGTCCTGAGGTATAAGTATAACTTTTGGGAAGATAAACAACGACCCAAAGTCATGAGTTGTTGATGAAGTTTGTCTGCTGGAGAATTAATCTGAAAAACAAGATTATAACATGATAATATTAGTTTATGAATTATGTATGCATGTATAATATGATGCACTTAAGTAATGTATTATGTATCTATGTATATGTATGATATGATGTAAATGATGTATGTATGAATCATGCAGCCTGGAGTATCTGGATATCTTCGTATAACAACTGCTGACCAGGGAAAATAAATCCCGATTTGTTGCTGAAGAATCTGAGGAACTCGTTCCCCTTTAATAATGTAGTACTCATAACCTCCCGTCTTCGTTTGATAGTAAGGTATCCATAACCTCCCGTCTTCGTTTGATAGTAAGGTATCCATAACCTCCCATCTTCGTTTGATAGTAAGGTATCCATAACCTCCTGTCTTCGTTTGATAGTAAGGTATCCATAACCTCCCGTCTTCGTTTGATAGTAAGGTATCCATAACCTCCCGTCTTCGTTCATCGTGCTCCTATTGGAAAAATAAATTCCCGACTATCCGTATGAGGATAAAAGAGATGGATACAAATTCCAGGGGAGATGTGACTCGAAGTACTTATGAAGATGGATTTGCCCTACCGGGGGACTTGTAGCTGTCTTGTGGGAATGACCCGGCGAAGCTTCGTTGAAATCCTTTCCTCGTTCGTCCTTAGTAAATACTATTACTGCATTTTCATGCATTTCTGGTAAACATCAATCATATTAAGCATCTATGCATTTCTGGTAAACATCAATCATATTCAAAAGCATACATACATTCAAACACAACCAATGGACGTTTCGCTTATGTAAATAGGGTAAAAGTAAATCAGGATTCAAAGATGGAATTTTATTTATATCACTAAGTGACCCGTACATGGGTAAGTTTGTACAAGGAGACAGAAATCCTAGTAAGAGGAATTCGTCGTAAAACTTTTACAAAACAAAGAAAATCAGCTATGTGGGAAATAATCCTATTGAGTTTCAATTCTACTATTGCCATTATCTTCAAGTATCTCATCTTCTGCTGTCGAGACGGAAATGATTGGATTGAGCTTTATCTGTTCGAGCTTGAGTAAGTAGCACAGCTGGTTGTAGTTTCATGGGTGATCCAAACGAGACATAGTCATACGCTTTAATCCCTAACTTTTGCCTGGATTGCCCATTCAGGTTTTCAATCCACCGGGATACCCTTTTTTTCCCAAGCCGCCTTTTCAGGTTTTCGACTTGCTGGGTGTACATTCTTTTATATATATATCCCTAATTTTTGCCCGAACCCTTTTGGTTCGCCGGGATGCCCTTATTTTTGCCTAGGCCAGTCAACCTAGCGGGTCTCTTTTTACGCGTAGTATTTTTTAACTATGTCTGCGTTTACAGGCTGTGGGAAGTCTTCACCATCCATAGTAGTAAGTATCATGGCACCTCCTGAAAATACTGTTTTGACCACAAATGGTCCTTCATATGTAGGAGTCCACTTGCCCCTAGGATCACCCTGTGGTAATATGATACGCTTGATTACCAAGTCACCAGCCTGATACACCTTTGGCTTAACCTTCTTATTAAAAGCTTTGATCATCCGTTTCTAGTACATCTGGCCATGACAAACTGCTGCTAACCTTTTCTCGTCAATCAAATTTATCTGTTCAAGTCAGGTCTGAATCCACTCATCTTCATCCAAGCCTGCATCCTTCATAATTCTTAAGGAGGGAATCTGAACTTCAATGGGCAGAACTGCTTCCATACCATAGACTAAGGAGAATGGAGTTGCCCCTGTTGAAGTACGTATTGTAGTACGATAACCATGAAGAGCAAATGGTAAGATCTTATGCCAATCTTTGTAAGTAACAGTCATCTTCTGTATAATCTTCTTAATGTTCTTATTAGCAGCTTCAACTGCCCTATTCATCTTTGGACGATACGGAGAAGAGTTGTGATGCTTAATCTTGAACTGCGTGCAGAGATCAGTAATCATAGTGTTGTTCAGATTATAGCCATTGTCAGTAATAATCCTTTCAGGGATGCCATACCTACATATGAGATTATTCTTAATGAATCGAGCCACCACATTCTTAGTAACAGATGCAAATGAAGCTGCCTCTACCCACTTCGTAAAGTAATCAATAGCAACCAGGATGAAACGATGCCCATTAGAAGCAGTAGGCTTGATCTCACCAATCATATCAATGCCCCACATGGCAAAAGGCCAAGGAGCAGTCAACACATTCAATGGTGATGGAGGTATATGTACTTTATCAGCATAGATTTGACACTTGTGACATGTTTTGGAATGTTGATAGCAGTCAGCTTCCATAGTAGACCAATAGTAACCTGCTCTCAATATCTTCTTTGCCATAGTATGACCACTAGAATGAGTGCCAAAGATCCCATCATGCATGTCTTCCATAATCTTTGTTGCTTCCTTCTTATCCACACATCGAAGCATAGTTGAATCATGGTTACGTTTGTACAGAATTCCATTACTCAAAAAGAACTTATTAGAAAACCTTCTCAGAAACTTCCTATCTTTGACAGATGCCCCTTCAGGGAACTCCTGAGCTTCAAGATATCTTTTCACCTCATAGAACCAAGGTTTCTCCCCTGCTTCTTCAGTGTCAATCTCATTGCAGTACGCAGGCTTTTCAAATCTATCAATAGTAATCTTGGGAGCTTCATCATCCCAGCTGATCTCAAACATGGATGCCATGGTGGCTAAAGCATCTGCCAACTGATTCTCTCTTCGTGGAATATGTCCAAAGGTAATCTCTTTAAAATGTGGGATCAAAGACAAAACATGCTCTCTGTAAGGAATGAGATTATCATGTTTGGTATCCCAATCTCCTTTAATCTGACTTACTACCAGGGCTGAATCTCCATACACGTCTAGGAACTGAATCTTCATATCAATGGCAGCTTTAATACCCAGGATACATGCCTCATACTCAGCCATGCTATTGGTACAATAGAAACAAAGTCTGGCAGTAATAGGGGTATGACAACCTTCAGGGGAACTGATCACAACACCAACACCATTACCAAGTGCATTAGAAGCTCCATCAAAAACCATAGTCCATCGGGATCCTTGTTCAGGTCCGTCATATTGTCCAGGTTCTTTGGTAATAATCATAATGTCTTCATCAGGAAACTCAAAACTCATTGACTGATAATCATCCACTGTTTGATGAGCCAAATGATCAGCTACAACACTTCCCTTAATGGCCTTCTGAGTAGTATATTGTATGTCATATTCTGTCAAGATCATTTGCCATCTTGCAATTCTTCCGGAGAGAGCAGGTTTCTCGAATATGTACTTGATTGGATCCATCTTCGAAATCAACAAGGTAGTATGAGTCAACATATACTGTCTTAGTCGGCGAGCAGCCCATGCCAAAGCGCAGCAAGTTTTCTCGAGCAGTGAGTATCTTGTTTCACAGTCGGTAAACTTTTTGCTAAGGTAGTATATTGCCTGCTCTTTTCGACCAGACTCGTCATGTTGCCCCAATACACACCCCATTGAGTTGTCTAACACTGTTAAGTACATAATCAAGGGTCTTCCATCAACTGGTGGCATCAAAATTGGAGGTTCTAGTAGATATTTCTTTATTTCATCAAAGGCAGTCTGGCACTCATCATTCCATTCCATCACCTGATCTTTCTTCAACAACTTGAAGATTGGCTCACAGGTAGCTGTTAATTGGGAAATAAATCTTGTAATGTAATTCAATCGTCCCAAGAAACATCTAACTTCCTTCTCAGTACGGGGAGCTGGCATCTCTCGTATAGCTTTCACTTTTGCAGGATCCACTTCAATACCTTTTCCACTGACAATGAAACCCAGGAGTTTACCAGATCTAACTCCAAAAGTACACTTGTTTGGGTTCAATCTCAACTTGTATTTCTTCAATCTCTCAAACAACTTATGCAGATGATCAAGATGTTGCTCTTCATTCTGGGACCTGGCTATCATATCATCCACATATACCTCTATCTCATGATGAATCATATCATGAAACAAAGCCACCATAGCACGCTGATATGTTGCCCCTGCATTCTTCAAACCAAATGGCATCACCTTATAGCAAAAGGTGCCCCACTGTGTAACAAATGTTGTCTTTTCCATATCTTCAGGTGCCATCTTGATTTGATTGTAACCAGAGAAACCATCCATAAACGAGAATACCTTATGCTGAGCAGTGTTGTCTACCAGAACGTCAATGTGAGGAACTGGAAAGTCATCTTTGGGACTGGCCTTGTTCAAATCCCTGTAGTCGACACACATACGTACCTTACCATCTTTCTTAGGTACCGGCACCACATTTGCAACCCACTGAGGATAAGAAGTCACAGCTAAGAACCCTGCATCAAATTGTTTCATTACCTCTGCTTTAATTTTCTCTGACATTTCAGGACGCATGCGACGAACCTTCTGCTTCTTTGGACGACAATCTTCTTTTACTGGTAAACGGTGAACCACAATGTCTGTATCCAACCCTGGCATATCTTCGTAGGACCAAGCAAAGATCTCCACATAGTCATGTAACATCTGAATCAATCTGCTCTTGACACTATCCTCTAATTCAGCCCCTATCTTGACTTCTTTCCTATTTTCATCAGTTCCCAGATTCACAACTTCGATTGGCTCTTCATGTGGCTGTATAGCTTTCTCTTCTTGTAGTAACAACCTAGCAAGCTCTACACGTACTTCACAATCGTCCTCATTTCCATCTTCAGCTTGATAGATCGGATTCTCGAAATTATAATTGGCAATAGTAGAACTGTTATCAACAGGATCCAGAGTGGATGAGGATCTGCATTTTAGTGATGTGGGTGTGTGTAAGAACACATAGCTGATAAAACAAAAATAAAAGAAAAGAAAGACAAGGAACACAACATTTACGAAAACGAAACGTCCACTGATTTTTATTGAATGAAGTATGCAAATGAAATGACATCCCGTAACAAGCACACCATTGTGCCCCGGGTAAGGCACAAGGCTTAAGAGTTTAATTGTTCAAGAAATTACAAACTTTAAAAGTAACAACACAGTAATAGTATTTACTCCTGACTAAAGGAGATAGGAATAACATCTTCAGCCTTCCAGTTATTGAGCCCAGCACCCACAGTAGGAAAAATCCAAGCATCCAAGTTGTAGTCTTCATCATAGTCACCCACAACATTGATCTGATTCTTCATAATCCCCTGATTGGTGATACGAACAGCACGAGCACGACGAACAGCCTTCTGGGACTCTGTAGTGAAACCCAAACCAAATTTGTCAGACTTGTAAGGAATGTCAGGAAGCTGACCCCAAATAGTACAACCACCTTCATCCACCACAGCTCTAGCATCTTTAAGGGAGGCCATTGTAGGAGGTACTCTGGTGACCACAGGAACTTTCTTGATAACAGGAGGAGCTTCATAATCATTAACAATCCAAGGAACCACTTCAAATGTCTGACACGGAGTTTCAACATATTCACCTTCTACTTCAAGATATTTAAAGGTGTTCACATGGCTAATCATATACCCTTCCTCTCCGTAAACAGTAACAACCTTTCCTTCTACGGGATATCTCAGTTTCTGGTGTAAAGTGGAGGTTACAACACCTGCCCCATGGATCCAGGGACGTCCCAGCAAACAAGAATACGACGGACGAATATCCATTACATAAAAGGTAGCATTGAAGACCTGAGAACCTACTTTGATTGGGAGATCAATTTCTCCATGAACCACTCTTCTCGAGCCATCAAAAGCCTTCACCACTATATTACTGGGCTTCAACACAGCATCTTCAGGACTAAGCTTATTCAGGACTTCTTTGGGCAACACATTCAGCGAGGAACCATTGTCTATTGATACATGTGACAGGGTAGTGCCCCTGCATTCAATAGAGATATGTAGAGCCCTGTTATGATCCCTCTTGGCCGGAGTCAAATCAGCATCGGAGAAACCTAACCCATTATCATAGGTCAAGTGTGCACCACAATTTTCAAACTGGTCAACAGAAATTTCATTTGGTACATGAGCAGTCTTCAGAAATTTAATCAAGGCCTTGGCATGAGCCTCAGAGCACAATAGTAAAGACAACATAGAAATCTTGGAGGGAGTATGCCCCAATTGATCAACAATATCATAATCACTCTTGCGAATGATTTTCAATACTTTTTCCATCTGCTTAGAAAGATCATCAGCAGCTGGCACATCAGTTGGTATAGGTTCAATAACAGGACCTTTGCCCCGAGCATCAGTGGTGGAGGTAACAGCTGGAGTAACTGTATTCTTGGAGGTAACTGGAGGAGAGAAAACTCTTCCGCTTCGTGTGATCTTACTAGATCCAGCAATATTATCAACATCGATGTTTTCATCAGCAACATGCATATCAGCTAAGGGTTCCTGCTTAACACCATGGATATAAACATCAGACCCATAATGCCAAGGCACAGCTTTATCAGAAGTATATGGAATAGGACCAGGAGTGGTAATGATCATAGGAGCCACTCTAGCTTCAGCAACAATCTTCACAGGGCCTTCAGCAGTAATCTTAATTGGACCCTTATGAGTAATTTTGACAGGTCCTTTGGAAGTAATCCTCACCGGCATTTTATCAACCATATCCACCTCTTCAACCTTCGCACCTTTAGTTATATGATCAACCATACTTTCCACAGAAGGTGGAGTCCTCTCAAACACTATGGTGTAATTATTCATGAGGCGTTGAATTCCATCTCTCAACCTCCAGCAGCTATCCGGCTTATAAGTACAATATAAACAATCTTCACGACAACTTGGAAAGAACCCAGCTTGTACTAGCTTCTTCTTAATGACAGACAATGGTGTAGTCAAATCTGCAACTGAGGAAATATGTGAATCTTCATCAATGGCATTGACAGTCTTCTCATGATTTGGCATGGGAGCAGTGATCACATTTGGAGTACCCGGAGGGTCAAACTCAATCTCTCCAGCATCAATCATATCTTGAATTTTGTTCTTCAATACCCAACAACTATTGGTATCATGTCCCTGACAATTCGAATGATATGCACATCGTGCATTAGGATTGTACCTGGGTGAGGTAACATTGGGATTCTGAGGAGGATCTTTCAGAGTGATAAGTTCACCCTTCAACAAGTGTTGCAAGGCTTGGGCCAGTGACATGTTGATCTTAGTGAACTGTCTTCTATTCCTCTGTTGATTTCCCTGTGGCTGCTCTGTTGTTGCAGCAGTTGGATTGGAGATATGAACTGCACTCACAGACTGATGCCTTCTATTACGATCAAGTTGACCATAAACAGCATTTGATTCTTTCTTCCCACTGGGAGGCTTCTTTGCAGTACTTGATGAAGAAACACCCACTTGGATCTTGCCACTCCTTATACCACTTTCTACGCGCTCTCCTGTCATTATCAACTAGGTGAAGCCAGATGATGAGCTTCCAATGAGATGACTGTAAAAAGGACCATTCAACGTACACATGAACATATCAACCAACTCCCTGTCAGTTAGAGGTGGTTGCACTCTTCCAGCCAAGTCTCTCCACTTCTGAGCATACTCCTTGAAGCTCTCTTTAGCACCCATAGACATGCTTTGAAGTTGCATGCGAGTAGGGGCTAAATCAGCATTGTATTGATATTGCTTATAGAAGGCTTCAGCAAGATCATTCCAATCACGGATATTGACACTCTCCAACTGATAGTACCATTCCAATTGAGCTCCAGATAAGCTCTCTTGGAAGAAATGGATCCACAACTTTTTATCAGCAGTATGGGGTTGGATTCTCCGGACATAAGACCTCAGATGCAGCTTGGGACAAGAGACACCATCATAAACAACAAAAGTAGGAACCTTGAAACCAATGGGTATAACCACCCCAGATATCAAACTCAGGTCTTCAAAATCCAGCCCAGAAGATTTTTGTAATTCCATAGCATCCATTCTATCCACCAGCATCTTGAACTTGTCCTCATTAGGCTCATGATAGTAGTTAGCTTCAGAATCAGAGTCCCCCATTGTATTATGGAGACTGCCTCCCTCTTTCTCAGACTCTTCAGACTCATAATCTTCAACCTGTTCTTTGGTCTTGACAGGACCTCTGAACCTTCTTCCCATGTTGATCAGGCCTCCTGACCTTCTAGTCTTCTTAGTCTTCTTGGCCAGTAGTGTCTTCAATTCATCCTGCCCCTTGGACAAGTTCAGGATCAGCTCTTGGAACTGTGCATTTTGTGCCTGGAGATCCTTAACTTTTTGTTCAAGAGCCATTGCTGAAATAAACAGCGAGAAGATGAGAAACCTGTGCACAATAAACCTGTGATGCAATGATATGATATGTGAATGTATATGCAATGTTTTCAAGGACTGCAGGATTTAAATTTGCTTAAACAAACAAGAAGGTAAACTTTTATTAGTAATAAATTTGTTTTGCCTCTTGGGCTTACAGGAAATGAAATGAAACAAATACAAGAGATGGGGTTTTAAGTCTCCCATGGACGCTTCCTCTTTGTGTTGAGGTATGAGTTGAGATTCTGCTCCTCGTGAAGTTGCTTTGTTAACTCCAGGATTCTTTCTTGGCTTGCTTTGTAATGAGCCTCGAAAGTATCCCTTTGCTCCTTCAACTGGACCCAAGATCTCTGTAAGTCTTCCATGTCAGTGGGCATGTCTGGGTGAAGGATGGTATAAGAAGTATCTCCTTCAGCAACAGGCTCCATAGTAACTGGCAGGATGGCAGGATATGGCATCATGAGAGTCTGAGCACGAGATCGCACCCATTTGAGATAAGCTTCCATAGGAATGGTGTACTTAGGCTCCAGAGTCTTGCTGTCAACCTTGTTCACTTTTCCCCATGCTCGTATGAACCTCTGACGGTAACCTTGCAGGTCGTTGTCGTAATCAAACACAATACCCTGAATCAACATGTCATGTGGACCATCACTCCGAGCGTAACCAAACTGCCGTAAAGCTAAGGAAGGGTTGTAAGTAATGCCTCCTCTTATGCCTAGAAGTGGCACATTAGGAAACTCCCCACAACGGTCAATGATAGTGACATTCTCCATAGATCTGGAGCACCAATGGATATCTGAATGAGAGAGTGACATGATCCTTTTAGACCATCTGAACCCTTGTTCATTCTTCATTACTGAGCGAGGAAGGTGAGAAATAAACCACCTAGACAACAAAGGTATGCAACACATCAAAGTTCCTCGTGCCTTTGTAGTACGAGTATGAAGAGAGTGCAGAATATCTCCAAGCAATGTAGGCACTGGATTGTGACTCAGGAATATGTTGATGGCGTGAACGTCTATGAACTGATCTGGATTGGGGAACAACATTAGGCCATAGATCAACAAGGCTAAGATCTCCTCAAAAGCATCATAGCTCATAGCTTTCAAGAACACTTGATCCTTCTCTATCAACACCTTAGCAAGAATACCCTTAACTCCGCTTCTCGTTTCTAGAACAATGTCAGCCTTCTTCAGATGTAGAGCTGCAGCAATAACCTCAGGTTTAGGCTCTTTTTCCAAGCCCGTGAATGGTTTCTAATCAAGTACAGGTATACCCAGAAGTTTAGAGAACTCTTCCATTGTAGGAACCAGCTGGTAGTCGAGGAATGTGAAGCAATGGTGCTTAGGATCAAAGAACTGAAACAAAACACTCATCATGTCTTCATTGAAACCTGAAGTGACTAGACCCAGTAGGTGTCCATGTCTCTTGATGAACTGGGAGTTTTCAGACACTTGAGAAACCAACTCCTTAAGCTTAGCAGGTATCCCTACAAAGTTGATCCTGATGGTGTTTCTACGAGCAGAAGTCATGACCTGCAACAAAGAACAAAGATAAATCCTTTGGTCCTTGAAATGGTTAGTGAAAATCTTATGCTTATGATGCATGATGATGCTATGATGTTATGCTCAATCACAAGCATGTGGCACACACAAACAAGTCACACAATAGCCCTAGGTTTAAAGGCTTGCATGAGGTTTAAAGGTAAGTACCCTCCCCTGAAGTTTAGATGGTTCATCCTGTCCTACAAAAGTAACCAGGTTCTAAGGGATCTCAATATCATTGATCCTTCACAAGGGTGGTTGTTCAGTAGGCAACTTACTTGCCAACCAAAACCCTCCAAGTTTAGAATCTCAATGAGCGTAGTATCGAGTATCAACCAACTTCAGTCTGCACCAAAGCCGGTTATCTCACTACTTTCTAAAGGCCAAGATGGAATAACTAGGGTTCTAAAAGTTAGTTAGTGCATTGACAACATATGGCAGCCTCATATTATCCTCAACTCTACTTAAGGAACATAAGCACCAACCAAGAAGTCACACTAACTATGGCCACCAGATCAACCATATCGGTATACGCCGTACAGTTTCCTTGGTCTATTGCCATTTACCTAAGGTACACTAGATCCGGGTTAGGATCTTTCACACATAAGAGCACCCAGCAGATAAGTATAAAGCAAACAAGGCAAACAATTTTAAAGTGATCTAATTCCTAAGGGTACCCCTCTTTTATTAAATCCCCAGCAGAGTCGCCAGTTCTGTAACACGGTGGGAGAACTGACTTTAGTTATGTTGCGGATAGCAAGAGTCGCCATCGACTTTTATTTTATCCAAAGGAAAGGCATAAAAGAACATGAAAGACCTTTTAAAAGATTTTTGGGTCCGGGGGGTAGGTTATGTAAAGGGAAGGTATTAGCACCCTTTACATCCATGGTTATCCATGGGCTCTTAGTTACTTAGCTCACTTTAAAATGTTTTTGAAATGTGAAGTGTATGAATAGAAATTTTCTTAAGTATTTTATAATGATCCATGTACGGATGTATATAAAACCTTTGTTTTAAAAATTTGTTTGAAAATATGAAGTATTTGAAATGTTTTGAAGAGTGAGCAAGTATCTAAGAGGAACCTACCCTAAGTTTAAGTCTTTTCTGTTCTTGAATCCTTTAAATGGTAAGACTATCCCTATTATTAAGGAATAGGTAGTCATTACCTTGGATGTATAGGACAAGTGAAGGGACATCTGTTTATTTAGGCAACAGTGGGGTGTATAAGCAATTCGAAGGGACTTATCATCTTTATTTGAAAGGGACAAGATCATTATGAAGGCAACATTCGAAGGGACTTGATCTTTTTATCTGTTAAGGGACTAGATGATGTGAGGTGAGGGACTTTGCTTTATACACCCTACTTGACCTTTTGATTAGGCAACTTGAGAGGTATCCTTAAGAAAGTGAGATGGCGATCAAAGATCGACTTACGTGTGTGAGTGTACAATTTCAAATATTTATCTTTTAAATTAATGATCTAAATTCAATTTTTAAATACAAACATGTTTCACTCCCTATTTTTACTAACCATAGCATTTAAAATAAATAATAAAAATTTATACTACAAATATTACATAAGGGATACAATTACATAATAATAATAATTAAAACAAATTAAATTAATAAACAAGATAAATAATAATAAATAATTTGGGTTAGTAATAATAATAAAAATGATATATTAATAATGGGGTTAGTAATAATAAAAATTAATAAGAATAAAATCAAGAAATTAACATAATAATGAATAATAAATTTAAAAATGCAATATTAAATGGATAATTATTTTATAAGGTTTTTAAGAAGAAAAATAAACAATTTATGCTTTATACTTAATTATTACAAAAAATTTAAATTTATATACATGTTATAAAAATAAGGTTAATTATAAACATATTATGAAAATAAATTATATTTACAAAATTAAATTAAGAGTTTTAATTATTTTAAGCATAATCTAGAATTATTTACATACAAGAATTATATAATTATAAAAATATACACATAATTAAAGTTTATAAATAAATAAATTAAAAGTTATAATTAACAAATAAATTAATATTTACAATTAGGGTTTATGAAAATAATTAGGTTTTATAAAATATTTTAGGGTTTTAGCAAATATTAGGGTTATATATTTAGAAAAAATTAAATTAGGATTAATTATTAATTATACAAAATTATACAATATTAATAATATACAAAAATAAATAATTTTTCTAATAAGATTTAATTAAAAAAAAAGATGAGTTCTAAATTGTAATAATAATATAAACATTCTACTTTTTTATTATTTAAATTTATTTAACTATAATATAAACTAATTAAATAAGAAAACAAAAAAAAAGAATGAAAACAAAACTTACCTGGGCTGGGATTCGAACCCAGTCCCTAAGCTTTCAACCCTCAAGACCAACACACCAACCACTGGACCATGCATACGCAGGTGAGAAGGAGAGAACCTCATATTGTTTTATTTTAAATCCTGTTGAAAATCATAACAAAACAAATAAAATCACAAAAAGGGCCTGGGGGGGATTCGAACCCAGGACCCTCACACAACACACAAGCACTCTTGCCATCCAGCCAGAAGGGCGCAACTGATTTTATAATCACTATAATCAATAATATATTAAGTCCTGTGATTAAATGGAAAAATAAGAAAAAGGTTGCTGTATCCAGGAATCGAACCAAGGCCTTCAAGCATAACACACGCATCCCTCACCACTGGGCCAGACGCGCATCTGTGAAATAAGTTACCAATAACATAATAAAATATTAAAACAATATTTGAATTCCAGAATGCGCGCCAGGAACTTCATCTTCCTCCTCTGGCCTTGCGTTTTTTGCTGCGAATTTCTCTACGAAATTTCCTGCGATTTCAAACACCTACAGGACCTGCGAAACTCAACAAGCAAGCAAACAGTACAATTCTCTTCAATTAATTAGGGCGTTGTGATCCCCAGAGCTTACACAATCATCCTATGTTTTCCAAATTCATTTATATTAGGTTTAGTGTGAAACCCTAATTGCTTGGCCGAAACCCTAGCCATGGCAATTCCTTAAACCTGTAGTGAAACTTCAATCAAACCATCCAGAAACAATCAACAACTCTATACAAACATGAAACAATGATCAAATCTTATTTATAATACACAAATATGAGAAAACGAAAAAATCATCAAGACATGAAAAGTTTGGTTCTTGTTATGCATTATGTCATGTTTTTTATGCTTTTAATGATTGGAATAGGTTCAATGATGTCCATAGAACATGTATCAACCTTCAAATTGCCTTGAAAGAGTCTGAATTGTGAAATCCGAATTCAAGTTTTTGGTGATTTTTTTGAATGTCAACACTTACTCTTGAGGCAGGAGATTCGTCCCCTATGCATTGTGATAGCTTGTATACTTATAGTAGAGTGAAGCTAGGTCAAAAGATTGGATCATTGTTTGGACTTTTTGATTTTTGGAGATTGAAAAAGATTAGAACTTAAATTTCATATATTTTTGAATGAGACCTTTCTATTTCAAGACAATCATCACCAATTGTATATCAATTTAATCTAATTCATGTTAATGACCTTCTAGAACCAAAATATATTTTAAATTTTCATAATTGATATTTTATTTAAATTTAAAATGATTTTTTAATATAAAAAATCATAATAAATAAAATAAATAAAATTATGAAAATATCAAATAAATTTCGTGCATGATGTCATGGAACACTTTGGGTCACAAAAAGTTCAGCCCATTTAGAAAAATTTGGTTTTAAGACCTTATTTTCTTCATAAACCACCCAAAAATTTCCCAACTTTGCAAGGGCACATATCCTTCAATTTTAATGCTATGAGGGTGTTCTTGGACATTTTGGAAAGCTTGAAGAGTCCTATAACCAACCCCATTGGTTTCATGTCCATATCATTTACCATTCTCAAGTTATGCCCTTTTGAAGTTGTTGACTTTTTGTTGACTTTCAAAAGGACCTATAATGTCTTAGCTCATACCTTCCAAATGAAGCATTTTTGGGATTGGCTTGTGAGTCACAAAGTTGTAGAGAATTAAATTTACTTCAAAATGAGCTTTGGATGGGAAAAATGTGATGAAGCATGTGAAAGTTATGGCTGGTCAAAGTTCAGTTGACTTTTCCTGAGGAAACCCTAATTTAGAAACCTCTAATTCTTGATGATCTGAAATATCCTTGATGAATCATGATCAACCCTTGATCAAATGATGAATTTTACTTCATATACTTGATGTTGGAAAAAAATCATGAAGTTTGACTTTGGTTTGACCATAGTTGACTTCAGTTTGATTTTTTAACTACTTTGACTGATTTTGACCTATCTGATCATCTGACTGAGCAAACCTTTGAGAAAAGTTCTGAAATTTGTCATGGGGATTCTTAAACATATATAAGATGTTATGAAGCTCACTTGAAGTCTTGGAAGTCCATTTAGCCTGATTAAAGTCAAAACCCTAGTTTAGGATGCATTGCTTAGGAGGATGCATTGTCTGAGGGAATTGTCAAATCTTCTGACTATTTGTGAACTTTGTGAACCTTGTGAACCATCATAAGATGTCTTGTGAACCTTGTGAACCTCATGGGAGGTCTTATAAACTTCATGAACCTCATGGGAGGTCTTGTGAACCTTGTGAACCTCATAAGGTGTCTTGTGAATCTTGTGAACCTTGTGAACCTCTTTGCACACAAAGTCTTGTATTGTGAGGGCAAATTTTGGGGTGCAACAGATATCATGAAACACCCGTGCATTTCCCTCTTTCTTTGCCCATGTGCATTCCACATCTCACCCTTGATTTAAATCCACAAAGATTCTGGCCCTTGGATGTAAGCATCACACATTTCTCATGATCATGCAATTTTTGCACTTATGGAATAAATTTCACACCATGCACGAATTTGATGTTATTCTTGGAGAAAAATTGACCATTTGCATTGCTTTGTAACATTGTAACCTCATTTGGTTCATACCAACACTAAAAAAATAAGTTTCAAGACCTTTTGCATTTGTGGAACATTGAAAATTCAAACCTTGCCCTAGTTTTCAAGCAATTTTCGAGGGCCTCACCTTTCAAACCATAAAGGCTATGAAAAAGTACTTGTACTTTTTGAAAATGGGAGGCTTTAATCTCCAACTTTCATGTTTGGCTTTGGTCCATTTGAAAAGTTTTTCACCAAGTTATGGTCACTTGAAAATTAGGGCAAAAACTTGCTAAAAATGGCATTTTCCATGACCAACCTTACACCAATTTTGCAAAACACCTCAAAACCTCATGATTCTTGATCCTTGATCTTTCCAAACCTCTTATAATGTTATAAGAACATCCCTTGGCTAGAAAAATGGGGTGGGACTCCTTGAAATCTCAAAGTTGACTTTTCTAAGGCACAGTTGACCAATTTCTTCATTTACAAGCAACTGAAGAAATACTTGACTTCCACAAGGAATTTTCTCACCAAATTTCATCCCTAGGATCCTCTTAACATGTAAAAGACTTTGCCCAAATGAAATGGCCAAAGTCTTGAGGTTTTCATGCTTGAAACTCAAACCCTAATTTGGGATCATTGTGTAGGAGCTTTGCCCTAGCCTGGATTCCCTGATGATCTTCCAACCTTCTGAGCTTTTGTAAATGAACTTGAGCTTGTGAATGCAATGTAGACCCCTCATAGGACTTGGACAAATCCATTGGGCCCCTTGTCATAGCTTGTGATGCCTCAAAACCCTCCACAGATGATCATATGCCTGATACTAGGTCATGAGAATGTTATGCCTCATCTTTCTATGTTAAGATGCCATGAATATGATATGTTCATGATGAATATGATATGATATGATGCTTAAAAAGAAGAGGGCAAATTTGGGGTGTTACAGCTGCCCCTATTCAAATAACTGTTAATCTGAAAAGGACGGTAGCACGGGCTATCGACCGTTCAAGATAAATTGTGGTTGAATATTAAGAAGACCTGAAATTTGCACTCTGACGAAGAATGCAAGAAACTGGGAAATAAACCCAACCAAATGACGCTTTGGTGATTGAAACGGAGAGAAAGCAGACGAGCTTTTTCTTAGTTGAAATTGTTATCTGGAATCAGAATACTTTGACAGACGAGTCTCCTTTGGACAATCCTGTTACGCCAGGAACTGGACATACGAGTCCTCACATACTTTGCAAGACAAATAACTTGAGACAGAAGAATCTCTCTCGGATATACCTGTTATGCCAGGACCGGTGATGCACTAAAGTCTGCGGGATAGACATGCATAATCAAGATAGACGAACCCTTTTCATATATTATCCGTGGATATATGGTATAAGATAGACGAGCCTTCTTCGAGCAAACCTGTTACGCCGGGTGCAACATTAATAATTGGTGTTTGAGACAGACGAGCCTCCTTCGAATGTACCTGTTACGCCAGGACCGGTAACCATTTTGACATTATTCCCACAGTCAGGATTTTAAACCTCTTCAATACAGACGAGTATTGGATGATTATCCAGAGAACACAGACGAGTGCCATAAGTCAATGATACAAACGAATATCAGACGATGATCCGAGAAACACAGACGAGCGCTTCGGGCGATGATACAGACGAATATCAGCCACTGGTATAGACGAATACCAGAGATTCAAACACAGATGAGCATTTGGAGTAGCAATACGGACGAGTGTAAGGGATGATACAGACGAGTATCCAAACAATGCAGACGAGCTTCAACCAGATCACAGACGAGTGCTAGGGAATGCAGACGAGC
Organism: Lathyrus aphaca; assembly: GCA_963966055.1. NCBI lineage: Eukaryota > Viridiplantae > Streptophyta > Magnoliopsida > Fabales > Fabaceae > Lathyrus > Lathyrus aphaca. Next base: position 176,965,238 of record OZ014522.1, read on the forward strand.
GATAAATATTAGATATCAAACACAGACGAGTGTTGGGAAGTGCAGACGAGCAGCAATAAAGTAGGAACACAGACGAGTGCTGGAGAACGTTTCCCTGGTGGTTGGGAAGATACTTCCTCAAATATCCCCTGTTATTGAAAAGAGTTTTGACAAATAAACTCTGTGGGGAATGGGCCTCCCACTGCTTGCTGGGCATACTCCACTGGGGAAGATAAACTGCCTGGGGATCCCACCTGCCAAGACTTAGCTGGGAAAAATGTTGCTTAGGAGAATGTGACGCCACCCTGCGAAACCTGCAACAACAGAAAGCATATATGTGCCCCGGGGACTCGCATGGTATGATCTGTTCATCCATCATCACCCGACACTCAAAGAGGATTTCAAATGTTTCCCTGCAATGTCATTTTCTTTCAAATTATCACCATGTTTTAAATGCAATGCTATTTTTGCCAAAAATTCAGGACATTTTGCAAACAAAAATAAACACAACACAGCTTTTGGACTGAATATTCTTTTATTGAAAGGCCTCTGAATAGGCAAAGATTTTACATCAGGAAGCAACTACCTAGAAAGAGATAGCCACCATAAAAATTGAGAAAATAAACTATCCTAATGGCAATGGACACGACATCCCAATGAGTTCCCTTTCTGCTATGACCAGCATGTCTTCAAAACTCTCCATTCTTGCCTTTGCTTTCTGAGAAGATGAGGGAACTAATTCCTATCCTTCTGATATTGTCAAGCTGTAGGAAACAATGATTTGGTTCAGATTACTCGGATCGCAGTTGTTCGCTTATTCCCTTATTTTGCGTGGATCGCCCTTTCGGATTTTCAATCCACCGGGATACCCTTTTTTTCCTGAGCCGTCCAATGTGGCTTTTCAACTCAGCGGGTGTACATTTTTTATTTATTTTCCCTAACTTTTGCCCGAGCTTTTTATTCTGTTTTTAGCTTGCCGGGATGCCCTTTTCTTGCCTAGACTTTAATTCTGTTTTTGTGTCCAGCGGGTCTACTTATGCAAAGTATTTTTTAACTGCGTCCGAGTTAACAGGGGACTGGAAATCTTCTCCATCCATAGTGGTGAGCATCAGTGATCCTCCTGAGAAAACTTTCTTCACTATGAATGGTCCTTCGTAGTTTGGGGTCCACTTGCCCCTGTGATCTGAACCTGGAGGAACGATCCTCTTGAGCACAAGCTCTCCTACTTGATACTCCCGAGTACGTACTCGTTGGTCGAATGCTCGCTTCATTCTCCTCTGATAAAGCTGACCATGACAGATAGCCGCTAATCTCTTTTCCTCAAATAAGCATAGCTGATTGTAACGAGCACGCACCCATTCGGCCTCATCAAGCTTCACATCCATCATCACACGCAATGAAAGGATCTCTACTTCAACAGGTAAGACTGCCTCCATACCGTATACCAATGAGAAGGGAGTTGCCCCAGTTGACGTCCTGACTGACGTTCGGTACCCATGCAGCACAAATGGTAACATCTCATGCCAATCTTTGTAAGTGACAACCATTTTTTGCACAATCTTCTTGATATTCTTGTTTGTTGCCTCTACCGCACCATTCATCTTTGGTCGGTAAGGAGAAGAATTGTGATGTTGGATCTTGAAGTCCCGACACAACTCTACCATCATCTTGTTGTTTAAGTTAGAACCATTGTCAGTAATGATTCTCTCGGGCACTCCGTATCTGCAAATGATGTCTTTTTTCAAAAATCTGGCTACCACTTGACGAGTGACATTGGCATAAGATGCTGCTTCAACCCACTTAGTGAAGTAATCAATCGCGACCAAGATGAAGCGATGACCATTTGAAGCAGTAGGCTCTATCTTCCCGATCATGTCAATGCCCCACATAGAAAAGGGCCAAGGAGATGACATGACGTTGAGCGGGCTAGGAGGAACATGCACTTTGTCTGCATAAATCTGGCACTTGTGGCACTTACGGTCGTATGAACAACAGTCTGCATCCATTGTCATCCAGTAATACCCTGATCTCAACAACTTCTTTGCCATAGCATGCCCTCCTGCATGGGTACCGAAAGATCCCACGTGGACTTCCTGCATTAACAGGCTTGCTTCGTGTCTATCCACGCATCTGAGCAAAACCATGTCAAAGTTTCTCTTGTACAAAACCCCGTCTGTATTCAAGAAGAAGCTAGCAGCAAGTCACCTTAAGGTCTTCTTGTCATTGGATGATGCCCCAGCTGGGTATTCTTGCTTTTCCAGGAATAGCTTGATATCAAAATACCAAGGTTTCTCATCAGACACTGCGTCTACAGAGAAAGCATGAGCTGGAGCGTCAAGCCTAGAAATGTCAATTCTGGGCACATAATTCCAACACAAGACTTTGAAAGACGAAGAAAGAGTAGCCAATGCGTCGGCAAATTGATTCTCATCATGTGGTATGTACTGCAGCTTAACTGTCGTGAAGAACGTCAACAGTTTTCTGGCATAATCCCTGTAAGGAATTAGATGTTCTTGATGCGGATACCATTTGTCGGTAACCTGGTTAATGACGAGGGCTGAATCTCCGAATATATCGAGGGTCTTAATCCGAAGATTAATAGCCTCCTCTATTCCCATTATGCACGCCTCGTATTCCGCTTCATTGTTGGTGCAGCCAAAAGTAATTCTGGCAGCGAAGGGAAAGTGAACACCTTCGGGAGTAATAAGAACAACACCAACTCCACGTCCATTAATATTGACTGCCCCATCAAACATCAACTTCCATTTGGATTCAGGGTCTGGCCCCTCCTCCGGAAGTGGTTCCTCGCAATCGTTTGCTTTGAGGTACATGATGTCCTCATCAGGGAAATCAAACTTCACTGGCTGATAATCATCTTCAAGAGGTTGCTGTGCAAGGTAATCTGACAATATGCTTCCTTTGATGGCTTTCTAAGAAGTATACTATATGTTGTACTCTGTTAAGATCATTTGCAACCTAGCAACCCTTCCGGTTAACGCTGGTTTCTCAAAGATATACTTGACAGGATCCATTTTAGAAATTAGCAGTGTGGTATGGGTCAACATGTACTGTCTCAGTCAGCGAGCAGCCCATACCAAAGCGCGGCATGTTTTCTCGAGCAGTGAGTAACGGGATTCACAGTCAGTAAACTTTTCGCTAAGGTAATAAATAGCGTACTCTTTTCGACCAGACTCGTCATGTTGGCCTAGAACACACCCCATTGACCCTTCTAGCTCAGTCAAGTACATGATAAGCGGCCGTCCTGGAACTGGAGGCATTAGAATCGGAGGTGTCTGCAAATATTCTTTTATCTTTTCAAAAGCTCTTTGGCAGTCCTCATTCCACTTGACCGTTTGCTCTTTTCTTAGCAATTTGAATATTGGCTCGCACGCGGCAGTTAGATGAGATATGAACCGTGAAATGTAATTCAACCTCCCTAAAAACCCGCGCACTTCTTTTTCTGTTCTCGGTGCAGGCATATCTTGAATTGCTTTTACTTTTGCAGGATCCACCTCGATTCCTTTCTGACTAACAATGAAACCCAGCAGTTTCCCAGAACGCACTCCGAAAGTGCACTTGTTTGGATTCAACCTCAGCTTATACTTTATCAGTCTATCAAACATCTTCTTGAGATTGACCAGATGCTCTTCTTCGTCTCGGGACTTAGCAATCATATCGTCCACATAACACTCTATCTCCTTGTGTATCATGTCGTGGAACAATGTGACCATAGCCCGCTGATAAGTTGCCCCGGCGTTCTTCAAACCAAAGGGCATGACTTTGTAGCAGAATGTACCCCACGGGGTAATGAACATTGTTTTCTCCATGTCTTCCGGCTCCATCTTAATCTGATTATACCCGGAGAAGCCATCCATGAAGGAAAATACCGAGAATTGAGCAGTGTTATCTACCAACACATCAATGTGAGGTAATGGAAAGTCATCTTTTGGGCTCGCTCTGTTTAGATCCTGGTAGTCAACGCACATCCGGACCTTGCCGTCCTTCTTTGGTACAGGCACAATGTTAGCTACCCAAGGTGGGTAACTAGTTACGGCAAGGAATTCGGCATCCCATTGCTTCTGAACTTCCTCCTTGATCTTCATCGCCATGTCAGGACGAGTTCGTCTCAACTTTTGTTTCACAGGAGGACAGTCTTCTCTCAATGGTAGCTTATGCATAACGATGTCGGTATCCAACCCTGGCATATCTTGATACGACCAGGCAAAGATATCCACATACTCACGCAACATACCAATCAACTCTTTCTTTACTTCGGCCTGCAGACTGGCCCCAATCTTGATCTCTTTCTTCACATCTTCAGTGCTGATGTTGATGATCTCAATTTCTTCCTGATGAGGCTGAATAACCCGTTCCTCTTGTTTCAACAATCTGACCAATTCTTCAGGGAGTTCACAGTCTTCCTCAACCCCTTCATCAGCTTGGTAGATAGGATTGTCAAAGTCATACGTGGTCATAGCAGGAATGTTATCAATGGAATCCGGATGATCAACACTGCACAGATGATGTGCTTATTTCAGAATCTGTTTATTTTTAAAAGAGACGCAAACACAAAAACAAAAAGGAAAACACATTGCCATTTTTATATTTTTTTGTGAAAACTTTAAAACAAAAGGAAGAGAACACAATTTGTCTGAAAATGTCCTTTATTTCATGGTAAAATAAATGCATACAAAACATGGTGGCCGATACAATGGATCCTAGCACCTTGGGCAGAGTGCAGGATTTGACAATGCAGCATGATAAGAAAAGGAAACAAATAAATTACTCTGAGTGCCAGGTAACTTGGACGATGTCTTCAGCAGACCAGTTCTTCAGCTCCTCTCCGGGCGCACACGGATGAATCCAGTTGTCCCAATCACCATCACTGCCTTCTTCTTCATTAGTTGCACAAATATGGTTGTGGTCGAGCATCCCAGCACTTGTAAAAGTAATGGCTTTACCACTTGGAGACCAATTAGACCCACTAGGATGATAACCTAAACCAAACTTGTCGTCTTTCTTCTCCACTTCCAGCAATTTGCCCCAGCCTTGGGCGCTTCGCGACTGAACCACTTCCTTTGCCTGCTTGTAGGAGTGAATGGAGGTACCTTCTTTCTCCCTGCTTCTCTCTGCAGGAGTCAAAATGCTGACATTAAATGATTCGAAGGCCTGACACAGAGTCTCGTGGATCTCTCCGTCCATCTCTACATATTTGAAAGTTGATAAATGGCTCACAAAGATGTCTTCCTCTCCGCACACAGTGATTACTTGGCCATCAACCACATACTTGAGCTTTTGATGCAGAGTGGAAGTTACAGCTCCGGCAGCATGAATCCATGGGCATCCCAACAAACAACTGTACGCGGGCTGAATGTCCATGACGTAGAAGGTGCTTTTGAAAACTTGAGACCCTATTTTCACAGGTAACTCAACTTCTCCAAACACTGACCTTCTGGACCTATCAAAAGCTTTGGCTATCAAATCACTGGGTTTTAAGACGATACCATCAACATTGAGCTTCATTAATGCTTTCTTCGGAAGTACATTAAGAGACGAGCTTGTATCCACCAGGACATGCGACAAAATAGCACCCTTGCACTCCATAGTAATATGCAGTGCTTTGTTATGGTTACAGCCCTCTGACGTAAGGTCTCTGTCTGTAAAGCCCGACCCGTGGCTTGCATTCACACTGCCCACTACAGCTTCCAATTGATTAACAGTTATTTCTTGATGAACATACGCCATTTGCAACACTTTCAGGAAGGCTTCTCTATGTGCTGGAGAACACATTAGCAAAGACAGAATTGATATTTTAGACGACGTCTGGTTCAACTGTTCGACCACCCTATAATCACTCTTTTTAATTATGCGCATAAATTCCTCGACCTCCTTCTCAAAGGTACCCTGTCCAGCAGCATGAGTTGTTATTTCTTCAGTCGCTGTTTGCTTCCCTTTAGCCTTTGCCGAAGCCTCAACCTCAGGATCTCCTCTCAGAACTGGGGGAGCAAATAGACAACCACTTCTTGTAAAACCTCCAACCCCTCCGACGTTCACTACAGCCGGGTCAATAGTTGCTTACTTACTCTCGATCTTCTGTCCTTCCACGTACACATCTGAGTCGTAATTCCATGGGATGGCTTTATCATCTGTATAAGGAACACGCCCAGGCACAGTGATAGTCACCGGGCTAACTTCAGGAGCATAAATGGTCACAGGTTCTCTTCTAGCAGGCATCTCAGCTGGATCATGGAAAATGGTTATAGTGGACACATCATCAACTTCATTATCAACTTTGTCAAACTGCAATGTGTCGCTCCCACCAAATGACACAGGTCCAGATAGGGTATAGACGCGAACGGTCGGCGAAAGAGAGAACACAAGGGTGAACTGAAAAGAGTCGCCAGCTAGGCATTTTTATCCCGAAGGAAAGGTAATGCTGCATAAACCTAAGGAAAGAATGGATAAGACGGTCACGAACCAGAGAAACTGAGAAAGGGGGTTGGTTACAACCTGGGAAGGTATTAGCACCCAAATTGTCCGTTGTACTCGACGGGATCCACGCTTGAAAGTTTGTGTTTAAAGGGGTAGTGTCAGTGCTATCTGTGTGCAAAAACTGGAAAAGAATGCAAGTGTCAGTGTAAAAGAAATGTGAAATGAAGTGAAGAAGTGTTAGTGCAGAAAAGGAATACAAAGCTCAAGACAATGAGGCTTAAAGAATAATGCTGGAAGAGGGGGGAATGTACAGAGACTTTTGTTCGATAACAGTTAAGTTATGCCTACGTATCCTCTCGTGCAATGAGGAAGTCAGAACACCGTAGTTCAACTCAAAGAGACTGAAAGATAAACTGACTTGTGAACTTCTTACTTGTCTATGCTCAAGTGTATGGCCTGTCTGGCTCAGGTGCAAACTGTCTTGCATTAGACGGAAGAAGCAAGTTCTCGTTTATGAATGAGGGTGATGAGAAAAGAATCCCGAAGGAGACGATTATTGTTTGTTTTTGGTATTTTCAATCTTTTATTGCTTTTTGGGGTTTGTCATAGGAAAATGAGTTTAAGCCTAAACCAAGGGTTAGTAAACTCATCACATCTTCCCTTTGATTAGGGGTAATGAGAATACCTTAAGTATGAAGTAAACACCTCACACTTAATCACCATGATGTAGGATTAAGATCATTAACCTATTTGTAATTATTTAGATGTTTTTTGGAGTTTTTGTTTAGTATTAAGTAATAAGTTTAAGCCATAATCAAAGATTTAATGGACCCATTACACTATCCTAATAGAAGGATAATAGATGAGAACATTTAAGCTGAGAAAGGCTCCTCAACTTAATCCATGATTAGGGATTAACCTCATGACAAAACAAAACCTTTATTAAATGGATTTTAGTTAATGATAAGATTAAGAAATGGATTTTATGGTTTGTAAGACAACTTGAGGGGGACTTGTCCATTAACACTAGGGTTAGTCCTTCTTAACCAATTAAGGAAGAATTATAACCCTAATGCAAGGCCCAAGTTACAAGCTTGATTTCTTTAGTGATTATTAGATGAATTGATTAAAGGATTTAAACACATTAAGGGCTTAACACTTAGGATCAAAGTTATACACTCTATCCTAATAGAAGGATACAGGCATAACCTTAATCACAAAGCCTTAAAACCTTTAAGGTTTAGTCCTTGATTAAGAGATGAGAAGAGAAGACACAAAGATGACACAAAGGTAAAACTAATGGGGGACTAATTTAAATCCTAATTATGATCATGCTTGGGTGTTCCTAGGGTTTATGAGGCTTGTAAGAGATCTTCAAGAGAAAAGGCCACCAAGGAAGAAGCAGGATGAAGGAAGAGAAGCAAGAAGAAGCAAGACAACTTACTTCACTTAAGAAGATAAGTTTCTTGAAGCAAGAAAGTGAGGAGGAAACATGAATGAGCAAGATCACTCTAATTCACAAGTAAAATGCAGCAATGAATGCATAAAAAGAGATGAGAAGAGATTATGAAAAGTGAAGACAAATTCACTTCTCAAAGACTTACCACCTGAAAAGTTAGTAAAAAGAAGTGAAATGAAATGAAAATGAGATGAAATGCAAAGGTGAAAGCCAAAGTCAGAAGAATATTCATGATGCAAATGATGTTATGAGATGGTATGAAAGCATTCCAAGTGATATGAATGTTCATACAAGAGATGAGAATGCAAATGAGACATATAAGAAGCATGAAAGTTCATGAATGCATATGACATTAAATGAAAACAGGAACATGACAAATTAATGATGCAATGATCAAACATGATTTCAATATGTCCTAAGATGTCTTATTTGTCATGTGGATGCACAAAATGCCATGGCAAGTTCATGTATGCAAGCTTATAAAAGATGGATGCAAAGGAAGATGCAAATTAGGGTTTATGTACAACATGAGATACAAAATTCAAAATCAGAAGCAAAGCATGAGATACAAAAATTGAAAATGAAAACAAAAGAACCCTAAACCCATACAAGTTCACTGCCCAAAGGGGAAGGTCAGAAGCTAAACCCTAAAGGACTTATGATTTTCCTAAGTTTCTAGGGTTTCAAGGGTGATCTTAAAGGGAAAATGCCAAACAAATTGAAAATGCATTATAAAAATGAAACAAAAATGTTTTTATATGCTTGAAAGGATGCATAACACAATGCAAAAAGAACCATTCACAAACTCAACTTGGATCAAAAGTTATGAATTTTTGAAGTTAGGGTTAAAAATATTCAAATTAAAGAACCCTAATTCAAATGAAAATTAGCCAAACATGATCAAAACCAAAAAGAAATTTGTTTTGTGAGTTTGTAAATGTTTCTAAATGTTTGAAAATGTTCTCTGAATTTTTTGGGATTTTTAAATACCTAAATGTATTTTTAATTAATTAATTCTCATTAACTAATTAAAAATAATCATTTAAATGATTTAAAAATATTTTTAATGCAAAAAAATAAAAATAAAAATATTTTTTAGGTTCTGAAAATTATTAAAAGATTTAATAAAAATTTTCAGAATTTTTGAAGTATTTTTACTATTTTTAATAAAATGCACAAATTAAATGGCAAGAAAATGAAATAAAATTAATTTAAATGGAAAAGTCAACAGATCCAATGGCCAGCATTTGAATGAAACACGTGCGAATTGACTAGCGCGCAAATGAGAGGCTCAGATCATTTCTGGGATTTGAATTTCTTAATCCTAATTAAATCTAATTAATCATGGATTAGGGCTTAAGTGTGAGATCCAGACCGTCCAGGGCGTGCGGGAAAGCAAGATCAATGGCTCATATTCAAAGTTGCCTAAACCCTAACCCTAATCTAATCACCTTCAGATGACCGGAACAGTGGTTCCGGTCATCTTCTCCGGCGAGTTCAAAAAGCTAACTTCTTCCCTAGGCAATTTTAAACCCTCTAAAACTCCAGATCACATCTTCTAATCACCCTAAGCAAGAATCAAGCACAAAAGCTCATTTATATTTCAACATAAACAAAGAATTGAATCAAAGAAGTTTTCAGGTCAAACTTTCAGAGACACGGTTCAGGCTCAAAACTCAATCATTTTCAAAACCAACAAGCACAACATGATCAGTGAAGCATAAGCAACATTTCTATGGCATAAAAAACAATTTCTGGAAAAAATGTTCTTGGTGATACCTGAACTGGAGCTTTCTGACCAGTTCTTTGCTTCAAATCACCCCCAATAATCCTCCTGAACTGTTTGCAAAGCTTGGTTGGAGTTTATATGGCCTCTATTTGAAAGTCAGTGAAGCTCAGGTCAAGGGAGGTGAAAATCGTGTTTTTGATGTGGCTGTTTTTAGGGCAAGATGAAGGGTGGGAAATGATCAGAGGTTCATGGTGAGTTGTTTTATGAAGTTTGTTTGAAGGTTTGTGGCTTGAGTGCTGAGTTTCAAAGAGAAATTCATAAGAGGGAGTTTTGGTGTGTGCTGAGTTGTGGGGGGATTCAGCTTGTGTTGTTGTGTGTGTTGAGTTGCTTTTGGTCCATGCATCAATCCTTGATAGGTCAGAGAGTTGTTGTGGAATAGTTTGATTGGTATGGCTCAAATTGCATAAAGTCAAGAAAGTTGTCCTTTGAAGTATGGGCTCATGGCAGGCTGGTTGTGAGGTATGGCTCGAGTCAGATGGCTTTAGGGAGGTCCATGGAAGCTGATTTGAAGAGCTGGCACAAGTGGATGTCAAGATTTGGGGCATTTTGCAATTTGTGAAGGTTTTGGCCCCTTTTGAAATACTTGATGATCAAGGCATGAAAATGAGTGATTCTTTGGACAATTCTGAATTATAAGTCATGTATCATGTTTGTGTAATGGTTAGAAGTCAATTAGAGGTCACATTTTGCCTTGGTATGAGTTTTTGCAAGTTTCCCTCTTTGGTACATAAGTGAATTTTAGTGATTTTTCCCAACTTTGCAAGGCCATAATTTGAGTTCTATGATGAATTAGATCAAGTTCTTGTACTTTTTGAAAAGGGAATGATCCAATCTACAACTTTCATGACCAAGAATTTTTCATTTGAAGCATTTTTGAATCAAAAAGAGGAGGTTGAAGAACTTTCCCAAAATGGCAAGTTTACATTACAAGTCACTTTCCCAAAATGGAAACTTTGCAAATGGCTTGAAATTATTCAATTTTGTTAACTTATAACTTCTTCTAAGATCAAATAAAGATCATATACACCAAAAATGATGGAGAAGACCCTTTGGTTGGGTGATTGGGGGCCACAGATGCCCTGATTTTGCACTGAGTTGCTCAAGAAGTCATTTATTGATCAGATGCCTTCCCCATTGAATTTCTTCATGAAAATTGGTATGTATGATCCTTATAAGATATAAAGACCAATAGAAACAAGAATGGCAAAAAAATGGAGTTATGGCCTCTGAAACCAAAACCCTAATTTTAGGTCATCTGTGCAGTTAAACTTGGCTCTACTTCCATGCCTTTCTCAGTTCTTGTGATTTTCTGACTTCCTTGATCTTTAAGGGATATAAAATGATGATTTTTCATACATGGACCCTCTTGGAATGATTGAAGACCTTTGGAGTGGCTCAGATAGCTCATGGATTGCTCAGATCACAAACCCTAGATGCAGATGAATTTGAACCAATGCAGTGAAACAAAAGTGCAACATAATATGATATGATTGAATCAATGAAAATGAAAAGATCACAAGCCATGGTGTGAACTTAGTGAGGGCAAATTTGGGGTGTTTACAGCTGCCCCTATTCAAACATGAGTTAGTTGTGCAGGATGTAAGCGCCTTGCTTATCAAACAAACAAGATAACTTGTGGTTGAATACCAAAGACAGTCCAAAATTTGCACTCACTGGGGAGAAGAAGAAAAGGGATATAGATTGTAAAAGAAAGTATAGTATGATTGTCAAATGAAAGCGATGGAGGATGACCATCGAGCAGAGGACGACTGCTGGGGATAAAGCAATGACGGGGATGGCCGACATGCTGGAGAAATTAAGAGATTATGATGGGGACGGCCATCAGGTAAAGTAACAAAATCCTCCGGGGATTAAAAGGTAAAGGGTAAACAATGATGGGGGACGGCCACCGGGTTAATAAAATAAATGAAAATCAAAGGTGAAGGACGATCACCTAGCAGGGGACGGTTGCTCTGTTGGGGATAAGGATGAGGGACGGTCATCCAAGGTGAAGGACGATCACCTGGCAGGGTACAGCTGCCGAAAGTATCATGACATAGGACGAATGTCAGATAGAAAGAGTCGACAATAGGGACAACCATCGGATAAGCATGATGAAGGACGATCATCAAGAAGTGAAGGACGATCACCTAGCAGGGTACGGCTGCTCTTCAGGTTTTATCATGACATAGGACAAATCTCAGATAACAAGATCAATGACGGGGACGACCATCGGATAAAATGATGAAGGACGATCATCAAGAGGTGAAGGACGATCACCTAGCAGGGGACGACTGCTAAAATATCACGACATAGGACGAATGTCGGATAGGAAAGGGTTCCAATAATGGAGACTCCGCTGGGGAATGATGAAGGACGATCATCAAAGGGTGAAGGACGATCACCTGGCAGGATACGGCTGCCGAAAGTATCATGACATAGGACGAATGTCAGATAGAAAAGAAATTTTTGCTTCTTTTTATTTTATTATTTTTTTTTTTGGGAATTTGCTGGGAACTCTTCAGGGGAATGGTAGATACAGACGAGTGTCTACATTCAAGAAAGGAAAGGTACAAGTGTTTGACGTTGTGTATAGATTAAAGATGCGGACGAGCATCCTTAAGACTATGATACGGACGAGTATCGATAGAAACAAACGCTGACGCATGTTCAGAGATGATGATACGGACGAGTACCAACTGGTTAACAAAGAACACGGACGAGTGTTGATCCTGAGGAGAGATACGTGGTGTATACAAGATACGGACGAGTATCTGTATGAGTAAAAAGTATGAGTGTGACACAGACGAGTGTTCCATATGCTGGGGAGAGTATGATACAGATGAGTATCATAAGAGGAAGTGTATAAGTTATGAACTTATAAATGTAAGAGATATTCTGAAGTTCTGTGGGGATAAGATGATGCGGACGGGCGTCGGAAGAAGTGTGTTATAAATAAGTGTTTGGTTTATAATAAGTGTTTAGGAAACCATGTTGAGTGATGGTGACACGGACGAGTGTCCAAAGAGTGTATAGATATCTGCTTGTGGTTTATATCTGCAGGGGAGTGATACGACACGAACGAGTATCGGAAAAAAGTATATATGTGTATTAGTGAGTGCAAAGGGGAGGCTTTGGCTTTCTGTTGTGACTGTGGGTCTTTGTATATGTATATATTGCTGATGGAATGTTGGTATATACAGGTGTTTGATTCAAAACATGACTTGTGATTATGCAATATGTTTGATTTTTACCGTAATGCTCCGTATTAGACGGAATGCTACGCTCTGGGGGGAAATGTGATGTGAATGCTATGATTATGCAAAAGATACCGATCCGGGCTGGGGATGAGATCATTGGTAGATCTATCTTGGTAATGATTAGACCTATCTTGATTCTGCTTGGGGAAAATAGGTCACTGATAGACCTATCTTGGTAATGAGGAGCCCAGCTGGGGCCTGTGGAAGCTTCCGTCACTTTGTTGTGCGATCTTCAGACATTGCTCTTCTGGATAGAGGCTGGAGCTCTACAGGGAGACGGTTCCCTGTCTTTGCACTTGGCTGGAGGGGAACGGTCACCGAACGACCTTCCTAGGGATTTCTGTGGCGATCCTGCTGAGGATGATGACTTCAGCTGGGGAATGAGCCCCTTCTGATGCTGCTTTAGAGAAAGTGCTGGAGAAGTGGTGTCTAACAGCTCCAATGGGGAGAAAGCATCTCTGGTGCCATTTGGAAGATGTGCTGAGGAAATAATGATTCGGCAGCTTGCTGGGGAGAAGCTTTCATGCCCCATGTTGTATTTTGAATACCTGCAATCTTGTTATGACAAAAAAACGTACAAGTACCCTGAGGTATCCCTTACCGGATTCCATCATAGGAGTTTAAACACTCCAGGGAGTAAGTAATATGTTTCCTGCAAGCATGTGATTAGGAAAAAACGCATCTGTATTTATGCAACCATCATATCAAGGATATCGGACATTTTTGCAAATAAAGTGTTCGAGACGGAGTGTGACTGAAAATCTGATTTTATTAATTTGTGTGCCCTGAATTGGAAAATATAGTCAAAGAAATGAATCCCCTGAAATGAGGAGATTGTTACAAAATTGAGAAACAAAAAGGTGCTGGCAATGTTGATGACGCTTCAGTGAGTTTCCCTTTGCTATGACTCGTATGACGTTGACGTTCTTCTCATCTTGCTTTCTGAAGAAGGCTGATTCTGACCGATGTTTTAACCTTTCGAAGCTTGTTGTGCTGTAAGTGATACAGACGAATTCAGAATGCAGTTGTTCGCTTATTCCCTTACTTTGCGTGGATCGCCCTTTCGGGTTTTCAATCCACCGGGATACCCATTTTTGCCTGAGCTGTCCAATACGGCTTTTCAACTCAGCGGGTGTACATTTTTTCCCTTATTTTTGCCCGAGTCTTTTATTCTGTTTTTGACTCGCCGGGATGCCCTATTTTTTCCTGGACTTACATTCTGTTTTTGTGTCCAGTGGGTCATTTTATGCGAAGTATTTTTTAACTGCATCTGAATTCACAAGGGATAAGAAATCTTCACCATCCATAGTACTGAGCATCAGTGCCCCGCCGGAGAAAACTTTCTTCACTATGAACGGACCATCGTAATTCGGAGTCTACTTGCCCCTGTGGTCTGTATGAGGAGGAAGGAGTCATTTCAACACCAGATCTCCTACTTGGTATTCCCGAAGCCTAACTTTCTGATCGAAGGCTTTCTTCATCCTCTTCTGATATAACTGCCCATGACAGATTGCAGCTAATCTCTTTTCTTCGATCAGATTCAGTTGTTCGTATCGGGATCGGACCCATTCTGCTTCATTTAGCTTAACATCCATCGGTACTCGCAAGGAGGGTAATTCAACTTCAACAGGTAGGACTGCCTCCATACCATACACAAGCTGATACGGTGTTGCCCCAGTGGATGTTCTGATTGAGGTACGGTATCCATGCAAGGCAAATGGTAACATTTCATGCCAGTCTTTGTAGGTGACCACCATCTTCTGCACAATCTTCTTGATATTCTTGTTGGCTGCCTCTACAGCGCCATTCATCTTTGGCCTATAGGGAGAAGAATTGTGGTGTTGGATCTTGAAGTCCCGGCACAGCTCTGCCATCATTTTGTTGTTCAAGTTAGAACCATTATCAGTAATGATTCGCTCGGGCACTCCATACCGACAGATGATGTCTCTCTTCAGAAATCGGGCTACCACTTGCCTGGTGACGTTTGCATAGGAAGCTGCTTCAACCCACTTGGTAAAATAGTCAATGGCTACCAGGATGAATCTGTGGCCATTTGAAGCAGTCGGTTCAATCTTTCCAATCATATCAATGCCCCACATGGCAAAGGGCCAAGGTGAAGACTTTACATTCAAAGGATTTGGAGGTACATGCACTTTATCTGCATAAATCTGGCATTTATGGCATTTCCTGGCATAAGCACAACAGTCTGCATCCATCGTGATCCAGTAGTAGCCTGATCTTAACAACTTTTTAGCCATTGCATGCCCTCCAGCATAGGTACCAAAAGATCCTTCGTGCACCTCGTGCATCAACAAGTCTGCTTCTGCTCTATCAACACATCTGAGAAGTACCATATCAAAGTTTCTCTTGTACAAGGAACCATCAGCATTCAGGAAGAAACTACCAGCTAGCCTTCTTAATGTCTTCTTATCATTGGAAGATGCCCCATGTGGGTATGTTTGATCCTCCAAGAAGCATTTGATGTCATAGAACCAAGGCTTATCATCTTTGGCAAGGTCTGCTGAGAATACATATGCCGGTCTGTCAAGTCTGGATACTGAAATCTGAGGCACAAAGCTGGCAGCTTGAACTTTGATCATGGATGAAATGGTAGCCAGAGCATCTGCAAACTGATTTTCATCTCGAGGGATATACTCCAGCTTGACTGTAGTGAAGAAAGTGAGTAACCTCCTTGTATAATCCTGGTAAGGTACCAGATTCTCCTGGTGAGTGTACCATTTGTCGTTGGTTTGATTAATTACCAGAGTTGAATCTCTGAATACAATTAAAGTCTTGATCCTGAGGTCAATGGCTTCCTCAAGACCCATAATACAAGCTTCGTATTCAGCTTCGTTGTTAGTGCAGTTAAAGGTGAGTTTTGCCGAGAAAGGCATGTGAACTCCCTTAGGTGTAATGAGTACTGCACCAACGCCACGACTATTCATATTAACAGCCCCATCTAACATCATAGTCCATTCTTCTTCTGGGTCAGGCCCTTCAGTGTGAATAGGCTCTTCATGATCTTTTGCTTTTATGAACATGATGTCTTCATCAGGGAAGTCAAATCTCATAGGCTGGTAATCATCAATGGGCTGCTCAGCAAGATAATCAGACAATACACTGCCTTTGATAGCTTTTTGAGATGTCTACTGAATGTCATATTCTGTGAGAATCATTTGCCATCTTGCGACCTGTCCGGTAAGTGCTGGCTTCTCAAATATATACTTGACTGGGTCCATCTTGGATATCAATAAAGTAGTGTGGGTCAACATATACTGTCTCAGTCGGCAAGCAGCCCACGCTAAAGCACAACAAGTTTTCTCGAGCAGTGAATAACGTTGTTCATAGTCGGTAAACTTTTTGCTTAGGTAGTAAATTGCATACTCTTTTCGACCAGACTCGTCATGCTGGCCCAGCACACACCCCATTGACTCTTCTAATATTGTCAAGTACATTATTAGAGGTCTTCCTTCAACTGGAGGCATAAGGATTGGAGGCTCTTGTAAGTACTCCTTGATCTTGTCAAAAGCCTTTTGGAAATCTTCATTCCACCTGACTGTTTGTTCTTTTCTTAGCAATTTGAACAGAGGCTCACAGGTTGTTGTAAGGTGAGATATGAACCGTGAAATGTAGTTCAATCTACCTAGGAACCCTCGAACTTCTTTTTCAGTCCTCGGTGCAGGCATTTCTTGAATGGCTTTAACTTTATCAGGGTCGACTTCAATCCCCTTCTCACTTACAATAAATCCCAGCAGTTTACCAGATCGCACCCCGAATGTACACTTGTTGGGGTTTAACTTCAATTGGTACTTCCTCAAATGCTTGAATAGCTTCAACAGATTCACCAGGTGGTCTTCTTCTGTGAGGGACTTGGCAATCATGTCATCCACATAACATTCAATTTCTTTATGGATCATGTCATGGAATAATGTTACCATAGCCCGTTGATAAGTGGCACCAGCATTCTTCAGTCCGAATGGCATTACCTTATAACAGAATGTGCCCCAGGGTGTGATGAAAGTTGTCTTCTCCATGTCTTCAGGTGACATCTTAATCTGATTATATCCTGAAAATCCATCCATGAAGGAGAACACCGAGAACTGAGCCGTGTTGTCGACCAATACATCGATGTGAGGTAAAGGGAAGTCATCTTTCAGGCTGGCTCTGTTCAGATCCCGGTAATCCACACACATCCTCACTTTTCCATCTTTCTTAGGCACAGGTACAATGTTAGCGACCCACGGAGGATAACTAGTTACAACAAGGAAACCGGCGTCCCACTGTTTTTGTACCTCTTCTTTTATCTTCATTTCCATATCCGGGCGAGTACGGCGCAGCTTCTGTTTTACTGGAGGACAGTCTTCTTTCAGAGGCAGCTTGTGCATAACAATGTCGGTGTCCAACCCTGGCATATCCTGATAAGACCAAGCAAAAACATCCACATACTCCCGAAGCATGTCAATAAGTTGCTCTTTTACTGAATCTTACAGACAGGCCCCGATTTTAACTTCTTTCATGTCTTCTTCTGTACCAAGATTAACCGTCTCAACTTCCTCCTGATGAGAATTGATAACCTTCTCATCTTGTCTTAACAACCTGGCTAGTTCTTCAGGTAGCTCATAATCTTCTTCAACCCCTTCATCGGCTTGATTAATCGGATTGTCAAAGTCATACGAAGTCATAGCGGTGTTGTTGTCGGTGCAGTCTGGAGGGCACTCTCTGCAAGGGTTTAGATTTGTTCATTTTAGTGATCAGTTTTATCTTGTTTAGAAAAAGTGAAAATGAAGTTATTATTTTGAAAACATTGCCATTTTATTTTTGTACAAAAAATGAAAAATGAAAAACAGTGAGCGGAAAAGAAAAGACTCATTTGCAAAAGAAGTCCTGATATTCATTAATTGATCATTTGCACAAAATACAAGATGGCCCGATTACAAAATGAGCCCTGACATCTTGGGCAAGATGTAGGACTTGATGCATGCTTAAAGACAGGAAATAATAATTACTCTGCAGGAGTAACTCTTATAATTTCCTGGGAAGACCAGTTTGAGACATGGTTCCCCGGGATCCTTGGACGTATCCAGTTTTCCAAGTTGCGCTCGTCTTCTGACTCATCTTCCAAACTGTTCACAGCATCCGGGGTGATCATTCCCCCGCTGACAAACTTGGGCTCCTTTGCAGCCTCTGGTTGATCTTGTCGAGTTGGTCTGTAACCCAACCCGAATCGGTCTTCTTTCTTCTCAACTGGCAGCAGCTTGCCCCAGCCTTGGGCGGTACCCTCCTCAACAACCTTTCGGGCCTATTAATATGATGTGATGGAAGTCCCAGACACAGCAGATGCTTCATTAAAAGTAAGGGCTTCAAACCCTTGACTCATGGTCTCATGGATCTCCCCATCCATTTCTATGTACTTATACGTAGCCAGCTGGCTAACAAAGATGTCCTCCTCCCCACAGATGGTGATGATTTGGCCTTCCCACTCGAATTTTAACTTCTGGTGAAGGGTAGACGTAACAGCGCCAGCGGCGTGGATCCAGGGTCTACCCAACAGACAGTTGTAGGCCGGATGTATGTCCATCACAAAGAAGGTAGTTTTGAAGGTCTGCGGGCCAATCAACACAGGCAGATCAATTTCACCAAGCACCGATCTTTTAGAGCCCATCAAATGCTCTTACCACCAAATTACTCGGACGCAATGCCAAGCCATCGTACTCCAGCTTCACTAAGGCTTTCTTTGGTAGAACATTGAGTGACGACCCAGTATCCACCAGTACATGAGACAGAACAGCACCCTTGCATTCCAGGGTGATATGTAAAGCCTTGTTATGGTTGCGTCCCTCCGTTGTTAAGTCAGCATTGGTAAAGCCCAGTCCATGACTGGTGTTGACATTTGCAACCACAGTTTCTAGCTGATTAACAGTAATCTCCTCCGGCATGTATGCTGCATGCAGGACCTTCAATAGTGCATTCCGGTGAGCTTCGGAACACATCAACAGTTATAATATGGAGATTTTGGAGGGTGTTTGGTGAAGCTGGTCTACCACCTTGTAATCACTCCTTTTGATGATTCTCATGAACTCGTCTACATCTTGTTCAAAAGATGTCTTATGAGTTTCTTTGGCAGATGGCTCTTCGGATACCACATTCTTCCCTTTTGCCTTAGCAGCAGCTTCTGCTTCAGCGTTAGGTCTCTGTGTCTGTGAGGCAAAAAGGCGTCCGCTTCTGGTGAAGCCTCCGCCTCCCCCAACATTGTCAATTTGTGGTGAAGAGGTTGATGAATCCAGAGTGATTTTCTCCCCGTTGCAGTAAAGATCAGAGCCATAATGCCAAGGTATGGCATTACTGCTTTCATAAGGAACAGGCCCAGGTACCGTAATAGTAACTGGGATGATTGCTGCAGATGAAGGTACTGTAATGGTGTGCGGATCATAGTAGATAGTGACCGGAGATCTGGCAGGAGATGCCACAGTTTGTTGTTGGAAATTGCTGTTGGGAGGAACATTTTATGGGTCATAGTAGATTGTAACTGTTGAGACATCTTCATTAACTTTTGCTGGCGTTGTAGAAGATTCCTTTGGTAAAATGGAGGCTGATGTCGTAGAAGAAACAGTTGTTGAAATTTGACTTGTTGAAGTGATGGACGGAGTAATTGCTGGTGATGTTGATGAATCTGTATGGATGATTGTTGTTGCTGTTGTGGGAGAATTTGTTGCTGAAGGAATGATTGTTGATGTTGTAGGAGACTCTAATGTTGTGGAGACAAGAGTTGTTGCAGGAGCTGTTGAAGTAATTTGCAAGATTCCATCTTGGATAAGGCCATATATGCCAATCCTTAGCTTTTCACAACCATTACTAGCTGTATTACACAATTCACAGCAGGCCCCACAGCCTGGGAACACTTGGCATCTTAAAAGTTGAATTTTGACTTCAGCCAGTGGTGTTTGAATCTGTGTAACATTATCAATCAATGTAGATGGTTGGTCCTTCTCAATAGCATTAATCCTAGGCCCACCATGATTAGGCATAGGATTTTTGTTGACGTTCGGAGGAGGTGCAAAATTGAGAGCTTTAGAATCGACCAGATCTTGTACCTTCATCTGTAATGCCCTACACTTCTCAGTTTTGTGACCAGGTGCGTTGGAATGAAAGGCACACCGGGCGTTGACATCATAATTCTTTGGGAGATTGAGAGGATCTGGTGGTGCCAACGTCCTTAACTCAACCAGGTTGAGCTTAATGAGTTGTGGCAATAAAGCAGCATAAGGCATAGGGATCGGATCAATCACCTTATTTGCCTGTGATGGCCTCTGTTGAAAGGGACGCTGCTATTGGTTGCTATTGTTGTTGTTGTAGGTTCTTTGTTGCAGAAAGTGAGAGGGTTGCTGATAGTGGTGTTGTTGTTGTTGTTGAGGATATGATGGTTGTTGTGGAATTGGAGATGGGATGGTAACAGCTGCTACGGACCTGTGAGAATATTGGGGCCTTCCCCTGCTTGTATGAATGGAATTTGTTTCACCTGCCCTTCAGGGTCCTGCAAAAGGTTTTCTAGGATTGCTGGAGGAACTTGCACCACTGTCGGAGATTTTGCCCATCTTCAGAAGACTTTCAATCCTCTCACCAGCTATGACCACATCAGCAAAACTGGTAGAGGAGAAAGCAGCCAGTCTATCAATATAAGTCCCTTGCAATGTGTTCATGAACATGTCAGCCATTTCTCTTTCTGACATGGGTGGTTCGACAGCAGCAGCAAGCTGTCTTCATCTCTGAGCATAGTCTCGGAAGCTCTCTCTAGAAGACTGAGACATGCCCATTAGAAGAGTTTTATTGGGAGCCATGTCCAGGTTGTACTGATATTTCCGAATGAAAGCTTCGGCCAAATCCTTCCAACATCTTATGGTGGCTCTAGTCAAATGCGAATACCATTCTCTTGAAGCTCCAGTCAGACTGTCCTCAAAGTAGAACGTCCATAACTTCTCATCCATGGTATAAGCCTTGAGCCTTCCCAAGAAAGATTGCAGGTGAGTGCGTGGACAGGAGGTACCATTGTACTTTTCAAAGCATGGGGGTTTGAATTTGTGGGGAATCCTTACCCCATCCACTAGTCCCATATCCATCACGTCGAAGCCCAAAGAATTTTGAGATTCCAAAGATCTTAACTTTTCAGCAATCTCGTCCAATCTTCTGTCATATACCTCATCTCCTGCCCCTATAACAGTAAACTGTTCTTCCTGGGGATCCTCCTGCAGGATTCTGCCCCCAGCAGTATTACCTTGACCATTCCTCGGGGTGTTAACTTCTGGATTCAGATGGGGTCCATATTCTGGTGGGTCAATACGAGGCTGTCCCCGTTCATTGTTGCTGGTTCCCCGTGTTCCAAGATGAGGCTCCTCAGGAGTTTGTCTTTCCACCAGCTCTCTTAACCTTTCTTGACTCTGGGCTAAGCCAGTCATCACTGCCATAAACGGAGACATCTGATTTCTCATTTCTACTCTCTCATTGGCCATCTGATTTCTGACCTCAGTCAGGTCCTGCTGTACTTGCTCCATTTGAATGTCGGGAAGGTTGTTACGAGTCGGGTACTGGTGCGTGCGGTTGACAGGGAACACTCGGCATCGAGCAATGTTTCCTAAGATCACAACAAAGTTAGAAATAATAATAATAACAAAACCTACAAAAAAAAAACAAAGTTAGTATGCAATGCAGTATGGTTATTTGCTTTCCAAGGTATCCGGTTTGGTTCTTGGTTTTGACCTTTCCAGACCTTGAGGAAGATGCCTGATGTTGTTGAGAGAAAACCCAAATGAAAAAAAAACTAAAATATATTACAAATGATGAACAATACATAGTTTGTTTTACAATACATGCCCATGGAGGGTCAAAATACAACAAAAGGAAAAGTACATCAAACGGAAACAAACAACAAGAAAAGAATCAGACATCCAGTCAAAACTCATCTTCTCTGACCTCCTTCAGGAGTGCCTCAGTCACTGGACCAGCTGGGTGCTCTGTAATGGTCCTAATGAGGAGGTTCTTGGTAGCAACGGCAGTGGTCAGCTTCTTATGCTTGTCCTGGTCTTTAGATCTCTTCAACCCTGCTCTGAGCTTTAACTCTGATATCTCTTTCTGTGCAGCCAACAGAGCTTCCTGCTGCTTCTTCTCATTGGCCTCTAGATGTTCAATCTTGGCTTGAGTCCTCTGGTCTTCTTGTGTGCGGGCTTCGGTGATCCTGACCCACCTAGCCTGACTCTCTTGCAGATAGTGCTCAGCCCTAGCTTTCTGAATCTTGTCCTCTTTACAAGCATTCTTCAATATCTGTTCTCCAGCCCTTGCTTTCCTTATGTAGTCTTCTGTCTTTTCAATTTTGGCAAGGTGCTCAACCCTGAGCTTTTCCAATCTCTCAATGTCCAGGCGACCATCACTCCTTTCCCAAAGAGTCTTCTTCAAGGCTTGAGATAGCTGATCATTCCTTTCCTTCAACTTTTCAAATTCCTCCAGGCTAACTGTTGATGCAGGTTGTACTGTGGATGTCCCAGGTATGTCTTCCAAGGTGAAAGGCATTCTGGTAATCTGAGCTCTAGTACGGGACCAGTCTGAGTACTAAGCTGAAGCAACATTGTTACATCTTCCAAGAATAGCTACCCCTTTTGTCTGGATGTTGTCCCAAGCCCAGGATGCTTGTCTGACAACAGCTAAATTAGGTTGCACTTCACAATATAGGGTCTCAGCTAAATCCTGTCCTCTGGGAGGGTGAACTAAGACATAACCTAGTTGTCTCTTAAACAGTAAAGGATTGTAGTTGATGCAACCCTTCACTCCTATCAGAGGCACATTTGGGTATTGTCCACAGCTGGTGATAATGTCCTTGCCCTTGGTGCTCTGGGTGCACCATCTGATATCATCTGAAGTCAAGGCAATGAACCTCTTGGCCCAATTCTTCTGCTAGTGGGGGTTCAAGAAAGCATCTGACTTAGGCAGGTGTCTGAGCAGCCAGGTGTAAAACAAAGGAGCACAACATCTTACCAACTCCCCCCTTTGTTTCTCATTCCTCTGATGAATGGAGTAGTAGAAATCCCCTAGCAATGTAGGTACTGGGTTTTTCAGAAGAAACAAATGGATGGCATTCTTGCTGACAAATTTAGGCTCATCTGCAAACAGTATAGCCCCATATATGTTGAGGGCTAATAATGCACAGACTGCCCTCCACTTTCCCAATGAAGCCTTCAGGATGGCCTGAGAAATCAAGAAGTCTAGATGTAAACCAGGAATCCCGGCTTTTGTTGTCATGCTTTGTTCAATAAGGGCAGGCTCCAAGTATAATGCCCTTGCTATATCTTCACTCCTAGGAGCAGTCAGCTCTGGGTTGAAGGGGATTCCACCTCTGATAGGTACCCCAATCAACAAAGAAAATTCTTCCATCAGAGGCCCTAACTGAAAGTCTGGAAAGGTGAAACATCTCAATGGAGGGTCATAAAACTGCAAGCATGTGTGGATCATGCTCCTTTGAGAAGGATCAAGGTCCATAACCATATCCAAGATACCCCCATGGTGCTCTCTAAACAATGGGATGTGGTCAGGTGCGATAAGTGACTGGACCTGCCTGATACCAGTCAACACAGGCTCAAAAAAGTGGTAGGATATATTGCTCTTCCTGGGAGTAGTCATGAATGCTGCTGAAGAAGCTGAAGATAAGTGTTGATGAAGATCACAGACTGAGATGCTGGAGGTAAGTTTCTGACAGACTGATGCAGGTGGGGATGGAGATAACTGATGAAGACAGCTGAAGCAGAGGTCTATGCAGAAGAAGGGGTCAAAACCAAAACCAAGATACAATGAAGTGGATACCCTGAAAAGCAAATAAACAAATGTCAAATGATGCAATGATGATATATGCAAATGATATGCAAGGGTTTGTGATCAAGCTGGATTTGATTATCTGTCCTGATATAAGGCTCATGTATGTTCAAAAGTCCAGATGGAGGCTTAGAAATCCAGTAGCCAGGGTGGGGGACTCAAATAAAGAGTCACATGTCCAGGGTTAATCACAAGAACTGTCCAAAGTGGAGTACTCTTAAACAAAACAGTAACAGGGTATGATGTAGCCAAGGGTTCCTGCAAACCTGTAAACAACCCAACCCCCTCACAGGTAGTACTCCAGAACAAGGATCCTCAGACTTGGATCAGTTATGAGAAGTGTAAACACTTCTAACCCTGAGGTACAGTGTTTACAATAACCATAAAATATCCTCCTCTAATTCACCTCAGCTTCTGAAGGTCATAATAAAGGTCATCCAGACTTAGCAGGCTTCCCAGATAGCCCTAGCACTACAGGAAATCTGTAGCACAGAGTTCTCAAGAAGAAACCCACATCTGAACCGTGTTTCATATTCCTGCACCAGACCGAAATGGAATGGGAAAGAACATGAACCACTCTAGCCTAGGTGTCACTCAGGTCCCAGGTATAGGACCTTAAACTCTCAATGGAACCCCACCCACCAAAACAGAAAACCAGATCCAGCAATGACAGTATGAAGTATGCATAAGACTGTAAAGAAAGCAAATAAACAAATTTGTACATGAAGCGATAAATAAAGCAAAAATAAATAAACACACAAAGCACATAACACCCCAATAAACACAAATCAAACAAGCGCTAGGAGGAACCCACAAAAAGAACCAGAAGCCCTGGTTGTAGTATAAGGGTCCCCAGCAGAGTCGCCAAGTTGTCGCTCCCACCAAATGACACAGGGCCAGATAGGGTACAGACGCGAACGGTCGGCGAAAGAGAGAACACAAGGGTGAACTCAAAAGAGTCGCCAGCTAGGCATTTTTATCCCGAAGGAAAGGTAATGCTACATAAACCTAAGGAAAGAATGGATAAGACGATCGCGAACCAGAGAAACTGAGAAAGGGGGTTGGTTACAACCTGGGAAGGTATTAGCACCCAGATTTTCCGTCGTACTCGACGGGATCCACGCTTGAAAGTTTATGTTTAAAGGGGTAGTGTTAGTGTTATCTGTGTGCAAAAACTGGAAAAGAATGCAAGTGTCAGTGTAAAAGAAATGTGAAATGAAGTGAAGAAGTGTCAGTGCAGAAAAGGAATACAAAGCTCAAGACAATGAGGCTTAAAGAATAATGCTGGAAGAGGGGGGAATGTACATAGACTTTTGTTCGATAACAGTTAAGTTATGCCTACGTATCCTCTCGTGTAATGAGGAAGTCAGAACACCGTAGTTCGACTCAAAGAGACTGAAAGATAAACTGACTTGTGAACTGCTTACTTGTCTATGCTCAAGTGTATGACATGTTTGGCTCAGGTGCAAACTGTCTTGCATTAGACGGAAGAAGCAAGTTCTCGTTTATGAATGAGGGTGATGAGAAAAGAATCCCGAAGGAGACGATTATTGTTTGTTTTTGGTATTTTCAATCTTTTATTGCTTTTTGGGGTTTGTCATAGGAAAATGAGTTTAAGCCTAAACAAAGGGTTAGTAAACTCATCACATCTTCCCTCTGATTAGGGGTAATGAGAATACCTTAAGTATGAAGTAAACACCTCACACTTAATCACCATGATGTAGGATTAAGATCATTAACCTATTTGTAATTATTTAGATGTTTTTTGGAGTTTTTGTTTAGTGTTAAGTAATAAGTTTAAGCCATAATCAAATATTTAATGGACCCATTACACTATCCTAATAGAAGGATAATAGATGAGAACATTTAAGCTGAGAAAGGCTCCTCAACTTAATCCATGATTAGGGATTAACCTCATGACAAAACAAAACCTTTATTAAATGGATTTTAGTTAATGATAAGATTAAGAAATGGATTTTATGGTTTGTAAGAAAACTTGAGGGGGACTTGTCCATTAACACTAGGGTTAGTCCTTTTTAACCAATTAAAGAAGAATTAGAACCCTAATGCAAGGCCCAAGTTACAAGCTTGATGTCTTTAGTGATTATTAGATGAATTGATTAAAGGATTTAAACACATTAAGGGCTTAACACTTAGGATCAAAGTTATACACTTTATCCTAATAGAAGGATACATGCATAACCTTAATCACAAAGCCTTAAAACCTTTAAGGTTTAGTCCTTGATTAAGAGATGAGAAGAGAAGACACAAAGATGACACAAAGGCAAAACTAAAGGGGGACTAATTTAAACCCTAATTGTGAACATGCTTGGGTGTTCCTAGGGTTTATGAGGCTTGCAAGAGATCTTCAAGAGAAAAGGCCACCAAGGAAGAAGCATGATGAAGGAAGAGAAGCAAGAAGAAGCAAGACAACTTACTTCACTTAAGAAGATAAGTTTCTTGAATCAAGAAAGTGAGGAGGAAACATGAATGAGCAAACTCACTCTAATTCACAAGTAAATGAGTTTGTACATGTTTCTAAATGTTTGAAAATGTTCTCTGAATTTTTTGGGATTTTTAAATACCTAAATGTATTTTTAATTAATTAATTCTCATTAACTAATTAAAAATAATCATTTAAATGATTTAAAAATATTTTTAATGCGAAAAAATAAAAATAAAAATATTTTTTGGGTTCTGAAAATTATTAAAAGATTTAATAAAAAATTTCAGAATTTTTTAAGTATTTTTACTATTTTTAATAAAATGCACAATTTAAATGGCAAGAAAATGAAATAAAATTAATTTAAATGGAAAAGTCAACAGATCCAATGGTCAGCATATGAATGAAACACGCGCGAATTGACTAGCGCGCAAATGAGAGGCTCAGATCATTTCTGGGATTTGAATTTCTTAATCCTAATTAAATCTAATTAATCATGGATTAGGGCTTAAGTGTGAGATCCAGACCGTCCCGGGCGCGCGGGAAAGCAAGATCAATGGCTCATATTCAAAGTTGGCTAAACCCTAACCCTAATCTAATCACCTTCAGATGACCGGAACAGTGGTTCCAGTCATCTTCTCCGGCGAGTTCAAAAAGCTAACTTCTTCCCTAGGCAATTTTAAACCCTCTAAAACTCCAGATCACATCTTCTAATCACCCTAAGCAAGAATCAAGCACAAAAACTCATTTATATTTCAACATAAACAAATAATCGAATCAAACAAGTTTTCAGGTCAAACTTTCAGAGACACGGTTCAGGCTCAAAACTCAATCATTTTCAAAACCAACAAGCACAGCATGATCAGTGAAGCATAAGCAACATTTCTATGGCATAAAAAACAATTTCTAGAAAAAATGTTCTTGGTGATATCTGAACTGGAGCTTTCACCTTTGGAGCTTTCTGACCAGTTCTTTGCTTCAAATCACCCCCAATAATCCTCCTGAACTGTTTGCAAAGATTGGTTGGAGTTTATATGGCCTCTATTTGAAAGTCAGTGAAGCTCAGGTCAAGGGAGGTGAAAATCGTGTTTTTGATGTGGCTATTTTTAGGGCAAGATGAAGGGTGGGAAATGATCAGAGGTTCATGGTGAGTTGTTTTATGAAGTTTGTTTGAAGGTTTGTGGCTTGAGTGCTGAGTTTCGAAGAGAAATGCATAAGAGGGAGTTTTGGTGTGTGCTGAGTTGTGGGGGGATTCAGCTTGTGTTGTTGTGTGTGTTGAGTTGCTTTTGGTCTATGTATCAATCCTTGATAGGTCAGAGAGTTGTTGTGGAATAGTTTGATTGGTATGGCTCAAATTGCATAAAGTCAAGAAAGTTGTCCTTTGAAGTATGGGCTCATGGCAGGCTGGTTGTGAGGTATGGCTCGAGTCATATGGCTTTAGGGAGGTCCATGGAAGTTGATTTGAAGAGCTGGCACAAGTGGATGTCAAGATTTGGGGCATTTTGCAATTTGTGAAGGTTTTGGCCCCTTTTGAAATACTTGATGACCAAGGCATGAAAATGAGTGATTCTTTGGACAATTTTGAATTATAAGTCATGTATCATGTTTGTGTAATGGTTAGAAGTCAATTAGAGGTCACATTTTGCCTTGGTATGAGTTTTTGCAAGTTTCCCTCTTTGGTACATAAGTGAATTTTAGTGATTTTTCCCAACTTTGCAAGGCCATAATTTGAGTTCTATGATGAATTAGATCAAGTTATTGTACTTTTTGAAAAGGGAATGATCCAATCTACAACTTTCATGACCAAGAATTTTTCATTTGAAGCATTTTTGAATCAAAAGGAGGAGGTTGAAGAACTTTCCCAAAATGGCAAGTTTGCATTACAAGTCACTTTCCCAAAATGGCAACTTTGCAAATGGCTTGAAATTATTCAATTTTGTTAACTTCTAACTTCTTCTAAGATCAAATAAAGATCATATACACCCAAAATGATGGAGAAGACCCTTTGGTTGGGTGATTGGGGGCCTCAGATGCCCTGATTTTGCACTGACTTGCTCAAGAAGTCATTTATTGATCAGATGCCTTCCCAATTGAATTTCTTCATGAAAATTGGTATGTATGATCCTTATAAGATATAAAGACCAATAGAAACAAGAATGGCCAAAAAAATGGAGTTATGGCCTCTGAAACCAAAACCCTAATTTTAGGTCATCTGTGCAATTAAACTTGGCTCTGCTTCCATGCCTTTCTCAGTTCTTGTGATTTTCTGACTTCCTTGATCTTTGAGGGATATAAAATGATGATTGAACATACATGGACCCTCTTGGAATGATTGAAGAACTTTGGAGTGGCTCAGATAGCTCATGGATTGCTCAGATCACAAACCTTAGATGCAGATGAATTTGAACCAATGCAGTGAAGCAAAAGTGCAACATGATATGATATGATTGAATCAATGAAAATGAAAAGATCACAAGCCATGGTGTGAACTTAGTGAGGGCAAATTTGGGGTGTTTACACAATGATCCTTCATCAATCAGATTATGCAACCCCACCTTCAGGTCTTCACATCCGTTCACTGAATTTACACATTTTCCACAATCAAAACTGCATCCCGGAAACACCTGTCCTTTTAGCAACCTCTCTTTCACTACCAACAGAAGAGTCTTCACTTCTTCTATACTCAGAATCAAACTTAACTTCTCACCACTATCAACATCATTTATTCTAGCCCCTCCGTGGTTCGGAATAGGGTTTGAAGTAACATTTGGTGGTGGTGCAAAGTTAATCGCCTTGGAGTCGATCAAATCTTGAACTTTGTGTTGTAGCGCCCTGCACTTCTCAGTTGAGTGCCCGGGTGCCCCTGAATGGAAAGCGCATCTAGCATTGACATCGTACCCCACTGGAAGCTCTCTAGGTGGTGGTGGTGCCAAAGTCCTTAATTTTATCAAATTCAGGTCCAGCAATCTCGGTAGCAATGCAGTATAAGTCATGGGAATTGCCTCAAGCACCCTATTAGCCGGACGAGCTTGTCTTGGCTGATAAGGTCTCTGTTGATAGTTGTTACATTGTGGTTGTTGTTGTTGTTGTTGAGGTTGTACCTGCTGCACAGGGCTGGAAGGGATAGTGACAGCTGCCACTTGCTCATATGATCTTCTATATCCTCGACCCCGTCCTCGGCCAAACACAACATTGGTTTCACCTTCCCTTCTTCTCGGGGGTCCGCTGAAAGCTTTTCTTACTCCATTCGAACTGCTCGCACTTGTATCCTGAATCTTTCCCATCTTTAACAAAGTCTCGACCCTCTCTCCAGTAATTACTATATCATTGAACTTGGTAGCCAAACAATACGCCAATCTTTCAATAAACACACCTTGCAATGTCCCCATGAACATATCAGCCATCTCATTCTCCAGCAGTGGTGGTTATACCCTGGCAGCAAGCTGACGCCACCTTTGAGCATATTCTTTAAACCCCTCCTTAGCAGTTTGAGACATGTTTTGCAATTAAGTGCGATTTGGCGCCATGTCCAAATTGTACTAGTATTGCCTCACGAAAGCCTCTGTCAGGTCCTTCCAGCTCTTAATGTTGACTCTACTTAGCTTCATATACCATTCCAAGGAAGCCCCAACCAGGTTGTCCTGGAAATAGTACATCCATAACTTTTCATCATCAGTGTGGGCAGCAATCCTTCCTACAAAGGACTGAAGGTGAGTCTTTGGACACGCTGTGCCGTTGTACTTCTCGAAAGTCGGGACCTTGAACTTGTAAGGGATTCTAACCCCTGGAACCAAGCCCAAGTCAGTAATGTCGAACCCCAGAGAGTTCTGAGATTGAATAGCCTTGATCTGTTCTGCCATCTCTTCAAATTTCCTGTTCATTTCAGCCCCCTGGCCTTCAGTTTTGTCCAGCAGAGTAAACTGTTCGTCTTGACCATCCATCTGTACATTGTTCAGTCCATCATTGATAATGGTAACCCCCGGTTGTGCTACAGGGATTTCAACCTGACGGGCGCCCGCACCGTTACGATTACCTCCATCAGCAGTACCGTTGTTCATGGCTTGACTATTTTCAACCAACTCACGCAGACGTTCCTGATTCTGACCTATTCTTGCCATAAGGGTCATAAAATTGTCCATCCTCAACCTCAAGTCAGCTAAATCAGCTTGCATTTGATCCATGACTCTTTCTCTGTTGACTCCTGTGGGATATCTGTGTATGACTGGATGTTCTCGAACTTTCCTGGGAGCTATAGTGCCTGAAACAACATAAACATTAGAAACTGAAGCACTACCTGCAAAACAAACAAACACGTCATATGCATGCAATGTAACTGCTCATGTTCCCAAGTTTTAAGCATTTGCATGCCCCAGCTCTGGTATTTACTCCAGACAGCCACTTTGAGTATTAACTTTCAGACTTTCTCTTTGAAGAGTATTCAGATATTAGCAGTATCAGACAAACGAGCCTTGCATATTCAGAAATGATAATTTGCATATTAACACTGTATATCATGGACAACCCACTGCCGGCCAAAAGTTAGAGCACAAACAAAAATATTCCCCAAAGGGTTACAAGTTATTACATGAATAAAAGACAAAAGAATAAAGCAAGACTCCTACAACAAGTCTGTAGGTAGTCTGAAAAAAAAATAAACTAAACTAGAGACCTAGGCTCCTATGCAGCCACCTCTGCTCTGTTCTTCTTCACACCTGCTCTCAGCTTGAGCTCTTCAATCTCCTTCAGTGCCTGCTCCAAGGCTAACTGGCTTTGTGCTAACTGCTGAGTCTTTTCCCTTCGTATGTTGTGGACTTGCTCCACCTCTTCCTTCTTGAAGGCCATTTGCACCTCGAAAAACTCTTCTTTTTCTTTAAACTTCTTTTGCTCCTCCTCCCTTTGGCCTTGCAACCAAACAATGGACTAGCGAGCTTCCTTGAGAGTCTTCAGAGTCTTTTTGCATTCCGCTTCTCTTTTTGCCTCCATCAGACCCAACCTTTGAAAGTGAGCTTCCCTTCCAGCAAAGTCTTTCTCTTTAGCTTCCAAAGAGGCTTGTATCTTCTGCAGCTTTCCCTCTGCTTCATTTTTGGCCCGGTTGGCAAGATGGTACAGGCTAACCATTTCAGCATTCTCCACTCGAACTTCATGCAGCTGAGCTTTCAATTTCTTGTACTCTTCAAGGGAGACAATACTCTGGCTTGGCACTTCTTTGGGATAAAGTGGAACTTCTACTGAGAAAGGCATGAGAACTTCTTCTACATGTTTTTGCAACCATGTAGCAAAAGGAGGATACGTCTTGGGGTCTACTCTGCCAAAGTCTTTCTTACCCTTCCTCACTCTATGAGCCCAAGCTTGAGATGCTTGTAGAACTAACTCCTTGTTTCCTTCCACAGGAAAATACAAAGACTCAGCAAACTCTTCCATCTGTGGTGGATCTCTCAAAGGGTAACCAAATTGCTTCCTGGCTAATGTTGGATGATAACTGATCACACCCTTCCTTCCTAGCAAAGGCACTCCAGCAAATCTTCCACAACTGACCATCAACTCTTTTCCCAGCAGATCTCTGTCATATCCCCAGGCTATATCCTCAGCAGTTAACCCCATCAGCCTTCTAGACCATCTCCACTCATCCCTCATTTCCTTGAAAGCACCTGATTTTGGCAGCTGTCTGGCAAATCACTCAGCAAACAATGAGGCACAACAGCTCACTGGTCCACCCCTACCTTTCTCATTCCGGTAATGAACGATGTAGTAGAAATCTCCCAACAGAGTTGGCACAGGATTGCCTTTAGCAAAAATAGAGATCACTTCCAAACTTACAAATTCCTTCTCCCTGAGAACAAGCTAGACCCATACACCATCAAAGCCAGCACAACACCAAAGTTACCCCATTTACCCTCTTTAGCATATTTCTCAGCCTCTGGTATAAGCACACTCCAGCAGGTAAACGACAAACTTTGGCTATGTCTTCTTCCTTAAGCACCACCTCAGACCCATAGAAAGGCAAGGTATCTCTGACTGGAACATTCAAAATGCTAGAAATCTCCTCCAAGGTAGGAGCCAAGATGTAATCTGGAAACACGAAACACCGCAGCAGGGGATCATAAAACTGAAGCAAGGTATGCAAACTGTCCTTCTGGTCTGCAGTGGGTTTGTCCACATACTTCAATATTTGGCCATATCTCTTTCTGAAATTTCCCAAGACTTGGTCATTCATCAAACCTGCTAATTTCTGAACACTTCTGACTTCAGATTGAAGAAAAGTATAGTGAACATTCTTTTTCCTTGGAATTCTTCTGACTTCTGCCATCTGGAGATAAGATTTACCAGAACTGGGAGCTGATTATGAACAATAACCTGAAAAATGGAAACATAAACAGTTAATGCAAGAATAATGCAAATGCAAATGCAATGCAGGCATATGATCAATCTGGGACCATCTGGATACTGGACACTGAACATAAGGACCCTCTGAATACTAGCAACCAAGATCCTCTGAGTCACAACCCTCTCTGATAAAAAAAAATCTCAGAACCATAGTACCAAGAAAACCAGAATACCAGAACCATAGGACCAAAATCATAACAAGGACCACTGATAATGAGGGTATGTAGAGGCCAAGGGTTCCTGCAAACCTGTAAACCCCTCCCAATCTCACTGGTATGCTCCGGGTTAAACATCACGGACTCTCAAAGCCGAATAGCAATAATACTTTCACCATTTCCGAGAAATGGCACATGACCAAATCAGGGAATCGGTTTGGCATTATATACTACGCAGGGAGGCCTCAGCTGAGTCCGGGAAACAAGGTCATCTTATGTAAGTTCCAAGTGGGCCCTCGGATGCGAATGGGTTTGCCACACAATGTGGTCTGCCACTGCCATCACTAAAGAGGGATGTTTCCACAAGGTTCTCAATGATCGGTCCCCAGCTGCACATAACTGTCAAGGTTATGAAATGAGAGAGGAAGATCCCTAAATCAAAACATTTCCAAGACGGTCGCAAATCTGGGCGTGGAACTCACTACTACCCCCATGACAAGATCTCATGAGGCCAAAGTGGAACCACTCTAAGTCCTAAGGTGCACTCGAGCCGTGGTAATGAGCTCATCTCTCAAAAACAGTATCACCCAAACCCACCAAACAGAAAATCCAATCCAGACAGTCCAGTATATAATATGATGCGGAAAATAAATACTGAAAGCTGTAAATAAAGCTGTAAATAAACCGTAAATAAACAACAGTAAAATACAACACACAACAGAAAACAGTCAACACCCAAAGAAACAAAAACATGCAAGCGCTAGGAGAGACTCACAGGGGAACCAAAGATACTCTGGTTTGGAGGTCCCCAACAGAGTCGCCAGCTGTCGCTCCCCGGATTTCCATCCTGGTACAAACGCGAAAGTGGCGCGGAAAAGAATAGAGTCGCCAGCCAGGCATTTTTATCCCGAAGGAACGGGAATGGTAATGCTGCACAAACCAGAAGAAAGAAGAGGAAGGACACGGGTCCTGCGAACCAAAGAGACTGGGATCGGGAGTCGGTTACGACCTGGGAAGGTATTAGCACCCAGATCGTCCGCCGTACCCGACGGGATCCACGCTTGCAAAGAAAATGTTCCAAAGGGGGAAGAAATGAAAGCTGCTGCTAAAGAAAAGGAACTGGAACTGGATAAAAGAAAAGAAAAGGGAACTGAAAAAGAAATGAAAAGGAAAAAATGTAGGGAAAATAAAGATGTGCTCGAATGGGCCCTACCCCGCTGCCTACGTACCTCATCTGGACAATGAGGATCAGAGTCGTCATAGTTCCCCTAACTAGGGGTGGAAAATATTGCTTGTGAATTAAGGCTTGAACTGCCTATGTCAATGCCCAGGTGTTGCAGGCTCGGACGACGAGTGCGTAACCGTCTTGCAAAATGACAAGTAGGAGCAAGTTCGTGTACGGAGCGAAGGAGATGAGAAAAGAATTCCTGAAGGAAAGACGCTTATTGTTTGTTTGTGTTTTTTATGAAGCTTTTTATGAGTGTGTCACAAGGAAGTGAACTCAAGCTCTTTTCCATGGAATGTGCACTTGTCACTACATTCCAAGATGGAATAATAGAACAAGCACACTCAAGTAAGGAGAAGATCCCCAAAACTTGAGTCCAGAGATTAGGGCATAAGCTCACTAACTCATTAACTTATTAAGTGCTTTTGTTATTTACAGAGAAGAAGTGTGTTTTATGATTTTCTTGGTGAAGATGATATCTTGATCAGACTTGTACATCACAAGGCAAGCTTGGACTATCCCAAGATGGGAAGACTACAAGTGTCTCATGGGATAAGGCTATTGCTCAAGGTATCACTTCAAACTTTATTAAGTGTTTTATTTAGAGCTTTGAGATGAGGAGAGAAGAAGAACCAAAAGGATCACAAAGGTAAAAGTATAATGGGGGACTAATGAATCCTAAGTGTTATCATGCATGGGAAGTCCTAGGTTAGTGTGGTTTACTATCCTAAAGAAGAAAGAAAGAAGAAGAGAAGAAGAAGATTAGAAGAAGAGGAAGTAAAGCCTGAGCCCAACAATCACAAGGTTAGAACAAGTAATGATAAGAAAAGAAGAGATAAGATTTGGAGATGTGGGAATCACATCCACACCTCTTACTTACCCAAGCCCCTGAAAAGGTTAGTGACATAAACATAAAGGTAATATAAAATGATCACAATACCATACCAACATCATACAAACAGAAGTGAAGTCATACACACAAATGCTCAATGCAAATGCAAGTCACAAGAATGAGAGAAGAAGCACACAAGTCAACATGAGGCAACATGAAGCACATAGCAAAGTAAATTAAACTTAAGAAGATGCAAAGCAAAATAAAACACAACCTCAAGGCACAAGATCAGAACCTTAATCAAGTTAAATAAGTGCTTAAGAAGCAAGAAAGATGAAGAGAAGAGAAACATATGGTCAAGCAATCACATTATGGGAAGAAAGAAGCAAAGGAGGTGAGATGGATACACATAAGAATGGAAGAACTTCAAAGATAAACAAAATACAAGATTTCCAAAACAAAAACCCCAACCCAAGATCAGAGAGATACCAATGCCCTAAAGAGACCCTAAACAAGATGAAGAAGTTGGCACAAGTGCCCTTCTAAGCTAAGGAGAGGACTTATGATAAAAAAGAAGCAAAATGGGACAAGTTAAAAACAAAAATTCAAATCAAATCAAGTATGCACCCAAAAATTCCACAACCTTGGAAATGAGATCTTCAATCATGATATAACAATATGTCAAAAGGAGAGGAAAAGATTCAGAAGCCAAGTAAGTCAAATGAGGGGTCAAACATCAACTAGGGTTAAGAGACTTCACTCACAAGTCAAAGACCAAAACCAAATGAACAAGTTTCTAAAAATCAGGACAAAAATCACACATAAAGTTCACTCTATTATAAATCCAGAGCAAAAAGAACCAATCAAAAATTCAAAATGAGGATCAATATAGAAAATGGACAAGTTAACATGTTTAAAAATGAATTAAAATGAATTAATTACAATGAACAATTAATATCTACGTGTCAAAAATAAAATAAATGGAAAATAAAAATATTAAAAATTAAAGAAAACTAAAAGTAACATTCTTGAATTTTTTCATCATTTTTTGAGACTTAAAACTATTTTTAAAAATTAAAAACCAAAACTGAAATAAAATGAAATAAAAATAAAAAGAAAATAAATGGAAATAGGCAGGAGGTGCGTATAGAAGGGATTCTAGTTCAATTGAATTGGACTCAAGTCATAGGGGGGTGTGGATAGACATCCAGGCCCACCCAATTCTCAGCGCAGCACACAATTATGGGGTGGATATTCAGAAAACATGGGAAAAAAACAAGGGCCTTGAGATCAAATGGACGCATCCTAATGGTCAACTCATTAATTGAAGTCAGCACAATGATTGGCTTGGAGAGAGGGAGCATGATAATTGCTGTGAGGTGAGAAACAAAACAAATAAAACAGAAAAAGAAATTCACGTGAGGGGGAGGATGCCTCATTAAATGAGGTGGCAACATTATGGACGTTGAGATGAGAGGATCCAAGGGCTCTAAGGTCTTCTTCTTCGTTCAAACCCTAATAAGAACCAGCCCAGAATCCGGTGACCGGAGCTAGGGCTCCGGCACCGGAAAACGCAAACAATGAATAAACACCAATAAAAATACACCAAAATCTCCAGATCAGATGAATGAACCATGTTGAATCTAAAAATGGCAACCAAAATCACAAATGAGCAATGAACAAGCTGGATCGAAGAGAAACAGGTTTCACCATGAAAATTCAAATCAACATACAAAGCTCAATAATGCATCATTTTCGAATTTAAAACAAGCAGAGTCATCAGCACAATCAGTAGATCACAATGCACACATCTATTTTCATTTTTAGATCCAAGGATTTTGGGCTTACCTGAGACTTGCAGATCTAGAAATAGCTTGTTAGAAGCCAAGAAATAGTTGTCAATCCACTCCAAATACACTCTAGTTGCAAAATAAATGCAACTAGAGCCTTGAAAGTTGCTGGATCTCGGAGCTTGAAGCTTGCTGCTCTGAAATGGCAAGGTGTGGAATCTTGAGAATCAGCTTGAACAAAGTATGGATTTATGATCCTGAGCCCTCAAGGATGAAGAATATGTGATTGGTTTGTGAAGAGAGTAAGTGTAGAGAATGATTCAAAGGAAATTGCAAAATGAGCAAGAACTTGAGAGTAGTGAAATGTGAGGGATCTGAAGCACACCAAAACCCTAATTCTCTTATAAATGAGCTCATGAAGCAATGCTGAAAGGATGAAGGCATTGGCACGTGGGAAGGGAGTGTGGGAGAGAATTTGCATAATTTGCAAGTTTGGTGTGATATCATGAAACACCCGTGCATTTCCCTCTTTCTTTGCCCATGTGCATTCCACATCTCACCCTTGATTTAAATCCACAAAGATTCTGGCCCTTGGATGTAAGCATCACACATTTCTCATGATCATGCAATTTTTGCACTTATGGAATAAATTTCACACCATGCACGAATTTGATGTTATTCTTGGAGAAAAATGGACCATTTACATTGCTTTGTAACATTGTAACCTCATTTGGTTCATACCAACACTAAAAAAATAAGTTTCAAGACCTTTTGCATTTGTGGAACATTGAAAATTCAAACCTTGCCCTAGTTTTCAAGCAATTTTCGAGGGTCTCATCTTTCAAACCATAAAGGCTATGAAAAAGTACTTGTACCTTTTGAAAATGGGAGGAATTAATCTCCAACTTTCATGTTTGGCTTTGGTCCATTTGAAAAAATTTTCACCAAGTTATGCTCACTTGAAAATTAGGGCAAAAACTTGCTAAAAATTGCATTTTCCATGACCAACCTTACACCAATTTTGCAAAACACCTCAAAACCTCATGATTCTTGATCCTTGATCTTGCCAAACCTCTTCTAATGTTATAATAACATCCCTTGGATAGAAAAATGGGGTGGGACCCCTTGAAATCTCAAAGTTGACTTTTCTAAGGCACAGTTGACCAATTTCTTCATTTACAAGCAACTGAAGAAATACTTGACTTCCACAAGGAATTTTCTCACCAAATTTCATCCCTAGGATCCTCTTAACATGTAAAAGACTTTGCCCAAATGAAATGGCCAAAGTCTTGAGGTTTTCATGCTTGAAACTCAAACCCTAATTTGGGATCATTGTGTAGGAGCTTTGCCCTAGCCTGGATTCCCTGATGATCTTCCAACCTTCTGAGCTTTTGTAAATGAACTTGAGCTTGTGAATGCAATGTAGACCCCTCATAGGACTTGGACAAATCAATTGGGCCCCTTGTCATAGCTTGTGATGCCTCAAAACCCTCCACAAATGATCATATGCCTGATGTTAGGTCATGAGAATGTTATGCCTCATCTTTCTATGTTAAGATGCCAAGAATATGCTATGTTCATGATGAATACGATATGATATGATGCTTAAAAAGAAGAGGGAAAATTTGGGGTGTTACAATGATAAGGCATTGGTTTTAAGTTATTTTTTTCATGATATTTCAAAGGCTTATATTTTGAAATCATTTTCGGCATCTTTCAAGAGGAATATGTTCTTTCCAAGCTATGCCAAATTTATTTTGAACCACATGAAGGTACGTCAAGGTTATTACAAGTTTACTCAAGGGATTTTAAAGGAATTCAAGGAGTTTATTTTAAGCTAAACGAGGATTCCATAATCCTTTGGGTATTGAATGTGACTTCGAGAGGTTGTTCTAATGAGTTTTTGGTTCATTAATCCTAAAGTTAGACCTCATAGTGAGAGTTAAAATTTGATTCATTATTGCATTGGAGCAATAAGGATTTGTTTTTTTTCTCTTACAAATGAAACGGCAAAACATTATTGGGTTGGAATTCACATTGCACGGTGGTGTGCCAAGGTAAACCATATGGAATTTAAATCATGAGTCCATGGAGCAAACAATTCAATCTTGAGTTACATTTTTCAATTATTTGTAAAGTTTGGATCTTGTTCAAAAGCTACAAAAATAAAGATCAAGAAGAAAACCATTATACAAGTATGATTAAGCCATGATGACAACCAAGTAAAATTTCAAAGGAAATCCTTTTTTCCATTAACAAAAGAAAACATCCTTGGTGTAAAAGTTATAATTTAGAGTGAATCCTATCAATACAATGTGCTTAGATTTACAAATGTTACAATTTTTAAAGTCTAAAGAACTAAGGTTCTTGATTCTTCAGCAAGCACAAGTCAATCCTAATTTTCAATCAGCTCATAACCATTGAATTCTCAATGTTAAAGAAAAACACACCAGCAGCCCAATGTCACACGGGTTTGGTCATTTACTAGTGCATTATTCATAGCATCTAAACCTGCAGAGTAAAGATCCATAGACATTGCATAAGTGAATAACATCAAAATAAGAGAAAGTACAATTGTAGGAAAAATAATATAAGGCAAGGCAAGAGTAAGTGCACAACATTTTTTTCGTATCAAGGCCAAGCATGTATCAGAGAACAATTGTAATTAAATAGGCATTTTTGAAATAAAAATATGGAAAAGGAAAAGAATATACCTGCTATAGACAAAGCAGGGTCACAAAGTGATGATTCAGGCCACTCCATAAGCAAGTTGGTAGCTACTGCAAGTCTGCAGCCAAGGACCTGCAACCTGTCTTTACACCAAAATGTGATAAGCTCTCTTCCATGAACCATCTAAGCCTGAAAATGATCTAACATAGGTATCAAACAAAAGGCTAATGTCATAAAAATTCTTTAACAAGTTTTGATTCGAAATAACAAACCCTAATCTGGCCCTTATTTAAGTGAACGAAATTTACAAAGAATAGGAGGTTTTTGAGAACTCAACCATCACCTAACCCTAGCGGTATACAAACCTGAAAAGAAACTCTAAAACAACTTAGCTCTCGAAGTCGAAACCCTCAATGTTCCAACTATCGCAATAGCAACACGTCTTCACCAACACCCCTCTTCATCAAACACCTGAAACTGTTACCCATTAACAATGCAAAAAAACTTTGTTATTTCCGCAACCGTGAAACTCACAAGAATGGAGAAACATAATAGAAGCAGAGCGAATAGACCGCAGAGTCATAGGTAGAAAACGATAAACAACCGTAATAAAGACCAGAAGCATAAGAGTCAGATAGCGCATACCCGATTTTCGCCGGAGCGAGTCAAGCCATTTCATTGAGGTAGCTTCTGAATCCTTATTTTCATTGGGTCATTTTTGTTGTAAAATTATCTATTATCCGTATGTTGTTGGTGTTACCTTGTTCACCCTCGATTAGGTTGTTTGGTTTCTTTCCTGTTAGCTTTGATCTAGAGAGTTAGGATCATTGTTTTGGTTTGTTCTAGGTTCGGATTTGAGAAGAGGCAGATGAGTTGAGAGAAGGATAGTGAAAGGAGAAACTAGGGTTTATCGATTTTACAGAGTGAAGATAACTGGAGAGATTGGACGATTGAGCGTGAGGTGATAGAGATATGGGGAGACCGGGAGAAACAGAAGCATTGAAGAGTTTCTTTCTGAATTTGGAAAAGAAATTTGTAGCGCCGTTTAGGAATTAGGGTTTCACTCCCCTTTTCATCATGTATCTGAACCGGGTC
This sequence comes from Lathyrus aphaca, assembly GCA_963966055.1. Taxonomy (NCBI): domain Eukaryota; kingdom Viridiplantae; phylum Streptophyta; class Magnoliopsida; order Fabales; family Fabaceae; genus Lathyrus; species Lathyrus aphaca. The sequence continues at coordinate 177,005,602 of OZ014522.1, forward strand.
GCGGGTTTGGACCCGACCCATTGACCTCCTTAGACCCAACGCCCCTTTGGGCCTTCCCCTGCTGAACCCAATGTCGTTTTCTGATAAATACACCTCCTGATTGTCGCCAAACCAGGCCCATAACCTTTTTCATTTATTTCTTTTCTAGTTTCTTTAATTTTCTTTAATTTATTTGTTTATTTCTTTTGTTTAATTGTTTTTTTTCTTTTATCAAAATCATAAAATTACACAAAAAATATTTGTATTAACTAATTAGTTTTAAACAACTTTATTCAATTTGATTAATTATTTTTGCTAGTTAACTTTATTAAATAACTCGATTTAATCTAGTTAATTAATTATCTTTCGTTCAAGTTTGTTTGTATAGTGTATGCTTATATTTTCTTGCCCATTGTTTAATCGTACAATGATGATGTATGACTTGTACAAACTTGTTTGTATTTTCACTTTTTTGATCATAAGTTGTTATAAATAATAATAATAAATATGATCACCACAAAAATAATCGCTTCAAAATATAATTGAATCTTTGGTCTAACGCCAAGTAGATCTTTACGCGCACTTCATTTTGCACACAAGTAAGTCGGTCACTCTTATGATCGCCATCTGCACGACTTTACGCGTCACAATTAATTAACAAGGAACTGAACTCAGGAATCTAACATTCCCCGGGTTCTTTAATGAACCACTTCTGAGGCAAGCCTTCAAGTTGTGTTTCATTTACTCCTTCGTTTCTAAAAACTTATAAACCCTAAGTCACCTAAAACACCATAATCTTATCTTTTTCTTTTATTAAAATACACGTTACAATTAATTAACGAGGAAGTGAACTTCGGAATCTAGCATTCTGCGGGATCTTTAATGAACCACTCTTGAGGCTAGCCTTCGAGTTGTGTTTCATTTACTCATTCGTTTCTAAAACATTAAACCCTAAAAACATCTAAAGAAAAAACAAACTTTATCAAAACATCTAAATTTCAAATTAAAATCGTGAAAGAACTAAACTCAGGAATCCAGCATTCCTCGGGTTTTTGAATTGAATTACTCTTGAGGCTAGCCCTCGAGTTGTACTTCATTCTCCCTTTCACAATAAAAGAATACAACTTAAAACTTACCAACAAATACAAATCATTTTATAATTAATTAACGAAGAATTGAACTCATGAATCTAGCATTCCTCGGATTTTTGAATTGAATTACTCTTGAGGCTAGCCTTCGAGTTGTAATTCATTCTCCCTTTCGTTTAAAATACCTCAACAAAGGTCAAACATTTTTCTCTAAACGAACATTGTTTAAATCCTTCTATCTCTCAAACAAGCTAGCGCTTCAGCCTCCTCCGCGAGTATAAGCCAACGCTTAGCAGTTAGAAAGTGTTTTAAACAATTGTTCATTAAAAACCACAAACCGTAGTTGAACGAACTACGAAGTTCTGACTTTCCCATTGCACAAGGGAATACGTAGGCACAGGGATTTTAATCCTTCGCGAGCACAACAATAAAAAATTTAATCTTTTCTCCCATTAGAACAAACATTTTAGCAAACCATTTTAGAAGACAAAGACATTAATCAACATTTAATCGCAGTTAACTAAGAGGTTCCCGTTTGTCGCTCCCTAGATTTCCATCCTGGTACAAACGCGAAAGTGGCGCGGAAGAAGGTAGAGTCGCCAACCATGCATTTTTATCCCGAAGGAACGGGAATAGTAATGTTGCACAAACAAGAGAAAAGAAAAGAAAGGACACAGGTCTTGCGAACCAAAGAAACTGAGTTCGGGAGTCGGTTACGACCTGGGATGGTATTAGCACCCCGGATCATCCGTCGTACCCGACGGGATCCACGCTTGCAAATAAAATGTTTCAAAGGGTGAAGAAATGAAAGCTGCTGCAAAAAAGAAAATGAACTGGATAAGAAAAGAAATGGGGGAAATGTAGGGAAAATAAAAGAGTGTGCTCGAACGGGCCCTACCCCGCTGCCTACGTACCTCATCTGGACAATGAGGGTCAGAGTCGCCGTAGTTCCCCTAACTAGGGGTGGAAAAGATTGCTTGTGAATTAAGGCTTGAACTGCCTATGTCAATGTTCAGGTGTTGCAAGCTCGGACGACGAGTGCGTTACCGTCTTGCAAAGTGACAAGTAGGAGCAAGTTTGTACGTAAGGAGTGAGGGTGATGAGAAAAGAAGTCCCGAAGGAGAGATGCTTATTGTTTTTCCAGTGTTTTTTATGAGTGTGGCACAAGGAAGTGAAGGCAAAACCTTTTCTCAGGAACATGTCCTTATTACCACATCCCAAAATAGAATGAGTAACAAGTTCATCAAGAATGAAGAAGATCCTCAAACTTGCTTCCTAAGATTAAGATTTAAATTCACTAACTTGTTTGTATTATTGAGTGTTTTTGTGAATTAAAGTGAAGAAGTGTTTTTTAGCTTTTTCTTTGAGAGAGTACAAAAGGGAGAGGTCACCTCAACTATTATTGGATGTTTTTTAGGTTTTTTGTTTTGAGATGAGAAGATAAAGAACCAAAAAGGAGCTTAAAGGTAAAAAGACTAATAGGGAAAGTCTAATCCTAAAGTTATCATGCAAAGGATACCCTAGGTTAGTAAGGCTTACCTATCCTAAAGAAAGAGAAAGAAAGAAGAAGGAAAGAAAATAGAAAAGAAGAAAGGATAGCCTAAGCACATCTCAACAAGATAAGAAAGCATAAAAAGAAATGGAGGAAGAAGCTTGAAGTGTGGAAATCTCATTCACACCTCTTACTTACCATATCCCTTGCAAGTGTTAGAAATATTCACAAATGACAAGTAATGAAAGAAAATGAAAGGAGAAAATGAGATGTGGAAAGAATATGTGTGCAAGTGAAGAAAGAACAACAAACATGAGATAAGAATGCAACATGATAATAATCAGACAATGCACAAACAGAGCCTACACCAATAAGACTTCCAGATGCAGCAGCATGCTCCTAACATGGCATCAGGACTAGAATGAGGCGCGAAGAATAATAATTTCAGTGGTACCTAACGGAGAAGGTTTGTTACCTCTTCAATACGCGCAAGAGAAACTCAGCAAATAATATCAAGTCCAAAGAGGATTCAAAAGTTAAGCACAAGCATCAACATCCAACATTTCAAGCGATCAACAAAGAGGATTCGAATTAGCAACAAGAATTGGTTCGCACAATATCAAAGTCTAACGGAGAATTTGCAACAAGATTATGAAAATAAAATAATCACAAAGCCACCATCACGCTACAATCTCCATCATCGAAAATGAGAAATGAACCTACAAAATATCAAACCAAACTAGAACCAAAATAAAATAAAATTCTATTAAACTAAACCAAATAAACCAAAACTAGAATCAAAATTATATTAAAATTAATAGAAAAAACCAAATTATGCTAATAATCTAGTAAAGTTCTAAATTAAACTTCTAACAAAAGATTAATAAAATCTAAACTAAACCTTAATGAAAAAAATAATAATAAAAGCAAATTTAAACAAAATAGGGGGTTTGTCTACTGGGATTCAGGTGCTGGTAGCAAAAACTGGTGCCAAGGCCTTCTCCTCAAGCCCAACAATTTCTTACTCACTTCTCAAGGGGTGTCATCGCAATACATAGGGTGCAGGCGAAAAAAGAGCCATGGGCTTTGTGCATTCGGCCCATCAGACAACCAAAAGAGCTCTTCTTAAATTAAAAAGAAAAAAAAGTTAATATAATAGAAAAAGGAAATAAATAAAGGGAAAAACGAAATTAAAAAGTTAAGAGTGATTTTCTTCTTCTCCGTAAAACCACACCGCCAACCCCTGTTCTTCAGAAGCGAGATCAACAAAAAGCAAACCACAGTGGTTCGTCTCTCTCCCTCAACACCTTTGCATCGTCGATCGGTCTTCCTCCGCCGTCAATCACCTTGGCTCAGACTCGTCTCATGGTCGCTTCTCGGCTTCAATCGCGGCGACTCCTTCCCTCCGATCTTGTTTCGTTCGGCTTCACGTGAGCTTCAAAGCTCTCTTCAATCCTCGACTTCTTTTCCTTTCTTCGTTTCGGGTTCAGATCTACGGTGAATGGTTTGAAAGCAATTTGTGCTTTTGTTTTCTCACTCCATCTTCTTCTCTTTCCGATCTGTGTGTTGTTTGATGATGGTTTGACATTTGAAGTGATTTATGGTTATTATTGAGATGTTATGGAGGTTACTGATTTGAAGATTGAGGGTTGAAATGGTGGATTGAAGAGTGAAGTGATTTGAGGGATACGTATTGTTGAGGTATTTGAATTAGTTTGGGTGTTAAAGGTTGATGGGAGAGAGGACTATGGCTGGGTCTTGTCGAAAGCTATTGAAGGAGGTTGTTTATTGTTGTGTGATGGTTTGTGTTGTTAAATGGTGGTTTGCAGATATTGCAGAAGGTTGAAGGGTGTGCAATCATTTTCCTTTGTGTAGAAGGTTGGAAGGGGGTTTGAAGGCAAGTATGAGGGTGGTTGTGATGAAGATTATGGTGTCCTTTTGTTTTTCCGAAGAGTGAAAGGGGGTGGTGATAGCGAAGTCGTTGGAGAGAGTGGTCCGAAAATATCTTGTTGATGTTTGTTTTTTGTGTTTTTGTATATGTTTAAGGAAATTTGGTGAGGGTGTGTAAGGATGAGTGGCTTGTTTGCTGCGTTTTTGACGTTTTGAGTGAGCGAATATATGATTGTGCTTTTGCTGAGGAAACAAATACCAAATCGTGAAGCCTTTTTGCGTGTGTAATTCTTGTGAATGTGGGGCCTTGGTTGTGAGAATGCAGTCAGGCAATGTGTGAGTGATAAATGTGATAGGTGGTGGGGTAATTGATTAGTAACATGCTGAAGGTTGGGAATTTGTGAAAGGATTTTGTCCTTTTGTGAAGATAGGTGTGGAATAAGCTGGGTGGTGTGGGTCTCACACCCAACAAATTTTTTTCTCTTTTTTCTTTATCTTTGCTGTAGTTGTATATTTTTTTTTTGTAATAATAATAAGGAAAGGAGATTAAAATGAATTAGAAGGGGATTTAAACGTGGGCTTAAATTGAAAATAGGAATAGTAAGTTTATGGATTTAATGAAAATGATAAAGGTGGTCTAATGGATTAAAAGGATTTATGAATATTGAGAAACAATTAAATTGATGAAATTGGATAAAGTATGGAATGATTAATTAAATGGATTAGAAAAAAAAGATTATATAAATGGATTAGGGATTGATTTATCATGTGGAAATGGTTTAAGAAATAATGGATTAAATGGATGGATAATGGTTAATGAAAATAAATGAGTTTATGGAAAGTATGAATTAAAATGGATATTAGAAGATTAATTGGAAATGGATTCCCAAATTGATTTATGAAAAATAGTTAATGGAAAAGGTCTAATGGGTTTAGAAGCTGGTTTGATGATAAATGAATGAATAAAAATAGAATAGGTTAAAAGGGACATTGACAAATGATTTAATTTGGATAAATGGAATTTGAACGATTACCACCAACACGAACACAACCATGAAATCTTGATTTTCCAACTCGAAACCAAACTTGCACCACTGCCACCAAAAACCACTGATTAAGAATGACACAACTACCACTGAATAATTTGTGACTGAAACAAACCATCTGAATCAATCATCATCTGAGTCTCTGATCACTTCAAATTCGTCTGAACCAAATCTCACAATAAGTTGACCTTGGACGCACACTGACTGAGAAATAGTCTTGAGAAAGATAACTTGCACTTGAGGAAATATCCTGATAGTTTGATCAAGATTAGGTCAAACATCCATCTGAATTGGATCATGAACAAACAACCTCACTTGAATTGAAACTGATGCTTTTGAGGTATCGAGAAAGAAGAAATAGACTGAAATGCTGAGAAGACGAGAATAACCTTATAACTTAATGAAGAACAAAACCCTGATGATGGGCCAAATTAACCAGTGAATAGTTTTCAGACGTGAAATCCTTATCAGGGAGATAAACCCTAATTCAGCGATAAAATCAATAAGAGGATGATGCCACTGATGGTTGCATAACCAAAAACTTGAATTCTCTGATAATCCTCAAATAAAGATGTGAAACCCTAATCACTCAGAAAACAAAGATCCCATGTCTCATGAGCTTATGCAAATGATATGACCTAATGGAATATGCATATGAATGCAAAACGAAAAGCAGATGAAGAAAGAAAAACTAGAGGGCAAATTTGGGGCGTTACACCGTTGAGTACAACGAACGTGAGGGGTGCTAATACCTTCTCATTGCATAACTGACTCCCGAACTTAGAATTTGGTTTCGTTGACCATTTCTTATCCTATTTAGGTTGAATCTATATCTCCCTTTTCTTTAATTAGAATAAATAGAATTAGGTGGCGACTCTGTTGTTTCTTTCCGCGTCCCATCGCGAGGATCGTATTTTTCGAGGTATGACAAGTTGACTCCATCTGAAGAGGGACTTAGTCTTAGTCACTCCTTCACCAGCTTCATCTTGATGTTTGCCAAGAGGTACAATTTCACTCCTCTTATGGCCCCTTTCGCCAACAGGAATGTTGGCCCTGAATGGTTCACTAAACAACCACCCTTGGAAATGCAAGAGGATGAAAATCAAGTCCTTGACATTTGGGAATCCTTCCTGACACCTAGACTCCTTGCTTCTCACCAAAATTCGACTAAGACCAAGATTGCCCTCCTTGCGTATCAACCTAACTTAGTTTCTAGGAAATTTGGGTTGGTTCAGCTGAAACCAAAGCCTCTTTATCCCAAGAAAAGCACCATCATTTGGTACAACTCCCTACATACTGAAGAAGAGAGTCAAGAAATCATAAGACAACTAGCTGATGATTCCTTGGAAATTCATCCAACGGTCTTTCGAACTTCTTTCCTGTGCACCCCTGAATTCGACACTTGGTGGAAAGAATACTATCTTCACAAGTTCTATGACGTGGAATCATTCAAAACTCTGCTGACCAATGCCTTTGCTCTTGTGCAAGACAAAAAGAAGAAAGGTAAAGCACATCATATCAAGGAGATATAAAAATGTCAAAATTACTTTGAAACCATCTATAGGCTAGACGAACTTAGTCGAACCATCAACGAAGCGGCATTGACTTTGAAACACAAGTTCACAGAAAAAATGGATAGGTTGAAACTGCCATCATATGTTCGGCCAGAACTAAAATATGAGGTAGCCTTCAACCTTTATCCACCAAAATTTCCCCCTCTACCTTCTACTGATTTTGGCGTGGCGTTGAGCCCTCCATTTCCTGATTGGTTTATCTGTGGGGATTCTTTGAAAATTCTTCACCAACAATCTAAAAAACGCGTTGAACGCGTGGTTCCGACTAAGTATACTCTGGATGACTATAGAGGACACCTTCATATTGGAATAGAACATGTCCATGTGGAGACCCCAATTCTTGAAGGTGTTTTACGAAATATTTTCTTATTTCGGCATTATATATATATATATATATATATATATATATATATATATATATATATATATATATATATATATATATATATATATATATATAATATATATATATATATATTTATATAATATATATATATATATATATATATATATATATATATATATATTTAACTTGTATGCCTTTCACTTATATTTGACTTCATTTTTGTTTTCATAGCTAAGAGGATGACCCCCAAGAAAGTTGTTGTCGAAAATACTTATGACGCTATGGATGAAGATCGCCTTACTATCACCAAGAAGATTGTGACAAGGGTATTACTTCTTTTCTTGGACTAATGATTTCCTTCTAGTTCCTTAGAACTTACATGTTTTGTGCAAACCTATAGGCTGGTCGAAAACCACCTCCTACTCCAAAGAGAAAACAAGAAGAGAAAGTCTCCAGTGAAGAGTCAGGCGATGAGTCACTAGAGCCCAATCAACCCACACAAAATAAGAAAGTTACGAAAGCTCCTTTTCCAAAACCTAAAGTAAAAACACTGAAACCCACTCCCCCTAGTAGTCCACTCAAAGTTGTTCAACTGAAAGATGCAGAGAGTGGAAACTCTAGTCTCCATACCCAATTTGCTCTGGTAAACTTTCGGCCGTGAATATTTTCTTCTTATTACCTTTCTTTTCCTGACACTTGAAATGCTTTTCTGCAGGAAAACATGTCTGAAAATCCTTCGACAAAAGAGAATGCAGAACAACCAACAAAATAAGACACTCCTACGAAACCTCATGAACCCAATCAATAAGTCGTTAGTCCGACACCTCTTTCTCCAAAGAAATTGATGAAAGAAACAACCATAATGGATGATCATTCTCCCGAAGCCTCCCAACATTCTGACAACGATTCTTCTCCTCGTCCTCCACCTTAATCAAATGTTGCTGAAGAAGGTAAAACCAATGTCACCCCTGAGGATGATAAGAAAGAAGAAAACATTGATGGCGACGACCAGTTGAAACAGCCAATGGTAGAGCTAACCAAAGGACAAGGCAGCCAACCTAATGTTGATCCCCCAAAGGGAGGTTCCATATCAACTGGCTCGACTAGCCTTACTCATGAGGAGATTGAGAATCTTAAGGTGCAAAGACCTTTGGAGTATTTACAAGTTGTACTCAGTACCCGTTACAATTTTCAGGACTCTTCTCAAAGTACTTCATTTGCCTCAAGGGCCACTTCCAGCGCAACTTCTCTCGACGCCATACTAGCTGAGATCAAGACGAAAATTCTTGATGTGGATTTGTTCAAACTGCTTGAAGACCATCCAACTTCCATTTTCGAATTGAAGAAACTCTTGAAGCAGGTGAATGTCTTGGAATCGCCTGCAGAAGTGAGAAGTTTCGTCATGGACGTAACTTCCCTGGTTGATTTGGTAACTACTAACCTAAATCGGCTTCAAGGTTTTACCAGGCAAATCTCTGAGAAGACAGACACACATCTTGTCGAATTGGATGCTGCAGCTATTTCGAACAACAAGATCATGGAGCTGAACCAACTCTCTGAAACTTACATTAAACAAAATGCTAATTGTGATGAAAAAATTTCAAAGTGGGAGAAGCAGATAGCCCTTCTTCAAAAGAATATTTCTCAGGAAAGAAGGCTTAAAGAATCTGTAGATGTTTAGAATTGGCAGAAATTTTGACCAACAAGAAGTGTTGAACTTAATTCAGGATGTCACATCAGATGTTGTGACATTATCAAACAGAGTATAAGTAAATGAACTTAATTCAGGATGTCACACCAGATGTTGTGACATTGTATCAGTTAATGAAGTAAGTTCAGTTTACAGGATATCACACCAGATGTTGTGACATTGTATCAGTTAATGAAGTAAGTTCAGTTTTTAGGATGTCACACCAGATGTTGTGACATCTCAAACCTGCTACCAGAATTAATTAATGCTTAACAGAACTGAGTAAATTCAGGGAATTTATCTGGAATTAATTATGGATGGATAAAACAGAAGAATGCGCATCTGTAGGGAGATTGGATATATGATTTCAGTATAAACAGAAGAACTGACTCACCTAGAATCAAGGAAGTAACAAACCCTAATTCAAGGTGTTAGCAGCATGCGTATCAGGATTGGATAACCTACAAAAAGCCCAAAATCCAAGCATCTATTTAAGCAACAGAAACTCTCATAATAGAGTACGAAATTAAGAAGACTAAATAGGGTGTTTGTGTTTTAATAGCAGGTTGTATATGTGTATCACTTTATGAGCTTTTAAGCAAAAGTGTATTTGTGTCTTGATTGAAACTGTGAAGTAAGATCAAGCTGTTTTGTTTGAAGTATGACTTCAATTTTATTAAACTTGTAAACATATCACTGTGTGATTGAGGGGGAGTGAGTTGGTACTCATATCTAAGTTGTGTCTTAGGTAGAAATTGCCTTGGGTAGATATTAAGTGAAAGATTAAACTGAGTGGTTTAAGTCTAGAATTAATATTACTTATATTGGATTTCCTTCCTGGCTTGGTAGCCCCCAGATGTAAGTGTGGTGATACACTGAACTGGGTTAACAATTTCCTGTGTTGATTAATTTTCCTGCACTTTAAGTTTTGTTCAAGTCTTCAAGTGTTTAAACATCTCATTCGACATCACATACCTGATCACAGAATTTCAATTGGCACCAGAGCAGGCACCCTGCCTGTTTAACTGGGTGAGATCTAGGGACTGCAAATTCTGGAAACATGGACAGAGATGTAGGATCTGTAAATAGACCACCTATATTGGATGGAAATAATTATGACTACTGGAAGCCAAGAATGGTAGCATTCTTAAGATCACTTGACAATAGGGCCTGGAAAGCAGTTAACAAAGGATGGGAGCATCCTGTCTAAGACAACAAAGATGGAGCAAAAGTGTTGAAACCTGAAGAAGAATGGAGCAAGGAGGAAGAAGATTCAGTACTTGGCAATTCCAAGGCCTTAAATGCTTTATTCAATGGCATTGATAGGAACATATTCAGACTTGTGCATCATTGTGAGCTGGCCAAAGATGTTTGGGACACTCTCAAAACAACTCATGAAGGAACATCAAAGGTGAAGATGTGAAGACTTCAACTTCTCACCACCAAGTTTGAAAACTTGAGAATGAAGGAAGATGAGACAATTCATGATTTCTACATGAACATCTTGGAAATAGCTAATACTTCTGGTGCTCTGGGATAAAAGATGACTGATGAAAAGCTGGTAAGAAAGATTCTCAGATCTTTACCAAAAAGATTTGACATGAAGGTCACAGCAATAGAAGAAGCTCAAGACATATGCAAAATGAAGGTTGAAGAGCTCATTGGTTCCCTTCAAACATTTGAGATGGGAATGAATGACACAATTGTAAAGAAGAACAAAAGCATAGCCTTGGTGTCAAATACTGATAAAGAAGAAGAAAATAATGAAGCAGATCCTGAAGAAAGTTTATCAGAAACCATTTCTATGCTTGGAAGACAATTCAAAAAGATTCTCAGGAAGATGGATGGCAAGTCCAGTCCAAGTGGAAGATACTCAAACTCTTCTGAGACTAAAAGACCTTATGATGCTAATAGATGGTCAAATTATGATGAAAAGAGCAATCAAGAAAAAGGGATTAAATGTCATGGATGTGAAGGATATGGACACATCAGAAATGAATGCCCTACCTATTTAAAAAGGCAGAAGAAAGGTCTCTCTGTAACCTAGTCTGATGAAGACTCAGGATGTGATTCAGAAGAAGAATCAGCAAAGCATATCACTGCTCTAGCTGGATTATGTGAATCTGAAAGTGAATCCAGTGATGAGGAGCTTACTTTTGAAGAGCTTGAACAATCATACAGAGAACTGGTTAAAAGGAGCACTGAAATATGCATGGAGAGTATAAAGCAGAAGAAGCAAATTGAGGCACTAAAGGCTGAAAAAACAAGTGATCTAGAGATCATTGACACTTTGAAAAGTGAAGTAAGTCTTCTCAACTCCAAGATGGAACATATGTCCAAATCTGTTAGAATGCTGAACAGTAGCTCAAACACACTGGATGTTATTCTCAACAACAATAAGCATTCAGGGGATAGAACTGGACTGGGATTTAACAAAGTTCAAAAGGTTGAGGCTAGCACCAGCAAAACTACTTCAAATTCCATAAAGTCAAACAAGATGTCCCAACAGATGCTCCAACATCATGAAAAGAACATAAAGTCAAACATAATGTCCCAACAGATGTCTCAACATCATGAAAAGAACATGATGAAGAAGAAGTTTCAAAGATGGAGATGTCATCATTGTGGAAGGTTTGGTCATATCAAACCTCATTGCTACAAGTTGCATGGATATCCAAGTCAGATGTATCAGCAACCCCCTAAGCAGAAGATAGAGGCTACAAAGAAAGTGCTGCATGGACCTCAAAATCAAAGATATCAGCAACCCCCTAAGCAGAAGACAGAGATCATCAAGAAAGTATGGGTACCTAAAGCTAGTCTTCATGCTAATCAAAGCTACATATCCAAGAACAAGCTCAACAAACAACCTTGGAGCTCTAAAAATGGACACTACACAGGGCAGAGGCATCAAAGGAAACCTCAATACATATGGTCAAAGAAGGGTGTTGCATATATAGCTCATACATCTCTAAGAGTATCAGCTAAAGAAGACTGGTACTTTGACAGTGGATGCTCAAGGCACATGACTGGATTGAAGAATCTGCTAGTAGACTTAAAGTCATGTTCATCCAGATATGTAACCTTTGGAGATGGAGCTAAAGGAGAAATCAAGGGATTTGGGACCTTGGACTGTCCAGATGTACCAAGACTAGATGATGTGCTGCTGGTAAAAGGATTGACTGCTAACTTGATCAGCATAAGTCAATTATGTGATCAAGGTTACAGTGTAAACTTTACCAAAACTGAATGCATAGTGTCTAATCAAGAACAGAAGGTTGTCATGAGAGGAGCCAGATCTAAAGACAACTGTTATATGTGGGAACCTCAGGATTTCAGTCTTACTTCAACTTGCTCTTTAGCCAAAGAAGAAGAAGTGAAACTATGGCACCAAAGACTGGGTCATCTTCATTTCAGAGGTATAAAGAAAATCATATCTATGGAAGCAGTGAGAGGTATTCCTAAACTGAAGATTGATGATGGCAAAATATGTGGTGAATGTCAAATAGGCAAGCAAACCAAGATGTCCCATCCAAAGCTCCAACATCTGACAACTTCCAAAGTTTTGGAATTATTACATATGGATCTTATGGGACCTATGCAGGTTGAGAGTCTTGGTGGTAAAAGGTATGCCTATATGGTGGTTAATGACTTTTCAAGGTATACATGGATAAATTTTATCAAAGAGAAGTCTGATGTATTTGATGTATTCAAAGAATTATGCCAAAGAATACAAAGAGAAAAAGCAAGTTGTGTGGTCAGAATAAGAAGTGACCATGGAAAGGAGTTTGAGAATCAAAAATTCTCAGATTTCTGTTCTTCAGAAGGAATCAATCATGAATACTCTTCACCTATCACCCCTCAACAGAATGGGATTGTTGAGTGGAAGAACAGAACTATCCAAGAATCAGCAAGAGCTATGATCCATGCTAAAAAGTTACCATTGTACTTTTTGGCTGAAGCTATGAGCATAACTTGTTACATTCATAATAGAGTCACTCTAAGGAAAGGAACCTTGTCCACAATCTATGAAGTCTGGAAGGGCAGAAAACCAACAGTTAAGTACTTCCATGTGTTTGGAAGTAATTGTTATATTTTGGCTGATAGGGAGCAAAGAAGAAAAATGGATGCTAAAAGTGATGAAGGGATTTTCATTGGATACTCTATAAATAGAAGAGCCTATAGAGTATTTAACTCTAGAACCAATGTTATTATGGAGTCCATAAATGTGATAATTGATGATGCCCCTGCAGATGTTACAGAAGATGTTGGAACATCTGCTGACAGTCAGACTGAAGCTGAAATAAAGAGTGATCATCCTGACTTCACTCAAACTGAAGCAAGGATAGAACAATCCAGCAAACCTCCCTCCATCAGAATTCAAAAGGATCATCCCAAAGATCTAATAATTGGTGATCCCAACAGAGGTGTAAGCACTAGATCAAGAGAAGTGATTTCAGGTTCTTGTTTTGTTTCAAAAATAGAACCTAAAAACATCAAGGAAGCTCTTACTGATGAGTACTGGATTTGTGCTATGCAAGAAGAATTAGGTCAGTTCACAAGGAATGAAGTGTGGGATCTTGTTCCTAGACCTGATGACATAAATGTGATTGGCACAAAATGGGTGTATAAGAACAAGTCAAATGAGCAGGGAGTTGTTACAAAGAACAAGGCTAGACTTGTAGCTCAAGGATACACAAAAATTAAAGGAGTAGACTTTGATGAAACCTTTGCACCAGTAGCAAGGCTTGAATCAATCAGACTACTTTTAGGAATTTCTTGTATCTTGAAGTTCAAGCTATTTCAAATGGATGTGAAAAGTGCCTTTCTAAATGGATATCTTAATGAAGAAGTATATGTGGAGCAACCTAAGGGATTTGTTGATCCAAGCTGTCCAAACCATGTGTACAAACTAAGGAAGGCTCTTTATGGACTGAAGCAAGCCCCAAGAGCATGGTATGAAAGGCTGACTACTATCCTCACAAAACAAGGATACAGAAAAGGTGGAATAGACAAAACCTTGTTTGTGAAGGATGAAGAAGCAAATGTCATGATTGCTCAAATATATGTTGATGACATTGTCTTTGGTGGGATGTCAGACAGGATGGTTAAACATTTTGTCACTCAAATGGAATCTGAATTTGAGATGAGTCTAGTAGGAGAACTAACATACTTTCTTGGACTGCAAATAAAGCAAATGGAAGACTCAATGTTCATTTACCAAAGCAAGTATGCTAAGAACATTGTCAAGAAATTTGGGATGGACAATGCTACTCACAAAAGAACTCCTGCCCCCACTAATTTAAAGCTGACAAAGGATGACAAGGGTGAGAATGTAGACCAAAGCCTATACAGAAGTATGATTGGAAGCTTATTATATCTGACTGCTAGCAGACCAGACATAGCCTTTGCAGTAGGTGTATGTGCAAGATATCAAGCTGAGCCAAAAGTAAGTCATCTAAACCAGGTCAAGAGAATTCTGAAATATGTCAATGGTACTTGTGACTATTGCATAATGTACTTTCATGGATGTAAACCAATTCTCACTGGCTTCTGTGATGCTGATTGGGCTGGAAGTGCTGATGATAGAAAGAGCACATCAGGAAGATGTTTCTTTCTAGGAAACAATTTGATTTCTTGGTTCAGTAAGAAACAAAATTGTGTATCCTTATCCACTGCTGAAGCTGAATATATTGCAGCTGGTAGCAGTTGTTCACAGTTGGTTTGGATGAAGCAAATGCTCACAGAGTACAATGTCCCACAGGATGTCATGACATTGTATTGTGACAATTTAAGTGCCATCAACATATCAAAGAATCCTATCCAACATAGCAGGACCAAGCATATTGATATCAGGCATCATTTCATCAGAGATCTTGTGGAAGAAAAGGTGATTTCATTGGAACATGTAACCACAGATCTGCAACTAGCTGATATATTCACTAAAGCCTTGGATGCTGCCCAATTTGAAAACCTAAGGGGTAAGTTGGGAATCTGCTTATGTGAAATATAGCAGTTATGGAGAAGTGCCAACATGTCATATGACATCGTGTGGCATGATCACCAGATGGAAACACCAGTCTGGTCAAAAACTCTGGGTAT
Source organism: Lathyrus aphaca (assembly GCA_963966055.1). Classification (NCBI taxonomy): domain Eukaryota; kingdom Viridiplantae; phylum Streptophyta; class Magnoliopsida; order Fabales; family Fabaceae; genus Lathyrus; species Lathyrus aphaca. The sequence continues at coordinate 177,020,806 of OZ014522.1, forward strand.
TCCACTCCTTAAAATTCTCCAAGTAACGGCTCTTATAAAAGTTCCAGCTTGCTCTCAGCTATTCATCTTCTCATCATTCTCTCAAAACAAATTGCATGCTATAGCTGACTTTCAGAGCTCATCAAACTCAATCAATCTTAACCTCTTCCTCCAACACATTCGAAAATGTCTCAACATCAAAACCCTAACCTCTCTGATGAAATCCTCAACCAAGAGGATGTGGTGCATGCAACCCCCATTTCTGTGGTACCTATGGATTCAACTCCCATGGACGAAATCAGAGGAAGTGTTCCTCTTGCTCAAAAGCCTAGAACTACAACAGTGAGAAGAGCAAAGGAACCTGTATTCAGCAAAGCCAAAGGGATGCCTTCATCCTCAAACACTACTCCCAAAGCCTCTGAATATGTGGATGATTCCATTAAGGATCTTGTGAACAAGATTCTGTCTGAGCAAAGAGTTGTGAGTGGCATATCTATTCCTCTGAACACCATGCCAGCTCCACAAGAAGAACAGAATGATCAAGCTGAAGAGGACACTCCTGCTCAACAGGATGTCCCAATAGATGTTGAAACATCTAAGGACCAGCACAAGGCCTCCACTGATGATGATGATGAAACATCTGAGGACCAGCACAAGGCCTCCACTGATGATCAAGCCTTTGTTGATCCACCTGCTGAAGAGGAGACTACTCAACCTCCTCCTGTTGTTGACATAGAGCATGATTCTGACACAGAAATCATTGCCTCTGTGAACCCTAGCATAGCCAAAAGGCTCAGAACTAGGAAGGAAAAGAAGACTGCAGGACATGCAACTCCTGAAAAGAAGCAGCCTACACCAAAGAAGGACAAAGCTAAAGTTGCTTTTGGTCCTACCAAACAATGGAGCAAGGTGAATACACAAAAGAGGAAAGCTGTCACTCCTCCAGATTCAGATGTTGAAGAGGATGCCCCAACATCCCAACCAAAGAAGAGACCAGCACCTTCAAGGTCCACCTCTGCTGTTCCAGAAGCTCCTCTGGATAATATTTCTTTTCATCATGTATCAAGTGTGAGCAGATGGAAATTTGTCTACCAAAGAAGGGTAGCACTTGAAAGAGAGCTGGGCAGCAATGCACTTGAGTGCACTAAGGTAATTGATCTCATTTCTTCTGCTGGTTTATTCAAAACAGTGTCAAACTTCTCACCTTGCTATGAGCTGCTAGTCAAGGAATTTATTGTCAACCTTCAAGAGGACTGTGCTGATGGTAAGTCAGATGAATTCAGAAAGGTGTATGTAAGAGGGAGATGTGTGGAATTCTCTCCTATGGTTATCAACCACTATCTAGGGAGAGAATCTGATGGACCCAATGAGCTGGGGAAGACTGACAACCAGGTGTGCAAGGTCATTACTGCTAATCAAGTCAAAGCTTGGCCAGTCAAGGGCAAACTTTCTGTTAGCTTGCTGACAAGGAAGTATGCAATGCTGCATAGGATTGGCACTGCAAACTGGGTCCCTACCAACCATACCTCCTCAATAGCAACTGGATTGGGCAGATTCATATATGTTGTGGGCACCCAAACAAAGCTGGACTTTGGGGTTTACATTTTTGATCAGACATTGAAGCATGCTGGGACATCTGCAACAAAGCTGCCTATTGCCTTCCCTTCTTTGCTGTGTGGAATAATCCTTAGCCAGTATCCAGGTATCCTCACTGAGAAGGATTCAATCTGCAAAAGAGAGAGTCCTTTGGCCTTCCACTACAAGTTGTTCTTAAGTCATCATGCAGCTGATGTTGAAGCTCCCTCTGGGACATCTGCTGGACCTTCAAAGGCAAAGTCTCCAATATCCAAAGCTGCTTTGATTGCTGAGCTGAAGAATACCTGCAAAGAGCTGGATGCCAGAAAGCAGAAGCTTGAGGAGATTATTCAAAGGCTGGAAATTGAAGAAAGTGCTCAGAAGGATGCTGATTCTGATGATGAAACTGAAGAAGAGGAAGACACTGAATATGAAGACTGAGTGAAAAATGTATGTGAGGAATATGAAGATTCTGTCAATGTAAAATTTGGCCCCAATTTATGCCTAACAAGGGGGAGAAGAGAACTGAACAACAACAACAATGTCTGCTGCAACTTACTGATTAATGAAAAATGCATTTTGTTTGCTTCTGAACTAAGTTGCTTTTAATGAAAATTTCTGTTGAAACAAGTCATAACACATATAGGTTTGAGGGGGAGTAAACTCACACATGACTCAATAGAAAAGAACTACTAAACTCTGATAAAATAAACTCTGTTGCACTCTGATAAACCAGAAGATTATGTTAGCCAAAAATTAGCCAAAGGGGGAGTTTGTAGATGTTTAGAATTGGCAGAATTTTTGACCAACAAGAAGTGTTGAACTTAATTCAGGATGTCACATCAGATGTTGTGACATTATCAAACAGAGTATAAGTAAATGAACTTAATTCAGGATGTCACACCAGATGTTGTGACATTGTATCAGTTAATGAAGTAAGTTCAGTTTACAGGATGTCACACCAGATGTTGTGACATTGTATCAGTTAATGAAGCAAGTTCAGTTTTCAGGATGTCACACCAGATGTTGTGACATCTCAAACCTGCTACCAGAATTAATTAATGCTTAACAGAACTGAGTAAATTCAGGGAATTTATCTGGAATTAATTATGGATGGATAAAACAGAAGAAGGCGCATCTGTAGGGAGATTGGATATATGATTTCAGTATAAACAGAAGAACTGACTCACCTAGAATCAAGGAAGTAACAAACCCTAATTCAAGGTGTTAGCAGCATGCGTATCAGGATTGGATAACCTACAGAAAGCCCAAAATCCAAGCATCTATTTAAGCAACAGAAACTCTCATAATAGAGTACGAAATTAAGAAGACTAAATAGGGTGTTTGTGTTTTAATAGCAGGTTGTATATGTGTATCACTTTATGAGCTTTTAAGCAAAAGTGTATTTGTGTCTTGATTGAAACTGTGAAGTAAGATCAAGCTGTTTTGTTTGAAGTATGACTTCAATTTTATTAAACTTGTAAGCATATCACTGTGTGATTGAGGGGGAGTGAGTTGGTACTCATATCTAAGTTGTGTCTTAGGTAGAAATTGCCTTGGGTAGATATTAAGTGAAAGATTAAACTGAGTGGTTTAAGTCTAGAATTAATATTACTTATATTGGATTTCCTTCCTGGCTTGGTAGCCCCTAGATGTAAGTGTGGTGATACACTGAACTGGGTTAACAATTTCCTGTGTTGTTTAATTTTCCTGCACTTTAAGTTTTGTTCAAGTCTTCAAGTGTTTAAACATCTCATTCGACATCACGTACCTGATCATAGAATTTCAGAATCTCTTATACCACCTAACCAAAAAGCACTTTATGAAGAGTAGCATGTAGGCGTTGATCATGCCGAAAGGGCCCAAATCCTTGCTCAAGAAATCGAAAACCTTTCGACCAACAAGAGTTTCTGTGAGCGTCGACTTCAGATTCAGAAGAAGAAATTTGATGACCTGAAGGAATCTTTTGCTAGAATTCAATTGTAATAGGGATAGTTTCTTTGTACTAGTTTTCTTTTGCTTAAGTTACTTCGCCAATAGGCTGTTTGTACTGAATCTAATGCCATTTGTTCTGGTAATGAACAATATCTTTTCACTTATATGCAATTACTCTTTGGTTATTTTTACTTCTTGCAATGTTGGTTTATACTTTTTTAAGTACTTTCCATTTATCTTGAATATTCTTTCGTCTCTCCCTATTTCGTTGATTTCATATGCGCCATTCGAAAAGATTTTAAAACCTGGAAAGGTCCTTCCCACTTGGGGGACCATTTTCCCAAAACTCTATCTTTTCGATCTGTGGGAAGAATCACCTTCCAAACCAGATCACCTATAGAAAAAGTTTTATGTTTTACTTTCTTATTATAAAACTTTTCAACTCTTTCTTTTTGTCTTTTTAACAAATCTAACGCGCGTAGCCTTTCTTCATCTAAGTCAATTAATTTGTCCATCATCATGTTCCAATATGTGTCTGATGGAATCTCATGATGCCTTTGAATTCGTACTGACTGTAAATGAACTTCAATTGGCAAAACTGCATCATAACCATAAGTTAATCTAAATGGGGTCGAGTTTGTAGCCTCTTTAGGAGAATTTTGACAAGCCCATAGGGCTTGATCTAGAGTCTTATGCCAATTCTTAAGTTTTTTATCCATATGCTTTTTAATCAAGTTGATCACCACTTTGTTAGCCGCCTCGACTTGTCCATTTGTTTAAGCATAATACGGTGTCGAAGTTAGGAGTTTAAATCCCACTTCTTTTGCAAACGCTTGCAGTTTCTTTCCGGTAAACACCGATCCCTGATTTGTGGTTATTGTTTCTGGAATTCCAAACCTGTAGATTATATGTCGTCGAATGAATTCGATGACCGTTTCCTAGTCTACATTTACTAAAGGTATAACTTCTATCCACTTAGTGAAATAGTCTATACCTACAAGAATGTATTATGTCCCTTTGAAGAAGCTGGTCGAATCTCCCTTATTAGGTCTAAAGCCCAACCCCTAAATGGCCAAGGTTTCACAATCGAATGCAGTTCACTCGCAGGAACGTGTGGTATGCCTGCGTGTAATTGACATTATTGACACCCTATGGCGAACTCAATACAATCTTTTAGCATTGTTGGCCAGTACATTCCTTGTCGAAACAACAACCATTTCATCTTGTGTCCTACTTGATGCGTGCCATAGGCTCCACTTTGTACGCTTGATAAGGCTACATAAGCCTCCTCTTCGCCTAAGCATTTTAACAAAACTCCTTCTGAGGTTTTCATAAAAAGCTCATTCCCAAAAATTACATAGCTTAAAGCTCTGTACATAACTTTCCTTTCGACCCTCATATTTGGGTCTTGTAGATATTCCTTAATAGGCTTTCTCCAACCTTCAGCTGTTAGGTTGTCCACATTGAAAATTTCAAAGTTTTCTTCGTCACCATATCCTAGCTTCATTGTTTCCAAATCTGATGGGGACAACTTAGTGGATACAACTCTCCCTCTAACTTCAATAGCCTTTTCAAAATTTTCTTTCGACACCTTATACCCGGATGCTATTTGAGCAAGGTCATTAGCCTCTAGATTCTCCATTCTACGTATATGTTTAATGGCCACACTGTCGGATTTTTTCAGAAGTCTGTTGGCTATGACAAAATACATGATCAAATTTTATTTTACACATCTATATTCTTTAGTCAGCTGTCTTATTACTAATTCGGAGTCGCCCATTATTTCGACTCTTGTTGCCCCCAATTCCAACAAGATTTCAAGTCCAGCAATCAGGGCTTCGTATTTTGCTTCATTATTTGAACATGAGCCTTCAACTTTGTACTTGAATTTTATTGGAATTTTATTAGGAGAAATAATTAGCATTCCAACTCCAGTTCCATTTCTGTGACTGGAACCATCAAAATATAACTTCCAAGGTTCCATTTCGACATATTCCACTTCATATTCCTTTATGGAATGATCTGCTATAAAATCAGCGACCACTTGTCCCTTGACAGCCTTTAAAGGCAAGTATTTTAGGGAATACTCCGTTAATGCTAAAGCCCATTTTCCAATTCTACTATGAAAAATAGATTTTGATAACATATATTTTATTACGTCGAAATGGGAAGATACATATACATCAACAGGTTTGATATAGTGTTTTAATTTCATACAAGAAAAATATACACATAGACATAATTTTTCTATGACACTATATCTAGTTTCAGCGTCATTCAGGACTCTGCTGAGGTAATAGATGGCTCTTTCGACGCCATTCTCATCTTCTTGACACAACATGCTCCCCAGCATTTTATCTGATGCCGAAATGTATAATCTCATGCTTCTTTTTCTACAAGGAGGGATCAAGATTGGAGGGTTAGAGAGGTATTCTTTAATCAGGTCGAAAGCGACTTGATGTTCCTTCCCCCATGTGAAGTCCCCCTTATTTAGTCGAAGCAATGGAGAAAAGGCATGTGTCTTTCCACTAAGGTTGGAGATGAACCTTCTTAGAAAGTTAATTTTCCCCAGTAGAGACTGCAACTCCTTTTTTGTTGATGGCGCTTTCGCTTCCATTATGGCTTTGGCTTTGTTTTCATGGATTTCGATCCCCTTCTTGTGAACTACAAAGCCTAAAAAGTCACCCGCCTGCACACCGAAAGCACATTTTAGGGGATTCATTTTCAATCCAAACTTCCTCATCCTTTCAAAGGATTGTCGAAGATGGTCTATATTACATTTTCCTGAAACAAACTTAACCACAATATCATCAATATAAATCTGCATGAAAGTTTCAATATAATCATGAAAAGTTGAATTCATAACACGTTGGTAAGTCGCCCCAGCATTTTTTAGGCCGAAAGACATCATTATCCATTCATAAGTTCCTATCGCTCAAGGAAAACAGAAAGCTGTCTTAGGAACATCTTCTTCGGCAATACAGATTTGGTTATAACCAGAGTATCCATCTAGCATGCTTAAATACTCATGACCTGCTGCCAAATCTACAAGCATTTCTGCTACTGGCATAGGGTATTCATCTTTTGGGGTGGCTGAATTTAAGTCTCGAAAATCAATACATACTCTAAGTTTTCCATTTTTCTTTATTACAGGAACTATGTTTGCAATCCAATCCACATACCTCATTGTGCGAATGAATCTGCATTTCAAAAGTCTTTCGACCTCCTCTTTTATTTTCGACAGGACCTCAGGTGTGAAACGCCTTGGGGCTTGCTTCACTGGCTTCTTTCCTTCTAGTATAGGCAACCTCAATTTAACCACGCTTTTGTCTAAACCAGACATTTCATCATAGTCCCATGCAAAGCAGTCTTTGTAATCGTGCAGCAACTGGACTATTTCGACTTTGAACTGAGGGTCCATCTTGGCACTTATGTAAGTTGGCCTTTTTTATGCCCCTTATCCCAAGTCTATTTCCTCCAATGGGTCTTGATCCACCATCTTCATGGTGGTCATTATTAGATCTTGTTCGAACCCCAGAGGTTCGTCATCATAAATGGCGTCGAGCTTCTGGTTTTGCCATTCTCCATCTGGGATTTTCTTAGTATTTTCTTCAACGTATATTTCTAGACTTTGTTGGTTGGACTCGCTTTGACTGGCTTTGACAGCCATGAATTTCACTTCAGCTTCAAGTGCCGCTTCGAGTTTGTTTTTGACTATGTAAGCCGTAATTCTTTCTAACACAGATGCTTGAGTCATCATCTACAAATTCACTTCCCCACCCAGTTGGTTGTATGTGTGCGGTTCCCCATATATAATTCGACTCGTCCACCACTTCCTTATCCCAATGGAAGCTATACATAGGGTGGAGGTACATGTAGCAATATGCATTGTCAGTCTTTTTGAGGTCAAAATTGGCTGGACTACATGGGGGAATGTGAGCCAAATTTCTGTCGAAACTGAGGCGGTCGACATGATTGACATTGGTCATGAAATAACTTTGATCTGCCTCTATATTTTCTACTATGTCATCTGGTCTCCAAATAACAATTCTTTGGTGCATCGATGAAGGCACAACTCCCACGCCATGTATCCATTCCCTCCCTAAGAGAAGGTTATAGTTTGCTTTCGATGTTATTACCATAAACATTGTTGGTCTTGTTATTGTACCAACGGTTAAATCCACCTGGATCACTCCCATGGTAGTCTCTATCTTTCCTTCGTAATTCGACAATACCATATTGTGTGATTTGGCATTAGAGTCATTTTTGCCAATCTTTTTCAACATGAAATAGGGCATTAAGTTAACTTCTGCCCCTCCGTTCACCAGTATTTTGTTTATTCCAACATTCTCAATCTTCCCCTTTATAAATAAGGGCTTCAAATGTCCTTTTAGCGAGTCGTATGGTCTTTCGAAGAACGCATTCTTCTCCTCTACACAGCCATTGTTCATGATGTAGTAGCATACGGGTTTATGAGCCATTTGTTCTTCTTCGAAACTATCGTCTTCGTCTTCCACCTGCATTACTCTATCATAATCCCTGGGCAACACTGAGACAACATTGAACACTACGTCGAAAGAGGCTTCAAAACCAGACGCGAAGTCGTCAGTCATTTCTTCATCATCTTGAACTTTCTCTTTTGGTTTTATATGCTCCATACTTGCATTTGGAGCTTTGTTATCTGAAATCTCCTTCTTCTCTACCTCCTGGATGTTGTGAGTTAGTGCAGCATCACCTTTTTCGCCAGTATATTTCTTTGTCATTCCTTCCTTCATAGCTTCCTTTTCGGCCCTCTTTTGTCTCTAGAATCTTCTCCACTGAAATTTAGTCATAAGGTTTTTTCCTTTGTAGTTCTCTGAAGGGTAAACTCTTGGTTTCTGCTTCTCAGCTCCCATTCCTTACGCTAATGAAGAACCTCTTTGAATGTTGAAGCTACTCCACTCCTTTCGCCCTTGAGCGTCCCTGATGGGTTGTACCCATCTATCATTGAAACCTTTGTTTATTGGTTTATATGAATGGTAGTCTCGACCTCCAATTCCTGACTGCTGATGCTCCTTTCTTCTTGGATCATATATTTCTGCCTTTGGGGCTGGTCTTGCCCCCCCAGTTCCCTTTTCTTTTGGAACATTCTATTACCTCCAGATTGTCTTCCGCTTTCTTGTCAAAAATGGCGCTGCATCGTGGACACAACATTACCTCAGATTTCTTCCTTTGACACCTTTTTATAAAATCAATCAGACTTTCTTCCTCCTTGGGATATGCCAACCTCTGATATTCTTCTCGACGGTGTTCCCAGGAGCCGGTGTTGGGTTGTTTTGAGAAGTTTCGACCATGTTGATACTAGCTGATTTACCACAAGTGATCTTCAACTTGTCCATTTTTTCGATCAGCTTCCTCTCAGTCTCACCCATTTCTTCTGTTGAGTTGTCCTCTTCAGTTGGACATGAGCCTTCGCAAGCTTTTGGGCAACAGTTTTCGACTTGACTTCCCTTGGGATCCTCCATTATTCTTCGCAGGATTCCATAGGTGGTTGGCTTTTCAGGCATTTTATCAACCTTTGCTTTCAGCATGACAATACTTTCGTCCACCCCATCATTGTCAGTGAAGCTTTCATCAATCTTCTTTTCAGCATCATTCAGGTTGCCAGAGATTTCTTGGTTTTTTGTCACATTAGGGATGTCAGTAACCCTCCAATCTTTATCGACGGAGTCCTCAGTGCCTTCATCGTTGCTTGGTTTGTTGTGGCCTTCACTTTAGCCATGTTGATAGGGCCCTCAGTGGCCTCCACTTTTGCTGGGGCGAAATCCTCAATGACTTCGCCAGCTTTTGTCTTGTCAAGATCTTCTGTGACTCCAATCTTGGCTAGGTCGTTGAGGCCTTCAGTAACCTTCTTACTATAACCAGTTGATTCTCCCTCAAACGTGTGCTCAACATTCTGCCATTTAGTACCTTCGTCCCTGTCTGTGAGATCCTCAGTAATCTCCACCATGTTGACATTGGTATCGAAGCCTTCAGTAGTTCCTACCATTTCGTATCCATACTCAAAACTCTTTCCCACTTCCACTGTGTTAATGATTGATGGCTCAACATAATGGGCGTCGACATTCTGCTTGGGATTTGAGTCAATTTTCATTTGTTGCTTTTGCTTGTCATTGAATTTCAGTCTTCCGTCACGGATAGCATTTTTCACTAGGTCCCTGAAAAGGAAACATTGAGACATTTTATGACCCAAAAAAACCATGGTACTTACAAAAACCTCTCTTTTTCTATTGTTCCATAGGAGGAACTTTAGTGCCTGGTGGAACTATCATCTGACCGTCTTCGACTAATTTGTCGAAAATTTTGTCACACTTGGTGACGTCGAACGTATATGTTCTTTTAGGAAACTTATCATTCTTTGCAGGCTCAACTGGATTTTTTCCGTTCGACGGAACTAGCATTCTACAATAATATGGTGGTTCATGTTTTAATTCCGCTAAGTCAATTTCTTCTTTGTCGAAACAGGATGGTTCATCTATATTATCTACATCATTTTCGTCTTCTTGCCGCATCCCTACATAAGCCACTCTTTCTCTTTTGTTTTTATTTGCTCTAAATTTCTCAGCCTTTAGTTTTTCGACTTGTATCACTCTATTTGCAAATTGCGATATATCTCTCAAATATTGGGTGTCTAGTTTCTTCCTTATAGAGTGGTCTAGACCACCTGCGGCTATTTCGACCAATTCACGTTCGGGTACTTGGGTGAAACATCTAGCCTTCAGTAATTTGAACCTATTCAAATAGTCATCTATTAGTTCGGAGAGTTTCCTTTTTACACTGGCCAATTCCTTCAGGCTTATTTTGGTTTTCCCCATGTAGAACTGTTCATGGAACAATCTTTCTAATTAGGTCCATGTATATATGAAGTTTGCAGGAAATGATGTAAACCGAGTAAAAGCATTTTTTGTCAAAGAACATGGAAAATATTTCGTCCTTAGATTTTCATTATTTTCTATTTCTCCTACTTCGATTATATAACGTGCAACATGCTTTATGGTTGATTCATTAGTATCCCTTGAAAATTTGGTGAACTTGGGGACTTTTCACCTTGGGGGAAATTTTTGTTGTAGAATATACTCAGACAATGGGGAGACATAATTGGGCCTTTGTAATCCTATATTTACCCCATTATGTGCCATTATTCTTTCGACAATGGCTGTTAGGTTGTTTTCGGTATGCATGTTATTATACCGCATCTGCTGAACAACATGATCAGTGTCTTGACCCCTTTGGACTAGAATTCTCTTAGGCTCTGGCTGGGCAGGAATTTCTACTTGAGGTTGTTCGACTGCTTCCTCTTGGTTTCTAATGTTTACTTGGGGGATTTCTACAAACCTCTGGTTTATGGTAGGTTCCTCTTCGACGGGTGTCCTAGGATTCAAAACTATTTCCTCTTTGGGCTGTGTTTGGGGTACGCTGAAGAAATTAGCAATACGTGTCATTTGTTCTACCAGCAATTGGTTGGTTTGGGTCGTGTTTCGTATCAAAGGATTAAACACTTCTCTCATTTATTGTGTTAACATATGGACCATTTCATGATTTCTCTCGTCCATTTGTTGCCTAATGGCGTTTGCCAAATTTGTAGTGATTGCTGGCGTATAATTTTGAAATCCTGGTGGGGGTTGATTTAGTCTTCCCATGTTTTCACCAGATCCTGATCCTTGCAATGGTGATGACCTATTCAACAAGGAGTCAGAATATACTGAAGATGCATTTTGCAAACTTGCCATAGTGGTAGTAGGCATCCCATAAGGTTGTTCCCTACCAAACAAGGGCATTGAAAAGTTCGTCGAAAAGGGCCTATGAACGTTCCCTATGGGGGGAGGCGTTCCCATGGACATTTGGGGTCCCATGGAAGAAAAACTAGGCGCACTTTGAGATATTGCAAACTGTAAACACCCCAAGTTTGCCCTCTCTTTTTCTCACACCTTGGCTTGTGATTCTTCATATTGCATTGCATAAGCATACTTTCTCCCACTGCATAATTATTTCACTCCATAAGCTGCATAGCTAGGGTTTGTGGTTAGATGAATCTTAGAAGGGTTTGAGCTATCTCAAAGGCCATGAAGCATGTCAAGAGGGTCCATGAGTGTTCTATGATCATTTTATGCCTCCAGGGTTCTTGAAAGTTAAAAGATCACAAGAGATTGTAGAGCCACCCAGGCAGGCTCAGGGTTCCTACACAGATGACCTAGAAATTAGGGTTTTGGGTTTGAGGCCTTTACACTCAAATTTTTTGGTCATTCTTGAAGCGTGTGTATCAAATGTTTTGAGCGTGTGTATCAAATTTGAAGAAAAAATTCCTTGTGGAAGTCATCTGATCAAATGGTAACTTGTTGTACAAGAAAAGTCAGAATCAGGGCATATGAGGCCACCAACAAGGATTCCAAAGGGTCACCTTCATCAATTTGAGGTCCTATGATCTTTATTTGATCTTAGGAATGCTTGTAAGTTCACAAAATTGAAGAATTATGAGCCATTGCAAAAGTTTCTATTTTTGGGCATGACTTGTAATAAAAACTTTCCATTTTGGGAAAGATCTTCAACCTCCTCTTTCTTGATCAAAAAGGTCTCAAATGAATTTTCTTCAAACATGAAAGTTGTAGATTGGATCTTCCCATTTTCAAAAAGTACAAGAACTCATCTTGATTCATCCTAGAACTCAAGATATGGCAAGTCAAAGTTGGGAAATTTCTTGTAATTCTCAAGTTCATGCCAAAGAGGGAAATTTGCAAAATGGTATTTCAGGCCTTTATGTGACCTCTAATCCACTCAAATACATCATGCCATGATCAAACAACTTCTAAAGATCAGAATTGGGCCAAGAACCTAGGGTTTTCATGCCTTGCTTCTCAAGAAATCACAAAGTTGTGAAATTGCAAAACCCATTCAAACTCTTGAATCAAGCCATACGGCTCACAACTTTCAATCTAATGGTTCTCCTTGAACTCAGCTGAGGCAGCCCAAGACCTCAAATCATTTCTGCCATGGCCCATGCTTCAAGTACACCATTTTGACTTTTTGGCCAATGGAGCCATACCATTCCCACAGTGCACAACCACTCCTCTGACCTATCTCAATCTTTTATGCATTGCCTAAGGATCATAAAACATAATACTTGAAGCCTTAAAACAAGCCAACACTCAGATTGCACAAAAATTATCAAAAACTTCCCCTCTTCGATTCTCACTACTCAGCCATCAAACATCCTAAATTCTTTCACCATTCAATCACACATTACACAAGGAACATTTCCCACCCATCACCATGGCCTAAAACACAACATATCAAAAATACGATTTCTGCTTCATCAGAACTGGACCTCAAAAACCAGCCACTTTCAAAGCATTCTAAGCACTCCACTAGCTTCAGGGGGTCCAAAGAAGCCATTTTGCATAAGAGGGAGGTCCTGAAAGCTCCATTTTGAAGAACTTCAGTTCAGGTATTCATCAAGAACAAATTTTCCAGAACCTCTTTTTCTTGTTATAAAATGAATCTATATGCTTTGCTGATCATTCTGATGTGTTTGGAATTGAAAATGGTTGAGAAATGAGCATGTATGGTTGTTTTGAAACTTTGCCCGTGTTTGAATGTTTGCTTTGATTTGTTTGATTCTTGTGAAATAAATGCCATTTGATGATTGATTTGTGTTCTATGATGTTTGGGGAACGTTTCTGGGCAGATTTGATGTTGTTTAGTGAGTTATAGAAGAAGATATGTTTTGGGATGACCGGAGAAGATGACCTGAGCTTATCTCTGGTCACCTGAAAATCATTAGGGTTTGGTTTTCCAGTTTGAATGAAAGCCCTTGGATGTTGATTAGATTAGCGTATGGATGATCCCGATTACTTCATTAACCCTAATCCTAATTAATTTAAATTTATAATTAATTAACTCAGGATAAATCATGGCCCTTGGATCACGCGCGTAAGCTAAGTTCAAACCCGATCCCTTAGATCCTCATACTCTAGGTCAAGCTGACTAGCAATACTGACCATTGATCTCTCTCTCATGCAATCTGAACCACCCCTTTTAATTACTTTGCATTTTATTTTATTTTTATTTCATTTCATTCTCTTTATTTATTTAAAATAACAAATCAATTTATAAAAATACAATCTTTTGCATTTTTACTCTAAATAATTTTCAGAACCCAAAAACATTTTTATTTTTAATTTTTGCATTAATTTTTTTTTAAAATCATTTAATTGTATTATTTAATTAATTAATTCATTTTAATTAATTAAAAATACTTTTAGGTATTTAAAAATCACCAAAACAATCATGAAGCATTCTTACACATTTTGAACAATTTACAAACTAATCTTACAAATTTATTTTAGGGTTTGATCACATTTTGACAATTAACCATGAATTAGGGTTTCTAGATTTCCTATTTTTCTAACCCTAACTTCAAAAATTCATTTCTGATCAACCAAGATGAGTTTGTGAATGGTTCTTTTTGCATTCTTTCATAATTTGCATGTAGTATCTAGGATATTTACCTCATATTTTTGCATTGCATTTCCCATTTGTTTGACATTTTTCATGAAGAAGTACCCAAAACCCTAGCCTAACTTAGAAATACCATAACTTGACTTTGGTATAGCTTCTGACTTCCATCTTTGGGGTGTGATCTTATGTGGGTTTACGGTTCACTTGGTTGCAATTTCAATTTTTTATCATGTGTTTTGCTTCTGTTTTGATCATATGCATCTCATAATTTCTTAACACCCTAATTTGTCATGTTCATTTGCATTCATCTTAGCATACCATCACCATATGAACTTTTCATGACATCTCATGAATTTGTATGTAATTTTAGATGCCTTAGGACATGTGTGAACATTGGTTGATCATTGTTGCATTCATTTGGTATGTTTTGCATCCATTACATCTTATGCATGTTCATGTATCCTTAAGTTCCTAACATGCTTGTTTTTTGCATCCATCACTTGTATGATCATACATATATATTGTATATGATTTTGCATCTCTCCATGACACATTTGCATCATGTATTCACTTCTGGTTGGCATCATTGCATCTTCATCTTTGCATCATAGCATCTTGTTTCACCTTATGCATTCATATTAACCATTGCAGGGGCTTATGGTAAGTTGATCAGGATGTGGATTTGCCTCCACATCCAACCTCTTCTTATCTTTTAATTTGCATCTTATTTGTCTTTGAAGTGAGTTTGACTCACTTGTGCTCTCTCTTTCTCCCTTTCTTTCTCTTAGGTTACTTAACTTCTTCAGGAAGTAAGTAACCTATTCTCTTTTCTCTTCTCTTTTCATCTGCTTCTTCTTCCTTGGTGGCCATCTGAAGACTTTCTGAATATCTTTCTTAAGCCTCACAAACCATAGGAATATCCAAGCATGATGACTTTAGGGTTGTACATAGTCTCCCCTAGTTTTTACCTTTGAGTCTCCTTGAGTCTCTTCTTCTCATCTCATAATCAAGGCTAAACAGTTAAAGTTTTAAGACTCTGTATTAGGGTTATGCCTGTATCCTTATCTTAGGATGGAGTGTATAACTTTAATACTTAGTGTTAAACCTTTAAGTTGTTTACACCTCCTAATTAAAACACCTAATAATCATTAAGACTTAAGCTTGTAACTTGGGCCTTATATTAGGGTTACATCTCTGCATGTTGGTTCAGAGGGACTAACCCTAGTGTTTAATGGACAAGTCCAACTCAGGTTTAGTTTTACAAACATAAAATCCATTTCTTAACCCCACCTTTAATTAAAATCCATTTTAATAAAGGCTTGTTATATAATGATTTTAATCCCTAACCATGGATTAAGTTGAGGAGTCTTCCTCATCTTAAGTGTTCTCATATATTATCCTTCTCTTAGGATGGTGTAATGAGTTCACTAATCCCTGATTAGAGATTAAACTCATTACTTAACACAAAAAAAAAATCCAAAGACACTTGATAATCACAAGTAGGTTAATGATCTTAATCCTGCATCATTAGGGTAATTAAGTTGATATTTTCATCTCATACTTAAGTAGACTCATTATCCCTAATCAGGGGTGATATAATGAGTTTACAAACCCTTGATTAAGGCTTAAGCTCATTATCCTATACAAAACACCAAAAACAATAAAAAACTGAAAACACAAAAACAAACAATAAACGTCTCCTCCGAGATTCTTTTCTCATCACCTTCACTCTGAAAATGAGAACTCGCTTCTTCCGTCTAATGCAAGACAGTTAGCACTCGAGCCAGACGAGTCATACACTTGAGCATAGACAAGCAATCAGTTCATAACAAAATCACCCAGTCTCTTTGAGTCGAACTACGGTGTTCTGACTTCCTCATTCCACAAGAGGATACGTAGGCATAACTTAACAGTTATCGAACAAAAGTCTCTTTGTCTCCCCCTCTCCTCTTCCCAGTTTCCCTTTTCTTAACCTCAGCTTTGAGCACTCACTTTCTTTTTGCACTGACTCTCTGTACATCCTTTTCTCCCTAGATTTCTATGCACAATTTAGCACATACATTATCCACTTTTAAACACAATCAAGTAAGTGTGGATCCCGTCGAGTACGACAGACGATCTGGGTGCTAATACCTTCCCAGGTCGTAACATAGCCCCTTACTCAGTCTCTTTGGTTCGCAACCGTCTTATTCATATCTTTCCAGGTTTATGCAACATTACCTTTCCTTCGGGATAAAAATGCCTAGCTGGAGAATCTATTCAACCTCAACCTTCAACATCGTCGATGGTTCGCGTTTGCACCACGATGAAAATCCGGGGAGCGACACAAATGCAGGTTTTGACCCTGAGGAAAAGGGTATAGCTTCTGATACAGAAATTGACCCTGTATTTCCTCCAGTCTAAGGAGTAGGGGTAAGCACCGTAGGATTTTCATTTTGACTATGTGGCGGATTCTCCATTCTTCTTACTCTTGTTCGTTTAGGCCTTTCTACGTCGGTTACGGCCTTACCGCTTCTTAGAATCATGCAGCGAATTAAAACCTTTTTTTAGTAAAAGTTGTTATGATATCTTTTACGCACTAATGTTCCACTGGGCGTGCCAATTTGTTCGCTGGTGTTTTCCAACGAACAACCGCTGGTTTCTAATTCAATGTCTAAATTAGTTAACTTGCAGGATCAACCATACAAATCCTAGGACATAAGTGCGTATTTTATCTGTATCTGGTCGAATTTATTGACTGTGTCATCCTAAATGATTTCACTTTCATTCAATTATCTTAAGTATGTTTGTATGATTCATAAGAATAAAGAACAAAAGTAGAATAAACTTGACATAATTTAAAGAAATAACTTATAAGAATGTGTTAAAGTAATGGAAGACAAGTAACATAATGCGTCGAAATAAAAGACTTATAATTAAAAAACTATGAAATGGTAAAGGAATTTAAATGAACTTGGAATTTTATTGAAAACTTAAAGAAAGTAAAGTTGATGTTTTTCACACGTACATTTTCCAGATTCACACTCTTTTCTCTCACACGGGTACTTTGAGTTCAATAGGAATTTGTACAAATATATCACACACGCAAACTAACAACAAATATCCTATATATATAGGAAACTAAACTAACTGCCACTAACGGGCAAATTCTAATAACTTGACACTTGGCCTTTCGGCATGCCTTCATTCCTCAGGATGCTTCCACGCGTCCATTTTGCCAAACGTTGCAACTTCACACTTTGAATTTCTTCTTTCAATTTGAATTGATGTCTTTTATTCAACATCCGTCGAAATTATCACAAACAAACTCCTTCGACTGGAGATCATGTCATGTTAATGAAACATAAGCTTTTATTCTTCTTTGTCGAAAGATGTAAAAAACGTCCTTTCTTGTCGTCTGCGTCGAAATTTCCCTTTCATCAACATTTTCCTTTTATACAGGTATCGTCGAAAATCATTGTCTGCAGGCGCATCCTTTTTTTTTTAGAATCTGACCCCGAATTCGTCTTCTCCATGAAAAAATGGTGAGGGTTTGTGTTTGAAATTTATGCACCGTCTTCTCCGGCAGCTTTTAGGTTTTCGGCGAATTCAATTTGCAGAGAGAGTGAGATAGCTTTGAGTGAGGAGAGAGATAAAGATATAAAATAAAGTGAGTTTTTTTAACTTGTTTTTTGGCTTTTAATCTTCTCATGACCGTTACCATGTTGTTGTTGTGGGTTGAGGAGGTGGTGAAGCCTAAACCCTAAAACCCTACACCCTAAACCCTAAATCCCAAGGAAAAATGTCACCAGTATGACACCTCTGTCTCAATCTCTTGCACGCGTCCCTATTTCTCTTACCGTGGACCTTCCTCTATGATCATTGATTTGAGGTTACTTTTGACTCTTGGCGTGATCAGACGGTTCATATTTCTTCCTTGGACAACATGTTGACCGATTCTCTACGGTAAACCCTCATGCACCCTGGGCTTCATCCTGGGCCTGATTTATTTTCTGATGATTGCACCCCTTGTTTTACTTATTTTTCCAGTCCATTTGGGTTTTGTTTTCTTTATTTCATTATTTTATTTTATTTCTTTTTATTATTTTATTTTTCTTATCATTATTTTTATTGATTTATTGATTTTATTAGATATTCTAAAAATACAAAAAAGACATTAATTAATTATTTTAAATAATTTATCTAATATTAATTAATTAATTTTTTGATTAAATTTATCAGGTAATTGCATTTAATTTAGTCAATTTTATTAATTCCATTTAATATTAAAATCCATAAATATGTTTATTAATTATTATCTTAATTTTTTTTTAATCTTATTAAATATTTTTATTTGTTTAATTAATTATTACCTCCTTGTTTGATTTTATTTAGGATATATGCTTGTATGCTTAATGATCCTTGCTTGTTATTTGGTTGAATGCTTACGATATGCTGAACTTGATTTATTATCGCATTATGACTATAACTTGTTAAGTAAAAAAATATACGCGGTCGCCTTAAGACTAATTTCAAAAGATAATTTCTTGGTCCAACTCCAAGTAAATACTCTAGCACACTTGATCCATATATCAAGTTCTAAACCCTAAAACTAAAAAACAAACGCGTTTTTTTTATCAAAATTTTTCATAACTAACTAACGAAAGAACTGAGTTCCGGAGTCTAGCATTCCTTGAATTCTTGAATGAAATACTCTTGAGGCTCGCTCCATGAGTTGTGTTTCATTCTCTCTTTCGTCTCTAAAATACACTCAACCATCGACGTTAAACCAACGCGAATAACCATTCTAAATCAAACTTTTCCAATCTAAATACTCAAATTATTTTTGTAATCAAATCACGAAAGAATTGAGTTCTTGGAGTCTAGCACTCCTTGAATTCTTGAATGAATGCTCTTGAGACTAGCCCTTGGCTCGTGATTCATTCGCCCTTTCGTACTTAAAACACCTAACTCTTACAAATAACAAAAGAAAAGAGTTCTTGGAGTCTCACATTCCCTGAATTCTTGGATAATTGCTCTTGATGCTAGCCTTTGAGTTGTGGTTTATCCAACCTTTCGCTCATAAATACTTAACTTATCAAATTATATTTCTTAAGCAAATAATGGAAGAACATAATTCTTAGAATCTTCCATTCCCTGAATTCTTATATGAACACTCTTGAGGTTAGCCCTTGAGTTGTGATTCATTCAAATCTTTCATCTCAAAATTCAACTTCCTCGAAGAGATTGAACATGATTCATCTCCATAGGAAAGATGTTTCTCATATCCCCACAAACATAAATAAAACTTTTCAAACAATTTCTATCCAAGTTTAAAGCTTCTTTCGATTTTATTTTCTTCCTCAAATGTTTGTGGTGGAATAGGCGAGACATCCCCCCCCCAAAGATGACGACTGTCTCTTTATTTTAATTACAACTTAAAATCTCTCCGACAAATACAAAAATCATTTTCATAATTAATTAACGAAAGAACTGAGTTATGGAGTCTTGCATTCTTTGAATTCTTGGATGATCGCTTTTGAGGCTAGCCCTTGGGTTGTGATTCATCCAACCTTTCGTCTCACAACACCTTAATCAAGATCAAACAAATTTCTCAAAAGAACTATGTTTAGATCTTTGCTAACACACATATAAACTAGTGTTGAAGCCTCTTCGAGAGTGGACTAGCCAATGTTTAGCAGTTAGCACGCGAACTAAGTACTTGTTCGCTTAAAAAATACAAATCAAACAACCGTAGTTTCACGAACTACGAAGCTCTGACTTTCCCATTGCACAAGGGAATACATAGGCACATGGATTTTAACCCTTGGCGAGCACACTAATAAAAAAAACCATATTTCCAAAACAAATAAAAATAATTAAAAAAATATGCATTTCCCTTAAAACAAAAATATTAGCAAACCTTTACCGTTAGAAGAAGACAATGATATAAGTTAGCATTCGATCGCAGATTAGACTAAGAGGTTCCCGTTGAGTACAACAGACGTAAGGGGTGCTAATACCTTCCCTTTATGTAACTGACTCCCGAACTTAGAATTTTGGTTCCGATGACCATTTCTTATCACTTAGGTTTTATCGATATTCACATTTTCCCTTTATTAGGAATAAAATTAAATTCGGTGGCGACTCTGTTGTTTTTTCCGCGTCCATCGCGAGGATCGTATTTTTCGAGGTACGACGATAATATTTTCAACCTTTCAATCACTATCAAAGGGTTAATGAATCTCAAATAATGGAAAATCATTCAAAGACTGTACACAAATTTCAGTGATTTGGGCCCCGAGCCATCATAACCATCAATTTGGGTTTCAATCAACTAAGCCCTCCAGATGAAAATTTTCATGGGAAAAGGAGCCAAGACCTCCACATATCATCAATAAAGTTTGACATGACTTGGACAAGTCATTTACAAGTACAAAAGGTGCAGAGATCAAGGGTTCCAAGATTATGGTTTCATAGTGCCCAAATTAGAGTTTCTGATTAATTGAGGATCCTAAAGTCAAACTTTTCATATGGACAAGAGCCAATACCATAAGGAATGGTTTAAATAGGTAATATTCATCATAAATGTCCATTCATAAGGTCAAAATACCTCAGAGGATGTCCAGTCAAAAAATCAGAAAACCAGGGGTATCTAGTGTAATTTCCACCTGGACCAAAAATTCAAAGTTTGACTTTTTCACCCAAAATGATCCTCATGACCTATATTACAAGAATATATGGTCCATGGAATCATTTGATAACAAAAAAACAGAAATTTAAAGATAACTTGTAAAAGGGACAGTCTTTGAAACTTAGAAAAATTTCAAAGTTATGGGAAAAAGTGTCCAAGTACCCTACTTCCAAGCATCATAACTTGTGATCCAAGCATCATATTTTGGTGAACCAAATCTCAAATGAAATATCTCATCACAAACTACAAATAATTCAACTACACAAAACTCCAATTCATTATGGATCAAAATCAAGAAAAAGTTGAATTTCAACACTTAGACAAAATCTGTCTAAGTACAAAATCAGCAAAACATCAAAACTTGGAGGGATTTTTCACCTAGTTCCAAGTTGATTCAGATCCTTGTCAAAACATCAATGTTATTTCAAATGTTTCCAACAATTCAAATAATCAATTTGCATGAAAAAATCTTGCTTAAACATGAAGAAATCATGGATCAAAGTGACCATCCAAAACTTTTTTTCAAAAACAGGTTTTTCCAAAACTTTGAAATCTAATTTTATGAGTCAAAGGACAATGTCAATTGGTCTTAAGCATCTTAGAAATCATTACAAACCTGATCAAACCTAAAAATTCATGATTTCTCCAAGGAATTCCCATAAATGGCATTTATGAATTTCAACACTTATGCATTTTGATCCAAGGGTCACTAAGCTCCAAAAGGGTATATTCTTGGATCTCTTGATCAAAAAGCAATAGGTGTACACAACCCAAGCTCAAAAATTTTGAGGAATGTGATTTAGCCTGCTGAATAGCTGGGCCAATTGGGAATCTCATCATTTCACCATTTAAGGCCTTTTATAGCAAAGCATGACTCACAATGTTGATCGTGTCCCTTCAAGACTTAACAACTAAGCAATCTCAACATCTTTGCCTATAAATAGAGACATCATTTGATTGTAAAACTTACACCAAAGCCTCTGATCTCTAAGATTTCTCTCCTTCACTCCTAAAGACTTAAAACTTGATATTTTGAGCAATCCCCACTGGTTTTTGAGTTGTGGTCACTATCAACTCAAACCAATTGCTCAAACATATCACATGTGATGTATATGAGGTGTTTAAACACTTAGATCACCTCTGAAACATCTCCAATCGAAAATCACCATTCAAAACCTCAAAAACACATTGTTTCTGCAACTTGAAGGTCACAACTTGATCCAACCACTTGCAATCAAGTCCAAGTGTTCAAACACACTCCATATGGTGTAGGGAAACTGTCAAGATCATCACTAGTCATCTGTAACACCTCTTACTCAAAATCACTCCAGCTGTTGCAGGCTCTAAGTCAGGTAAGCCTCAAACATGGCCATCTCTCAATCTATGCATATTTCCTCGCACTATCTTTTAACCATGTATGCGTAATCATATTCTAAGTAATTCCCCTTAATCAATTTCACAAAATCATCATTATGTAGAATTTCATGAGGCTCAGGCCAAATTAGGGTTCTTCAGTGTTCATCACTGATTTTTCACTCTACACTAAAAATAAATGAAATTAATTGTTACCATGTTGTCCGTGAGTTAAAATCGAGAAAGATTGATGTTTATTTCACTTCATTTCATTAAGTAATTACTGAGGTATGGTAGATTTTGCAAAATCTGCATTTTTGGCAAAATAAAGAATGCGCGCGTGTTCTTTAAATGTTCTTGGCACCATTTTTTTGAAAATTTGAATTTTATCATTTTATTTAATTCATTCCAAAATTAATTTCTTTCTGATTCTTTTGAGTTTTTAAATGATTCTTTTTTCATTAATCCTAAAAAATGTTTAAATATTTTATTCCATAAAAAATTCCAAAATATATATTTATTAATATATTTAATATTTTCCTAGAGAATTGATTTTATTTGTTTCTAAACATTTACAAAATCATTTATTTCACTTGATTTTTCAAATATAAATGATATTCAACTTATTTCACGGATAATACATAAGTTTTTAAACATTGATCCAAGGTTTCAACTTGTTTTTCACTTATGTTTGAAATTTATCAAATTAATAAATATTTTTTAATATTTAAAATATAAAAAATTAGGGTTTTGATTTTTATCACCCTCAATTGATTTTTATCAATCATTGGGCCTCTATTAGAGTGTAAGACCCATCCCTTTTTGAAAAATGAACCATTATGGTTCATCTGATCCATTTTCAAAAAACTCGGCGCGATCGCCTTTTTCACCGCATTAAGTTTTCATCTGTGAATCTTTTTTTGTGAACTTCTTTACATATAACATCATTTATTTTCAAAAATGAATTATGAAAATGTGTCATGGGGAATCCTTTGTGTTTAGGACTCATTCTTCCATTTTTAAACTTTCTCCGGTTTGTTTTAAAACCTCGCCAGGCTTCCGTTTAAGTCCTGAATCCATCCAACTGTTTTCTTAAACAGTTTTCAATCTCTTACACAAAGATTATGGGTAACTTGTTTACAAGACCCATCCCATTTTTCCTCTTTCTCAAATTAAAGATCTAATACACCTGCAGTAGATTGAGCTTCACAACCAGGTGGAGTATCTTTCTATGCGGTAGATAAGCTTTTACTTAAAAGCCCTACCATGTGTATGAAATCATCAAGATAATTAATCCACAAAACAAAATCCATAGGCATCCTTATGTTTAAGCCCTATTATTGGCTTCTGAGTCATCTCTTCTCCCTCTAACTTCTCGATGTTTTCTTAAACTGCTATTGCTTGTTAGATTATGATTGTTTTTTAAAATTATCTTTCTTAACCTCATACTAAAGCAAAGATAATTAAATACTTCTTAATGACAAAGAGAATACAATATTAAAACATATTTGTAATCTTTCTCCCTCGGGATTTTGGGCCTTTGCTTCCCAGTGTAACTCCCAATACCATTCTTAATAAAACATTTAAGAATACTTAAACCATAACAAAGACATATTAAAAACTGTCAAACACATTCACTGACACTTTTATATTGTCTGCATGCATCTTATTATATATATACACATATATATATATATATATATATATATATATATATATATATATATATATATATTTGCATCTCTGCTAGAATCTAAGTACTCGGGTTACTATCACTAGACCTAACCTTTGAATAACTAGAACCCTACTAGGGGAAAACATAACCTTCTCTTGGGCTTAATTCAAGGACCTTCAGGCCTCTTAAAGGTGCCTTCTCTCAGGCTTAAAAGTTACTTAGCCTCCCTAGCCTCCTCTTAGGCTTTGTTCAAGGACCTATGGGCCTCTTATAGGTAACCTAGCCTCCTCTTGGGCTTAAACACAAGGACCTTCAAAGGCTTCCTAAAAGCATATGAGCATACCTTTAGAAACAAACACATAAAGTAGTCTCCCTCACCTTGATGGATGACCAAACTAGCCTTCTCTTGGGCTTTGTATAATTGAACCTCTCTAGACAAAGGAATGTCTGATGACCTTCAAAAACTTTTATTAATAAACAGACAAAACACTCTTCATACAGAGTCAGACTCCCAACAATTTTTCAGCCTCCCGTCTCAGGCTTCATATAAGATAAAAATAAACCAAGAGTCAGTCTCTCACAAATAAGCTTCACACCTGGGCTTCCAAATCAGGACAAAGATAAAACTTTCCCAGAGTCAATTTTCTTTATTTAGCTTCAACCTTGGGCTTTAATCAAGGTATAAACAATCAAACCCTTTTATAATCAATCAAAACAGTCATAGTCTTGGACTTTGACTAAGATAATAACATTCAATACAATCATAGTCTTGGACTTTAACTAAGCTAACCCAACAAAACAATCATAGTCTTGGACTTTAATTAAGCTAATTCCAATGCAGTCATAATCTTGGACTCTAACTAAGCTAAACATCCAACCTTTCTTGAGCTATGCAAATCAAGATAACCCATTCAAATTTCCTGAGCTATGCAATTCAGGTTAACCATTCAACATTTCTTGAGCTATGAAAATCAAGATACCATTCAACTTATGTCTTGAGCTATACAATTCAAGCAACTTATCAGTTACAACAAACCATTTCAGCTTCGATCCTGGGCTTTGATCAAGATACAAACAAACTCTTCAACTTCAATCTTGGGCTTTGATTAAGACACAAATACACAAACTTTGAGCATCAACATCTTGTGGTTTAACTAGGATACAAACTCAACCTTTTCTCATAGCTCTAGCCATTTAGGAGGAACTATGATGCTCTGATCCCTCAATTCTCTTTTTGGGGGTACGTAGGAAAAATGTCGTAAGATCTTTGCGAGCACACCAAACAAAAAATAATAATAGGTTCTCAGACCTTATCCAAAAAACATCAGAAAATTATGAGAAAACACAAAAACAACTTCATCCTATCTTACCAACACTCATTTCATTTCCAGACCAAATCAAAGAAACCCTATCAATATCAAAAAGAACAAATTTTGCACTATATTTAATGTGAAATAATCTAAGAAAGAATCCAAAACCATGTTGGCATCTGTTAAATCAACAATATGCAAAGCTGGATGAGTTTAAGATACCTTTTCCCTTCCATAACCAGCTTCATCAAGAAAAAATAAGAAATAAGAAAGTAGCAAAAACACGATAGTGATTAAAGACCACGAAAATTGAGCTACACAAACGCATGTAGAAGCAAGCTTCTCAAATTATATTTTGATGATAACAACTTTACAATAAGTCTTGAAAGCACACAAAAAGGTTCATGCAAGATTTGATCAAAAAGGAGTTTTCATAAAGACATAAGATTTTTTCATCGGAAGGTATAATCTTATTTCTCATGAATAAATAATGTCAATAAGTGTTCAACTTAGGATGCACTCACATTATCTATTTTTTGGAACAAACTATTGCATGCCTATTGTTACTGATCTAAATTCAAAAGAATTTTTTTTTTGAGTTTTGATCAAGTAACCGGTTACCCTTGGGGTAGTAACTGGTTACTTCAGCCCCAGTTTGAAATTTTTTTTGGAACGTTACAGCAAGTAACCGGTTACCTTTGGGGTAGTAACCGGTTACGACTGTTCAAATTTCAGAAAATTGTTTTGTTTCAATTTAAATTATGTCTTTTGTTTTTAAATTGAATTGAGACATTTTTTCATAAATTATACCTTTTTAAAGAGGTGTCTTGACTCTTATAAAAACTTTTCAGGTGCATTATTTTTTCTTCACCTCCTATAATTTTCAAAAATCATTTTCTTGCTCACAAATCTCAAAACTTTCATAAAAATATCAAAGTGCACTAAAAAGTAAATCTTTACATACACTTTAGTGGACACTTATATTCATTATTGTGAGTGAGAAATATCAATAAAAGGAGAAGATCAACATTGCTTGATATTACAAAGACTTCATCATTGTCATCTCTATATTTAAATCTATTCAAGAAATATTTCTTTTGTTGACTTGTGATCCAGGATTGTTAGACACAAGGGTTGATGTTGTAAGAGGATTGTTCTTCAACACTTGTTTTTGTATAGTTGTTAGAAAGTAGGCTTCATCGGTTTATGGTGTGATAGGCTGTACAATTCTCAAACTATAATAAAGTCTCTTACGAGTCGTAAGGGGACTGGAGTACTCTCGATCTGTGAGGGGAACCGGTATAAATCCTGGTGTCATTTACTTTTCCGCTTTTACCGTCTTTACAACTTAGAACCTTAAGCAAAAGTTCAATCACCGATAAAATTCCGGAAAAATTTCTAAGAACCTAATTCACCCCCCCTCTTAGGCTCTATCTGATCTTACAACGCAATGTCCTTCCACCCGACACACGAAATGACTCTTAAGTCATTGCTCATTGGCCTTGGAACAATGTCTTAAAAGCTCCTATTCTGGACTGGGTATGGGGCTGGCCCACCGTTGAGCACAACCCAATCCACTGCTATGTCATGGAAGGCCTAAATCGGCCTAATACTTTGTAGTCGTTGAGCAGCTCCCCCGCCTGTTCCCTTTAGGACACGTGACCAACTGAACCCCTAATTGCACGAAGTCGTTTTACCCTCCGTAGAGAACGAGTCTTCTACCTTTCATATATCGCGGGGTAGTTGACCCAGGATGAAGGTCACGTGCTGGTCTTTCCCTACTTTCATGTAGGATTCTGACAGTCTCTAGTGTGGGCCTGAGAATCCATCCCACAATGGGGACCTTGACCCAACGTTGGGGTTCTCTATAAATACCCTATTTCACTAGAGAATCAGGTATTCTAAATCATTCTCTCTCTTACTTTCTATACTTGATCTTCTTCACTTTGATTCTTACTTTAGCATCGAAGTACCTTACAGGTACACTTCCTCCTCCCCATCAACCGCCAGAGCTATGTGTTGCAGGTAACTAACAATTTATTCTAATCAGGTGAGATCAACACGGATCCTACCAAAATTTACAATCATATTCCGATCAATACCGCCATCTCTTAAAAATCAATCACACGCATATATAGGAAATATACCTATAATAGTCTATTTTGACTCGGTAGTTCGGATAGCAATGTTAACAACAAAACTTAGGTAATTACTGTGCTTCAATTAAAATTTCAATCACTTTTAACAAAATTGAAATGATTAGTATGCTTCAATTAAAACTTCAAAAGAAAAACACCCTTTTATTTTCCAAACTAAAAAGGAGAATTAAGATTAATAAAAAATAAATAAAATTGGAATAAAAATGGATAAATAAGCGAGCGAAACAAAAAAGTAAAATGGATAATTAAGAAGCCTAAAATAAAAAATGCATTAAAGGCTGCAATCATTCTCATGTTTCTCCTATGAGTTTTGACTCAACAGATACAAACCGAACCTATTTCGCGTGACACTCACATCCTTTTCTCATTCTTCTTCTAAATTAAATGGAAAATCGCATCTACGCTTCTTACAGCCCTTCAAACTACACTGTATCTGGAGCTCCATCCACTTCCCCGACCCGATTTTACAACCCGGATACTATGTTCCTCGCTCACTATCGTCGCACCGCCGAAGCAGCCGCCGCCGCAGCCGCCATCGACATTGCTCCGCCTGGTGTTTCTTCTAGAATCTCATCTTCTTCAACTGCTAATTTCCTTGCTCATACTAACCCTTGGGCCTCCGCTTTCACCACCGCGGATGTTGCCTCTGCTTCACTTGGTCTTAAACGCTCTTCTGACGGTTAGTTAGTTTGTTTCTTCCTCTCTTTTAGGTTTTGAAGTTTTCTTGTTTTTTGTTTGATGATTGATGTTTGGAACGGTTTTGGAGTTAGATCTTGTTTTAAATTGAAGTTAATGAATTAATAAAAATGAACTATGATGAACTTGTTAGTTTTGAAAAGTTATAAGTATTACAATAAATGCTTGGTGTATATTTGGAAATAATAGTATATATAAGGTTAAGATCTGCCACTGATGCTACATGGTGTAAATCTTGAATTCTCTGTGTGAATTGGTTATTGTATATTAAGTAGTTAACCTTTTCATTTTATATGTACTTTGAATGTTTCTAATTTAATTTTCTATGATTATGACTCTAGTGCCATTGCCTTAGGTGGGGGTTTATGTACTACTTTGAAGTGTTGTTGATTACAGATCGCACTAAATAACAATTTGTTCAAATTCCGCTACTATATAGTGCTATAGCCACTATTTGATTATACTTTTACTAAATATCATATTGCAGAACAAAAACAATTTTGTTACTCTATAGCTGCTATTTGATAGCCTTGAGTTCTGCAAATTGCGCGCAGCGAGAATTTGTTGCCGGTGTAGAACATTAGAAGAGAGCCAAAGAGTGTGTGGTGATTTAAATTTGACGAGAGCTAGGTGATGAGAAGTTGTGAAAATTGACAGTAATAGCGACAGGGAAAAAGAACTTCTAGAGTTGCCTTCTTATTTGAGTGTTTTAACCAAATGAATTTGACCTTTCGACTTCAAAAAGAGGACACAGTTTTACTATTTTACATATTTTCTAGATTATTTTGGTTTATACACCATATTTATATACATTATTTTGATATAATTGTGACAAACATGTATTTAAGCTTTTCTACATTCTTAATGAACTTTAGTAATCTCAGTTTTTAAATGAAATACATTCTTTATAGTTACTAAGCTTATGTTCTTTGTCAAAATTATTTTCTTAGTTAAACTTATAAAGTAACATTATATATTTTCTTTGGTTTCCCTGTATATACACTTCTATTATGTACTATAGCGCTCTACCATCCAACTATTTTGAGTACAATTGGGCAAAACGAAGCTTGGTACACTACAAATTCACTGGCCAAGCGCCCTAGATATGAAACCGGAAGCACTTTGCCTATTTATCCTCACAGGCCAGGCGAGAGGGATTGTGCCCACTATATGCTAACAAGAACCTGTAAATTCGGAGAGAGCTGCAAGTTTGATCATCCTATTTGGGTTCCTGATGGTGGAATCCCAGATTGGAAAGAGGTGACTATTGTTATTATTTATGCCTATGAAAATTATATTTTTATTGTATAGTACATTTACTATTGCTTATTGCAACATGAATTTATTATTTTATATTATATACTAGTTTGACTAATTCTATTTCTTAAAGTTTTTATATGTATATTCATAGTAAACCTCTTAATTTCTATGTATATCGTTGCCCTAAACTGTAGAGGTGTTAATGAATTATAATCTAGTAAAAAGTAGCAGACATGTCAAGTATAATAGTATCTGTTGTCCGATCGCATACTAGCTAATAATATTGAAAACAACTAACTAACTAACTATAGTATCTCAACGTTTTGCCCCAAGATGGAGCATACAATTTTTTTGCCTCAAACTTATTATAGATTTAAACATTTAACTGGCTTGGTGAGTTTTGAGAAACTGACTAATGAGTAAAGACTCACGTTTGTAAGTTAACAAAACTAGAAGAAATCAAATTCTTGACAAGACCTACTCTTTGATAAAATGGCAGTCCACATTTTGTTAGGTCCTCTCATTAAAAACTAAGTTGGATTCAATGTGCAAGGTATTTTGTGTATCACATCAGTTGCGTTGCGTCTATATTACTTCCTCAAATTTTCTATTCTTGGAATATCTTTTTTACCCACATCAATTTACTGGTAGCCCAAGTTTTTTTTTATATAGAGTATATAAAGTAGTTTTAGAAATGTTAGTGGGGGGAGTTGAACCCATAACCCTTCATATCTGTAGCCCTTATATTCCTCCCCTTGAACCACCTTATCACTCCATGGTTTAGTTTAGTATACTTCTGTTGCACCTGATCTGTCAAATCATGGTTCTTGTTTCTGGGGAACACCATGTTTCTACTGAAAGAATGTATATTATGAAGTTTAATATACAGCATCCTAATACTTATACAGAGCTTGTAGAAATTGACTGGGCATGCCAATTGTGAAGGAAATATCTTTGCAAGTGTAAAACACTTTAATTTCCCAACATATTTTTAATAATTCTTAGGGTTTGATAGGGGATCCCCTTATTATGAGAAAGGATGTTACAGTTTTTTAGAGTGCTGCATTTTCTTGCTTTATCTTCTTTCCTTCACATTAGTTTGTTTCCTTCTTTCACAGAGCCAGGTGATATTTAGAAACCTGTCTCAATCAGGAACTGTATTGGTAATCCAGTAATATCAGTGGAAGTGAAGGATATTTGTATTTCTAAATTCAGCAGAATGTACTATGATTTCTGGGTTTCTGTCAATTGGAATAAGAGCTTATGACTTAGGAGCTTCGAGTGATACTATTTAAATTCTGTCATAATGCTACTCTCTTTTATTTCTTCGCTTTCAACAAAGCTTTTTATTTATTTATTTATGAAGCTGTTTCTTTATGGTGTCACATGATTTCTTACAACTATTTCACTAATTTGAAGTTAAGTAACTTAGCATATATCTGTCTATGCAATGGCAAATGTAGTCAACTGTATAAGAATAATATTTTTTCTATGAAACTTGTCAATATATTTTTGTTCTAGTAGTATCCAATGCCCAATGAAATATAGGGTGTGTGTAAAGGTTCTGTTAAATCTTATGATAGGATAACTGTGTTCCAGTTAATACGTATTAGCTTTATTGTTACCTGTGTTTCTTGTCATTTTTATCTTTCCTGATATGTGTCTTCAGCCAATTGGTTTTGGTCGCAAAAGGTGAATTAAAATCACCTAGAAATTTGAATTCTTCTATAGAAAATAGGTTTACTGATTTGTTATGATACACACTGTTTATTCTTAACTGATTTAGGTTCCAAATAATGTTCCAAGTGAAACGCTTCCCGAGAGACCTGGAGAGCCAGATTGTCCAGTGAGTAGAATTTACAATGTTCTTTTTCCTTCCGATGCATTTGATATTTCTAATTCATTTTGGGTCAAATACATTGCAGTTCTTTCTGAAAACTCAAAAATGCAAGTTTGGTTCAAAGTGCAAATTTAATCATCCAAATGTTCCATCTGAAAATGCTGATGTATCTGGCTTACCCGAGAGGCCACTAGAGCCCCCTTGTGCGGTTAGATATTTATCTTTGAATTATGCTAGCAACACACTCTTTTATTGATTGAAATTCATATGGTTTCCATTAGATTTGTGTGGAGCCTATATGATTTAGTAGAACCCATTTGAATTTCAACCAATAGAAGAGTGTATGTTGAGTAGATTGTGTTGTTCTTTATCTTTTGTATGAATACTTGAGACATCCATTTATACATGGCTTACTTCTTTTATATATTTATGCAGTTCTACTTGAAAACCGGAAAATGTAAATATGGTGTTGCATGCAAATTCCATCATCCCAAGGATATCCAGATTCAGTCCTCTGATGAATTGAGCCGTACCGTTGAGCAGACACAAACAAATTCTTCTGTGTTTGACGGGGCAATAGGAGATGCACAACCAACTAAGTCTCTTATTTCTCCGCTGTTGCATAATAGCAAAGGGCTTCCTGTGAGACAGGTATTCGTTTTCTTTTAAGTTCTTTGGTGTTTATTATTCTCTGTTGCATAATAGCTAAAACAAATAACGGCAACATTGCCTAAGCATTGTTTTCCACTGTTGAAATCTCTGCTAACAGGGGGAAGTGGATTGTCCATTCTACATGAAAACTGGAAGGTAAATATTGATGTTTCTTTTTCTTGAAGTGGAAATATTAATCTCTGTTTAATTGGTTAATGCTTAAATTGTTAACATAAGTATTTTATGGATTATAAATGCCCTTACTATTCTTTACCTGTTCTTGTATTAATCAGTTGCAAGTTCGGTGCCAGTTGCCGCTACAATCATCCCGACATGAATGGTATGTATGGTGTTGGATATTGACACTTTTTCATGTTTCTTAAACAATCATTTCATATGTTTTTACTTTGGTGCAGCAATTAATCCAGCTATGTCTGCATTGGCCCCATCTGTTTTGCCATCCTCAGCTGCTCCTAATCTTAACTTTGGAGTTATTAATCCAGCTGCATCTTTTTATCAAGCTTTTGATCCAAGGCTTTCAAATCCAATGGTAATGTAGAAGTTTTTACTGTACTTATCTCAGAATATACTGGTGCTAATTGCAAATAATGTAATCAAACATTTTCTGCTCATTCTTGTGGGGTATGGGAGTGGTTATTTAAAACAAATGAATGTTTTGGAGGCTTAAACATGATTTACGTGTGACCTCGAAGTTATTGTTTTTTTTAGTGTACTACTTTTGCAGTGGCTCTACTTAGTGAGAATGTTATCGGCTTAGAAAAGTTTCCAATATTGTGCTACTGTAAAATTTGTTTCCAAGACTTATCATACATTGCACATACTTAAAGTCTAATGCATCTCATGTGGCTATTTGTTTTACATGCTCAGGTGGGAGTGACAGAGAGTATCTATCCTCAGCGCCCTGGAATGATTGAATGTGATGTACGTACTTTCCTTTTGTTCCAGTTATATCATTATAATTCATCAATCAATATCTATTAGGTGTGCCTTGTATGTGTTGCTTTTACTGCTCTGCTTGGGTCAATTAGGTGAAAAACATTGGGAGCCAGGGGTCTGTTTCTGCTTGGCAATCTATCTGTGTATTACGCAAGCTTATATTATTTGCTCAACTCTCTTCATGCAAAGCCACTATCTAATTTCCTTTTACATTTTCATTTAATGATATGACACCTAGTTCTTTATGAAAACCGGCATATGTAAATTTGGGGAAAGATGCAAGTACCATCATCCTGTTGACCGTTCAACATCATCACTGTCAAAACCGCAATCAAATGTTAAACTCACTCCTGCAGGATTACCAAGAAGAGAGGTATGTCTGATGGTTTTCACATGCACACACTACAAAATTGCAAATTATTTTCATTTTATTTCCGTAAAGAGTTTCACATTGGATGAGATATGGTCCAAATATAAGTTTATAAGTGTGCATCCTCACCTGAAAAACCGGTTTGTAAGGTTGAATTAGGTCCAACCTAAATTCTAAGTTGGTATATCAGAGCTTGTCCAAGATCCGTTGGGTCACTCCTTATTAGGTTTTCACTATCAGGCTAGTTGGGCCGCTCCTTATTAGGTTTTCGCTATCAGGCCAGTTGGGCCGCTCCTTATTAGGTTTTCGCTATCAGGCCAGTTGGGTCACACTCCATATGCCCATTTATAAACATGATGGAGGTGTGTTAAGAGTCTCACATTGGATGACAAAAGGCCTGAATATGGATTTCCATTAATGAATTGATTTTGTATTTTTGAAGTAGTGCATGATTACTTGGTTTGTCATTCTGCATGTGGAGGAGGCCACTAGGGTCAAGCTCCAGATGTCCATTTATGGGCGTAATGGAGGAGTGTAATAGTCCTACGTTGAATGAGATAAGGTCTTAATATGAGTTTATAAGTGAAAACAATCTTCACCTTATAATTTAAAGTTGGTTTTATAAAGTTGAATTATGTTCAATTTAAATTCTAAGATGGTAGTCTAAATTAAGCCCAACTCAAACTCTAAGAATTTACATATTACATTAATAAATTGATTTTGTATTTTTGAAAATGTGCATGATAACTCGATTTGTCATTCACTGCATGTGGTAGAAGGTTTTCTAGTAATTCTTAGTAGATGCTGATTGTTAAACTGCACGAGTAGTGTTCAAACAATGTGCCAAAGGAAGTGGCTCGTGTGCATTGGCATTGTATCCATTAGCTAGCATAATCAAGTTGCCTCAAATTTATATCAGATATTCATGATACTAGTGTATTTCATATTCAATATCATATATAAAACTATTGAGTATTACATACCATAACTTTTTTGTTTGATATCTTTGAAGGATGTTGAGCTCTGCCCATATTATTTGAAAACTGGTACATGCAAGTTTGGTGCAACATGCAAGTTTGACCATCCACCACCAGGAGAAGTGATGGAGAAAGCCAAGTCACAAGGAATTTCTACAAACAATGGAGAAGAAGAAGAGACCAACGTAAACGTGGCTGGTTCTGCCCCGGAACAATGTTTAGATGATGTCTGAATTTTCACTCTATTTTCGAGTCTTTTTCACCTTGCTTTATTTCAAATCATGTCTTGAACAGCTGTAGCAGAAGACCTATTATATTTCTTTAATGGCAATTTTACCTCTGATTGATACCAGTAATTATTAAATGATGATTTGACCTATGAAAATCATGTTCAGCTATAGCTTTTATAATCATCAACATAAAGTTAGACTAGTTTTTTTTTTTTTTTTAATGAATGAATGTTCCCAATAAATAAATAAATAACTGAACTAGGGGTGGCAAAACGGGCCGCCCGCCCCGTCCCACCCCGCGTCCGCCTAATGCCCGCCAAAAAAAGAGCGGGCAGACATGCCCGTCAAATTGAAATGGGCATAAAAGTCTAGTCCGTCTCGCCAAGATGGGGGGTTGGCGGGTGGCGGGTTTGCCCGCCTTTTTTTTAATATATATTTTTTATTTTTTTAAATTAATTAGATGTTTTTTTTTTACATTTCAATAAAAAAACATTAAACCAACATTTAGAAAGCTTAAATTGGTTATTTAGAAGGTGAAATTAAATTGATTTATGATTTGAAACAAGTTATGTAATCAATTTTAGTATTGGTTTTTTGAAAAATACCTTAAAAAGTGTTTATTTTATAGGTGCGGCAGGCTTTGACGGACGACGGATTTTAGCGGGGCGGGCTTTGGCGGGTGGCGGTCTTTAGCGGGGCGGGCTTTGGCGGGTGGCGGTCCCAAAATCTTAGCCCAACCCGTCATTTTATGGCGGGTGCGCGGGCCAGCCCGACGGGCCATGGTCCGTTTTGCCACCCCTAAACTTAACATTATGCTTATCACGTTGGGTGGTACTACAAATGTATAGAAGTGTCTTTATCATACTTAGATTGTAGTGTACTAGAAGTGTATTAAAGAACATGAATGCCACATTTACTAGGATTGCATAATTGATCGCGATTTTCCGAGTCTAAAGATTCTAACTGCAAGTATACTGTCTAATCGCGTAGTAATAAAAAATATTGATCCTACAAAGACTTGATAATCAATCTAGCGTTATCAGGTGTTACTATGTTTAGCTAAGACGAGTGATATTTTTAGTTTTAAAAGGCGAGAAAGTAATTAAGTTAAATTAATAATATGAATATTGGTACGCAATTGGTTCGTCTTCGCGAATTCAATAAAGGGTCGGCTTATTAAGGTTTGTTAAGTTATCTTTTCGTAGAAACTGTCAGTTTAAAAGTCGTCGACTCACACTCTTGTGGTCTTGCCTATTACCATACTCCTAAGTTCAATTGAGCGCTCTCACCGTGTCAATTTAAGTTAGAAATACATTTTGGAAACCTAAAGGTTCTAATTGGTTTTAAAGCGCTTCCGCTGTATTTAAAACAATGTCTGATTTCAGCTATCCGATTACGATCTCACACTCCCGTGGTCTTAATCTTAATCTTTTATACTTTCTTACTCTCGTAACGAAAGTTGTTTATATTAAGAAATCGAAATCAAAAAGTAACTTAATTTAAGATATTAGTCTAGTTCTATTGAATTCGTTCCGGTTAGACAATTACATACCGATTAACGGTTTAGCCGGACATATTAAATAAAAATGAAGAAAGGTAGAAGACGAAGAATTTCATAATAATAAATGGCCTAATAATTAAACAATAAAGCATTAAAAATAGAAACCTGGTTGCAATGTTCTTGATCAACCAAACTTGAAGAAACTAAAACTAAAACAAATATGTTGTGGCTAGAAAAAATTAAAGAGTGATAATTTCCTAATGATGGAGACTATCACTTTGGTTTGGTAATGGAAAAGTAGAAACAATGTTGGAAATAAAATATGAACTTCGAACTAAAATCTGACAGCAATTCGGTAAAAAACGAAGCTCCCATTGGATTTGACAATAGCTTCTATTTATAGCCTCTAAGCTTTGGTTTGTTGAGAATTTGACGGAATAGATTTAGCTTGGGCCTTTACTGATGAAGCTAGACTATGTTTGAATAGGGTGGAGAAAACTTCTCTGTTGAATGAGGAAAAGACGAACAACGACTCTTTCTATTTTGACTTCTGATACGTAAATAGGTTTTTGGAAAATTAGCTTGTGACACTCAACTTAAACTTGAGACGGTCATCTTGGGTTGGTGACGACTGTCACTCATCTATGACGGTCGTCCTACAGTAAAAATGCAGAAACTTCATTTTCTTCTTCTGTTTTCTTCTGTTTTGCATCGTTTCTTGTCCAACAAGTCTTATTTTCATTATTTGCTTCCAAAAGTCAAGTTTAACTGAATGTCTGCAAAACAAACACAAAACTCGCGTAAAATTGTTTGAAA
The DNA here is from genome assembly GCA_963966055.1 of Lathyrus aphaca. Classification (NCBI taxonomy): domain Eukaryota; kingdom Viridiplantae; phylum Streptophyta; class Magnoliopsida; order Fabales; family Fabaceae; genus Lathyrus; species Lathyrus aphaca. The sequence continues at coordinate 177,057,257 of OZ014522.1, forward strand.
TGCATAAATTAACAAGTTAAATGATCAGAAACTATATCAAAAAATCGATACAAATTCGAGTTATCAAACTTCCCCATACTTGAATCTTTTCTTGTCCTCAAGCAAACAATCAAATATGTTTTGAAAAATATCCTTTATATACAGACACGAAACACATTACCTATCCATACGTGGTTGTGAGGATTTATGCTAAAAAAACTAATAGTACTCAAACACTAAAGATACACTAGTGACACTAAAACAAACAATGTTCATAAACCCCTATACAAACCAATCTAAATCATGCTATTATAGCTCAACCTAATGCTCTTGTCTCTGTTTCACTCGGTTTCATTCTAATGCAATAACATTAAGCCCTTTGCCCTTACACGCGCATAGTGGAGTAACCTGTTAGTGAGTTTGATCCTTTTTTTCATTTGGGGTCTGGTACACAAGTGCGGTAACCCTTTAACAAACTGAATGTAAGTTGTGGGGATCGAATAGTAATCCGCGCTACTGAGTTCAGAACCAGATTCCTCTGAACCAACTAACATTAGTCTTTTGCTTTGCCTCTTGTGCAACTTGATTGTTTTACCAATGAATTGCATATTCTTAAGATTTTTTCTTTTTTCTTCTTCTTATTTTTGGTATATTTGCGATCAATCACTTATTTGCATCGGCTCTCCACGTAGCTTGTACTTCAGGCGGTGCTGACTGCTAATATAAACTACTCGGGGCTAATTTAGAACTAAAGCTTCAGATTTCGGTATAACAGGTATCCAAACCAGATTTGCATATCTAAGGGTCTAAGGTGTCAAGACTGTATCAATTTTGTTAAGTCTTTTCTCAGTTTTCTAACAAAGCCTATCAACCTATATACTCGTAGGGTATGTTAAATGAAAGCATTCTAAAGGAATAAAATTTTTGGTATGGCTAAAAATACTGGAGAGAATTTAAAAACTAAATACTTCGATTAATTTAATAATGTTTCATACAATGAAAAGGGAAATCTAATACCCTCCTCCCACAATATCTTAGACATTGTCCTCAATGTTGCGAGATATAGGTACACTACTAAATAAAATAAAACAACAAAAACAACAAAAACTAAAAACTAGACTACTGCTGTTGGGGTGGCCTCTGTCCTCTTCCTCTGGCTCTGCCTCTCACGACTCCCTATCCATATATCGCTATATGATTCGGTATACCCACATGATGGATATAGTCATGTAGCGCCTGAACCTGACTTATTAAATCACCTAATGCTTAAGTATTAGCAGTGATTCTTTGTCCTTGTGTTGTCTGCTCAAGCTCCATTATTTCCATCCTTTATGTCATCTCTGTGTAGTGCCTCTGATGTAGCTCGTTGCTCTGAATGATCGCTGTCATGATGTCATCCATAGACGCGGGTTGTTGATTCCTACACCAACGTCTAATGGATGTGCTGGTGCTGGCGAAATCAGTGGCTTGCATTTGAGTAGTTTCCTCCTCGTCCATGGCCTGTTGCATCTCATCTATCCCTGCATTTGGGTGCTCTTCTGGTGCAGCAGCGCCTGGTGAAGGGGCGTCGAGATCATAGTTCCAGTTGGATCTGATCTTCACATCTATGCGGTAGTGGCATGGTAGGATGATGCTTCGGATAACCCGTTTTTTACAACCAAGTTATACCTATTATACCTGTTATCCCTCCTTTTCTTGATGAGGTGGCTATTCTTGCAGTACTCCATATCGAGGTACAAGGCTGGAGTTGCTAACAGTTGACTAAGACGCTCACAGACTGAGCTTAATTGCGATGTCGGTGATCATCCTGCCAAAACAAAAATGGGCTTTCCCTCTTTTGCAGGTACTCTCGATGTCGTGAAGGATGAATGCCACATGGTTCACAGGGATGTTGAAGAAGGCACATCTGATTAAGAACAACTCTCTCTGATTCACTTTGTGGTTGTTGTACCTTCCAAAAACTATGTTGGACAAGACCCTCTAAAAGTAGCGGATGGCGGGGTTATGGATATGAGGGGCGTATAACTCATCCCATGCCGAATTTAGCTCTCCTGATAACTCTTCCCAAAGTTGGAAAGCTTCGGCTTGCCCGTTCACATCTCTTGGAAGGGTTAGGTGTACACCGTCGCCCTGCTGGAATCCGAACCATTCGCTGAATTGTTCTTGGGTAACAGAATACTCCGTTCCGAAAAGGCGGAACGTAACATTCCCAATCAGGAATTTTATTGCGTCATTAGGAGTGTTGTACTCGTAGGAACTCAAGAATTCCAGAGTGAGTGTGGTGTATGTTGGAATGTTGCTCTTGCACAGCGCCGTGAAACCAATTTTAGCAAGCAAGTAGTTGATATTGTCGAGGAGCCCAAGTTGGGTCAGGAAATCCTCGTCAATGTAACACATTACTTCTACCGTCCTATCGCGGTATTTGGCGAAACGTGCACATTGGAGTTCTCCGGCAGCACCTTCACATGAGGGAATGTTGATAGGTGTTTGGGCTGCCATGGTTTTGGAAGGGTTGGAAAATGAGAGAGATGAAGATGAAAAATAGAAAGGCTGATTTTTGTGAAGAAAATGGGTGTGATGCGGAATGCAACTACTACTGCAAATATATATATAGAAACAGAAATGAAAGTGAGGGCTAGAAAAATGCTAGATTTGCTACGTGAAGGAGTGGTTGGAATAGTTGTGAGAAAGTGGAGGAAAAAATGGCTATTTATAGGGTGATTGGAGGTGATGGATGAGTGGGGTTTTAACGGTCTCAGGACCGTTATAGATGACCGTTACGGGGTTCTGGACTTCGTGACGGTCGTCTGGGAAGCCTGACAAACGTCAAGGGTGTGAGACGATCATCTCTTCTTGGTGACGGTCGGCACCCATAAAAAATTCCAAGCCTCCTAATGGGCTTCCCTGATCCTGTACGTAATTAACTATATTTATTTTTCTCAGACAACTTAATTGTTATAGTAGGTAGCAAATTATTATTTTATAGCAGATAACAATTATGTATCAGTAGCATATTAACTAATAGCATTGCAATATAATTGGTATTTAAATGACAGTGCATTATAATTGTATCAGATCAATTTAATTTGACAGTAAACACTAGTGCATTATAAGTAGCATAAGGATTTAAACATTCAATTTAAACAAAGTACTCGTAACGCACTGATCAATTATAAATGAGGCATAAACAAATAAGAATAGAACCAAAATTCTTTATTAAAACTTAGGAAATTTGAAGTAGTCATAAATCGAAATAAGCTGAAAAATTTAAAATAACTAGAAATCAAATTGGACTAAAATAAAAATGCTGAATTGAAACAAAATGCAAGAAAATTCTGATGAGTGTTGATATTGAAAATTAGCCACGATTATTGCAGATGGACTCTAACGCTTCTCTCAAATGGTCGAATTGATCTACGACCATATCTCTCAATGTGATGATGTCTATACGCAGGTCACAAATGTCATACTGCATGATTTGCATTTCAGTTCAGAGATTCTCTAAGGTAAGCTCAGGATTGGCTGGAGCAGGTGCAAGTGTCTCAACAGGTTTAGGTTTCACTTCTTCTTTAATTATATCCTTAAGGCAGTCTGAATCATAGTAATTTGAAGGAGTCTTAGGATTTATCTTAACTTCAGATCAAGAATCTCCAGGTTCATAAATTGGCTCGTCTAGATCATATAGCCAGTTATGCTTATTATGCACACTTGTGCACTCATGGTTAGATACACTTGGTCAAGGCCATAGGCCTTCTGGATAAAGCTTCATAACGGCACCTCTGGGTGCCATCTCTAAAGTCCGCAATCAAATTAGTAGTCATTGTCAGAGAGAATGAAAATAGAGAAGGAGTAGAGAACTTTGAAAATCCTAGAATCACACAATAAAACAAAAACAAACACAACAATCAGTGAATTAAATGCATTTTGGAAATTAGAATTTTGGAAAACAAAAACGAAATTAAAAATCGAAAAACTATGGGATGCCTCCCATAAAGCGCTTCGTTTAATGTCGGGCCTCGACACAGCTTATGGGAGATTAATCTAAGGTTTCCGATGGCACTTCTGCCAATTTCAAACCTGTCGATTTTTTTTTGTCTTCTATGCAGTTATAATGTTTAAGGCATTGACCATTTACTATAAATGGTGCATTAGACTTACCCTTAATTTCAATAGCGCCACTAATTAAAACTTTTATTATTTCAAAGAGACCGGACCACCTGAATCGTAATTTTCTAGGAAACAACCTAAGTCTAGAGTTGAATAAGAGAACAATGTCTCCCACACTGAATTCTTTTCTAGAAATTCGCTTGTCATGCCATTTTTTCGTTCTTTCCTTATATATGCGGGCATTCTCGTAAGTGTCTAGTCTTAGTTCTTCCAATTCATGTAAGTCTAAAATACGTTTCTCACCTGCGTCGATATAGTTAAATTTAAGATTTGTAATCGCCCAATAGACTTTATGCTCTAATTTTACTGGCAAGTGGTGTAACACCCCGATTCGATTATTCCATTTTTGTTGAGTCTTTTATTTAAATTGGGTGATAATTGTTTTAATTATGAAATTGGTGTGTTTATGTGATATGTTGATGTGTTATATTATTTTACCGTTTTGATAATTTTTGGGTAAAATTAGATTGAAGGGTATTTTAGACATTTGCTAATTAATGTTAAGTTATAAATTGTGTAAAATTATATTTTGTGAGGAAAATGATATTTGGTAGAGAAATAGAAAATATAAATAGAAAATAGATAGAAAGTTATAAGAGTGGAAAGAGAAGAAAAAAAAAGATATAGAAAGAAATAAAAGAGAAAGAAAAGGAGGAGAAGAGAAAAGAGGAGAAAAAGAAGAAAAACTTGGAAATCTTCAAGATTGCTCCTAAGAATCGAAACAATCAGGTAAGGGTGTGAAATATTGTTATCTTATCACTGTGTATGATTATGTATGTGTTAGATTGATTGGGTTTTTGTTTTGGAGAAGTTTAGAGAATGTTAGGTTTTAGGGTTTTTGATGAGAATCTAAGAAATTGGTAGATTAATTGGTTGAAACTTGATATAATCGAAGTATGATAACTAATACATGTTAATGATCATGTTTGTGGAGATTTAGTTGAGTTTTGGGGGCTTTTGGTAGGACTATTGCGTAACTGAGCTGCTGTTGAAATCGCAGTTCTCGCTCAGTGAGCTTTCCAGAACATTTTTCGCTCAGCGAGCATGCTCCTCGCTCAGCGAGACTTGGAAGTTGGAGTTTTGTGTTTTATTTCATAACTTTTGATCCGAGTATCTGTTTTAAGCGTTCCACATATCTATTTAAAGCTAAAAATATGTAGAAATTAATGATGCTAAAATATGTAGTTTTTAGCCGACTTGTACCCGACTTTTCCGATAAAACGTAATTATGTTAGTTAAGGAATTGTGGGATTGATTGTGGTATAGTGGCCGTTTGGCAAATAAATGCATTTCGTGAAGTGAATATGAATGCATGTTGATATGAAAGAGTTCATTTCCGTTTGGCATAATTAATACGAGTGTGTATAGTTGTTTGTGATTGTATGAGATGAATGCATAATTATATTGTGTATATGTATGTATTTTCAAGAATGTTGTGGGTCATTTTGCATGTGAATCATAATGTCTGCATTCTTGTGTTGTGGGATTCTATGTGAATCCGTTGTAACATCGTGTGCCCATGTGGGGTGTGAGCGATGATTACAACATGATTGTGTGCCCGTGTGGGGTGTGAGCAATCCATAAACATTGTGTGCCAGTGTGGGGTGTGACCAATGAGTGATTTAATCACAAATGATTGTATGCCCGTGTGGGGTGTGAGCAATCGGATTGTGTGCTTGTGTGGGGTGTGAGCAATCCATAAACATTGTGTGCCCATGTGGGGTGTGAGCAATGGGTGAACATCGTATGCCCGACGGGTTGTAGAGTATTAATTCGAGCAAGCTTAACATCATCGGTTCCTTCATGGGCAACTTGTAAGGCTTCCCACATAGCTTTAGCCGATGTGTGATGAGAAACTCGAAAATATTCATCCGCTCCCAAAGAAGCTATGAGTATGTTTCGAGCTTTCCAATCGTAGCTATATTTCTTTTCATCATTATCATCCCATTGTGCTTCCGATTTTTCAATTTGGACATTATCCGGTCCGGCCATGATTATTTGAAAAGGGTCTTCTTGAATAACTTTCTAAATTTTTCTATCAACAGAGTTGATATGGATGCGCATACAATCTTTCCAGTGACTATAGTTTTCTCTGGTAAAAACTGGAGCTCTATTGTACGCCCCCCGTTGGATCGTTGTCCATTTTCCAATAAGTTGTATGTGAAGCACTAGATGAACCAGGCTCTGATACCACTTGTTAGACGATAGCACGAATCTAGAAGGGGGGTTGAATAGATCCCTTTTTAAAATTATCTTTTCAAAATTAAGTTGAAAGAGAATTGAGAAAGTTTCCCGGAAAATCGTCTAGTTCAAATTAGAAGTCACCGGAGATCGGATATGCGTAAAACCCAATTGGAATAAAATGATGACTAGAAGAATTAATATTTCACAAATGATTCACTTGATTATTCAGAACTTGATAAAACTATTCTTAACAATGATTGGAGAAGAAATCAAGCACTAAGATATTGATTTTGTGTGATTGGGCTTTTTACCAAACACTTGGAGTGCACTCACCAAAGACAATTTTGTTGTATCAAATAGTGCAGAATTTTACCCACTCTAGTTATCACTTTTGAGTGAAACAATTTATCAAACACTTTGAATGCACTAATTTGATACACCAGAATTTTCAAGCACACAATATCAATATGAATAAAAGTAAAATGCGAGAAATGAAAAGAACACAAGGAATTTGTTGAGGCAGTTCCTTCGTCGTCCTCGCTAGAAGTACTCTGCCCCCAATTCGAAATTGAATTGGGCAATTTTATTAAATCGCAATTGTTTTACAAGAAGAGAAATGAATGAACCAACAAACCAAACCACGTTGAATGTGCTGTCAAATCTTCTTCTTGTCCCTTGATTCAAAGTAGAATCAAGTCTTCCACGCGTGTCGAGAAAGCCTCTGATTAATTGCTCCCTTATTGCAAGAATACACGATTCTCCAAAATTTGAGCACGACTGAGTTTCTCCCACACTTGTGAACCCACAAAGACCTTCGCAATCCTCCGTCTACCGTGATATGAGAGAATGATCCACTTGATCTTAAATCTTCTTCTCTCGGCTGAATCTACAAACTATCAATGTGTTCAAAACCCCCAAATCTTCAATGATCTTGGAGGATAAAACCCTTCGGATATTTCCAAGGAAAACCCACACACTCTAAACCCATCTGAAATTTTGATTCACGATTGAACGTTATCTTCGAAGCGAACACCAATATCAAACAAAGATTATTGTGTGTGATTGTTTGATTGATGCAAGAATGAAGAAGATGAAGAGAGCTATGTGTATATCTTTCACTTTCCTTGTTGAACCTTCTCAAAAGAAATAAAACAACTATTTATATTGGTTAGAGAAATAAACATAAGAGAGGGAAAAATTAAATGAAAAAGTGAGTCAACACAGTAATGAGCCGACTCAAATCATTAAATGAGTCGGCTCAAACTAACAGATGAGTCGACCAAACTAAATAGAGAGGCAGCCTGTTGAGACCCGTGGAAAATGAGAAGAAAACACTTCTTGATGAGTCGACTCATGAAGGGTTTTGAGTCGGCTTATCCTCACACATGAGTCGACCAAAAGTGATGCACCAGGCAGCCTGTTTGGACCCGTGCGTTTGCCACCAATTTACAATTGAATGGGTCGGCTCATGAAGGGTTTTGAGTCGACTCATCCACACACATGAGTCGACCAAAAGTGATGCATCAGGCAGCCTATTTGGACTCGTGCGTTTGTCATCAATTTAACACTGAATGAGTCGGCTCATTGATGAATTTGAGTCGGCTCATTCAGTATGTTTTTCCAAATATGCCAATCCTTATTCACTGGCGTTAACCGGTTAACGGTTTTGAATTTTCAGCAGCAAATTCAACATGTATGATTTTGGTTCCAATTTCCATTTTCTGATTTTTATTAATTTGAATTAAAAAGAAGGATCTAGAGCACTTGTCCAAGCCTAATCCCATTGCTACATCCTAATCTCTTTGCCAAATCATAATTTTGGATCCCAAGCCTAATTTTTGGGCCCCAAACCTAAACCATATTTAATCCATTTCTCTCCAAACCAAGAGGACCTCTCTCTCATTTTTCACTCCCATTCTGAATTTTCACTCCTCTCACTCACAATTCTCTCACTTTTCTCTCCCAATTTTCCAAATCACTCAAAGTTCCTCTTTGAAGATCACATAACCTTGCATTGAGGTATGTAGATCTTGGTACTAGACCTCCATCCATATCTTCCTTGCATCTTTTTACTGTTTTAATTGGCGATTCAGATCTGGTTTGGGATCTAGAAGTGCTTTTGGATCCAAAATTCTGCATCAGGATCTTGTTCTTGCATTTATTTTGCACGGAGTGTGAAGCTTAGCACCGGATCTTCAAAATTTGCCGCGAGATCTGCCGTTTTCAGCTCAATCAACAACTACCAAGGCATACCTCAGCTTTGTAAGTTGGTTAAATTCAGATCTAGCTCTGTTTTAGCTTATTTGCATGCTTGTGCTTTAGATCCACCATGTGTTTGCATATTTGCTTGTGTTGCTTGATTTGATTCGTTGATTTGTGACCGGATCCATGTATTAATGTTCATGAGCTTGATGATGCCATTTAATGTGAATTGATACACTATTTTCATGCTCAATTGCTTGCTGGTCTGGTGCGAGATTAATCGGAAAAGCTGGTTTGAACTGATTTTTGCTGCAGGATTTGTTGTTGTCTTAACAGCGTTAACCGGTTAATGGATTGGTTAACCGGTTAACGCACCTGAATTGTCCTGTTTTTATGCAGGATTTGACTGGTTAACTGATTAACGCTTTGGTTAACCGGTTAACACTGATGCAGTGAGCCATTTTTGGGCTATTTTTAGCATGTTTGATCCTTTTACTTATTTTAAATGCCATGGATCATTGTATGATCATTGAATTTGATTGTTTGGGTGATTTTCTTGCTGATTGATGCATGCTTCCGTGTTCTCGACACGTAAATTCTTATGTGTGCTACGTTTGGCTTGATTGTTGATCTTGGTTGGTATGAACTTTGAGCATGTCATTGCCATGATTTTATTGATGAACATGTGCTGGATTTTGCTAACACTTGCAGGGGCATATGGTAAGTGAAGTGTGGATGTTCATCCACATTTCAACTCTTCACCTTTTCCTCTTTTAAGTTGCTTTCCACTTGTGTTTTCTTTTGATGTTCCTTATGCCATCATGTAATTCAACTTTTTTCTTCCCCTTTAGGAGCAACTTATCTCCTTTAGAGGAGTAAGTTGCTTGCTAGCTCTTGCTTCCTCTTCTTCTCTTTTTCTCCTCTTTGGTTCTTCTTTTTCTCTTAGGATATTTGAAACCTCACTAACCTTAGGACCTCTTTTTGCATGCTACTATTAGGTTTAATCTTCCCCCATTTTAGATTTTACCTTTTTGCTCCTTTGGTTTCTTTCTCTTCTCATCTCAAAACAAAACCTAAAAAATTTAATAAAGAAAGAAGTGACTTCTTGTGTAGTAGCCTTATTCCATGAGGCATATGTATTCATTCCATCTTGGAATAGTGCATTTGTCTAGCATGATGCACAAGTCGGATCACGAAGTCATCTTCATCAAGAAAAACCCTAAAAAATGCTTCTTCATCTTTAATCACCAAGATACTTAATAAATTCAACAAGTCAATGAATTTAGGCCATTGCCCTTGGAAACAAGTCTTGGATAAATTCTCGTTGCTTGGTGTGCTTGTTCTATTATTCCATCTTGGAATGTAGTAGCAAGTACACATTCCATGGAAGAGAGCTTGAGTTCACTCTCTTGTGCCACACAAATAAAAAACTCATAACAAATACAAACAAACAATAATCGTCTTTCCTTCGGGAATTCTTTTCTCATCTCCTTCGCTCCGTCCGCGAACTTGCTTCTTCTTGTCTTTGCAAGACGGTAACGCACTCGTCGTCCGAGCCTGCAACACCTGAGCATTGACATAGGCAGTTCAAGCCTTAATTCACAAGCAACCTTTTCTACCCCTAGTTAGGGGAACTACGACGACTCTGATCCTCATTGTCCAGATGAGGTACGTAGGCAGCGGGGTAAGGCCCCTTCGAGCACAATCTTTATTTTCCCTACATTTTTCTTTTTTCATTTCCTTTTTTTAGTTCCCTTTTCATTTTCTTTTCATCCGATTTCAGTTTCAGTTTTGCAGCAACTTTCATTTCTTCACCCTTTGAAACATTTTCTTTGCAAGCGTGAATCCCGTCGGGTACGGCAGACGATCTGGGATGCTAATACCTTCCTAGGTCGTAACCGACTCCCGAACCCAGTCTCTTTGGTTCGCAGGACCTGTGTCCTTCCTTTCTTTTCTTCTGGTTTGTGTAGCATTACCATTCCCGTTCCTTCGGGATAAAAATGCATGGCCGACGACTCTAACCTTCTTCCGCGCCACTTTCGCGTTTGTACCAGGATGGAAATCCGGGGAGCGACATTAATTACCAATACTATAATAGCGCTTTTAAAGTGCTATTAAACGAAAAATATTTACAATAACAACATGGTTAATAATGCTTTTAAGCGCTATCAAAAATAGAAAAAAACACTATTAAATCAATTTTTTATCGTAGTGCTTATGGTGGATGATGTTTTCGGTGAGTTTTTTAAAGCCTACAATATATATATATATATATATATATATATATATATATATATATATATATATATATATATATATATATATATATATATATATATATATATATACTTAATACCTTATTTGCATATTAATACTTAATACAATATGTGGTGGATGATGAATTACTGGTACTATAATACCTTACTTGCTTATTAATACTTAATACCTTACTTTAATCATGCTTTTATCATAGGCATTAAAACTTATATTGTCTAGATGAATTAAGTGATACTATAATATCTTTGATAATTGTTTTGACTACCAAAGTATGCATTTTGTTTCTATTAGTATGCATTTTGCTTTGATAAATTATCGAAGTATGCATTTTGTTCCTATTAGTATGCATTTTGTTTTGATAAACTACTGAAGTATGCATTTTGTTCCTATTGGTATGCATTTTGTATGTAAGGTATTATGTATGAGTATGTATTTTGTATGTAAGGTATGTAAGGTAGTATGCATTTTATTTTTAAATATTATATATTAAAATTTAACTTTCAGGTTTCGATTTTCTGATTATTAATATACAATACATAATTAATATTCTTTCTATGATACAGGAAAACAAGAATCAGTTATTTTGCCTTGCTAGATAAGTGATTTTATCTTTGTGTTCGACGGTGCTTTGGTTCGTGAACTGTTCTTGAAGTTCTGTTGTTCAGATTTAGATAATAGCAAATTAGTCTTTATGCACATTTTGTTATTCTACTTTGAGACTTCTTAGGATTTTGATTTGTTTTTTTTCATTTTATCTCTCTTCAACTTGAAGAGAAAGCTTACCTAGATTTTATCAAAATTGTTGATTGAAAGTAGCTATTATCTACTATTAGTACATATTAATTTTCAAGTAGAGTACAAATTAGTAGTAATAGTTCTAGCAAAAATGTTGTGCTATTTGGAAGCTTTCCACTATTCACACTCTTATTATAAATAAATTAAAAATATATAAAAATTTAATTAAATAGTAATGAATAATATATTATGATTTTAAATACCAAATAAATAATTTTGTGTACAAAATAATGAAACATACTATAATAGCGTTTTGTCGAGAGTGCTATTAAAGAAACATACTATAATAGCACTTTTATGGAAAATGCTATCAAATACGTGCATTATAATAGCACTTTTATGGAAACCGCTATCAAACATGTGCCTTATAATAGCACTTTTATAGAAAACACTATCAAATACGTGTCTTATAATAGCGCTTTGTTTGAAAGTGCTATCAAAATCAAAGCAAAATGCAAAACATATATGTATTATAAAATGCAAAATGTATACTTCAGTAGCGCTTTTGGAAAAGCGCCATGAAATATTGGTACTATAATATCGCTTTTTAAAAAATGCTATTAATTACCAATACTATAATAGCACTTTTAAGGTGCTATTAAACGAAAATATTTACAATAACAACATGGTTAATAGCGCTTTTAAGTGCTATCAAAAATAAAAAAAAACACTATTAAATCCATTTTTTGTTGTAGTGCTCCCTTTTCCTCTCATTGATGCTATTTCAAATTATTGACATTTAATAAAAATATTTTAAGTTTTAATACATCATTAATTATTTTTTTTACAATAAAAATACCTAAAAAATTGTCCTAGTTAATGAAGTAAAATCATCACCATCTTTTAATTTTATTATTAATTATTATTGTATGAATGAAGATGAAAATTCCTTTTTATGAACTAGAAAAAAATTGAACACGTGTATTAAAAAGTAGAAGAATCATTCCTTTATATATAAGTTAAAGTTTATTGATCCTAGATACCTTCCAAAATGTGTTTATATAAAAGAACAAAACACTCAAACTAATAACACCTAGAATCCTAAAAATATTCAAAATCTTCATAAGAAGAATCATTCTGCATCTTACTATCATCATTTTTATCAACATCCTTCTTATCAACAGCAGCAGCTGCCACAACAACAGCTTCTTTACTAACATACTGACTAAAATCAAACGTTTCAGGTATAATAGGAGGACTAGAACTTCGAATCAAAGCCCAATTCACCCCTTCAAAAAATGGATGTTGTTTTATCTCAGTTGCACCTCTTTTATAAGCAATTCTTTTATGAGGTTCTTTCACCAACAACCCTCTAATAAGATCTCGTGCAACAGGACTAGCTGAAGGATGTTCAGGAAACCTTAATGGCTGTCCAACAACGTTGAAAAGCGTAGCACGGTTTCCGTTACCTTTAAACGGTGTTGTCCCGTATATAAGCTCGTATAAAAATATCCCGAACGTCCACCAATCGACTGCACTTCCGTGTCCTTCACCCCGGACGATTTCTGGAGCTAGATACTCGTGTGTACCAACGAACGACATTGATCGGACGTTGGTTGGTTCTGCCATTAGTTCTGGAAGTCGGCCACCTATGAGACCGAAATCTGATTTTGATTTTCTATTTTTTTTGTAGGGGAGTATCCGTGGAAAGAAGAAAATTGATGGCTGCATGCAACTCTGGACGACATTGTCATCATCCAGGATTCCCATGGATGTGGTTGTTACACGCGCCGAGGAGGATTTTACGAGTGTAGGGTTAACCGAACAACGGAGGGATAAGTCAAAATCGGATAGCATTATGTGGCCTTCGTCTCGAACTAGAACATTTTCTGGTTTTAAATCTCTGTATACTATTCCTAACATGTGAAGATACTCCAGTGCTAATAGAATCTCTGAACAATAAAACCTACATGACACCACAAATTCATTAATTAGCATATTATATACTTGTTTTTTAAGGACACTTACACTGATACACAAATATCGGATACAACATCGACCCTGACACGTTGAAACCAATAATAATTAAAAAAAAAGAGTAAATTGAAGTGTTATAAAAGGGTATACATGAAACATTTATATATAAGCCATTGAATTGAAAATGAAGTAACTAACCTTGCAGCCTCTTCAGTGAAATGCTTGTTGGGTTGCTTCAATCTGAGAGAATGCAAACTACCACAACTACAAAACTCCATAACCAAACTGTAATACTTTTCATTTTCAAAATAAGAATACAAAGTTGGTAAGAAAGGATGATCAAGAAGTCCAAGAATCTCCCTCTCAGTCTGTGCCCTAAGAAGCTTGTTTCTGCTAGCAAGTGAAGCTTTATCCATAACTTTCATAGCGTAGAATGTTCCTGTTCCTTTAAGTTCAACAAGATAAACACTTCCAATGTCACCATACCCAACACGTTTCACAAGCCTAAAATGACTAAAGTTGAGATTACAATTCGACCCTTTTGAAACCATGTTGATTGCATCCCATCTCACATCACCTCCTGTATGTGGCTTATTATGTGAACTACTTGTGCTTTCTAAACTATCACTACGTGAACTTGTTGCACTCTTTGAAATCATTCTTCTTGGATTTTGTCTTGGAGAAGTGGATAACTCAGACAAGTTTCTCATTAGGGTTTCTAACTTTTGAGGCCTAGATTGTGAAGATGATGATGAATATTTACTTGTATTTTTCTTTTCATTGTTTTCATTTTCTTTTTGGTTATTCATCTTTCTGGTATCATCATTTTCTGTATGATCATTTGCACAACTTTGATCTGTCTTGTGAGATTCTTCTGATAAACTGTTGGTATTCGTCTGCATTTATTTAATAATGTGTAAGATAGAAGGTTTTGAATTTGGATAATCACTATAGTTTGTCTGTTAAAAAAAAATATTATATCAAATTTTAATTATTAGGACAAAATTATGGCTTTTCAAATTCAAGTGACATGCATGAAATTTTCTTACGTGAGGAATGTTGATAGGCTTTGACGCCATCATTGGATGACACAACAACACCCCTCAGGAGGAATTTCTGCAAGGGCATATGAAAATGTGTTAATATAATGAATCGGAAAAGTCATGTCTCATTAATTACACCTAACGTTATCAAAATGATAGCGGAAAAACGGTATCAGAAGATATTGTTTTAATGATAAAGAACAAACCTAAAATTAAAAAATATACCTACAAGACTTGATAACTTGTTATAAGATTTTTGAGAATGATCACTAGGGAATTTTCTTTGCATGTGGTCAAAAATAAATAGCAATCTCTCTTTTGTTAAATTTTTGCAACATTGAAAGAATATGAATAAATGTTGATGGTTATGCAGAAGATGAGAATCGGATATTGAACATTGGCTAGTTTTTTATTGGATCAATACAAAACATCATAAGCAGTGGAAGAAGTAATTGATGGGATTAAAGATGAAAACAAAGCCAAAAATTGGAAAAGACAGATTTATGTATATATAAATAGGAAATTAACAGTATGAAATTATGAATGTTTATGAGGAAACTAAACATACATTCATGAAAGAAGAGAGAGAAAGAAAAGAAATGGTAATGAAGATACGGACGGATAGGCGTTTTATTCTCAACGAGAAATAGTTATGATTTTGGTAAATCTCTATGCACAGTTGTCCAGTTCTAAATGAATGAATACACATGCCATTTAGGGTATAGTATTATGAATGAATACACATGCCATTTAGGGTATAGTATTATGTTATCATCGCAGTCAAAGCTTAACTACATGTGTACCGGATAAGGGCTACCCAGGGCAAGCCGATACATTATTTTTCTTTAAAAAAAATATGACTATATTATAGTATATAAAGTTTGCATTAAGTTATAAAATAATTAAACAATATTTGAAGAGACGATATAATAATAGGGCAGTTTCAAAATATTTTCGCCATAATATCAATATTTATTATGAAATGATAATTCTCCAACTTTTAGTTCTAAGCAAAAACACAAAATACTTATGAATTTTATTTCATATTGAGAAAACGGTAACCTTTTAGAGAGAGATTATCTGTCCTTTCTAAAAATTTCTTCACCTTCGGTTAGCAATCGGGGTTATTGTCTAATAATCTCTCTTCTTTCGTTTGGCTAGTGACGCTTTTCACCGTTCATCTTATTCTCAAGTCTCCGTTGGGAGATTTTTAGGTTTTCGTCTTTCCCCAATCTAGGTTTCCTTCCTCTTTGTGCTTGTGTTGTTCTTAGCCGATTTTACCCGGTGCTTTCCGATGTCACAACAACAGGGTTAAGATGTACCAGGTTCATTAACTTTGCATTTAATTTTTTCATACCCTAATCTTGATCATTGGAAAATGTAGGTTTCTGTAGGTTTCAAGGGTTTGGTTTAAAGTCCTAATCCTAGGATTAGGGACCTTCCTCCCTTGTATCTGTTGGCCTTGTTTCTCTATTTGTTGCAAGATTAGGGTATGGTTTTTGTGAGTTGGTACTTCTGCTTTGTGATTGTGTTACTCTTCTTTGTGATTTTGTGGTAGCGTTTAACAAGTTTCTTCTCATGGCTATTAAACTCGACAATATTGCCATCAATAGTGTAAAGATTTTAGCCAATATACCAAGATTTCAAAGAGAAGATAACTTAAAATCCGGTGAGCGGAAAGGTTTCAGAGTTGGTGCTCCAAATGGTGGTGGGTTAAGTCAAATGCGGTTTAAGCCAAATTTGAACCACGTACCAAAATCCAACTTTGGGGGGTGTCTTATGTAGAAGCATGCCTTCAACCTCAAGGATTTTGATGAAGACAACAAGACTCATGCACTTCATGTTTGCAAAAAGTTAAGAGCTTCCAACATGATCAAGCAACAAGTATTTGACATTGTGATCAAGCTTCATATGTACATTCATATTATTTCAAGGTTTGGACGCATGTGTTGAGGTATATATCAAATCTCTTTAAGATTGATATACATGTGCTCAAATTATCATATCATATAGTATCATGATGCATACAAACTCTAGAATGTTTTTAAACTGGTTTAACACTTTTAAAACTAAAGTTTTTCTGATTTTTTAACAGCGTTAACCGGTTAACCATTTGGTTAACCGGATAACGACTTCAAAATTTCAAATTCTTTTTAACGTTTTAAATGCGTTAACCGGTTAACCATTTGGTTTAGGGTTTAGGGTTTAGGGTTTAGGGTTTAGGGTTAACCGGTTAACACTGTTCGTTTTTGTGAAAAATGGTCTCTCTTCATTGAAAAATTATTTCAAACATTTATACCTTTTCACTAAATGTTTATGAAGAAAATAACACCTCTTTGGATGAGTGTTTTGCATTTTATAAATTCTAAATTTTTTAAAAATCATTTTTTCACCTCCTAGAATTTTCATAAAATTATCACTCAATCAAATTCACTCAAATTCAAATATTTTCAAATATTTAAAAGTGTTCATATTGATTCATAACATTTCATATTCATAAGTTGGACACTTGTATTGAGATTGAGAAGTGGATTTTGATCAAAGGAGAAGATCAATCTTGTATTGATATCATACATTGTATTACTCTAAAAAAACAAAGATTTATAGAAGTTTTCTATTGTGACTTGTGATCCAGGATTGTTGGACACAAGGGTTAGTGTTTGCAAGAGGATTGTTCTTGCACACTAGTTTTTGTTTAGTTATTTAGAAAGTAGGCCTCACCGGTTGATGGTGCGATAGGTTGTACGATCTAAAAACTATAGTGGAAAATCTCTTTCATGTTGGAAAGGGGACTGGATGTACCTTCGGACTGTGAAGGGAACCAGGATAAATTGATGTGTCTCTTTTATTTCCTGCTTTATCACTTTCTTATCATACACAAGTAAAAGAGAAAAATCCATCCATCAAGAAAATAATCGAGAAAATTTTATAAGACCTAATTCACCCCCCTCTTAGGCGTACTCTGAATCTACAATTGGCATCAGAGCAGGGTTAGGTAACCTGTTCCTACAAGATCCTGTATGGCTTCCGCAAACTCGAATCTTATTTTCAAAGATGGTGGAAGTAGCAATAAGCCTCCACTCTTCTCCGGGGAATATTTTGACTTCTGGAAAATCAGAATGAAAGCACATCTTGAAGCCCAAGGAGAAGGTATATGGGAAGCGATCGAAGAAGGTCCACATAATCATGTAAACGTGATCAATGGTGTTGGAACCGCAAAGTAAAAAATACATATGATGAAGATGATAAGAAGAAGATTCTAAATGAGAAGAAGGAAATCAACATACTCCAAAGCGCTCTCAGTATGGACGAGTTCTTCTGTGTATCACAGTGTAAATCGGCAAAGGAGATTTGGGATACCTTGGTAGAAACGCATGAAGGAACAATAGAAGTAAAAAGATCAAGGCTTAATACTTTGAGTTAAGAATATGAGATGTTCTGTATGCATCCCGGGGAATCTATTGTTGCCTTACAAAAAAGATTCGTTCATCTAACAAATCACTTGATTGCTCTCGGGAAGACCTTCACCAACGACGATCTCAACTTGAAAGTCCTAAGATCCTTGACAATTGGTGTTTGTGAGGCAAAAAGGCGTCCGCTTCTGGTGAAGCCTCCGCCTCCCCCAACATTGTCAACTTGTGGTGAAGAGGTAGCTGAATTTAGAGTGATTTTCTCCCCGTTGCAGTAGAGATCAGAGCCGTAGTGCCAAGGTATGGCATTACTGCTTTCATAAGGAACGGGTCCTGGTACCGTAATGGTGACCGGACTGATTGCTGCAGCGGAAGGAACTGTGATGGTATGCGGATCGTAGTAGATTGTGACTGGAGATCTGACATGAGGTGTTGCAGTTTGTTATTGAAAGTTGTTGTTGGGGTGAACGTTTGCTGGGTCATAATAGATCGTGACCATTGAGACATCTTCATTAGTGTTCGCTGGTGTTGTAGGAGATTTCGTTGATAAGATGGGTGCTGATATTGTAGAAGTAAATGTTGCTGAACTTTGATCTGTTGAAATAATGGATAGAGTGATTGCTGGTGTCGTTGATGAATCAGTGAGAATGATAGTTGTTGCAGTTGTAGGAGGGTTTGATGAAGGAAGAATTGTTGATGTTGTAGGAGAATCCATTGTTGCTGAAGAAAAAGTTGTTGAAGGAGCCGTTGTAGTAATTTGCAAGATTCCATCTCTGATGAGGCCATCTATGCCAAACCTTAGCTTTTCACAACCATTAATAGCAGCCTTGCACAATTCACAGCAGGCCCCACAGCCCGGGAACACATGGCATCTTAAGAGTTGAGTCTTGACTTCTGCCAACGGTGTTTGAATCTGTGCAACATTATCAATTAGTGCAGATGGTTGATCCTCTTCTATGGCGTTAATCCTAGGCCCACCATGATTAGGCATAGGATTTCTGTTAACGTTCGGAGGAGGTGCGAAATTGAGAGCTTTGGAATCGACCAGATCTTGAACCTTCATTTGTAAGGCTCTACACTTCTCAGTATTGTGACCAGGTGCGTTGGAGTGAAAGGCACACCTGGCATTAGCATCATAATTCTTCGGGAGATTGAGGGGATTTGGTGGTGCCAACGTCCTTAACTCAACCAGGTTAAGCTTCAGGAGTTGTGGCAGTAAAGCAACATAGGGCATAGGGATGGGGTCAATCACCCTATTTGCTTGAGATGACCTCTGTTGAAAAGGGCGTCGCTGTTGGTTGTTGTTGTTGTTGTTGTAAGTTCTTTGTTGTGGAAAATGAGATAGTTGCTGATAGTGATGTGGTTGCTGTTGTTGAGGATATAATGGTTGTTGTTGAACTGGAGCTGGAATGGTAACAACTGTCACTGATCTGTGAGAATACTGGGGTCTGCCCCTGCTTGCATGGATATCATTTGTTTCACCCGCCCTTCGGGGTCCTGCAAAAGGTTTTCTGGGGTTGTTGGAGGAACTTGCACCGCTGTCAGAAATTTTTCCCATCTTTAAAAGACTCTCAATTCTCTCACCAGCTATAACTACATCGGCAAAACTGGTGGAAGAGAAAGCAGCAAGTCTATCAATATAAGTTCCCTGCAAGGTGTTCATAAACATGTCAGCCATCTCTCTTTCTGACATTGGTGGCTAGACAGCAGCAGCAAGCTGTCTCCACCTCTGAGCATAATCCCGAAAGCTCTCTCTTGAAGACTGAGACACGCCCATTAGAAGAGTTCTATTGGGAGCCATGTCTAGGTTGTACTGGTATTGCCGGATGAAGGCTTCGGCCAAGTCTTTCCAACATCTTATAGTAGCCCTCGTCATATGCGAATACCATTCTCTTGAAGCTCCAGTCAGGCTGTCCTCAAAATAGAACATCCATAACTTCTCATCCATGGTATAAGCCTTGAGTCTTCCTAGGAAAGATTGCAGATGAGTACGCGGGCAAGAGGTACCATTATATTTCTCAAAGCAAGGGGGTTTGAATTTGTGGGGAATTCTCACCCCATCTACCAGCCCCATATCCATCACGTCAAAGCCTAAAGAATTTTGAGATTCCAAAGACCTCAGTTTTTCAGCAATCTCATCCAACCTTCTGTCATATACTTCATCCCCAGTCCCGATAACAGTGAATTGCTCTTCTTGGGGATCCTCTTGCAGGATTCTGCCCCCAACAGTATTACCTTGAACATTCCTCGGGATGTTAACATCTGGATTCAAATGGGGCCCATACTCTGGTGGGTCAATACGAGGCTTCCCCCGTTCATTATTGTTGGTTCCTCCCGTCCCAAGGTGGGGCTCTTCAGGTGTCTGCCTTTCTACCAGCTCTCTCAGCCTTTCTTGACTCTGGGCTAAGCCAGTCATCACAACCATAAACTGAGACATTTGGTTTCTCATTTCGACCCTTTCATTTATCATCTGATTTCTTACTTCATTCAGATCCTGTTGTACCTGCTCCATCTGAATGCCTGGAAGGTTGTTACGAGTTGGGTATCGGTGTGTGCGGTTGACAGGGAACACTCGGCGACGAGCAATGTTTCCTGAGATCACAACAGAGTGAGAAACAAATAATAAACAAAAAAAAATAAACCTACAAAACGAAGAAAATGTTAGTATGCAATGCAGTATGCTTATTTGTTTTCCAAGGTATCCGGTTTGGTTTTTGGTTTTGACCTTTCCATACCTCGAGGAAGCTTGATGATGTTGAGAGAAAGCCCACCAAAATAAAACAAACTGATATATATTACAAAGGATGAAAATACATAGCCTGTTTACAATACATGCCCATGGTGGGTCAAAAATACAACAAAAGGAAAAGTACATCAAAAAAGAAAGAAATACAAGAAAAAAGGAATCAGACATCCAGTCCAAAGTCATCTTCCCTGGCTTCCTTTAGGAGTGCCTCAGTCACCGGACCAGCTGGGTGCTCTGTAATGGTCCTAATGAGGAGGTTCATGGTAGTAATGGCATTAGTCAGCTTCTTATGCCTGTCCTGGTCTTTTGATCTCTTTAACCCTGCTCGGAGCTTCAATTCTGATATCTCCTTTTGAGCTGCCAACAAAGCTTCCTGCTGCTTCTTCTCATTGGCCTCCAGCTGTTAAATCTTGGCCTGAGTCCTCTGGTCTTCTTGTGCACATGCTTCGGTGATCCTGACCCACCTAGCCTGGCTTTCTTGCAGATAGTCCTCAACCCTAGCTTTCTGAATCTTGGCCTTCTTGCAGGCATTCTTCAATATCTGTTCCCCGGCTATTGCCTTCCTTATGCAGTCCTCTGTCCTTTCAATCTTGGTCAGATGCTCAATCTTGAGCTCTTCCAATCTTTCAATGTTCAGACGATCGTCACTTCATTCCCAAAGAGTCTTCTTCAAGGCCTGAGATAGCTTCTCATTCCTTTCCTTCAAATTTTCAAATTCCTCCAGGCTAACAGTTGCTGCATGCTATACTGTAGATGGTCCAGGTGTGTCTTCCAAGGTGAAAGGCATTCTGGTGATTTGAGCTCTAGTACGGGACCAGTCATAGTACTGAGCTGAAGCAATATTGTTACATCTTCCAAGGATGGTTGTCCCTTTGGTCTGGATGTTGTCCCAAGCCCAAGCTGCTTGCCTGACAACAACTGAATTAGGTTGCACTTCACAGTATAGGGTCTCAGCTAAATCCTGTCCTCTGGGAGGGTGAACTAAGGAATATCCCAATTGTCTCTTAAACAGCAAAGGGTTGTAATTGATGCAACCTTTTACTCCTATTAGAGGCACATTAGGGTACTGCCCACAGCTGGTGATAATGTCATTGCCTTTGGTGCTCTGGGTGCACCATCTGATATCATCTGATGTTAAGGCAATGAACCTCTTGGCCCAATTCTTCTGCTGATGTGGGTTCAAGAAAGCATCTGATTTAGGCAGGTGTCTGAGTAGCCAAGAGTAGAACAAGGGAGCACAGCATCTGACCAACTTCCCCCTTTGCTTTTCATTTCTCTGATGGATGGAGTAGTAAAAATCCCCTAGCAATGTAGGCACTGGGTTCCTCAGCAGAAACAAATGGATGGAATTCTTACTGACAAATTTAGGCTCATCTGCAAACAATATAGCCCCATATATGTTGAGGGCTAATAATGCACAGACTGCCCTCCATTCTCCCAAGGTAGCCTTCAGGGTGGCCTGAGAAATTAAGAAGTCCAGATGTAGACCAGAAATCCCAGCTTTTGTTGTCATATTTTGCTCAATAAGGGCAGGCTCCAAGTACAATGCCCTTGCTATCTCTTCACCTCTGGGAGCAGTCATCTCTGGGTTAAAGGGGACCCCTCCTCTGATAGGTACTCCAATCAACAAAGAAAACTCTTCCAACAGGGGTCCCATCTGAAAGTCTGGAAAAGTGAAGCACCTAAGTGGAGGGTCATAGAACTGCAAGCATGTGTGGATCATGCTTCTCTGAGAAGAATCAAGGTCCATAACCATGTCCAAAATACCCCCATAGTGCTCTCTAAACAGTGGGATGTGGTCAGGTGTGATGAGTGATTGGACCTGCCTGATACCAGTCAATATGGGCTCAAAAAAGTGGTAAGATATGTTGCTTTTCCTAGGAACATCCATGAGTGCTGGTGAAGAAACTAAAGTCAAATACTGATGAAGATCACAGACTGAGAAGCTGGAGGTAAGTCTTTGACAGACTGATGCAGATGAGTCTCTGACAGAATGAAGGAGATGCTGAAGGAAATAGCTGAAGTAGATAACTGAAGCAGAGGTCTAAGCAATAGAAGGGGTCAAAACCAAAACCAAAATATAATGAGGTGGATACCCTGAAAAACAAATAAACAAATGTTAAATGATGCAATGAGGATATATGTAAATGATATGCAAGGGTTTGTGATCAAGAGCTAGATCTGATTATCTGTCTTGGTATAAGGTCCATGTATGTTCAAAAGTCCGGATGAAGGTTCAGAAATCCAGTAACCAGGGTGGGTGACTCAAATAAAGAGTCACATGTCCAGGGTTAATCACAAGAACTGTCCAAAGTGAAGTATTCTTAAACAATACAGTAGCAGGGTATGATGTGGCCAAGGGTTCCTGCAAACCTGTAAACAACCCAACCCCCTCACATGTAATGTTCTAGAACAAGGATCCTCAGACTTGGATCAGTTATGAGAAGTGTAAACACTTCTAACCCGGAGGTACAATGTTTACAATAACCATAAAAGTTCCTCCTCTAATTCACCCCAGATTCTGAAGGTCAAAGTAAAGGTCATCCAGACTTAGCAGGCTTCCCAGATAGCCCTAGCACTACAGGAAATCTGTAGCACAGAGTTCTCAAGAAGAAACCCACATCTGAACCGTGTTTCATATTCCCGCACCAGACCGAAATGGAATGGGAAAGAACATGAACCACTCTAGCCTAGGTGTCACTCAGATCCCAGGTATAGGACCTTAATCACTCAATGGAACCCCACCCACCAAGGAAAACCAGATCCAACACAGTGATAATGACAATATGAAATATGCATAAGGCTGTAAAAGAAAGCAATAAATAAAGTTGTACATAAAGCAATAAATAAAGAAAATAAATACACACAATTAGCACATAACACCCCCGTAAACACAAATCAAACAAGTGCTAGGAGGAACCCACAAAAAGAACCAGAAGCCCTGGTTGCAATGTAAGGGTCCCCAGCAGAGTCGCCAAGTTATCTCTCCCACCTGATGACACATGGCCAGAAGGGGTACAGACGCGAACGGTCGGCGAAAGGAGAGAATATGAAGATGAACTGAAAAGAGTCGCCAGCTAGGCATTTTTATCCCGAAGGAAAGGTAATGCTGCATAGAAACTGAGAAAGAGGGTTAGTTACAACCTGGGAAGGTATTAGCACCCAGATTGTCCGCCGTACTCGACGGGATCCACGCTTGAAAATTTGTGTTTAAAGGGGTAGTGTTAGTGCTATTTTATATGCAAAAGCTGGAAAAGAATGCAAGTGTCAGTGCAAAAGAAATGTGAAGTGAAATAAAGGAGTGTCAGTGTAAGGAAAGAGTGCCAAGCTCAAGACTATGAGGCTTAAAGAATAAAGCTGGAGGAGGGGGGAATATACAGAGACTTTTGTTCGATAACAATTAAGTTATGCCTACGTATCCTCTCGTGCAATGAGGAAGTCAGAACACCGTAGTTTGACTTAAAGAGACTGAAAGATAAATTGACTTGTGACCTGCTTACTTATCTATGCTCAAGTGTATGACCTGTCTGGCTCAGGTGCTAACTGTCTTGCATTAGACGGAAGAAGCGAGTTCTCATTTATGAGTGAATGAGGTGAGAAATGAATCCCGGAGAAGACGATTATTGTTTGTTTTTG
Organism: Lathyrus aphaca; assembly: GCA_963966055.1. Classification (NCBI taxonomy): domain Eukaryota; kingdom Viridiplantae; phylum Streptophyta; class Magnoliopsida; order Fabales; family Fabaceae; genus Lathyrus; species Lathyrus aphaca. The sequence goes on from OZ014522.1 coordinate 177,081,613, forward strand.
ATGTTTTCAATCTTTTATTGCTTTTTGTGTTTGTCATAAGAAAATGAGCTTAAGCCTAGACCAAAGGTTAGTAAACTCATCACATCCTCCCTCTGATTAGGGGTAATGAGAGAACCTTAAGTATGAAGTAAACACCTCACACTTAGTCACCATGATGTAGGATTAAGATCATTAACCTACTTGTGATTATTTAGATGTTTTTGGAGTTTTTGTTTAGTGTTAAGTAATGAGTTTAAGCCATAATCAAGGATTTAATGGACCCATTACACCACCCTAATAGAAGGATGATAGATGAGAACATTTAAGCTGAGGAAGGCTCCTCAACTTAATCCATAATTAGGGATTAACCTCACGACAAAACAAAGCCTTTATTAAAGTGGATTTTAGTTAATGGTAAGATTAAGAAGTGAATTTTATGGTTGGTAAGACAACTTGAGGGGGACTTGTCCATTAACACTAGGGTTAGTCCTTCTTAACCAATTAAGGAAGAATTAGAACCCTAATGCAAGGCCCAAGTTACAAGCTTGATGTCTTAGTGATTATTAGATGGATTGATTAAAGGAGTTTAAACACATTAAGGGTTCAACACTTAGGATTAAAGTTATACACTCCATCCTAAGAGAAGGATGCAAGCATAACCTTAATCACAAAGCCTTAAAACCTTTAAGGTTTAGTCCCTGATTAAGAGATGAGAAAAGAGGACAAAAAAGATGACACAAAGGTAAAACTAATGGGGGACTAATCAAACCCAAATTGTGATCATGCTTGGGTATTCCTAGGGTTTATGAAGCTTGCAAGAGATCTTCAGGAAAAGCCACCAAGGAAGAAGAAAGATGGAAGGAGGAGAAGCAGAAAGAAGCAAGCCAACTTACTTCACTTAAGAAGATAAGTTGCTTGAAGGAAGAAGGTGAGAAGGGAACATGAATGAGCAAGCTCACTCTAATACAAAGATAAAATGCTGCAATGATGCATAAGAAAGATGAGAAGAAAATGTGAGAAGTGAAGGCAAATTCACTTCTCAAAAGCACTTACCACCTGAAAAGTTAGTGAAAGGAAATGAAAATGAAATGAAAATGAAAAGTATGCAATGATGCAAACCAAAACCAGAAGCATGTTCAAGATGAAAATGGTGCTAAGATATGATGCAAATGTATGTCATGAGATGTGAATGATCATACAAGGGATGGAGATGCAAATGAAGCATGAAAGGAGGCATGAAAGTTCGTGAATGCACATGAAATGAAATGAAAGCATAACATGGCAAATGAATGATGCAATGATCAAACATGATTCTAATGTGTCCTAGGATGTCTTATATGTCATGTGAATGCATAAAATGTCATGGCAAGTTCATGAATGAAAGCATATACAAGATGGATGTAAATGAAGATGAGAAATTAGGGTTATATGAACATGTGAGATGCAAAACTAAAAAAAACAGAAGCAAATCATAAGATAAAAAATTGAAAATGCACTCAAAGGAACCCTAAACCTATACTAGTTTACCATCCAAAGGGGGAGGCCAGAAGCTAAACCTAGAGGGACTTATGAATTTCCTAATTTTCTAGGGTTTTAAGGGTGATTCTAAATGTAAAATGCCAAATAAAATTGAAAATGCAAGATAAAAATGAAACAAAACTTTTTTAGAAACTAGAAGGCATGCTTAGAACAATGCAAAAAGAATCATTCACAAACTCAACTTGGTTTAAAAGTTATGGATTTTTGAAGTTAGGGTTAAAAATGTATAAATTTAAAAACCCTAATTCATTGAAAAAATGTCAAAGTGTGATCAAAACCAAAAAGAAATTTGTATGGTGAGTTTGTAAATGTTTCTAAATGTTCAAAGATGTTCTCTGAATTGTTTTGTGATTTTTAAATACTTAAATGTATTTTTAATTAATTAATTTCTATTAATTAATTAAATAAAACATTTAAATGATTTAAAATATTTTTTTAATGCTAAAAATAAAAATAAAAATAAAAATATTTTTGATTTCTGAAATTTAATAAAATGTTTGATAAAAATTTTCAGAATTTTTTGATGGTTTTTACTATTTTTAAAAATTCGTATAAGATTAAATGAAAAAAATGAAATAAAATATTAAATAAACAGAAGTATGCACAATGGATGGATAGGATTGTTTCTGGGTTTAAACTGGTTGACTGGCGCGCTATCCTACGGCCCAGATTCAAACTTAACTAAACTGAATTAATTAAGTAAATAAACCTAATTAAATGCTAATCACAAGATCCTGGCCACACACTGCACGCGGGAAAGGCCAATCTAACGGCTCAGATTTAAAAAATGCCCTAACCCTAATTAAATAAACTAATGCCTTTCAGGTGGCCGGAAATGACCTCCGGTCATCTTCTCCGGCCACACCTCCCCTGAGAATTTCCCAAATCACTCCCTAGGCCATTTCTGGAGCTCTAAAGCTCCAGATTGATTCCTTTCACTCTCCTAAGATCAACCCCACCCTCAAAAACAATTTATTTTCACTCATTTTCAAGATTCGAAGCCAAGAACAAAAATGGTGAAACTTTCAGACAGACCATACATTCTCATTTCTTCATCATTTTCAAAAAACACAAAGTTCATTGCACTCAGGGGAACAAGCTTAACCATTTAATAACTTAAAATAAAGGTTCTGGAAAAATTGATTCACATGGCTACCTGAGATGGAGCTTTCAACCCAGGAGCTTTCTGACTGCTTCCTTGCTTCAAAATGCCTCCAATGACCTCCCTGAAGAAGCTTTGAAGCTTGGATGGAGTTTTTTATGGCTGGTTTGTGAGTTTGTGATCAACTAGTTAGAAAATCGTGTTTGAGTTTCAAGGGCTTTCAGGGCAAGATGAAGGGTGGTTTATGCTCTATGAAGCTTTTCTGAATGAATGGTGAAGTTGGTTTTGAGGTTTGATGTTTGTGCTGAGAAATTCGAAGGAATGAAGTTTTTGCAAGTTTTTGTGAATGCTGAGTTATGGGAGAGTTCAGGCTTGTGAGTGATGTGTTTTGGATTGCTTTTGATTTGTATAAGGTATTGTGATTGGTCAGAAAGTTGGTAATGGAATAGTGTGATTGGTATGGTGCAAAATGCAAAAAGTCAACATTGGTTGTACCTTGAGGTATGGGCTGGTTCAGGCCAAGGACAAAGGGGTGTCTGGTGCAGCAAGATTCAAGGATAGCCATGGAAATCTCTTTGAGGCAAATCAGCAAGTTGTGACAAAGTTATGGGAGGTTTTGCAAATTCATGAACCTTTGGCCCTTTTGAGATTTCTTTATGTGCAAGTCATGGAAATGTGAAATTCTTTGGGCAATTCTGAGTTTTAAGCCAAGCACTATGATGTTATGATGTGTAGAAGTCAATTTGAAGTCACAAAAATAGCTTGGCATGAGGTTTTGCAAAAATCCCTTTTTGGCATGAAACATGAAATTATGTGATTTTTGCCAACTTTGGAAAGCCATAACTTGAGTTCCAAAATGAATTAGATCTTGTTCTTGTACTTTTTGAAAAAGGAATGATCCAATCTACAACTTTCATGACCAATAATTTTACATTTGAAGCAATTTTGGTTGAGAAATAGGAGGTTGAAAAACTTTCCCAAAATGGAAAGTTTCCATTACAAGTCATTTCCATTTTTGGCAACTTTTGGTTTTGCTCACTTTTCTTCAAATTTGTGAACTTCTAAGCATTTCAATGATCAAATAAAGACCATATAACTTCAATTTGATGAAAAATTCACTTTGGGTCCATTGATGGGGGCCTCAGATGCCCTGATTTTGCTCTGACTTGTTCAGGAAGTTACCCAGTGATCAGATGACTTCCACAATGAATTTCTTCATTAAACTTGGTATGTATGACCCTTATAACATATTGAGACCAATAGAAACAAGAATGACCAAAAAATTTGGAGTTATGGCCTCTGAAACCAAAACCCTAATTTTAGGTCATCTGTGAAGTTAAACCCTAGCTCTGCTTCCATGCTTTGCCAGTTCTTGTGATTTTTTTGACTTCCTTGATCTTTTGAGGATAAAATATGATAATTAAACATACATGGACCCTCTTGAGATGATTGAAGACCTTTGGAGTGGCTCAGAAGGATCCTGGACTACTCAGATCTCAAACCCTAGATGCAGATGAACTTGAACCAATGCAGTGAAGCAAAAATGCCACATGATATGATATGGTTGAACTAAATGCAAATATGAAAGATCACAAACAATGGTGTGAACTTAGTGAGGGCAAATTTGGGGTGTTTACACACTCCATCCTAAGATAAAGATGCATGCATAACCCTAATTCAAAGTCCTAAAGCTTTAAGTGTTTAGCCTCTGATTATGAGATGAGAAGAGAGACTCAAGGAGACTCAAAGGTAAAAAACTAAGGGGAGACTATATACAACCCTAAAATTATCATGCTTGGATGTTCCTATGGTTTGTGAGGCTTATAGAAAGATCATCAGAAGGCCACCAAGGAAGAGAAGCAGATGAAAAAGAGAAGAGAAAGATAATAGGTTACTTACTTCCTGAAGAAGATAAGTAACCTAAAAGAAAGAGATAGGAGAAAGAGAGCACAATTGAAGCAAGTTCACTTTAAAGACAAGTAAGATATGTAAATGAAGAGATGAGAAGAGGTGGGATGTGAAGGCAAATCCACATCCCAAACAACTTACCATAAGCCCCTAAAATGTTAGTGTAAATGTATAAGATGCAAAGCAAAAGGAAATAAAGCAAAATGAAGGTGCAATGACCAAGACCAGAAGTGAATATGTTATGAAAATGTGTTATGGAATGATGCAAAGTCACACATGATGCATATGAATGATCATACAAAGGATGAGATGCAAAGGAAGCATGTTAGAAGCTTAGAAACACATGGATATACATGAAATGCAATGAATGCAAAGCATACCAAATAAATGAAGAAATGATCAAGAAATGTTCAAACATGTCTTAAGATGTCTAAGATGGCATACAAGAGCATGGAATGTCATGGAAAGTTCATATGATTGAGATATGCAAAGATGGATGCAAATGAACATGAGAAATTAGGGTTTTATGAATGTATGAGATGCATATGACCAAAACAGAAGCATACATCATGATAAAAATTTGAAAATGAACTCAAACAAACCCTAAACACACACAAGATCACCCCCAAAGGTGGAGGTCAAAAGCTAAACCTAGGCAAAGGTATGAATTTTCTATGTTAACTAGGGTTTTTGGGTGATTCTTCATGAAAAATTCAAAACAAAATGAAAATGCAATGCAAAATTATGAGTTAAATAACCTAGATACTAGATGCAAAGTATGAAACAATGCAAAAAGAACCAACTTCAAACTCATCATGGTTGATCATAAATGATTTTTTCAAGTTAGGGTTAGAAAAATGTGAAATTTGGAACCCTAATTCAAAGAAAATTGTGAAAACATGATCAAACCTAAAAAGAAATTTGTGTGATGGTTTTGTAAATTGTTCTAAATTCCTAAGAATGCTTCATGAATTATTTTGTGATTTTTAAATACCTAAATGTATTTTTAATTAATTAAAATTAATTAATTAATTAAATAAAACATATAAATTATTTAAAAATACATTTTTAATGCAAAAATTAAAAATAAAAATGTTTTTGAGTTTAGAAAAATATTTGAAATGAAAATGCAGAAAATGAGATTTTTATATATAGTTTTGCTATTTTAAAATAAATATGAAAACAAATGCAAAATAAAAATAAAATAAAATGAAAGTAATGCAAATGAAGGGCTGAGATTGCAAGTTGCTTGGATGAGTGGTCCAGATGGCAGGTCAGCGTGACTCTGAGTATGGCAATCCAAGGGTCAGGGTTTAAAAATCCATTTGGCGCCTGATCTGAAGGTCAACATTGATTCTGAGCTAATTAACTTAATTAATTTAATTAATTATGAATTAGGGTTAAGTGGATTAATCTAGGCCGCACATGTTTTAATCTAATCACTCATCCAATGGTCCAAATTCAAACTGACACACTAACCCTAAATTAACCCTAATCTTTTTCAGGCGACCGGAACAGTGTTCTGGTCGTCTTCTCCGGCCACTCTCTCACTCTAACTCTCTCCACAAGCCATGATAGCACACCAAAATCTCCAGAATCACTCATTAATCATCATTAAACACAAATCCAGCAACAAAAACAATTTATATTGCATCAAACTCATGAATCGAAGCAAAACGAAAAACGTGCAAAATTTTCAGAAGTTAAATACATCCTACACACTCCACCATTTTCAATGATTCAAAGCTCAAAATGATCAGCAAGATAAACTCTATCACATTGTAACTTAAAAACAAAGTTCTGGAAAAAAAGTTTGAGTGAGCTACCTGAGATAAAGCTTTCTAATCTTGAGCTTTCTGACCCCTTCTTTGATTCTAATCCACTCCACTTGATCCCATTGTGCTTCTGAAAGGCTTAGAACAAGTTTATATGGGCTGGTTTGAGAGTTTCAGTTCTGATAACTCATAAATCATGTTTTGGTTATGGGAGTTTTTAGGCCATTGTGAAGGGTGCTTTGTGTTCTATGATTGATTTTGAGATGAATGGTGCAAAAGGTTTTGAGTTTTGTTGGTTGTGTGTTGAGTTTCGAAGAGATGAAGGTTTTTGAGGATTTTTGGGATTCTAAGTGTATGGCTTCTTTCAGGCTTCAATGTTGTTATGTTTGAGGTCCTTAGGGTTTGCATAAGATGTACTGATTGTCCAAAGAGTTGTTATGGCATAGTCTGATTGGTATGGGCCAATTTGCAAAAAAGTCAAAAGTTGGCAACTATGAGTATGGCACGGGTCAGAGGAGATTTCATGGTTTTTCCTGCCTCAACTTCATTCAAGGATGGCCCTTGGATCAGATTTCATGAACTGGATGGCTTGATTCATTTGATAGCATAGGTTTTGCAATTTTCCCTCTTTGGATTTTCTTGAAGTGCAAGGCATGAAAACTTGTGATTCTCGGCACAATTCTGATCTAGCAATGTTGCATTATCATGTTATGAGGCTTAGAAGTGGATTAGATGTCATTAGAAGTCTTAAAACTTGGTTTTGCAAAAAATCCTCTTTGGCACATACTTGAAAATTATAAGATTTTTCCCAACTTTGAAACATCATATCTTGAGTTCTAGAATGAATCAAGAGGAGTTCTTGTACTTTTTGAAAATTGGAAGATCCAATCTACAACTTTCATGTTTAAAGATTTTTCATTTGAAGCTTTTTGATCAAGAAAGAGGAGGTTGAAAATCTTTCCCAAAATGGAAAGTTTTCATTACAAGTCATGTCCAAAAATGGAAAGTTTGCAAATGGCTTGAAATTCTTCAATCTTGTGAACTTATAACCACTTCTAAGATCAAATAAAGATCATAGAACCTCAAAATGATGAAGATGACCCTTTGGTACCATTGGTGGTGGCCTCAGATGCCCTGATTCTGACTTTTCTTGCACAATAAGTTACCAGTTGATCATATGACTTCCACAATGAATTTCTTCATAAAATTTGCTACACATGCTCCCTATAACATATTAAGACCAATGGAATCAAGAATGACCAAAAAATTTGAGGTTAAGGGCCTCAAACCCAAAACCCTAATTTTAGGTCATCTGTGTAGAAACTGCTTAGTCTGCTTGAACACCCTTGCAATGCTTTGTAACATTTTTATTTTAATGAACTTTGGGGAGCATATTATGATAATGGAACACACATGGACCCTCTTGGCATGCTTCAAGGCCCTTTGAGATGGCTCAGATAACTTCTTGGATTCATCTGATTACAAACTCTAATTGTGTAACCTATGCAGTGTGAGATGGTATGCTTATGCAATGCTATATGAAAGATCACAAGCCATGGTGTGAGAAAAAGAGGGGGCAAATTTGGGGTGTTTACAGCTGCCCCTATTCAAGCATGAGTTAGTTATGCAGGATGTAAGCGCCTGGCTTAACAGACAAACAAGATAACTCGTGGTTGAATACCAAGACAGTCTGATATTTGCACTCACTAGGGAGAAGAAGAAAAGGGATATAAATTGTAACAGATAGTATAGTATGAGTATCAAATGAAAGCAATGGAGGAAGACCATCGAGTAGAGGACGACTGCTGGGGATGAAACAGTAAGTAAAGAAATGACGGGAACGACCATCATGCTGGGAAATAAAGAGACCGCGACGGGGACGACCGTCGGGTAAACTGATGAAAGACGATCATCAGTATAAAGGAAAAGACCACGACGGGGACGACCATCGGGTAAAGAAATAAAACTCTTTAGGGATTAAAGAAATGAGGAACGCACTGACGGGGACGGCCATCAGGTTAAAGGGTAAACAAACCACGACAGGGACGACAATAGGGTAAAAGAATAAATGAAATAATGATGAGGTATGGTCATCAAAAGGTGAAGGACAATCACCTAGCAGGAGAAGGCTGCTGAAAAATATCACGACATAGGATGAATGCCGGATAGAAAAGATCAACGATAGGGATGGCCATCGGATAAGCATGATGAAGGACGATCATCAAGAGGTGAATGACGATCACCTAGCAGGGTACAATTTCTCTTGGGGATTATCTCGACATAGGAAGAATGCCGGATAACAAGGTTGATGATGGGGACGACCATTAGATAAATGATGAGGGACGGTCATCATAAGGTGAAGGACGATCACCTAGCAGGGGACGGCTGCTAAAACGATATCGCGACATAGGACGAATGCCAGATAGAAAGTTCCAACAATGGGGATTCCACTGGGAAATAGGATGAGGGACGATCATCCAAAGGTGAAGGACGATCACCTAGCAAGGTACGGTTGCTGAAAGTATCGCGACATAGGACGAATGCCGAATAGAAAAGATCAATGATGGGGACGACCATCAGATAAAATGATGAGGGACGGTCATCAAAAGGTGAAGGACGATCACCTGGCAGGGGACGGCTGTCAAAAATATCACGACATAGGACGAATGTCGGATAGAAAAGTTGTTTTGTTGGTGACTTATTGGGGAATGGTAAACACAGACGAGTGCTTACGCTTTGAAATAAACGGTATAAGTGTTGTGATAGTGTGTATAGACTAAAGATGCGGACGAGCATCCTTAGGACCACGATTTGGACGAGTATCGATAGAAGCAAACACTGACGCGTGTTTAAGGATGATGATACGGACTAGTATCAATCGGTTGAAGCAAGGAACACGGACAAGTGTTGTTCTGCTGAGGAGATGTTACATACAAAATATGGACGAGTATCCGAGGATTGTGTATAAGTATGTACAAGTGTTTGACCTGCTGGGGAAATATGTGCAAGACACGGACGAGTGTCAAAAAGATTGAGCAAGGGACACGAACGAGTGTTTGACTTGCTGGGGAAGTATGACATGGGCGAGTGTCAAAAAAGAATATGTACAAGTATGAACAAGTATCTATATTGAGATTGCAAAAAGTATTCTGGCGTTGTCTGTGGGGATAAGTTTTGTATATTGCTGGTGAAGTGATTCTGATGTTTGCAGGTGATTGGCTCGAACCTGGCTTATGATCATGAAAATATTTGATTTTTGCCGTAATGCTCCGTATTAGATGGAATGCTACGCTTTGTTTGGTGAATATGATGAAAATTCTATGATTATGCAAACGAGAGAACCGATCCGAGATCCGGATCCTGCGGGGAAAAAGATCTCTAAGCGATCTGTCTGGAGGGAGAACTCCGTAGGGGAAAGAGATCATTGGCCGATATGTGGGGAGAGAGGATCACTGAACGATCTTCCTAGGGAACTCTGTGGGGGATCTCGGCTGGGGAAGCTTCTGTTGAAGAGACTCATGCTGGGGATGAGGAGACTTCGGCAAACCGCTGGGAAACAGAAAACCCTGGCAACTCTACTGGGGAGAAACTAGCAACTCCGCGGGAAAGCGATTCTGCCGACTCTGCTGAGGATGAGGAAATCCTGGAAACTCTGATGGGGAATAGAAAGTCCTGGAGACTGTCTGAGGAAGGGGACTCTTCCCACTCTACTGAGGATGAGAAAATCCTGGCGACTTTGTTGAGGAAAAGGAGATCCTGGCAAATCTACTGGGGAAAACTTTGGCAACTTGATCGAGATGAGAGGATCTTGGCAACTCAGCTGAGGAAAACTCTGGCGATCTCACTTGGGAAAAGAAGACTCTGGCAACTCTTTGGGGAAAAAGAAATTCCTGGCGACTTTGCTAGGGAGAAGGAGTTCCTGGCAGCTTCGCTGGGGAAGAGCAATTCAGGCATTGCTCGGGAGATCCTGCTTGAGGAGGAGAGAACTTCTGGGAAGTAATCTATTGTAACTCCTTTGTCCAAGCGACATGCTGGGGATTTAATGAGTTTCTCGAAGGATCCTCCGAGGGGATGACAACTTCGTGGGGGAATACTCCTGTCAAGTAACCCTCATGATGAGGTGATTGTTGACTTGGTTGGGGATACGAGGCTTGATATACCCCATGCTGTGAGATTGTCTATCTTGAGTACCTGCAACATGTTAAAAAGAAACGCACAAGTGTCCCGAGGTATCCTCAACCGGATTCCGTCATAGGAGTTAGATTTGCTCAAGAGTGCATATTTCCTGCAAGCATATATTGAAAATGGCTTATATGTTTTCATGAAAGTGTTGTATTATGAACTTTGGACATTTTGCAAACGAAACAAAAAATGTACAAAACAAAGTGTGACTGAATATTCTGATTTTATTGATTTGTGCGCCCTGAATAGGCAAGTACAATAAAGAAGCGAATCCCTGAAAGGAGGAGATTGCTGTAAATTGAGAAAATAAAAGTGTTGGCAATGTTTATGATGACGCCTATAGTGAGCTTCCTTTGCTATGACCTGTATGACCTTGACATTCTTCTTATCTTGCTTTCTGAAGAAGGTTGATTCTGACTGATGCTTTATCCTTTTGAAGCTTGCCATGTCGTGAGTGATACAAACGAATTCAGAATGCAGTTGTTCGCTTATTCCCTGATTTTACGTGGATCTCCCTTTCTGGTTTTCAATCCACCGGGATACCCATTTTTGCCTGAGCTGTCCGATGTGGCTTTTCAACTCAGCGGGTGTACATTTTTTCAATTTTTCCCTTATTTTTGCCCGAGTCTTTTATTCTGTTTTTGACTCACCGGGATGCCCTATTTTTTCCTGGACTTATATTCTGTTTTTATGTCCAACGGGTCTTTTATGTGAAGTATTTTTTAACTGGATCTGAATTCACAGGAGATAAGAAATCCTTGCCATCCATAGTAGTGAGCATCAGTGCCCCACCATAGAAAAATTTCTTTACTATGAATGGTCCTTCGTAGTTTGGCGTCCATTTTCCCCTGTGGTCTGTATGAGGAGGAAGAAGTCTTTTCAGAACAAGCTCTCCCACTTAGTATTCCCGAGGTCTGACTTTCTAATCGAAGGCTTTCTTCATTCGCTTATGATATAACTGCCCATGACAGATGGCTGCTAATCTCTTTTCTTCAATCAGACTGAGTTGATTATATCGAGATCGAACCCATTCTGTTTCATCTAGTTTCACATCCATCATTACCCGTAAGGAAGGTAGTTCAACTTCAACAGGTAGGACAACTTCCATACCATACACAAGCTGATAAGGTGTTGCCCCAATAGATGTTCTGATGGATGTTCGGTACCCATGCAAGGCAAATGGTAGCATTTCGTGCCAGTCTTTATAGGTGACTACCATCTTTTGAACAATCTTCTTGATATTCTTGTTAGCGGCCTCGACATCGCCATTCATCTTTGGCCTGTAAGGAGAAGAGTTGTGATGTTGAATTTTGAAGTCCCGACAAAGTTCTTCCATCATCTTGTTGTTCAAATTGGAACCATTATCAGTAATGATTCGCTTGGGAACTCCATATCGACAGATGATATCCCTTTTCAGAAATCGAGCTACCACTTGCCTGGTGACATTTGCATATGAAGCTGCTTCAACCCATTTGGTGAAGTAATCAATTGCTACCAAGATGAATCTGTGACCATTTGAAGAAGTCGGTTCAATCTTTCCAATCATATCAATTCCCCACATGGCGAAGGGCCAAGGTGAAGACATTACATTCAAAGGATTCGGAGGCACATGCACTTTATCTGTGTAAATCTGGCATTTGTGGCATTTTCTGGCATAGGCACAATAGTCTGCATCCTTTGTGATCCACTAGTAACCTGATCTTAATAACTTTTTTCCATTGCATGTCTTCCGTGCATCAGTAGGTCTGCTTCCTTCTTGTCAATACATCTGAGCAAGACCATGTCGAAGTTTCGCTTGTACAAAGAACCATCAGTATTGAGGAAGAAACTGCCGGCTAGCCTTCTTAATATCTTCTTATCATTTGACGATGCCCTAAGTGGGTATGTCTGAGTTTCCAAGAAGCATTTGATGTCATGGTACCAAGGCTTGTTATCAGTGACAGTGTCCACAGAGAATACATATGTCGGTTTGTCTAGTCTGGATACCAAAATCCAAGGTACATAATGGGTGGCTTGTACTTTGATCATGGATGAAATGGTAGCCAAAGCGTCTGCAAACTGATTCTCATCTCGAGGGATGTATTCAAGCTTAACTGTTATGAAGAAGGTCAACAATCTCCTCGTATAGTCACTGTAGGGAATTAGATGCTCCTGATGAGTGTACCACTTGCCGTTGTTCCGGTTGATTACCAAAGCTGAATCTCCGAATACATTCAAGGTTTTGATCCTGAGGTCAATGGCTTCCTCAAGACCCATGATACAAGTTTCGTATTCTACTTCATTGTTAGTGCAGGTAAAGGTGAGCCTTGCTGAGAAAGACATATAAACTCCTTTAGGTGTAATAAGCACTGCACCAACCCCACAACCATTGCAATTAACTGCCCCGTCAAACATCATAGTCCATGCTTCTTCTGGGTCAGGCCCTTCAGTGTGAATAGGCTCTTCACAATCTTTTGCTTTTAAGAACATGATATCCTCATCAGGGAAATCAAATCTCATGGGCTGATAATCATCAATGGGTTGCTCAGCCAGATAGTCAGACAATACACTTCCCTTGATGGCTTTCTGAGAGGTGTACTGAATGTCATACTCTATTAGAATCATTTGCCACCTGGCAACCCTTTCGGTAAGTGCTGGCATCTCAAATATGTACTTGATTGGATCCATCTTTGAGATCAATAAGGTAGTATGAGTCAACATATACTGTCTTAGTCGGCGAGCAGCCCACGCTAAAGCATAACAAGTTTTCTCGAGCAGTGAATAACGTTGTTCACAGTCGGTAAACGTTTGCTTAGGTAGTATATTGCATACTCTTTTCGACCAGACTCGTCATGCTGGCCCAACACACACCCCATCGACTCTTCTAATACTGCCAGGTACATGATTAGAGGTCTTCTTTCGACTGGAGGCATGAGAATTGGAGGTTCTTGCAGATATTCTTTGATCTTGTCAAAAGCTTTCTGACAATCATCGTTCCACCTGACTGTTTGCTCTTTTCTTAACAGCTTGAACAAGGGTTAACATGTTGCAGTGAGATGAGATATGAACTTTGAGATGTAGTTCAATCTACCTAAGAACCCTCGAACTTCTTTCTCAGTCTTAGGTGTAGGCATTTCCTGAATAACTTTGACTTTATCCGGATCAACCTCAATTCCTTTTTCACTTACAATAAAACCCAGTAGCTTACCAGAACGTACCCCGAATGTTCATTTGTTGGGGTTCAACCTTAACTGATACTTCCTCAGATGCTTGAATAGTTTCAATAGGTTTACCAAATGATCTTCCTCTGTAAGGGACTTGGCAATCATATCATCCACATAGCACTCGATTTCTTTATGGATCATATCGTGGAATAATGTTACCATAGCCCGTTGATATTTTGCACCGGCGTTCTTTAGACCAAACTGCATTACCTTGTAGCAGAACGTGCCCCAAGGTGCGATGAAGGTTGTCTTTTCCATGTCTTCAGGTGACATCCTAATCTGATTGTATCCAGAAAATCCATCCATGAAGGAAAATACCGAGAACTGAGTTGTGTTATCTACCAATACATCAATGTGAGGTAATGGGAAATCATCTTTCGGGCTGACTCTGTTCAGATCCCGGTAATCAACACACATACGCACCTTGCCATCTTTCTTAGGTACAGGTACAATGTTATCAACCCACAGCGGGTAACCAGTCATAGCAAGAAAATTGGCATCCCACTACTTTTGCACTTCCTCTTTGATTTTCATGGCCAAGTTCGGGCGAGTACAACACAATTTTTGTTTAACTGGCGGACAATCCTCCTTCAATGGCAGCTTGTGCATGACAATGTCTGTATCCAAGCCCTACATATCTTGATAAGACCAAGCGAACACGTCGACATATTCCCGAAGCATACTGATAAGTTGTTCTTTCACTAGAGCTTGCAGACAAGCCCCGATCTTCACCTCTTTACATCTTCCTAGGTACCAAGATTGATAATCACAACCTCCTCCTGATGAGGAGCAATCACTTTTTCCTCTTGTCTCAATAACTTGGCCAACTCTTCAGGCAAATCACAGTCTTCATCAACCCTTTCATCTGCTTGTCTAATCGGATTGTCAAAGTCATACGAGGTCATAGCAGTGTCGTTATCGGTGCATTCTGGAGGGCTATCTCTGCAAGGGTTGAGATTTGTTCATTTTAGTGATTGATTTTATCTTATTTAGAAAAAAGTGAATGAAGTAATTATTAAGAAAAACATTACCATTTATTGTTTTGTGCGAAAATAACAAAAATGAAAAAACAGTGAGCGAAAACATTGTTTGCAAAATACGTCCATTGTTCATTAATTTCAATTTGCACAAAATACATATATGGCCCTATTACAAAATGAGTCCTGGCACCTTGGGCAAGATGCAGGACTTTGATGCATGCTTAAAACATGAAATAATAATTACTCTGCACCAGTAACCCTTATAATTTTCTGGGAAGACCAGTTGAGGGCTTATTGGCCCGGGACTCTTGGACGAATCAAGCATTCTAGGTTGTAGTCGCTTTCAGCCTCGTCTTCCACATTGTTGATAGCATCCGGGGCCAGCATTCCCCCACTTACAAATTTGGGAGCTTCAACAGCCTCCTCTTGGACCTGTCAGGATGGTCTGTAACCCAACCCGAACTTATCTTCCTTTATCTGAACTTGTAGCAGCTTGCCCCAGCCTTGGGCATTCCCATCTTCAATAACCTTCCAAGCTTGTTTGTAAGAAGCAATTGAAGTACCTGATACTTCAGATGTTGCTTCATTGACATTGAGAGCATCAAAACCCTGACTCATTGTCTCATGGATCTCTCCATCCATCTCAATGTACTTGTAAGTGGCCAAATGACTGACAAAGATGTCCTCCTCTCTACAAATGGTGATAACTTGGCCTTCCCACTCGTATTTTAACTCCTGGTGAAGGGAAGACGTTACTGCGCCAACGACATGAATCCAAGGTCTACCCAACAAACAGATGTAGGCAGGCTGAATGTCCATCACATAGAAGGTAGTTTTGAAAATCTGTGGGCCAATTACCACAAGCATCTCAATTTCTCCCAGAACCGATCTCTTAGAACCATCGAAGGCTCTCACAACCAGGTTGCTCGGACGGAGTGCAAGACCATCATATTCCAGCTTGACCAAGGCTTTCTTTGGAAT
Source organism: Lathyrus aphaca (assembly GCA_963966055.1). Classification (NCBI taxonomy): domain Eukaryota; kingdom Viridiplantae; phylum Streptophyta; class Magnoliopsida; order Fabales; family Fabaceae; genus Lathyrus; species Lathyrus aphaca. The sequence continues at coordinate 177,097,262 of OZ014522.1, forward strand.
GACATTGAGAGATTACCTAGTGTCAACCAAGACATGAGAAAGTACAACACCTTTACATTCTAAGGTGATGTGTAAAGCCTCATTGTGATTACGACCCTCCGTAGTCAGATCAACATTGGTGAACCCTAGTCCATGACTAGTATTGACATTTGAAACCACCGTTTCTAACTGATTGACTGTGATCTCCTCAGGCACATAAGCTGCGTGCAGGACTTAGAGTAATGCATTCTTGTGAGCTTCAGAACACATGAGCAGAGATAGTATAGAGATCTTGGAGGGAGTTTGGTGGAGTTGGTCCACAACTTTGTAGTCACTCTTCTTAATATTCCTCATGAACTCATCTACATCCTGATCAAAGGATGTCTTCTGAGTCTCTTTGGCAATTGGATCTTCTGGCACCACACTCTTGCCTTTTGCTTTGGCAGCAACTTCTGCTTCAACATTAACTCTTGGGAACTGTGAGGCAAAGAGACGTCCGCTTTGAGTGAAGCCTCCGCCTCCCCCGACATTATCAATTTGTGGTGTAGAAGTTGAAGAGTCAAGAGTGACTTTCTTTCTGTTGCAATATAGATCTGAGCCATAGTTCCAAGGCACGACACTGCTACTATCATATGGAAATGGTCCAGGTACCGTGATGGTCAGCAGACTGATTGTTGCGGAAGAAGGAGTTGTGACAGTCTGAGGATCATAGTAGATGGTGACAGGAGATTTGATTAGAGATGACACATGTGCAGGGAGTTGTTGATGTTGATGTTTCTGATAGTTGTTGTTGAAAGCCTCTAGAACATGGATCGTTTTTGGGTCATAATAAATGGTGACCGTTGAGATGTCTTCATTGATGGTTGTTGTTGTTGTAGTAGACTCTGTTGGAATGGTGTTTGTTGATGTTGTAGGAGATTCCTTTGAAATGGTGTTTGCTGATGTTGCAGGAGATTCCTTTGAAATGGTGTTTGTTGATGCTGCAGGAGAGATGTTTGCTGGAGTTGTAGGAGTTGGAACTATTGATGTGATTTGTAGGATGCCTTCTTTGATACGATTTCTGATACCCTTTCTTAGATTTGCACAACCGTTGGCAGAAATCTTGCAAGCTTCACAATGGGCCTCACAACCCGGGAACACTTGGCACTTCAATAGTTGAGCTTTCACTTCGGCCAGTGGTGTTTGAATGTTTGCAATGTCATCAATCAGAATTGATGGTTGGTCTTATTCAATAGCATTAATCCTCGGTCCACCATGGTTCAATATTGGATTCTTTGTGACATTTGGTGGAGGTGTAAAATTCAAAGCTTTGGAATCAACTAAGTCCTGAACTTTCATGTGCAATGCCCTACATTTCTCTGTTGTATGGCCAGGTGCATTGGAGTGGAAGGCACATCTGGCATTGACATCATAGTTCCTTAGGAGATTTAGAGGATCAGGTGAAGTCAAGGTTCTCAATTCGATCCGGTTGAGCTTCAATAACTGTGGAAGTAAGGCTGCATAGGGCATCGGGATGGGATCGATCACTCTGTTGATTTGTGAAGTCCTTTGCTAGAACGGACGTTGTTGTTGGTTATTGTTGTTGTTGCTATAAGATCTCTGTTGTTGAGGAAACTGTTGTTGCTGTGGGAAGTGTTGTTGCTGAGGTGCTGGAGCAGGAATGGTGACAGGGGCTACTGATCTTTGCATGTATAGAGGCCTACCTCTGCCCATATGTACTGAGTTGGTTTCACATGTCCTACGAGGTCCTGAGAAAGGTTTCCTGGCATTGCTGGAACTAGCCCCGTTGTCAGAGATCTTACCCATCTTCAAAAGACTTTAAATTCTCTCACCAGCTATAACCACATCAGCAAAACTGGTTGAAGAGAAAGAAGAAACCCGATCAATGTAGGTTCCTTATAGGGTATTCATGAACATGTCAGCCATTTTCCTTTCAAACATAGGTGGTTGGACAGCAGCAGCAAGTTGTCTCCACCTTTGGGCGTATTCCTGGAAACTTTCTCTTGAAGATTGAGATATACCCATCAGGAGGGTCCTATTGGGAGCCATATCCAGGTTGTACTGATATTGGCGTATAAAGGCCTCGGCTAAGTCCTTCCAGTTTCTGACAGTAGCCCTTGATAGGTGTGAATACCATTCTCTGGATGCCCCATTCAAGCAATCTTCAAAGTAAAACATCCATAATTTCTCATCCATGGTATAAGCTTTCAATCTTCCCAGAAAAGATTGCAGGTGGGTGCGAGGACATGAGGTACCATTGTACTTCTCAAAGCAAGGAGGTTTGAACTTGTGAGGAATCCTGACTCCTTCCACTAAACCCATATCCATCACATCAAATACCAAAGAGTTATGGGATTCCAGAGATCTTAGCTTCTCATATATTTCGTCCAGACGACGATCATAAACTTCATCAGCCCCAGCACCTAGCACTATAAACTGTTCGTCCTGAGGATCTTCCTATAGAACACGATCTCTAGTGTTTCTCTGGGTATTTCCAATAACATTGACTTCAGGGTTGATGTGGGGCCCAAACTCTGGTGGATTTGTTTGCGGCTGATCGCGCGCGTTGTTACTTGTACCCCCAGTGCCTGCATGGTTCTCGTCTGGAGTTTGCCGCTCGACTAACTCCCTCAATCCTTCTTGGGTTTGTTCCAGCCCAGCCATTACAGCCATGAATTGATTCATCTGGGTCCTCAATTTTGTCCTCACATCAGTCATCTGAGTCCTCACATTTGTCAGTTCTTGTTGGAGTTGATCCATCTGTAAGCCCGGAAGGTTGTTTCTGGTCGGATACCGGTGGATGTGATTGACGGGAAAGACCCTCCTGCGAGCCATATTTCTTGAAACAATCAGCAGGGTGAGAAAATAACAACAAAACTCCTGCAACACAAAGAAAATAAAGTTAGCATGCAATGCAATATGTCTATTTGTCTTCAGAGGGTATCCGGTTTGGTTCTTAGGTTTTGACCTTCCAGACCTCTGGGAGTGATGAAGATGCTGAAGTGAACAAAGTCCAAGAGAAAATCCAGGTAACACATAAACCATAAAATGCCAAAATACATAGTTTATGATTACAACAAGTTCCCATGGTGGGTCAAAATACAATCAAGTCAAGAATACAAACAAAATCACCATGGAGAATTAAAGTACAACCAAAATAAAATACAAGTAAAAGAGAAATCAAACATCTAGCCCAAATTCATCCTCCCTGACTTCTTTCAGGAGAGCATCAATCATTGGTCCAACTGGATGCTCTGTGATGGTCCTGATAAGAAGGTTCCTGGTTGCAATGGCACTTGTCAACTTCTGATACTTGTCTTGTTCTTTTGATCTGTTTAAACCCACCCGGAGTTTCAACTCTGAGTTCTCCTTCTGTGCTGCTACGAGTACTTCTTGATTCTTCTTCTCATTGGCTTCCAGCTGCTCTATCTTAGCATGTGTCTTCTGATCTTCTTGCAAACGAGCTTCAGTTATTTTGATCCATCTAGCCTGACTCTCTTCCAAATAGTGCCCAGCTCTAGCTTTTTGAATCTTGGCTTCTTTGCAAGCATTCTTCAATACCAACTCCCCTGCTCGGACTTTTCTGATGAAGTCCTTTGTCTTTTCTATCTTGGTTATATGCTCGATTCAGAGCTTTTCTAACCTTGCATTATCCAGACGACTGTCATTCCTTTCCTAAAGGGTCTTCTTCAGAGCTTCAGAAAGTCGGGCATTCCTCTCTTTCAGCTTCTCAAACTCCTCCAGACTTACTGGGGCTACAGGCTCTACTGCTGATGGCCCTGGTACATCCTCCAGGGTAAATGGCATGCGAGTGATCTTTCCTCTGATGCGCGACCATTCAATGTACTGACAGAAGGTATGTTGTTACACTTCCCTAAAATGGCAGTCCCTTTAGTCTTTATATGGTCCCAAGCCCAGGCTACTTGTCGGACAATGGCATGATTATTCAGAATGGCATAGTAAAGAGACTCTGCTAAGTCCTGCTCCTTTGGTAGATGAATCAAAGTATACCCTAATTGTCTTTTGAAAAGCAATGGATTGTAGTTGATGCAACCCTTTACCCCAATAAGTGGCACATTTGGGTATTGTCCACAACTTGTGATTATGTCCTTGCCCTTGGTGTTCTAAGTACACCACCTAATGTCTTATGAAGTAAGGGAAATCATCCTCTTAGCCCAGTTTCTTATCTGATGTGGATTCAGGAAAGCTTCTGTCTTCGGCATATGTCTCATCAACCAAGTGTAGAAAAGAGGTGCATAACATCTGACCAGTCTTCCCCTCTGTTTCTCATTTCTCTGATTCACTGAGTAGTAGAAATACCCTAGAGAGGTAGGAACTAGATTCTTGAGTTTAAAGATGTGGATTGCATTCTTGATTACAGACTTAGGCTCGTCTGCAAACAAGATGATACCATATATACTAAGATCCAGGAGAGCACAAACAGTTTCCCACTTCCTTGTTGCATCATGACTGGTAGCCTGAGTGATTAAGAAGTCCAAATGAAGGCCTGGGATTCCAGCCTTGGTGGTCATGTGCTCATCAATGATAGTTGCTTCCAGATGTAGAGCCTTAGCTATGTCTTAATTCTTAGGAGCAATCATCTTAGGGTTGAAAGGAATTCCTCTTCTGATAGGGACACCCAATAACATAGAATACTCTTCCAATAGAGGGTCATAAAACTGAAGACAAGTGTGAATCATTCTCCTCTGTGATGCATCCAAGTTCATGATCATGTCCAGGATTCCACCATAATGCTCTCTGAATAAGGGGACATGATCAGGAGTGATAAGGGCTTGTATCTGCCTGATGCCTGTCAGAGGGTACTCAAAGAAATGATATGTGATGTTGCTCTTCCTGGATGAGTCCATACTGACAATGGGTGTTGATGAAGATAACTGGAGAGGATAACCAAAGTAGATAGCTGGAGAGGATGGCTGAAGCAGATATCTGAGCAGAAGAACAATCAAAGCCAAACCAAAGGAGATGTGGATACCCTGTAAAACAAATAGACAAATGTTAAATGATGTAGCATGATGTATGCTTATGATATGCAAGGGTTTGTGATCAGGTGCTGGATTGTCAGTTTGTCTTTGGTTGGCCCATGAGTGTTCAAAATTCCGGATGAAGGTCTAAGAACCAGTAATCAGGTGGGGGCCTCAAATAAAGAGTCACTCGTCCAAGGTTTCATAAGAATCAGTCATAAAAAAGTGTAACCTTAAAACAAAATCCAGTAACAGGGTATGTTTAGGCCAAGGGTTCTTGCAAACCTGTAAATAACCCCACCCACTCATAGGTATTGTTCTAGAACAAGGATCCTCAGTTTCAGATCTATTATGAGAAGTGTAAACACTTCTAACCCGGAGGTACAATGTTTACCCTAATCATAAAGGATTGTCCTCTAATTCACCTCAGATGCTGAAGGTCATCTAAAAAGGTCATCCAGACTTAGCAGGCTTCCCAGATAGCCCTAGCACTACAGAAAATCCGTAGCACAGAATTCTCAATAAGAAACCCATGTCTGAACCGTGTTTTCATATTCCCGCACCAGTCCGAAATGGAATGGGAAAAAATATGAATCCACTCTAATCCTATGTATGTCACTCAAGCCTTTGTGTTGGACCTTTCTTCTTTGAATACCCCTCTCACCAAAGCAAACTAGAAAATCCAGTACAAATGATATGATAATAAAAAAATTCATAAAGCGGTAAATGAAAGCAATAAAGTAAATGCAGTAAATACAGTTGTACAGAAAGCAATAAATAAAGCAAAAACAAAAGCATACATAGCACATAACACCCCCAGTAAACACAAACAAACAAGCGCTAGGAGAAACCCACAAGAGAACCAGAAGTCCTGGTTACAAAAGTTCCCCAGCAGAGTCGCCAAGCTATCGTTCCCCGGACTCTCGTCCCGGTGCAGACGCGGACGGTCGGCGATGTTGGAGGTTGAGGTTGAATAGAGTCGCCAGCTAGGCATTTTTATCCCGAAGGAAAGGTAATGCTGCATAAACCTGGAAGGGTATGGATAAGACAGTTGTGAACCAAAGAAACCGAGAAAGGGGGTTAGTTACGACCTGGAAAGGTATTAGCACCCAGATCGTCCGTCGTACTCGACGGGATCCATGCTCACAAGATTGTGTTTAAAAGGGGGTGATGTATGTGTTGACTGTGCATAAAAAGCTAGGGAGAAAAGGATGTACAAAGTGTCAGTGCAAAAAGAGAGTGAGTGCTCAATGACTGAGGCTTAGAAAAGAAAGCTGAAAGAGGGGAAAGACACAGAGACTTTTGTTCGATAACCGTTAAGTTATGCCTATGTATCCTCTCGTGCAATGGGGAAGTCAGAACATCGTAGTTCGACTCAAAGAGACTGGATGATTTTGCTATGAACTGCTTGCTCTTCTATGCTCAAGTGTGTGACTCGTCTGGCTCGAGTTCTAATTGTCTTGCATTAGAAGAGAGAAGTGAGTTCTTATTTTCAGAGTGAGTGTGATGAGAAAAGAATCCCGGAGGAGACGTTTATTTTTTGTTTTGGTGTTTTTGTGTTTTTTATTGTTTTTGGTGTTTTGCATAAGATAATGAGCTTAAGCCTAAATCTAGGGTTGTAAACTCATTATATCCTCCCTGATTAGGGATAATGAGCCTACTTAAGTGTGAGATAAGCATCTCGACTTAATTACCATAATGATATAAGATTAAGATCATTAACCTACTTTGGTAATTATTAAGTGTTTTTAGGTTTTTTTTAGTGTTAAGTAATGAGTTTAATCTCTAATCAGGGATTAGTGAACTCATTACACCATCCTAAGATAAGGATGATAGATGAGAACACTTAAGCTGAGGAAGACTCCTCAACTTAATCCATGGTTAGGGACTAAATTCATTAGATAACAAGCCTTTATTAAAGATGGATTTTAATTAAATGGTGAGATTAAGAAGTGGATTTTATGTTTGTAAGACTAGCTTGAGGGGGACTTGTCCATTAAACACTAGGGTTAGTCCCTCTTAACCATAAGGAAGAGATGGAACCCTAATATAAGGCCCAAGTTACAAGCTTAAGTCATAATAGTTATTAGGTGTTTTGATTAAGATGTGTAAACAAATTAAAGGTTTAACACTAAGGATTAAAGTTATACACTCCATCCTAAGATAAGGATGCATGCATAACCCTAATTCAAAGTCCTAAAGCTTTAAGTGTTTAGCCTCTGAGTATGAGATGAGAAGAGAGACTCGAGTAGACTCAAAGGTAAGAAACTAAGGGGAGAATATATACAACCCTAAAACTATAATGCTTTGATGTTCCTATGGTTTGTGAGGCTTAAAGAAAGATCTTCAGAAGGCCACCAAGGAAGAGAAGCAGATGAAAAAGAGAAGAGAAATGGAATAGGTTACTTACTTCCTAAAGAAGATAAGTAACCTAAAAGAAAGAGATAGGAGCAAGAGAGCACAAGTGAAGCAAGTTCACTTCAAAGACAAGTAAGATATGCAAATGAAGAGATGAGAAGAGGTGGGACGTGAAGGCAAATCCACATCCCAAACAACTTACCATAAGCCCCTGAAATGTTAGTGTGAATGCATAAGATGCAAAGCAAAAGGAAATAAAACAAAATGAATGTGCAATGACCAATACCAGAAGTGAATATGCTATGCAAATGTGTTATGGAATGATGCAAAGTTTCACATGATGCATATTAATGATCATACAAAGGATGAGATGCAAAGGAAGCATGCTAGAAGCTTAGAAACACATGGATATACATGAAATGCAATGAATGCAAAGCATACCAAATGAATGAAGAAATGATCAAGCAATGTTCAAACATGTTTTAAGATGTCTAAGATGGCATACAAGAGCATGAAATGTCATGGAAAGTTCATATGATTGAGATATGCAAAGATGGATGCAAATGAACATAAGAAATTAGGGTTTTATGAATGTATGAGATGCATATGACCAAAACAGAAGCATACATCATGATACAAATTTGAAAATGAACTCAAACAAACCCTAAACACACACAAGATCACCCCCCAAAGGTGGAGGTCAGAAGCTAAACCTAGGCAAAGGTATGAATTTTCTAAGTTAACTAGGGTTTTTGGGTGATTCTTCATGAAAAATTCAAAACAAAATGAAAATGCAATGCAAAATTATGAGTTAAATAACCTAGATACTAGATGCAAAGTATGAAACAATGCAAAAAGAACCAACTTCAAACTCATCATGGTTGATCATAAATGATTTTTTTTCAAGTTAGGGTTAGAAATATGTGAAATTTAGAACCCTAATTCAAAGAAAATTGTGAAAACATGATCAAACCTAAAAAGAAATTTGTGTGATGGGTTTGTAAATTGTTCTAAATGCCTAAGAATGCTTCATGAATAGTTTAGTGAGTTTTAAATACCTAAATGTATTTTTAATTAATTAAAATTAATTAATTAATTAAATAAAACATTTAAATGATTTAAAAATACATTTTTAATGCAAAAATTAAAAATAAAAATGTTTTTGAGTTTAGAAAAATATTTGAAATGAAAATGCAGAAAATGAGATTTTTATAAATAGTTTCGCTATTTTAAAATAAATATGAAAACAAATGCAAAATAAAAATAAAATAAAATGAAAGTAATGCAAATGAAGGGCTGAGATTGCAAGTTGCGTGGATGAGTGGTCCAGATGGTAGGTCATCTTGACTTTGAGTATGGCAATCCAACGGTCAGGGTTTAGGAATCCATTTGGCGCATAATCTGAGGGTCAACATTGATTCTGAGCTAATTAACTTAATTAATTTAATTAATTATGAATTAGGGTTAAGTGGATTAATCTAGGCCGCACGTGTTTTAATCTAATTACTCATCCAATGGTCCAAATTCAAACTGACACATGATAACGAGAAAACGTATCGATTATATTGCTAGGTTTCATTGACGTTTTATCGCATAATCACCGTTTTAACACTCGATTTCTCGAGTTTTTCTTACCATTTTGCAGGTACATCATTATATGGAGCTAAATCATGAATTAAGAGAAAAAGGAACAAAATCAACCATAAAAAGATGAAGAAATGAAGAAGCCTGCAAAACTGCATAATTTGTTGCAGTCACGGTCGTCACCAAGGTGTCACGACCGTGACACCCCCAAAGAAGCCATCACGACCGTGAGAGCATTGTCACGACCGTGACACTAAAAAACCACAGGACACGAACGTGAAAGCCTTGTCACGACCGTGACAAGGATAAAAATAGGTTTTTGACTCAGACTACGTCAAAGCACTACGTGAAGAACTTTCCTCCTATTTTGTTACCACGTACCTACATTCCCTCCACCAATTCAGCAAGGCCCATGCAACAAAAGTCCAATTTTCAGCCCATTAAGGATTCTATAAATAGTACAAGTTTTATGAACAATGTACAGAGCATTTTTTATTCGATTTTCTGCGGAAGCTCTGCCGAATTATTTTACGACCCTGTTTCTATTTCTGCATTATTTTTAGTTTTCTTTTCGTTCTTATTGTATCCGAACCAGCCATATAACAATTTCCAACATCAGGAAATTGTTATACATTTACTTTTTTCTAAACCTTCAGCCTTTGTTATTTTCGATTTCCGCCAACTCCAAGCTTTCCGGCTTGTGGAAGAAGGAGTCTGCTATAATATTTGTTAACCAGATTTTTTTTTATTATATTGCAAATTTAATTATTTATAATGTTTATTTATTTTTCTGCCATGAGTATTTTATTATTTAATTTTCTGTCTCTGTCTGGTTCAACATCGATGAGTAGCTAATTACCTTAGGGCGGTATGTAGTTAAAACAAACTTAATCGGTAAAATTTAATCATAGGCTTAAAATAATTAATAACTTAACATTTTGGCTGATACTTTTTAATTAAAATCGACCTTTTCATTACGAGAGTAAGAAAAGAGTATTAGGTTAGGTCAAGACCACGAGAGTGTGAGATTTTTAACCAGATAGCTAAAGTTAGGCATTTAAATTAAACACAGCGAGAGCGCTTTAAAATAAATTAGAATTACTAAGTTTCCAAAAATTATCTCTAAACACTTATGGGCTAGCGAGAGCAGGTATAGGGCTTTAGGGATAAGATCTGATATAAGACCACGAGAGTGTGAGTTGAGGGTATTTAAACTGGTAACCTCTACCGAATAGATTAAGTAAACACCTTTATAAGCCTAGGTTAGATTGACCCACCTAAGTTAGTATAATTACATACCGACCGCCTTAGTGTTATTTTATTAAAACTTAAATTTAATTCCGCCTTTAATATTCTTAAAAATCAACAAAAAATCGTGACAACCATTCGCCTTAGCTAAACTAGAAGTTCATCTAGCACTAAGTAACCATAGAATCCCTGTGGATCGATAATCTTAAATATTACTTCGATAGGCTGTGCACTTGCAGTTAAGATACCGCTAGACGCATAATTAGACACGTCTTTAGCCCATCAAGTTTTTGGCGCCGTTGCCGGGGATTCCTTAATTTAGTTACTAGTGCATTTAGGTAGCATTGTCTAGACTAAGGTATCAACTATTTAATTTAATTTAATCTCCGAGTGTATGCCAAGTACTCGCTCTAAAAGCGAAGACTTGCAACCTCTAATCCCTGAATCGGAACGCTTCTTACACGTAAGAAGACGTATATTCGATTACGAAAATAATTACAATATTCCAGATCTTCAATTAGATCCGCCTAAACCAGTCGTAACATCAAAGGACGTAGAGATGGCTGAAGAACAGAATCACCCACTCAAGTATTACGCCAGTCCTTCGCAAGCTGAACCGCATTCAAGCATTGCCGCACCGGCTATCAACCGAAATGATTTCGAACTAAAACCTTCGTTGATATCAGCCGTGCAACAAAATCAATTCGCCGGAAATCCTACCGAGGATCCGAATCTTCATCTTTCGATCTTTGTGCAATATGCAGATACCGTAAAAGCCAATGGAGTTACCCAAGAAGCTATTAGACTACGTTTATTTCCTTTTTCACTTCGAGACAGAGCAAGAGCTTGGCTTCAATCTCTGCCTTCGAACTCAGTAACTACGTGGGAGGAACTAAAGAGAGTTTTCTTGAACAGATATTTTCCACCCAGCAAGACAGCTATGCTGAGAGCTCAGATCAACGGATTTAAGCAAAGGGAAAGCGAATCATTATTCGAAGCTTGGGAACGCTATAAGGATCTGCTGAGACTTTGTCCACATCACGGATTAATAGAATGGATGGTCATCCATACCTTCTATAATGGACTCTTGTACAATATAAGAATGACAATTGACGCTGCCGCGGGCAGTGCATTGATGGACAAAGAATATAATGATGCCTATGCACTCATCGAAAGTATGGCTCAAAACCATTACCTTTGGGGAAGCGAGAGAGTCGCAACTGAGAAACCAACAAAAGGAGGTATGTACGAAGTAAGTAGTATGGACCAAGTCAATGCGAAGTTTGACCAACTAAGCCAAAAGATCGACAACTTGGCCATAACACCAACAGCCAACGTGGCTGCAGTAACACCTAACTGTGAGTTATGTGGAGTTTCAGGACACGAAGTTTCTGATTGTCAACTATTGATAGGAACTCCCACTGATCAAGTGAATTATGCTCAAGGAAACCCTTACTCAAACACATATAACCCAGGTTGGAAAAATCATCCGAACTTCTCCTATAAGAATAACAATGCTTTATACGCACCAGGTCAAACACCAGCTACATCACCAGGATATCAAAAGACTGCTCCTAATGTCCCTAGAAAATCGAACCTTGAATTGATGATGGAGAACTTTATAGCTAACCAATCTCAAACAAACAAGGACTTCTTAAACCAAAACATTCACACTAGTGAGCAGATTAAACAATTAGTGAGCAAAGTAGATGCATTAGCTACACATAACAAAATGCTTGAAACTCAGATTTCACAAGTAGCTCAACAACAAGCACCTACTGCTGCACCAGCTGGAGTATTCCCTGGACAACCTCAACCTAATCCGAAAGGACATGCTAACGCCGTAATATTAAGAAGTGGCAAGGAACTTGACGGACCTACCGATCCAAGACTTGACAATCCAGCCATGTACCAAAAACCGGATAAACCGACTGAAGTGGTGAATGATCCAGAAGAAAAGGAAGATGATAATCAAGAGGTAGTGGAGAAAGAACAACCTTATGTGCCTCCACCACCCTATAAACCACCAATTCCATACCCTCAAAGATTAACCAATTCCAAAACGACGGGTCAATTCAAGAAATTTGTTGAACTTCTGAAACAGTTGAATATTACTATTCTGTTTACAGAAGCTATCACCCAAATACCCTCGTATGCTAAGTTTTTAAAAGAAATCTTATCAAATAAGAAAAAGATAGAGGATAACGGAACAGTTACACTTACTGCTGAGTGTAGCGCCATAATTCAGAATAATATGCCTCCTAAGCTAAAAGATCCAGGAAGTTTCTCTATACCCTGTGTAATAGGAAAATTCGTCATTGACAAAGCTCTATGCGATTTAGGAGCCAGTATCAGTGTTATGCCCTTAACGATTTGCAAAAGGCTAGACATGGGAGACCTAAGACCAACTAAAATGTCTGTTCAACTAGCCGATCGCTCTGTTAAATATCCTGTAGGCATACTAGAAAACGTCCTAGTACGTATAGGACAATTCTACATCCCTACTGATTTTATAATCATGGACATCTCTGAGGACTCCACTACACCTATCATACTAGGAAGACCATTCTTAGCTACCGCCGGAGCTATAATAGACGTAAAAAGAGGAAAGCTAACCTTTGAAGTAGGTGAAGAGAAAGTTGAATTTATTTTAACACAATTCTTACAATCACCAGCTATAGAGGATACATGCTATCTATTGGACGTAATTGACGAATGTGTAAGAGAGATGGAACTGAAAGAGACTACCTATTCTGAAATAATGAAAATTCAAATCCCTCCGATTTTCGAAGATGATAATTGGCGTAAACCATATCAGGATGACAGTCTAAGCGAAAGTTTAGCACTTACACCGGATCCCATGCCAAGTAAAGATAAACCTACATTAGGATTAAAAACTTTACCTCATAACCTAAGGTACGAATTCTTAGACGTTGAATGTAAAAGACCAGTTATAATAAATTCCAGTTTAGGAACTATAGAAACAAAGAAACTTTTAGATGTTTTGAAGAAATATCCAACTGCATTAGGATATAACATATCTGACCTCAAGGGAATATGCCCTTCAGTTTGTATGCATCGTATTCTGCTAGAAGAAGATTGCAGAACCTCCAGAGAATCTCAAAGAAGAATTAACCCAATCCTTAGCACTGTAGTAAAAGAAGAAGTTAAGAAACTACTAGATGCCGGAATAATATATCCAATCTCTGATAGTGAATGGGTCAGTCCAATACATGTAGTGCCAAAGAAAGGAGGTATCACTGTAGTGAAAAACGCTCAAGGCGAATCAATATCGCAAAGAGTAGTGACGGGACATAGAGTGTGCATAGATTATCGTAAACTAAACAAAGCCACTCAAAAAGATCATTTCCCACTACCTTTTATAGATCAAATGTTAGAACGATTAGCCAAGCATTCTTACTTCTGTTATCTTGACGGTTACTCAGGATTTTTCCAAATCCCTATCCATCCAGATGATCAAGAGAAGACCACATTCACATGCCCATATGGAACGTTCGCCTATAGACGAATGCCCTTTGGATTATGCAACGCTCCTGCAACCTTTCAAAGATGTATGATGTCAATCTTCGCAGATTTTATAGACAACATCATGGAAGTGTTCATGGACGACTTCTCTGTATGCGGGCAAAGTTTTGAAGGATGCTTATCGAACTTAGAAATGGTGTTAGAAAGATGTGTAAAAGTAAACCTCGTGCTTAACTGGGAGAAATGTCATTTTATGGTCAAAGAAGGAATCGTATTAGGTCATGTAATATCCGACAAGGGAATTGAAGTTGATAAAGCTAAGATTGAAGTCACAAAAGATCTTCAACCCCCTAAAACCGTTCGAGAAATACGAAGCTTTTTAGGACACGCCGGTTTTTACCGACGATTCATCAAAGATTTCTCGAAAATCACTAAACCTCTTACTGGTTTATTAATGAAAGACGCTGAGTTCATATTCAATGAAGATTGTCTTAAAGCATTCGAAACTCTAAAAACAGCCCTCATCACCGCACCAATCATGCAACCCCCTGACTGGAGATTACCTTTTGAAATCATGTGCGATGCGAGTGACTATGCTGTAGGCGCAGTTCTAGGCCAGAGGAAGGAAAGGAAACTTCATGCGATTTATTATGCCAGTAGAACCTTAGATTCTGCCCAGATGAACTACGCCACTACCGAAAAAGAATTGTTAGCAGTTGTCTTTGCGCTTGACAAATTCCGTTCTTACCTAGTTGGAGCGAAAATAATCATTTACACAGACCATGCTGCTATCCGATATTTATTAACTAAGAAAGATGCTAAACCAAGACTCTTGAGATGGATTTTACTCTTACAAGAGTTTGATCTAGAAATAAAAGATAAAAAAGGTACTGAAAACGTCGTAGCGGACCATTTATCTAGAATAGAAGGTATTAAACCCGAACAAGTGCCGATTAACGATGATTTTCCGTATGAACAGCTGATAGCACAATTAGGAAGCGACCTAGCTCAGTTAGACATAAATGAACCAGAATCCGTGGAAACAATCAAGACAACTGTAGGACTGCCATGGTACGCTGACATTGTCAACTACCTAGCCGCAGGAGCTCTTCCACCCGATCTAACCTATCAGCAGAAAAAGAAATTCTTTCACAATCTGAAACATTACTATTGGGATGAACCATTATTGTTCAAAAGAGGACCAGATGGAATCTTTCGCCGATGTATTCCCGAAGAAGAAATAGAAGATGTCATTGCTCAATGCCATTCATCTCCTTATGGTGGACATGCAAGCACTTCCAAGACTTGTGCAAAAATCTTGCAAGCCGGCCTATTCTGGCCTAATCTATGGAAGGATGTCCACATCGCTGTTATAAATTGCGATCGGTGTCAACGCACCGGCAATATTTCAAGAAGAGATGAAATGCCTCAAAAAGGAATATTAGAAGTAGAAATCTTTGACGTCTGGGGAATAGATTTCATGGGACCATTCCCATCATCTTTCGGTAATAATTACATACTCGTAGCTGTTGATTATGTTTCGAAATGGATTGAAGCTATAGCTTCTCCTACAAACGATACACGAGTAGTAATAAAGCTTTTCAAAAATATAATCTTTCCCAGATTTGGTGTGCCTAGACTCGTCATAAGTGACGGTGGCTCGCACTTCATCTCAAAAATCTTTGACAAATTACTATCTAAGTATGGAGTAAGACACCGTGTGGCTACACCATATCACCCACAAACAAGTGGACAAGTCGAAGTCTCGAACAGAGAAATTAAACAAATCTTAGAAAAGACTGTCGCCATATCTCGGAAAGATTGGTCATCTAAACTTAATGAAGCTTTATGGGCTTATAGGACCGCTTACAAGACACCCATAGGTACTACCCCTTTCAAACTAGTTTATGGAAAATCTTGTCACCTCCCGGTAGAACTAGAACACAAAGCTTATTGGGCGATTAGAACTCTCAATATAAACTATAATGCTGCAGGAGAAAAGCGAATCCTAGACATTAACGAATTAGAAGAATTAAGGCTAGATGCTTATGAGAATGCTAAGATATATAAAGAAAGAACTAAGCGATGGCATGATAAACGCCTATCTAGGAAAGAATTTAGTGTGGGAGACGTTGTACTCCTCTTTAATTCAAGACTTAGGCTCTTTCCTGGAAAATTAAAATCTAGATGGTTAGGACCCTTTGAAATAATTAAAGTATTCCCGAGTGGAGCAATAGAAATTAAGGGTAGGAATAGTGAACCATTCATAGTAAACGGACAACGTTTAAAACATTATCATAAAGTTGAAAATAGAGATTATGCAAATAATCTAAGGCTTTTAGAGTTGTCCACTAATTCCCCTGATTAATCTAAACCTAAGCATTACGTCAGGCTTTTGACGATAAAAACAGCGCTTAGTGGGAGGCAACCCATTTACTCATTTAATTATTTAAACTATTCTTTTTAGCATATTGTTATTTATCGTTTTACTATTTGTTTATTTGTTTTGTCATTTTATAGTTTTATTTTATATTACTATTATTGCCATTACATTATGCATTTCATTTTCTTATTTTTATCTTAAATCACTTTTTACAGATTTTCTAAAAGTCTTTTCCACTTTCCTTCTTCCCCTGATTTGTTTCCTCCATATTTGCACTGACCATGGCTAATCAACCAATAAACCATATGGAAACCAAATTTAGAGGTAGGAACCAAAGAATGAAGTTTGAAGAGTTATCACAGAGGCAAATGGATTTGACCCTGTACCCGGATGATCAGACTATGGAAACCCTAGGTATACATGATAGCATCATGTACTTGTTTAACCGACTCGGATGAGAGAATGCATTGATCCAACATAAGTTTGTGACTTACCGCGAGCTCACCCTTAAGTTCCTTAGCTCCTTAATTTACCTACCTGAGCGCGGTTTTGGATTTAGGAAAGGATTTATTAGTTTCCGCCTATTTGGAATAGAATATGACTTTAACCACAAAGAACTAGCTGACTTATTAGGATTCCCTAGTGGACCATTTGCTTTTACTACCACACAGGTAGAATTGATGGATATTGAGCTAGATTTCTTTTGGGGAACTTTAACCGGAAACTACCACCCTGAACCAAATAGCATGAATAATGATGAGATCCATAACCCTGCTCTCCGTTACTTCCATAAAATCCTTGCCCACACCTTCTTTGGAAAAGAAGAAAACATTACCGGAGTTTCTAAAGATGAGATATTTATTATGTCATGTTTCACTAATGGACAGCCTGTTAATGGTGTACCTTTCATGATGCAAACCTTCACCCGTATCCAAGAAGAACCTGAATTACCTATATTAGTAGGAGGTCTTGTAACCATGATTGCTGATGCTTTAGGACTTAGGTACCAATTGCACAGGTGCAACCGTTTAGGTAACATCCGTCCTATGAATCTTAACTTCTGCTTTAATAGACATATCATAAGGAATTTAGGACATCCACCTTTTGAGTACCTAATCCGGAACGAGGTAGTAACCCTGTTCACATTGCCAAACCATGCTAGAGTAAGTGTTCACAATAAGGATAACTGGCTTTATGAGTTAACCCCACCTGATTATCCATCCACTCCTGAAACACCTCAGTCTTACAAGATAAAAGATGATACAATGACCGATGTCGAAACTGACCCTGAGACACCTCCTGGTTACCATGACATTGACCACACTGACGAAGTTACTGAAACCCCTGAAGTGAATCAAGGAGATTATGCCAACAACTTACAGAACATCATGAACACTCTTAATGCTTACCAAACTGATATAAATTTATTTAAATAAGACATTAAGAGCATGCGATTGGACATTATAGGTTTGACTGACATAACCTGCGAACAATTCTATCACTTGAACTCCGCAATCGAAGATTTGAAGAAACGCTTTTGAAAATGCTATAAGTGATTTAGTTTATTTTTCTCATTGTTTTCGTTTCTAGTTAGATTTATTTTTCGCAAACAATTTCGTACCGTATTTTCATTAATGTAATTTCATTTTCAATTACCTTATGCAATGCACTTCTAATTCCAAAATTTCTCCATTTTAAGCAATTTATATATTTTTCATTCTATGTACTGTTATGCTTGCATTTATTCATATTATATACAATCTCTCATGCCATGCAAGTTAGTGAAGTACTCTGTTGAAATTATATATTATATAGTGTTTATAATTTAATATGAGTGATAAGTGAAGAAAATACATTATTATAAAGTTTGTGACATAATTGAGATAGTATTTTCTGGAAATTATTCAGCGAAGCAAGCCCTCACGGTCGTCACACCCCCTAACGATCGTGACGTGCTCATTTAGCGTGTCACGACCGTCGCACCCCTGTCACGACCGTGACAACCCTTATTACAGGATTCGTGAGAAACAGAACTGTTTCTCTTCGTGACCTCTTCTTCTTCTTCCTCCATAACTTCCAAAAACCACCCATTTTCTCCATAACTTCCGTAACCTCCCCATTACCAACTTTAAACTCATTAACCCCCCATTATCACCACTCCTATCACATTCTCACTCTCCATTATTTATTCCGAATCAATATTTCTTTCATTTTACCATTTTTTCACAAACATCAAAAATCTCCATCTTTCACTCTACCTCTTGCATGCAATGGATACCATTCAATTTAGAGAAGGTGATGCTGGAGAAACCTAGAGAGAACGATTTCTCCGATTCCAAAACCGCGGTGTGCAACCTACACGTTACATCGACACTGTCTGTTTGAGGGAACTCGGAATGCTTGCCAGTGTTACGAGCCTGCTTCAAAAAGTCGGTCTGTGGGATCTTTGCAGTCAACCTCAGCCCACATTCGAGCTTCTGACATTGGAGTTCCTCAGCTCATTCCAGTACATCACCCCCGCCGGTTCTCAGAGTCAGCTCACCGGTTTCGCAAAATTCAGATTGCATGGCCAAGAGTTCAACCTTTCGCAAGACAGGATAGCCGAGTTGCTAGGCTTCGATCACGGAACTGAAGCTCACCGCCGCGTGCCCGACAATTTTAGTGAACCCGCTTTCACTCTATGGCACGATATAACCAATACCCGTGCCTCAGCCTTCCAAAGCCTCAACGCTACGCACATTCACAACCCGGCAATCCGCTATTTCCACCGAGTCATTTGCAACACCATATTCGCTCGAGAAAGCAACCATAAGCTCAATTCCAAGGAGCTTCTATTCTTGCACTGCGCTCTAAATGACGAGCCGATCAACGCTGCCCCTTTCATGCTTTATCATATCCAGGCTATTGCACATAGAGGATCCACCCCGTTCTTCATAGGCGGCATTGTCACCACCCTCGCCATTCAGTTGGGGCTTGGTGACTTGGTCGCAAATCAGCCTCACCTAGCCGCAAAATTCCTCACCAAGAGTTATTGCAGGTCCGCTCACCTGATTGCGCAGCGAGAGGATGGCAGGTATAGCCCTGTTGTCCATGGCACCATATTTCACCATATCATTCTGCCGTCCCGCGACCGCATCGACCCATCCAGCCGAGCCAACTGGCTCTTTATTTTACCAGATGCTGCCGACCACGCTCCTATCCATGATCAGGCAGATCTCCCAGCGGATGAGATGCAGGACGCTATGGATGCAGGGGAGCCTGTCCAGGATATACCAGAGACATCTACCCGACAACCTCCTGCACCGGAAATCACACTTGAGGAAGTCCTCCTTGCGATTCATCAGCAGAACCAGATGAACGCCGCACTGGAGCGAAGGCATAAGGAGCAGTATGATGCTTTACTCGGCACTATTGCAGCAAACCAGGCAGCTACTAATGAGAGGTTTGGAGAGATTTTCAGCGAGTTACAAGCCTTGCGTATCGACATCACTGCGACCACCAGCACCGGTTCTGATCCTGAAGCGACTCCTTCCAGACGCCGCTCCCGCACCAGAAGCCGACCCCGCGGTCCTCAGCAGCCATAGATCTAGTTTTACTTATGTTTGTTTTTCGTTTTTGTCGTTTGTACTGTACTTTTACCGCATTTATATCACAACATTGAGGACAATGTCTGATATAGTGTGGGAGAGGTACCTTTCATTTCCGCATTTTTCCTTTTCGCACTTTTCCATTTCGTTGTATTTTCAATTCCGTTGTATTTCCTTTAGTAAGTTAATGAAGCGAGCAAATCTTTGTGCTATTTTCTTTAGTTTCAAACTTTCCCGTTTATTTAGCCATACCCGAAAAAATCTTTAATTATTCGCATTACCCGACTTACCTACGAAATCGTAATTAGGAAGCTGAGAACGATTAAACAAAACCAATACAATCCTGACGCCTTTGACTTCCTACTTAAGCGACTCCATTCCGATTATCATTACGAGTACACTTTAAGTTTCAGTTCAAAAGTAACCCCTAGTAGTTTATACTAGCAGTCAGCACCGTCTGAACACAAACCACGTGGGGAGCCGATGAATATAAGCGTTTGATGCCTAATCAATAATGATCCTTCATATCTCGATGCAAATGAAAAGAAACTGCACCAAAGTACACGGTCGCATACAAGAAACGAGAAATATGAGAAGGAGTCCATTGCGGGTTGGTTCAGAGGTACTGGTTCTGAACTTGGTAGGGCGTGCTACGGCTCGATCCCCCACAACCTCCAAATCGGATAATATATGTAGGGTTACCACACTCGTGTACCAGACCCCGTGCTCAAAAAGGATCAAAGTCGTTAACCGGCTACTCCACTACGTGCGTGCTAAGGCAAAGGGCTTAATGTGATTGCGCTAGAATGAAACCGGGCGAAATAAGATCGAAAAACTCTAGGTGAAATCGTAAAGTAATTGCCGATTGTTTCGTTTAACGGGAAGTCGACGACATAGCTTGTTGCTTGTGTCATTAGTGTATCGGTAGTGTTCTATCAAAGTACCGGATTATCCGACAAAACGATCCCTCGTATGATTTGTTATGAGTATGCGTGAATAAAAACTTGTCCGCCGATTTTCAACCGACTATTTGCTTGAGGACAAGCAAAGGTTTAAGTTTGTGGAAGTTTGATAACGAGAAAACGTATCGATTATATTGCTAGGTTTCATTGACGTTTTATCGCATAATCACCGTTTTAACACTCGATTTCTCGAGTTTTTCTTACCATTTTGCAGGTACATCATTATATGGAGCTAAATCATGAATTAAGAGAAAAAGGAACAAAATCAACCATAAAAAGATGAAGAAATGAAGAAGCCTGCAAAACTGCATAATTTGTTGCAGTCACGGTCGTCACCAAGGTGTCACGACCGTGACACCCCCAAAGAAGCCATCACGACCGTGAGAGCATTGTCACGATCGTGACACTAAAAAACCACAGGACACGAACGTGAAAGCCTTGTCACGACCGTGACAAGGATAAAAATAGGTTTTTGACTCAGACTACGTCAAAGCACTACGTGAAGAACTTTCCTCCTATTTTGTTGCCACGTACCTACATTCCCTCCACCAATTCAGCAAGGCCCATGCAACAAAAGTCCAATTTTCAGCCCATTAAGGATTCTATAAATAGTACAAGTTTTATGAACAATGTACAGAGCATTTTTTATTCGATTTTCTGCGGAAGCTCTGCCGAATTATTTTACGACCCTGTTTCTATTTCTGCATTATTTTTAGTTTTCTTTTCTTTCTTATTGTATCCGAACCAGCCATATAACAATTTCCAACATCAGGAAATTGTTATACATTTACTTTTTTCTAAACCTTCAGCCTTTGTTATTTTCGATTTCCGCCAACTCCAAGCTTTCCGGCTTGTGGAAGAAGGAGTCTGCTATAATATTTGTTAACCAGGTTTTTTTTATTATATTGCAAATTTAATTATTTATAATGTTTATTTATTTTTCTGCCATGAGTATTTTATTATTTAATTTTCTGTCTCTGTCTGGTTCAACATCGATGAGTAGCTAATTACCTTAGGGCGGTATGTAGTTAAAACAAACTTAATCGGTAAAATTTAATCATAGGCTTAAAATAATTAATAACTTAACATTCTGGCTGATACTTTTTAATTAAAATCGACCTTTTCGTTACGAGAGTAAGAAAAGAGTATTAGGTTAGGTCAAGACCACGAGAGTGTGAGATTTTTAACCAGATAGCTAAAGTTAGGCATTTAAATTAAACATAGCGAGAACGCTTTAAAATAAATTAGAATTACTAAGTTTCCAAAAATTATCTCTAAACACTTATGGGCTAGCGAGAGCAGGTATAGGGCTTTAGGGATAAGATCTGATATAAGACCACGAGAGTGTGAGTTGAGGGTATTTAAACTGGTAACCTCTACCGAATAGATTAAGTAAACACCTTTATAAGCCTAGGTTAGATTGACCCACCTAAGTTAGTATAATTACATACCGACCGCCTTAGTGTTATTTTATTAAAACTTAAATTTAATTTCGCCTTTAATATTCTTAAAAATCAACAAAAAATCGTGACAACCATTCGCCTTAGCTAAACTAGAAGTTCATCTAGCACTAAGTAACCATAGAATCCCTGTGGATCGATAATCTTAAATATTACTTCGATAGGCTGTGCACTTGCAGTTAAGATACCGCTAGACGCATAATTAGACACGTCTTTAGCCCATCAACACACTATCCCTAAATTAACCCTAATCTTTTTCAGGCGACCGGAACAGTGTTCCGGTCGTCTTCTCTGGTCACTCTGTCACTCTAACTCTCTCCACAGGCCATGATAATACACCAAAATCTCCAGAATTACTCATTAATCATCACTAAACACAAATCCAGCAACAAAAACAATTTATATTACATCAAACTCATGAATCGAAGCAAAACGAAAAACGTGCAAAATTTTCAAATACATCCTACACACTCCACCATTTTCAATGATTCAAAGCTCAAAATGATCAGCAAGACAAACTCTATCACATTGTAACTTAAAAACAAAGTTCTGGAAAAAAAGTTTTAGTGAGCTACCTGAGATGAAGCTTTCTAATCTGGAGCTTTCTGGCCCTTTCTTTGATGGTAATCCACTTCACTTGATCCCATTGTGCTTCTGAAAGGCTTAGAACAAGTTTATATGGGCTGGTTTGAGAGTTTCAGTTCTGATAACTCAGAAATCGTGTTTTGGTTATGGGGATTTTTAGGCCATTGTGAAGGGTGCTTTGTGTTATATGATTGATTTTGAGATAAATGGTGTAAAGAGTTTTGAGATTTGTTGGCTGTGTGTTGAGTATCGAAGAGATGAAGGTTTTTGAGGATTTTTGGGATTCTGAGTGTATGGCTTCTTTCAGGCTTCAATGTTGTAATGTTTGAGGTCCTTAGGGTTTGCATAAGATGTACTGATTGGCCAGAGAGTTGTTGTGGCATAGTGTGATTGGTATGGGCCAATTTGCAAAAAAGTCAAAAGTTGACAACTATGAGTATGGAACGGGTCAGAGGAGATTTCATGGCTTGTCCTGCCTCAGCTTCATTCAAGGATGGCCTTTGGATCATATTTCATGAACTAGATGGCTTGATTCATGTGATAGCATAGGTTTTGCAATTTTCCCTCTTTGGATTTTCTTGAAGTGCAAGGCATGAAAACTTGTGATTCTTGGCACAATTCTGATCAAGCAATGTTGCATTATCATGTTATGAGGCTTAGAAGTGGATTAGAGGTCATTAGAAGTCTTAAAACTTGGTTTTGCAAAAATTCCTCTTTGGCACATACTTGAAAATTATAAGATTTTTCCCAACTTTGAAACATCATATCTTGAGTTCTAGGATGAATCAAGAGGAGTTCTTGTACTTTTTGAAAATGGGAAGATCCAATCCACAACTTTCGTATTTAAATATTTTTCATTTGAAGCCTTTTTTATCAAGAAAGAGGAGGTTGAAAATCTTTCCCAAAATGGAAAGTTTTCATTACAAGTCATGTCCAAAAATGGAAAGTTTGCAAATGGCTTGAAATTATTCAATCTTGTGAACTTCTAACCACTTCTAAGATCAAATAAAGATCATAAAATGTCAAACTGATGAAGATGACCCTTTGGTACCATTGGTGGTGGCCTCAGATGCCCTGATTTTGACTTTTCTTGCACAATAAGTTACCAGTTGATCAAATGACTTCCACAATGAATTTCTTCATCAAATTTGGTACACATGCTCCTTATAACATATTAAGACCAACGGAATCAAGAATGACCAAAAAATTAGAGGTTAAGGGCGTCAAACCCAAAACCCTAATTTTAGGTCATCTGTGTAAAAACTGCTCAGTCTGCTTGAACACCCTTGCAATGCTTTGTGACATTTTGACTTTAATGAACTTTAGGGAGCATATTATGATCATGGAACACACATTGACCCTCTTGTCATGCTTCAAGGCCCTTTGAGATGGCTCAGATCACTTCTTGGATTCATCTTATTACAAACCCTAATTATGCAACCTATGTAGTGTGAGATGGTATGCTTATGCAATGTTATATGAAAGATCACAAGCCATGGTGTGAGAAAAAGAGGGGGAAATTTGGGGTGTTTATACTTATCTCTGGAGAGAGATTGAGTTTATTTGAGTGTCATGTTCAAAGACCGAGATTGAAGCTAAAGGTTTATGTATATTTGTCTTGTACAAAGCCCAAGATTGTGGCTAAAGAGTTTTTAGCCTGGGAGGAGGATGACTTAATTGGGGAAGTTTTGAATTGATTGGTATTTTATGTGGAGGATGAGTTGATTTTAAGAAGCCTGTGAGTCTTTGTATGAAGCCCAATAGGAGACTGGAGAAATTTTAATAAGCCTTTGGGTCCTTATATGAAGCCCAAGAGGAGGTTGGGGAACTTTTAAGAAGCTTGTGGGTCCTTGTATGAAGCCTTAGAGGAGGTTGGGGAACTAGTTGTTTAAAATAAGTTGTAATCGAAGGATCCTATTGTTTTACCTAACTCTAAACTAAGGATGAGATGTTTATAAATTTTAAGATAAACTTATTGTAAACAAATATATGACAATTATTTAACAAGTATAGACATGAATTGAAAGGTGGCGGGTAAAAAAGCACTTATTTTCAACTTAATAAAAAATGATTAAATAAATACATTTTTTTTGAATTTATTGATGGATTAAAATAATAGAGTGGATAAATGACATGTATGCAAGAAATTCATTAAAAATAATTATTTTTGAATATAGAAAGAAATAGTTGAATTTTTGAAGAAAAATGATAAAAAAATGGTAAAAATAATGGTGTGGGTGGGATTTGAACCCACACCACCAAGACTTTCACTCTCAAAACACTCCCTTGACAACCAAGCTAACGTGAATTGGTGATTATCAAGTGAAATCAAATGATAATATATTAAGAATGTGTGGTAAATTCAAATTTGTGTGCCATGGCTTCATCTTTTTCCTTGAGCTATCAGATTGCCAGATGGATGCTATCTCTCTCAATACACAATGGCTTTGGATGGAATAAAAACGAAAGTTGTGTATTTTTTTAACAAGGAATTGAATTGTTCTCTTTAATTTCATGTTTTTTTAGTGAGAAGTGAATTAATTCGCATGAACCAGATGTACCTTAATTTTGCAAAACTATAATGAAATCGTATACACTTAAGATAAATAGCAATTGATTTAGGTAAATGATCTATGAACTACTAGAAGCACGTTGGTAACTAGAAATAACATTTATGATGCATGAATTATGGAGTTGAGAAGTTCAGGCTTACCTTGAATGAGGAGATCGAATCCCTAGTTGTTGGTATTACAGGTGTGAAATGATGATCCTAACAGCTTCCTTGGACCTCAAGGATTGTGTTGAGATGCTTAGAATAAGTTTAAACCTCCTGAATTATTTGGTTTGATTCCAGCTGCAACTTGATCAAGGTGAGATGTGATCTTGATGAATTTGATGTTATAGAAAGTGTTTGCATCACTCCTACATGATGTATATGAGGCGTTTGAATCAAAAGTTTGAGCTGAGAAGCTCTGGTTTTTAAAATTCAGTTCTCACTCTTTGAGAATTTGGAAATTTTGAATTGTGAGGGTAAGAATGAGAAAACAAGTGTTGTATTATTTTGGTGCGATTTGAATGATGCAATGTGGTCTCTATTTATAGAGAAAGAAGTTTGTCTTGTGTCACACCCTAAATTTTGACCGGACCTTTTTTTGAGATTCATCTGTTTGACATTTCATAGCATTGTTATTAGTCAATCATTTTTGCATTTTTAGTCCATTAGTCAATCATCGTACACTTTCTATTCACCTTTATCAAGATTGTTTTCTTTTTATCTATTTTGAGATTTATTTTAGTGATCATCTCTGTAAAATCATTTTTTTTA
This sequence comes from Lathyrus aphaca, assembly GCA_963966055.1. NCBI lineage: Eukaryota > Viridiplantae > Streptophyta > Magnoliopsida > Fabales > Fabaceae > Lathyrus > Lathyrus aphaca. Next base: position 177,123,201 of record OZ014522.1, read on the forward strand.
TATGTATTATTTAGTTTGATATCTAATTTTAAATTTTTTTTATCATAACATGGTATTTACGTTAATTTAGGTTACCTTTTCAATCTCAATTTTAATTCATTTTTGGTTTCAACTTTAATTCGTATAATTTATTTTTATTTTACTAGCATTGTCATTATTTTATTTCGTATATATATCCTAAATACCAAATATGCATTTTTATTTGTTTCATCTTAATATAATTTGAAAAAAGTAACAAAATGTATTTGATTCATGTTTATTGTGTTTCTAAATGTTAAATAATTAATAATAATGTAATTTTCTTTATCTTTTTTTTAGTGGCAGCGCGATTTTAGATTCTTAAGTTAATTCTAGTTCAAGGTAACTTAGATATTTTATTTATTTATTATTTATCATTTATTATTATTATTATTTTATTTAATGATTATTATCGTTACTATCTTTTTTTAGTCAATTAATGGTTTTCTTTTAACCAAAAAAATATATATATGTGGCTTGTCTGAGAAAAAAAAAAGGAAAACCATTTAGTAGAATTCAAAAGAGAGACCTTCCCGTCATTTTTGGCTTTGTAATTATGAACATGTTCCTTAGCATTTTTTATTTAACTTTTTTTTATCATAATTTGTTTTAATTAAATTTTATTTTTAGTATTTCACTTCTAATTGGCTTATTGTTTAGAATTAAGTGGACTATTTTTTTAGTATAATATCATTAAGTGTAAAAAGGGGATTTCGTTAAGTCCAGTACAACCAAGATTTTTTCCAGTAGGACCATACACAAGTTCACAACATACAAGGAAATTTCACAAAAAAAGGGTGGTACCAACAACACACAAGTTCAACAGGGGCCTTTTTTCCTTCACAAATAAACAGAAAACACAGCAGACCTGCAGCTTGTGCAGGCTGCTATCACACATCATTTTCAAATTCAGACCTGTTGAAAAAAGCAGGTTTGCAGGATGATAATCCTCTCTCCACCACCTTGCAGCAAACACCAAAATAGGACATCATGCAAATCCATAACAAAGGCCTCAAAACCATTCACTAGAATAGGATTTCCTCCACCCATAAGCCCTGCGAACCTGCAAACCGAAAAAGACATGACATTCATATTCAAACAAAATTCTGCTCTTATAGACTTCTTCAACAAGTCTTCATTTTTTTTAAAAGAAAAAATCAACCCAAAGCTTTCACTATTTAAAGGGGATGAATTCGTAAGAACCAGGGGGGGCATTTTGACAGAAGAAATTTTTTTCTGTTAAATTGATATTCGTGTTTCACTAGAAAAAAAAACAGAAACGATTCACAAAGGGGGGAGAACCTTAAAACCAAAGCACTCACCTGAAGCCTTTAACTTCCCACAACAAAAAACACGTCCTCTTTTCTGCTTCATCAATCACCATCCGCAAATCATGCCTCAACTCACCATTCCCACCATTACGAAAAAGCAGTAAAACCAAAAAACATCAACAACAAAAATCAGTAGCCATACGTACACAACATAAAAATAGTACCAAAATATTAACAGAGCCATGACAGCAAAACAAGAACAGGAAGAATACTTTGACAGTTAACCTTTTTTTGTGCGACGTAACACCACCTTCATACCAATCCTTACCGCAAACCGCTAAATTCCTCGAACCTTTTTTTTTCTCCGCGAAAGAACGATAACTGCGAGAAACGCATCGCTACCACAATGAACCTGAAAATCGACATGAAGGACCACGACGACAACAACATATCAGCCACGATAGGAATAAATTGAACCAACAAGAGCGCATAAAAAAACCCGGAAAACACCGAAGAAGGCAGAGAAGACCGAAAAGGCATAAAGGATTAGAGGACGAACCTTCAAGCATCCCCGTGACTTCGTCGGAAACTCATCAGATTTAATCTGGTTACGTAAGTTCTTAGCTCTTCTCTTGTTACCGTTTTTTTTCTTTGTGTTGTGTTGATGCATAACCCTCTGCAATTTGGATGAATTTTATTGTTGTTTGCTGGTATTTTGACTCTACGAGTTAGGTTTTCTTACACTCTTTTGTGGGTTAGTGTTTGAGGGTTTAGAGTTCGAATCCTTAAGATTCAGACTCATGGTAAGGCGAGGTTTGAGGCAATCGGAGGTCATGGTTGAGAGAAATTGTGGTTGAGATTCTGAGAGAAAAGCGATTGAGATGTTGAGGGAGAGATTGAGCGTTTGAAAGGGGAAGTATTTTCTGGCTTTGTAAGAACTTCCGCCGGTCTTGATTTCTAGGTTTTCTCATTTTTTCCTTTTTATGTCATAAAATCAAACTGGGTTGAACCCGGCCCGTCCCCCTGTCGCGGGTCCTTCCCCTTTTTGGGCTTGCTGGACCAGTTTTCACCCGTTGCTTGTTACGTTTTTTTTTCCAGTTTTCTTTTTATATGTTTTGTTTTGTTAACTATTAGTTTAGTTTGTTTAGAAATATAGTTATGTTAATTAAGTATGATAAACATTATTTTTTTTTATTATTAAGTCTGTTAAATTATATTCTATTTGCTTATTTGTTTTCTTGTAAAAATATAATAATAGTAATATTAATTTTTAATTTAGTTAATTAATTAATTACTTCTCCATAATTTTTTTTATATATATGATGTACATTTGGGTTTCTTGCTCCCTATTTAGCTATATGATGGTAATGTATGACTTGCACGACTTGAATTCTGCTCTCTCTCTTTTCGACTATAGTGTGTTAATCAAGACACGAATATAACGTTTCTAAACAACAATTTAAATCTTTTCTTCAAACATAAATTTAATTTCTTGGTCCAACACCAAGTGGAGAGTTCATCGCGCCTACACTGCACACACGTAAGTCGGTCTTATGATCGCCATTTGCACAATCCTTTTTACGCGCCTAATTTAATTAACAAGGAATAGAGCTCCGAAGTCTAGCACTCCGCACGTTCTAGAACGAACTACAACTGGACTAGCCCCACTCGTATTGCTTGTTCACTCCTTCGTTATTAATCGCATCGATCCTAAAACATCTAAAAACAATTAATCATTTATTTAAATTAAATTACGAAAAAGGAACTCCGGAGTCTAGCATTCCGCACGTTCTGGATTGGACCGCAACTAGGCTAGCCTCACGCGATGGTTCAATCACCGTTCGTATATCAAAATATTCAATTCAATTTATTTAAAATAACGTATGAAAACAGAATTCCGGAATCTAGCATTCCGCACGTTCTGGATTGGACCGCAACTGGGCTAGCCCCACGCGATGGTTCAATCATCCTTCGTATACCAAAATATTTAAACTATTTTCAAATTAATTATCGAAAGACAGAACTCCGGAGTCTAGCACTCCGCACGTTCTGGATTGGACCGCAACTGGGCTAGCCCCACGCGATGTGTTCATTCGCCCTTTCGTTTAAAACATCTTAACCAAATTCAAACACCTTTTTTTTTCCTAAAAACGAACATTGTATAAATCATTCTATCTCTCGAACAAGCTAGCGCTTCAGCCTCCACCGCGAGTATAAGCCAATGCTTAACAGTAGAATGCATTTCAAATAATCGTTCAATTAAAAAACTCAAACCGTAGTAGCACGAACTAAGAAGCTCTGACTTTCCCATTGCACAAGGGAATACGTAGGCACGGGGATTTTAATCCTTCGCGAGCACAATAATAAAAAATTAATTATTTCTCCGTTTAAACCACCCTAATAAAAATTTAACTATTTCTCTGTTTAAAAACTTTAATCCTTTCTCCGTCTTAATAATAATTTAAAACTTAATTCCTTAAAACAAACATAATAACAATCATTTAGAAGACAAAGACTTAAGATCAAACACTTAATCGCATAGTTTAGCTAAAAGGTTCCCGTTGAGTACAACGGACGTGAGGGGTGCTAATACCTTCCCCTCGCGTAACCGACTCCCGAACTTAGAATTTGGTTTCATAAACCACTTCTTATCCTTCCTTTAGGTTGTATCTATATCTCCCTTTTCTCTCGTAGAATAAATAGAATTAGGTGGCGGCTCTGTTGTTTTGTTTTAGGATCGTATTTTTCGAGGTACGACAGTTGGCGACTCTGCTGGGGATACCTCCATTCTAGAGAGAGTCGAGCCTAACTTAGCTTTGTGTGTTTATTTGTTTGATCTTACCTCTTCTTGTCTTCTCTATGTTTATCATTTATGTTTGTTTATTTGTTCTTTTACCGCTTTCATTTATTCGCTCATTATATTATTTGTGGGATCTCGGGGTCACTTTACAAGTAAATTTTGAGTGGTGGAAAAAGCAGAGGGAACACCTAAGATTAGAATTGGATGTTATTAGTGTTAGTCTCCAAGGACTCGCTCCTTGCACGCCTAACATGAAAGCTCCCCCAGATAGTTAGACTTTTCGTAGATCTTGTCGCAACGCAGCTAGCCTGTCGCAAGACCTGATTCACGAAAGGGCTGTGATTCTGGGACCCCCTAGGACCTGTTTCAATTTTGGTAGTTGTGTAATGTTAGGCTCCGAGGACTCGCTCCTTGCACGCCTAGCATGAGAACTCCACTCAAGGTAGACCTTATCGTTATTATCGTCACAATGCAGCTAGCCTGCGGCGGGGCGTTAGTTCGATAAATATCCGTGACCTTGAGTTTCCTTAAACCATCACCGTAGAAACCATCCTGTGAGTGGGATCTATGGGTACAAATTGTAGAACCAATCTCTTACAGCCTACCATTTAGGAGTTTCGAGCTTTTCCAGCTTCCGTGTTTGTTTGTGATCTTAAGCATCCCTGCATTGCATCCATTTGCATACCATTGCATTTGCATTGCATATCATTTTCCTTCCTCAGAGTAAGCTCATCCTTGTCCTGTGTCCGTAACCCGCAGTTGATTTCCCGACACCTACATTGGACTTGAAGTAGTTCCTGTTTGATCATGGACCCTGAAGGACAAAAGCAGATTGCGTCAAGGGGAAACTTTGATTTGACAAAAGACCAGATGGACCAGCTTATGGATGTTATGACAGCTTTGATCAGGAGAGGGGATAATGCTCAACAGGCTGCCGTAATTGGAGATGTCTCTCCACCTCAAAGGAACAGTTTTGTTCAACCTCAGTCTGCCAGGACCCCAGTTGGGGCATCCGTTATTCAAGAGCATACCATTATTTGAGATGGAAACTCCTTACCTCACGATGCTGTTGAGTACCAAAGCTTTGGGTTCTCTGAGCCAATTTCCCAAGGGGCAATCCCAGCGAGAAGGGCCAAGGGACCAGATGTTGCTGAGATGAATGAGAAATGTCGAATGCTGAATGAAAGACTCAAAGCTCTAGAGAGGAAAAATGCTTTCGACCTGGATGCTTTAAACATGTGCTTAGTACCTAGTTTAATTATACCTCCGAAGTTTGAAGCACCTGCTTTTCAGAAGTACAAAGGGGATAGTTGTCCAAAGCACCATTTGGTGATGTTTTGTCGAAAAATGACTGCATATGCTTTTGACGATAAGTTGATGATTCACTGCTTTCAAGACAGTTTGAGTGGGGCACCGTTGAATTGGTTCATGGGTTTGGAAAGAAGTCATATTCAGTCATGGTTGGACTTAGCCAATGCTTTTGTGAAGCAATACCATTACAATCTGGAAGAAGCTCCCAGCCGCTTTCACTTGAAGGACATATCTCAAGAAAGTAATGGGCCTTTCAAAAAGTATGTCCAGAGGTGGAGAGAGTTTGCTGATCGTGTTCAACCACCGCTATCAGAGAAGGAGTTGGTTAACCTGTTTATGGACACTCTGCAGAGCCCGTAGTTTGAGAAGATGATAGGCACCGCCTCAACAAGTTTCTCTGACATGGTAAAAACGTGAGAACGTATTGAGGTTAGTCTCAAAAGCGGAAAGATCCAAGGCGCCTCAAGCAACCAGGCTAGTGAGAACGAATCCCTCAGTAGTTCCCAAGAGGAGGAAGAGGATGTAATCAATGCAGTCATGGCTGACGTCAAGTATTCTTGTGGTGCATCAGCAAGATCCTATGACCCTCCATCTTTTCAGCAATCGCTATTCCATATGCCTCATCATCCTTGTAGGCAACCAATAATGTTTAGGGTACCTTACCAGCAACCCTGGATTCCTCCTCATCAAAGTCAGCAAGCCAAAAGCCGAGGATATCCGAATCAGCATCAGAGTCAGCATAAGCCTCGCAACAATTTCGAAAGAAGGAATGCTCCTCTTCATCCAGTACCTTTATCATATACTCAGCTTCTGCAACCTTTGATTCAAAGCTCATTGGTGGTTCCCAAGTCTCTCAAGCCAGTGTCAGAGCCATACCCTCCTGAGTATAATCCACATGAGCAATGTGGATATCATGCTGGATCAATGGGGCATTCAACTGAAGACTGCAGAGCTTTTCAAGCCAAGGTACAACATTTGATCGATAAAGGGTGCATATCCTTTTCAGAAGGAAACCTGTTGGTGCATGTCAACTTCCCGCCTAAGTGAATACAAAGACTCTTCGGGGCATCTCTTGAAGACAGTGAATCAAGACATTTTCAATTCCCTAAAGCTGGCAATCCCCTGTTTGTTTCAGCGCTGTTGTATTTTCTTTGCATGTTGATTTTTTGTATTTGCTTGTAAGCATTGTTGTTTTGAATTGGCAAGATTAATGAAATGTTTATGCATCTTTTGAATCAATCCATTCGTATTCACTCGTTTTCTTTCATTGTTACAAAAAAAAGCAAAAATATATTTCTATCTTTTGTTTATCAAACTGTTGTTTTAGCAAAGATTGGAGGGAGGATGATGAAAACCAGATGCCTGAATTCTCCGTTTGTATGCTCTCAATTAAAACTTTGCCAATGATGTACAGGCATTGTTTCAAATTCCCAAACACCGGTGAAATAAGGATGATAATCCCTTGCTAACCCCTTTGAGCCTAGAAGTAGGAGTTTTCTTTTTCAAAAATGCAAAAACCCTTAATTTCAAACCCGGGGCAGGGTAGTCGGTTCGATTAATCTGGTTGCATTCAATCTTCAAGAGTTTCAATCCATTATTCAAGAAGGATCAGCAACGTACTTTCATTCATTGTCGAAGGAGTCGTGAAGAGCCAAAAATTTGTAGTACGTATTCTCTATCCTCCAATAAGACGACAGTCACAATCGTTCAACAAAAGAATGAAGGAAGGAAAAGAAATACAAAGAAAAAGTCCTCTAAGTCAAAAAAACAGAAAAAGACGACTTAGGCAAAAATTGATGAAGTCATCAAATCCAGCAAAGCAAAAAAAGCAAGGTGGCTACCATCACTTTCCAATCCTGATCCTTATCACGCATTGTCAAAAGAGTTTTGAGATATGAATGCGTATGTCAAATTAACTGAACGTAGGATTGGAGTTCATCACGAAGATGGGATGGGTACAAATAAATCTTTCTCTGATGTCTGCCCCAAGTGTTGTACCAATCTTGACTTCCTTCTTATCTTCATCGGTGCCAAGGTTCTCAAAGAGTATGTGGATGTGTTTGCATGGTCGTATCAGGATATGCCCGATTTAGACACAAACATAGTTGTTCATAAGTTGCCGCTTCGACCAGATTGTCCGCCAGTAAAGCAAAAGCTCCGAAGAACGAGACCAGACATGGCTCTGAAGATTCGAGAAGAGGTCAAAAGACAGTTTGATGCTGGGTTCCTCGCAGTTGCAAAGTACCCTGAGTGGGTAGCTAACATTGTGCCCGTCCCCAAGAAGGATGGCAAGGTTAGGATGTGCGTGGACTATCGAGATTTGAACAAAGCCAGTCCAAAGGATGATTTCCCTCTTCCGCATATTGATACATTGGTTGACAACACTGCTAAGTTTGCTGTTTTCTCCTTCATGGACGGATTTTCAGGATATAACCAGATCAAGATGGATCCTGATGATATGGAAAAGACCACTTTTATCACACCATGGGGCACATATTGTTACAAAGTTATGCCATTCGGTCTTAGAAATGCAGGAGCCACTTATCAAAGGGAAATGGTCACCCTTTTCCATGATATGATGCATAAAGAGATAGAAGTTTATGTGGATGATATGATTGCCAAATCACAGAATGAGGAGGATCATTTGAATCATCTCCTGAAGTTATTTGAGCGTCTCAGAATGTTCCAACTGCGTTTGAATCCAGCTAAGTGTACCTTTGGTGTCCGATCAGGGAAGTTACTTGGTTTTATTGTTAGTCAGCAAGGAATTGAAGTAGATCCGGATAAGGTCAGAGCAATTCAAGAGATGTCAGCTCCAAAAACAGAAAAGCAAGTCAGAGGTTTCCTTGGGAGACTGAACTACATCTCCAGATTTATCTCCAACATGACTGCTACGTGTGAACCTCTATTCAAGTTGCTCCGGAAGAATCAAGCAATTGAGTGGAGTCCTGATTGTCAACTGGCTTTTGAGAAGATTAAGGTTTATCTGCAGGAACCTCCTATTTTAATCCCACCTACTCCAGGAAAGCCTCTCTTCATGTATCTAACTGTACTTGAAGGATCTATGGGTTGCGTATTAGGCCAACAGGATGAAACCGGTCGTAAGGAGCACGCCATTTATTACTTAAGCAAGAAGTTCACCGACTGTGAAAACAGATATTCGCTTTTAGAGAAGACTTGCTGTGCTCTGGCGTGGGCGGCCAAACGTCTCAGGCAGTATATGATTTGTCACACCACTTTGTTGATCTCGAAGATGGATCCGATAAAGTACATATTTGAGAAGCCTGCTTTGACTGGAAGACTCGCCCGTTGGCACATGTTGTTATCCGAATATGATATCCAGTATGTAACCCAGAAGTCTATCAAAGACAGTGTTTTGTCTGAATACCTTGCTGATCATCCTGTTGAGGATTATGAACCTTTGAAATTCGATTTCCCGGATGAGGACATTATGTTGATAAAGGACTGTGAAGTTCCCGGTCCAGATGAAGGTCCCGAGCCAGGTTCTCGTTGGAAGATGATGTTTGATGGTTCCTCTAATTACATGGGGCATGGTGTGGGAGCTGTTTTGATGAACCTTGACGATGGTTATACTCCCTTCACGGCCAGATTATGCTTTGAATGTACAAACAACATCGCTGAGTATGAAGCGTGTGTTTTGGGTATCGAAGCTGCAATTGATACCAGAATCAAAATCCTTGAAGTATATGGAGACTCAGCTTTGGTAATCTACCAAGTCAAAGGTGAATAGGAGACCCGTGATGAGAAGTTGATCCCTTACCATGCCCACATTGTGGAGTTAATCAAATACTTTGATGAAGTCACTTTCGATCATGTTCCGAGGGCAGAGAATCAAATTGCAGACACTTTAGCTATGTTGGCATCTATGTTTCAAGTCAGATTTCTTAATGAAGCTCCACTCATTACAATCGAGCGAAAAACTGCACCAGCCTACTGTCTACTGGTCGAGGAAGAAACTGATGAGAAACCATGGTTCTATGACATCAAGAACTTCTTGCAAAATCAGGAGTACCCAGCTGATGCAACAACTCTAGACAAGAAGACTCTGAGAAGATTGGCATCCAAGTTTTTCCTCAGCAACAATGTGCTTTACAAGAGAAATCATGATATGGTTCTGCTCAGGTGTGTGGATAAGCGTGAAGCAGAGTTATTGATCAGGGAAATCCATGAAGGATCATTTGGAACACATGCCAATGGACATGCGATGTCCAGGAAGATTTTGAAAGCTGGATATTTCTGGTTGACCATGGAATCTGATTGTTTTATGTACGCCAGGAAGTGTCATAAATGCCAGATTTATGCCGACAAGGTACACGTACCTCTAACACTTTTGAATGTTCTGTCATTGCCTTGGCCTTTCTCAATGTGGGGCATCGACATAATAGGGGCAATTGAGCCTAAAGCTTCCAACGGTCACCGGTTTATTTTTGTTGCAATCGATTACTTTACCAAGTGGGTAGAAGCAGCTTCCTATGCCAACGTGACAAAGCAAGTGGTTGCCCGTTTCATCAAGAACCAAATTATCTGCCGCTATGGGATCCCAAGCCGAATCATCACAGATAATGGGACCAATTTGAACAATAAGACGATGAAGGAGTTGTGTGATACTGTAACACCCTAAATTTGCCCTCTTCATTTTAAGCATCATATCATATCATATTCATCATACTCATATCATTTCCTCAGCATCATATCATAGAAATATGAAGCATAACATTCTCATGACCTAGCATTAGGCATATGATCATCTGTGGGTGGATTTGAGGTATTACAAAAGGCCCAGTGGACTTGTCCAAGTCCCATGAGGAATCTACATGGCATTCACAAGTTCAAGATCAGTCACAAAAACTCAAGAGGTTGGGAGAGTATCAGAGAACCCAAGCTAGGGCAGGCCCCTGCACCATGATCCCAAATTAGGGTTTCACTTTCAAGCATGAAATCTTTGAGACTTTGGCCATTTCATCTGGGCAAAGTCCCTTATATGACAAGAGGATCCTAGGGATGAAATTTGGTGAGAAATTTCCTTAGGGAAATCAGTTATTTCATCAGAAGTTCAAGAGTACATTTTTTCTCCTGTGTGAGGGAAATCCTGATTAGGGTTATGGGCCAGATCCTCCTATCCTCTTAATTTTGACCATTTCTTGTGGGCAAAGGATCTCATTTGGTTTGCATGGCTTATATATGAAGTTTGAGGAAAAAATTCATTGAAGAAGTCAAGATTTGGTCTAGTTACTTGAAGGTGAAGCAAGAAAGTCAACTTTGCAGTCAAAAAAGTCAACATGAAGATTTCAGGGTTTTTAATCAGGATTATCAATTTGTGAGGTCATATCATGTCAAGGAATAATTCAGTTGAGCTCAAATGTCAAAAATCGGGAGTATGCAAAAAGTTGCTAAATTTGGAAGTTTAGAAATTTCCATTTTTGGAAATTATTCGTCCCGAAACTTCAAGCTATTATTTCATGTGCGAAAAGACTCCGAATGATTTTCCGGTGAACACAAAAGTTGTAGAACACGATTTTCCCTTTCCGAAAAGTCGTAGAATACCTTCATAGCATTTTTAGAACTCAAGTTATGATTTTTTTGAAGTTTGGAGCATTTTTAGGGTTTTTTTGTGTGGACATGTGTCAATTTGTGATTGGCCCATTATTAAATGAAATTAGGTGGCGTGGCATGTTATTTTTGTTCACAAACTTTTTAATGGGGCCATGTTATCATTTTATGTGACCAAATATTTAAATAATCAAAAAATAATGACATGTGGTGATGGTGTACGAAATATATGAGGAAGAGATCAACATTTTGGGTCCAGCCAACCCTTGCTTGCCACGCGTCCTTATCAGCATCCCATATTTGCTTTGAGGTCATGCTTTTCCTCACTCTCATTCACATGCGTATTATACCAAGAAATAGAACAAAGGTCACGTGAAGCAGGAGTCTTCATGTACTCCATGCACCACACCAGTATTACCACGCGTCTCACCCTAGGGTATTGTGTTCAAAAATAACAAAATGGAGGGAAGCAAAAGAGAGAGGTGAGCTCTGCATTTGGATAATAACAGAATTGGTGCAGCCACTCTTCATGCTTCGATCACACACCCCAGCTATATTAACCTTCAGTCACGAATTCAGTGAGAGAGAACTTCATTTTCACACATCACACTCTTCAATCCCTCACTCTTCTCTCATTGAAAGCTCAACTGAATAACAGAAAAAAGAAGCTTCCAGATCAAATTCTGATCTCATTCTTCATCCTCAAGAATTCTGAGTTCTCACATTGAACCTCACAGCACCTCCATAGCAAGGACCTTGGAGCTTTGAGCAAGTTGAGGATTCAACAGCACCTCTGAGTTTGCATCATCTTCATCCATCAGCCTTTATTTGGCTTGAACCAGATCCAAGGAAGCTTCAAGAAAGCAAGGAGATCTCTGGATTTCTCAACTTCTTCAAGAAGCTTCAAGTTCAGGAATTTCGGGTGGGCCTAAGGCCAGTTGTTAATTGCACCCCCATTGTTGGGCCCAGGATGCATTAAACTGAATTTCCTTGCCGTTTGCACCTCCACCATATATCATGAATCATCAGCGTGTGGGCCTTCATCAGGTGCTATTCGCACCTCACCCTATACTGGCCCATTAATTTCCATGTTCAAACCATTGCTATTCTCACCTCCTTCAACTTCTTTTATTTTGCTTTTTTTCAATTTAATTTCTCCTTTATTCAGTTTGTTTTTAATTCATTAAAAATGCAAATATTCATCTAAAAATTCCCAAATAAATCATAGATGTTCCTTTGTGTCTCTAAAATTTTGTAGCATTTTTATTTTATTTTTTTCATTGATTAGCGTGCCAGAATTAATTCATCATTGTACATAGCTTCATTTGCTTCATTTCTTGACCAGTCTGTTTTGTTTATTTTCTATAGACTTCAATATTTGGAGTCTTGATCCCATTATTTTTGCATTATGTTCCTAAGATCTTATAGTTTTCATGTGATTTTTCTAAGAATTTTTTAGAAAATTATTTCTGGAGTTTTGGTCTGGTATCTTGTGATGTAAGTTTTCTGTCCTAGCTTGTGTTTGTACCTCCATTTGACCTAGTTCTTTTCTGAATTTTTGCAAATCCTTTTGGCAAGTTGATATAATGTGTTTTAAGATCATTTAGTTCCAGTTGTAGAATTTTTAGATGGCTGGTTGATTATTTGTGGATTTTTGTTCTCACCTTGTCCCATTTTGCTTCTTTTGGTTTGTTAGATCTCTTATAAGCTTAGAAGGGCACTTGTGCCAACTTCTTCTTCTTGTTTTGGGTTCCTTTGGGGTATGGGTACCTTCCTGGTCCTAGGATGGGTCTTGGTTCTTCTGAATTTTTGAGTTTGCTTCTTATTCAAGTCATTTGTTTCTTTAAGGGTTTAAATTCCATCTTTTGGTTCCATGGCTTCTAGTTTGATATTGTTTGGTATTGTGTGACTTCTCTCTTCATCTTGCTGACCTCTTAGGCCATTCTTCATATCATTTTGATTCTGGTTTTGAACTTGGTGTTTGTATTTTGTGTGTTTTGTATTACATCTTTCATAAGTGCGCACTTGTTTCCATATGTAGTTATGTTGCCTCATTTTAAGTCATAAGCTTCTCATCTTTATTTCTTTGAGTTGAATTATCATTAAGCATTTGTTTACTTCATTTCACTTCTGATTGTTGGATTATGTTATGTTAATTTGTTCATTTTTGTTCATTTGTGCATGCTAACCTTGCAGGGGCTATGGTAAGTGTGAGATGTGGGAATTGAGTTCCACATCTCTAATTCTTATCTCTTCCTTTTATGTTTATGTGAGCTAACTCTTTTTTTGTTGGGCCTAGGCCTTTCTCATCCCTTCTTCTATCTTCTTCTTCCTTCTTCATTAGGATAGAAACCTCACTAACCTTTTGGATATCCATGCATGTGAATACTTAGGATTATTTTAGTCCCCCTTTAGAATTTTTCCTTTGAGATCCTTTGGTGCTCTCTCTTCTCATCTTCAAACTTAATTCTAATTCATTTAATAAAGGTTGAGTACTTTCATGTGACATGAGACTTTGCTATGAGATGCTCACATGCGTTCCATTTCGGGGCGAGGTGTGAGTCATCACTCGTGGTGGATAGGTCTTAGCATGAGTACCTCACAAAGAAAAGCTAAAAAACACTTCTTAACCAAAAAACCACAAAAACACTTAACAATGACAATAGGCCAGTGTGCTTAAGCCTTCACTTGTGGGACTAGCTTTGGGGATTTCCTCCATAGATAGGTGTGCCTCTTGCGCATTCCATTTCGGGATGATGTGAGATGTACACATCCCATTGAGTAAGACTTAGGTACACTCACCTATGCAAAATTTCACTCATAAAAGCTTCATAAAAAAATCTCAAAAAAATAATAAGCTTCTTTCCTTCGGGAATTCTTCTCTCATCTCATTCGCTCCGTCCGTGAACTTGCTCCTACTTGTCACTTTGCAAGACGGTTACGCACTCGTCGTCCGAGCCTGCAACACCTGAGCAATGGCATAGGCAGTTCAAGCCTTAATTCACAAGCAATTTTCCTTGTTACCCCTAGTTAGGGGAACTACGGCGTCTCTGATCCTCATTATCCTGATGAGGTACGTAGGCAGCGGGGTAGGGCCCGTTCGAGCACATTCTTTATTTTCCCTACATTTTCCCCCTTCTGTTCTTTCTCTTATCCAATTCTCTTCTCATTTCCATTTTCATTCCAGTTTCCAGTTAGCGATTTATTTGTTCAGCAGCATTCTTATTTCTCACCCTTTGAAACAAACAAGCAAGCGTGGATCCCGTCGGGTACGACGGACGATCTGGGGTGCTAATACCTTCCCAGTTCGTAACCGGCTCCCAAACTCAGATCTTTGGTTCGCAGGACCTTGTCCTTTCCTTCTTCCTCAGGTTTGTGCAACATTACCTTTCCCATTCATTCGGGATAAAAATGTCTGGCTGACGACTCTAACCTTTTCCGCGCCACTTTCGCGTTTTACTAGGATGAAAATCCCGGGAGCGACAGCTGGCGACTCTGCTGGGGAAGCACACCAGATGATCTCTGGTTCCCCTGTGAGTCTCTCCTAGCGCTTGTGTGTTGTTGTTTCATTGGGTGATGCTTGTTTGATGTGGCTTGTTGTATTGTATTGTTGTTGTTTACAGCTTTATTTACAGCTTTCAGTATTTATTTTCCGCATCATATATATCATACTGGACTGTCTGGACTGGTTTTCTGTTTGGTGGGATGGGTGATACTGTTTCTGAGAGATAAGCCAAGTACCCGGCTTGAGTGCACCCTAGGATTATAGTGGACATATTGTACTCGCATGTGGCATGATGAGTGGCGATGTGTTTCACGCCCAGATTGCGACTGTCTTGGAAATATCTTGTGTGGGGATTTCCTCCACTTCGGGATAGGACCTTGATAGTTATGTGCATCTGGGGACCGATCATTGAGAACCTTTGTGGAAACAACCCTCTCCAGTGGTGACAGTGGCAGACCACATTTTGTGGCAAACCTATTCGCACCCGAGGGTCCACTGGGGACTCGCATAGGATGGCCTGGTTCTCTTATAGGAACTCAGTCAAAGCATCTGGTCGTATGACATTAGTACTGTATCCTACGGGCTGAATGTACTATTGTTTCTCGATTTCAGCGCTTGAAGCTGGGAACCTATAAGGGATGCTTGTTTTTCCCGGACTCAGCTGAGGCCTCCCTGCGTAGTACATAATGCCTAACTGATTCCCTGATTTGGTCATGAGCCATTTCTCGGAAATGGTGAACGTATTATTGCTATTCGGCTTTGAGAGTCCGTGATGTTTGACCCGGAGCACACCCGTGAGATTGGGGATGGGTTTACAGGTTTGCAGGAACCCTTGACCTCATCATACCCTTGTTACCAGTGCAGTTCATGTCATGATACCGTTACTTTGGTTCCGGAGATCTGGTTTTCTGGTTCTGATATTCTTGATACCGTGGTCCTAAGATTTTCTTCAGAGGGTTGTGATTATCAGAGAGTGTGACTCAGTGGACTTTTGGTTTGTCAGTTATTCAGAGGGACCTTGTCAGTGGCCAGACTCCAGACAGTCTCAGATGACCATATGTCCTTGCATTTGCATCTGCATTGCATCATTGCATCATTAATCATTGTTTTTTGTTTTCATTCACAGGTTCATATCTCTGCTTCCGGTTCCGGTATTCTCTTCAAAGATGGAAGATCCTCGCAAGCAGAATATTCATTTCAAGTTCTTTGATATCAAGGTTGGTTTGTTGAAAAAGATGGTAAAGCTGATTACACCCAACCAGGTAGAGAGATTCAGAAAAGCTTACGGGAGTATTCTTGATGTGGTGATAGAGTTAGATTCTTCAGAGAGGAGTGCCATTCATACATTGCTTCAGTATTATGATCCTCAGCTCCGTTGCTTCACCTTTCCTGATTTTCAGTTGGGCCCTATGTTGGAGGAGTATGCTTTGATCCTGGGTGTGCCGGTTCGAGATCAGGTTCCTTTCAATTCTGAGATGAGTAGACCTGCACCTGAGGCTATTGCTGAGGCTCTTTATTTGAGCCCTTCTATTGTGAAGTCTTTGACCATTATTAAAGGAGATGTGTCTGGGTTTTCTTTGGAGGTTCTGGTAAAGAAGGCGGAAGAATTGGCTGTTGAAGAGGAATGGGATGCTGTCTGTGCTATCTTGGCTCTTTCTATCTATGGCATCATTTTGTTTGCTGATATGGAGAAGTTCATAGATATAAACGCCATACATCTCTTTTTGCTGAAGAATCCTGTGCCTACCTTACTCGGGGATTTGTATTACTCGGTTCATTACAAGACTGAGAAGAAGAGGGGAGGTTTGGTCCGTTGCTGTGCTCCGTTATTTCACATGTGGTTCATGAGGCATTTGCCTAGTACGGGAGTGTTTAGTGACCATAGTTTGATATGGGCTCAGAAGCTGGAAAAGTTGCTGGCCAAGGATGTTAGATGGTTCACTCAAAGGCTGCAAGGTGCACGTTTCATCACCAGCTGCGGGAGTTATCATAGTGTGCCTTTGTTGGGAATAACTGGAGGGATTAATTATAATCCAATCTTGTTAAGAAGACAATTAGGATACGCTTTGAGAGATGTGCCTGAAGATTTGAAGTTGACCCCTATTTTCTACTTCTCAGTGAAAGATAATATGCCCTTAGTGAGGAAGGTTGCGGGAGCTTGGAAGAGCATCAAAGGAGAAGGAATAGCTAGTTTCGGGAGGTGCAACAATCAGACATTCCCAGAGTACGAAGCTTGGTTGAAAGACAGAGCTAGAAGAGTTTTGTTGCCCTTTTCAACACCGGTTCCCTCCGTTGCTGAGTCCATTAACACTGTGCCTTTAGAGGAATTCAAGAAGTTAGAAGCCCAGCTACATGCAGTTAGAGTTGAAAATACCGAGATGGTAAGCTTGTATCACCAAGCCAACAGGGCCAAGAATGAAGCTGAGGAGAAGTTGCTCAAGATACAGACGACTTTGGAGGCTAAGGAGAAGGACTTTGCGGGAAGAGAAGCACATTTCCGCAGATTAGGGATGATGGAAGCCCAAAGAGAAGTTGAGCGCAAGAAGAAGTCAAAGACCCTCAGAGATGCTCGTCAGTCTATTGTCTGGTTGAAGGGACAAAGAGAGCAAGAGTTGAAGCAATATAAAGAAAAAGAAGAGTTGTTTGAATCTCAGATGGCTTACAAGAAAGAAGAGGTGGAGCAGGCCCACAGGATTCGCAGAGAGAAGACCCAACAGCTCGCAGACAGTCAACAAGCCCTCGAAGCAGCACTTCAGGAGATTGAAGACCTCAAGTTGATGGCGGGAGTCAAGAAGATCAGGCCTGATGATGGAGTTTCAGGATCCTCAGGCGGTGGTTGTGCTTCTTAGTTTGTTTCTTTGTATCTGAATTACCTACAGGCATGTTGTAGGAGTCCTAGCTGTTTGTTTCTCCTCTGTAAAGAACTTGTACCCTGTGGGGAATTCTGTTTTATTGTGCCTAATGGGCCGATCTATGTTATGACTGTTTCTCACCATTTCTTGGTTTGCTTGCTATTATGGTTTGAATGTGGTTTCCCGCAAAGGTTTCTAAAAGTCGAGGATCAGTGCCCATCTGGTTTTCTTTGCTAAATACCGGAACCGGGGCATAAATGACCTGTGATTGGAAACATAAACAACTGCATTGCATCCATATAACCTGTTTGTTGTTTTGCAGGTAGTGTCTCCGTTACTAACGTGTTTTGTGATCACAGGCACTATAGCTCCTCGTAAAGTTCGGGAACAACCAGCAGCGCA
Source organism: Lathyrus aphaca (assembly GCA_963966055.1). NCBI lineage: Eukaryota > Viridiplantae > Streptophyta > Magnoliopsida > Fabales > Fabaceae > Lathyrus > Lathyrus aphaca. Next base: position 177,140,931 of record OZ014522.1, read on the forward strand.
CAGATACCCAACCAAGATTAACAGAGAGCGAGCCATGGATCAGATGCAGGCAGATTTGGCAGATCTAAGGCAGAGAATGGATAACTTCATGACGCTAATGGCCGGCATGGGGCAAAATCAAGAGCGTCTGCGAGAGATGGTTGAGAATCAGAACCGGAACGCTGCTGCTGCTGCAAATGCTGATAATCATACCGGTGCGGGCGCACGTCAGGGTGGAACTCCAGTTACACAACCAGGAGTGACAATAAACAACGACGGATTGCATCACCTTCAGATGGACAACCATGAGGATCAGTTCACTCTACTTGATGAAGCCGAAGGTCAAGGGGTAGAAATGAACAAGAGGTTTGAAGAGATGGTCGAGCAAATCAAGGCTATTCAGTCCCAGAGCTCTTTGGGATTCGATATAACAGACTTGGGCTTGGTTCCGGGAGTCAGGATTCCGTATAAGTTCAAGGTTCCAACCTTCGAGAAGTATAACGGCACTGCTTGCCCGAAAACCCATCTGCAATCATTTGTTGGGAGAATTGCCGCCCATACAGACGATGAAAAATTGTGGATGTATTACTTTCAGGACAGCTTGGTGGGAGCTTCCCTTGAGTGGTACATGAAGCTCAGCAGGGTCAATGTCAAGAGCTGGAAGGATCTCGCTGAAGCCTTTGTGAGGCAGTACCAATATAACATGGACATGGCTCCGAATCGCACCCAGTTGCAGCATATGGCTCAGACAGCAAGGGAAGGCTTCAAAGAATATGCCCAGAGGTGGCGTCAGCTAGCTGCCAGGGTGCAACCACCCTTGTTAGAGAATGAAATGGCCGATATGTTTATGGGTACCCTACAGGGGGTATTTCTTGAAAGACTGGCGTCGAGTTCTGCTACAAAGTTCAACGATATTGTCATTGCGGGAGAAAGGGTTGAAACGCTGTTGAAAATGGGGAAGATACAAGACCCAGGTACTAGTAGCTCAAATGGAGCGAGGAAAGCTTTTAGCGGACCTCCGAGAAGGAGAGAAGGCGAGACCAATGCTGTATTCGGCCGAAGCCAGGGTCGGGGTTACAGAAGACCCTATGAACATATGGCTGATGTCACCATTCCCGCAGCTCCCGTACAACAGATGCTACCTCCACCACAACAACACCAGCAACAACAACAACCTCGAACCAACTACCAGCAGAGACCATATCAGCCGAGGCAGGCTCGCCCGGCTAACAGGGTGATTGAAGCTATTCCGATGACGTATGCTGCCTTGTTGCCGAGACTACTAGATTTGAACCTTATTCAATTGAGGACTTTGGCACCACCACCTCCTGGAGAGCTTCCAGCTGGTTATGATGTCAACGCGCGATGCGTTTTTCATTCAGGAGCACCCGGGCACTCAACGGAGAAGTGCAGGGCGCTACATCACAAAGTTCAGGATCTTGTAGATTCAAAGGCAATCAACTTTGCGCCACCACCGAATGTCAACTCGAACCCTATGCCTCACCATGGTGGGGCAAGAGTCAATGCTGTTGAGAGTGATGACAAGTTGAGTTTGGTGCTGAGTATTGAGGAAGTCAAGACACCTTTGAGGGTGGTGAAAGAGAGATTGTTGAAGGGTCAAGTATTTCCTGGTTGTTGTCTCGATTGTGAAGACTGTATGGGTGCTGTGAATGGTTGCGAGAAACTGAAGATGGGTTTGCAAGAATTGATCGATGAGGGGTCTTTGCAATTCAGTAAGGTTAGTAATGAAGAGGCTGATGATGTGTCAACCATTACTATCTTCTATGATGAAGCTGACATGCCCGTTAGACAAGAGCCAGTTACAATTTACGCTCCGCAGATTAGTCCCGTGACTATTACTATACCTGGGCCAGTGCCATACTCCGATGATAGAGCCATCCCTTGGCATTACGGTTCCGATGTCTATGTAGCTGGACAAAAGATGGAGAGTAAACCTGTTGCTGACCTGACCATTGAAAATGTGGGAGGTGTTGGGGGCTTTACCCGAAGTGGCCGTTTGTTTGCTCCCCCTGCACTGAGAAAGGATCCTGAGGCTGAGGCTTCGTCCAGAGATAAAGGAAAGCAGACTGCGAATGACGAGTCAACTACTCCTGTGGCTGGGCAGGGGACGTTTGAAAAGGAAGTAGAGGAGTTCATGAGGATCATCAAAAGGAGTGACTACAAGGTGGTTGATCAACTGAACCAGACACCTTCAAAGATTTCTATCTTGTCACTACTGATGTGCGCTCCCGCGCACAGAGAAGCTTTATTGAAAGTACTTCAAATGGCCTACGTCCCTCAGGAGATCACGGTCAACCAACTCGAGGCTGTTGTTGGAAGTGTCAATGCTAGCCATGGCTTAGGCTTCACTGACCGAGACCTCACGTCGGAGGGAAGGAATCACAATAAAGCACTGCACATCACAATGGAATGCAAGGGCGCTGTGTTGTCTCATGTTCTTGTAGACACAGGCTCTTCTTTGAATGTGCTTCCGAAAAAGGCGTTGATGAAGCTTAACATTGATGGGATTGTCCTGACGCCGAGTGATCTGGTGGTTAAAGCTTTTGATGGTTCAAGAAGATCAGTTTTCGGAGAGGTTGAGTTGCCTGTCAAGATAGGCTCTCAAGTCTTCAAGAGTGTCTTCTATGTCATGGACATCCAGCCTGCGTATAGTTGCTTGTTGGGCAGACCGTGGATACATGCAGCTGGAGCTGTCACTTCAACCTTACATCAGAAGCTTAAATACGTGGTGGACGGCCAGGTCATCACAGTTTGTGGGGAGGAAGATATATTCGTCAGCCATCTGTCGACATTTAAATATGTAGAAATGGACGGAGAAGTTCACGAGACTTTGTGCCAAGCTTTTGAAGCAGATGTCAGTATCTTGACTCCGGTGAAGAAAAACAACGAGGGCACGTCCATTCATTCCTACCAGGAGGCAAAGGAGGTCGTCCAATCAGGCAATGCTCAGGGCTGGGGCAAGTTGTTGGAGATGGAAAAGAAGGATGATAAATTCGGCTTAGGGTATCAGCCTGGGGAGTCTACTCAGAGTGGTAAAGCTATCACATTCACAAGTGCTGGGTTGCTCGACCGCGATCAAATATGTATGGCAAGCCAAGACGGGGATAGTGACAGAGACTGGGACAACAATTGGATCCGCCCGTGTGCACCCGGCGAGGAGCTAGGAAATTGGTCTGCTGAAGACATTGTTCAAGTCACCTGGCTCTCAAAGTAATTGCTTTGTTTCCTTTTATTAGCATACTGCATTGTCAAATCCAGCATTCTGCCCAAAATGCTTGGATCCATTGTATTGGGCCACCATGTTTTGTATCGCATTGTTATTTTGCTATGAAATAAAAGGACATTTTCAGACAAACTGTGTTCCCTGTCTTTGTTTTAAACTTTTTCACAAAAGAATATATAAAAATGGCAATGTGTTTTCCTTTTTGTTAGCGTCTCTTTTTCAAAATAAGCAGATTCTGAATAAGCACATCATTTGTGCAGTGTTGATCATCCGGATTCCACGGATAACGTTCCTGCTATGACTATGCATGACTTTGATAATCCAGTCTACCAAGCTGATGAAGGGGTTGAGGAAGACTGTGACCTCCCTGAAGAGTTGGTCAGATTGTTGAAACAAGAGGAACGAGTTATCCAGCCTCATCAAGAGGAGATTGAGACCATCAACATTGGCAGTGAAGATGCAAAGAAAGAAATCAAGATAGGGGCCAATCTGCAGGCCGACGTTAAGAAAGAGCTGATCAGTATGCTGAGAGAGTATGTGGATATCTTTGCTTGGTCATATCAAGATATGCCAGGTTTAGATACTGACATCGTGATGCATAAGCTACCCCTGAGAGAAGACTGTCCTCCTGTAAAGCAAAAATTGAGAAGAACTCGCCCGGATATGGCGATGAAGATTAAAGAGGAGGTTCAGAAACAGTGGGATGCCGGGTTCCTTGCCGTGACTAGTTACCCGCCGTGGGTAGCTAACATCGTACCAGTACCTAAGAAGGACGGCAAGGTCCGGATGTGCGTTGACTATCGAGATTTGAACAGAGCAAGCCCAAAGGACGATTTTCCGTTGCCACACATTGACGTGCTGGTCGACAATACTGCTCAATTCTCGGTGTTCTCCTTCATGGATGGATTTTCCGGTTATAATCAGATAAAAATGGCGCCGGAAGACATGGAGAAGACAACGTTCATTACCCCGTGGGGAACATTCTGCTATAAGGTCATGCCCTTCGGTCTGAAGAATGCCGGGGCAACTTATCAACGGGCGATGGTCACATTGTTCCATGACATGATCCACAAGGAGATCGAATGTTATGTGGATGATATGATTGCAAAGTCCAAAGACGAAGAGGAGCATTTGGTTAACCTGAAGAAGTTATTTGATAGATTGATCAAGTACAAGCTGAGGTTGAATCCGAACAAGTGCACTTTCGGAGTGCGTTCTGGAAAATTGCTGGGTTTCATTGTAAGTCAAAGAGGAATTGAGGTAGATCCTGCTAAAGTGAAAGCTATCCAAGATATGCCTGCACCGAGGACAGAAAAGGAAGTGCGCGGGTTCTTAGGTAGATTGAACTACATTTCTCGGTTCATATCTCACCTAACTGCCACGTGCGAACCGATATTCAAACTGCTAAGAAAAGAGCAAACAGTCAGGTGGAATGATGATTGCCAAAGAGCTTTCGACAAAATAAAGGAATATTTGCAGGAACCTCCAATTCTGATGCCTCCAGTGGAGGGGAGACCATTAATCATGTACTTGACCGTACTAGAAGGGTCGATGGGGTGTGTGCTCGGCCAACATGACGAGTCTGGTCGAAAAGAGTACGCCATTTATTACCTTAGCAAAAAGTTTACCGACTGTGAATCCCGATACTCACTGCTCGAGAAAACTTGCTGCGCTTTGGTATGGGCTGCTCGCCGACTAAGGCAGTACATGTTGACCCATACTACACTTCTCATTTCCAAGATGGACCCTGTCAAGTACATCTTTGAGAAACCAGCACTGACCAGAAGGGTTGCTAGATGGCAGATGATTTTAACTGAATACGACATCCAGTACACTTCTCAGAAAGCCATCAAAGGAAGTGTATTGTCGGAATACCTTGCTCAGTAACCTATTGAGGATGACTATCAGCCGATGAGATTCGATTTCCCTGATGAGGACATCATGTACCTCAAAACAAACGATTATGAGGAACCACTTCCGGAGGAGGGGCCTGACCCTGAATCCAAATGGAAGTTGATGTTTGATGGGGCCGTCAATATCAATGGTCGTGGAGTTGGTGCCGTACTCATTACTCCTGAAGGTGTCCACTTACCCTTCGCTGCCAGAATTACTTTTGGTTGCACCAACAATGAAGCGGAATACGAGGCGTGTATAATGGGAATAGAGGAGGCAATTGATCTTCGGATTAAGAACCTCGACATATTCGGAGATTCAGCCCTCGTCATTAACCAAATTACCGGCAAGTGGTATACACATCAAGAGCATCTAGTTCCGTACAGGGATTATGCTAGGAAACTGTTGACATTCTTCACGACAGTTGAGCTCAAATACATACCACGTGACGAAAATCAGTTTGCCGATGCTCTGGCCACTCTCTCTTCGTCAATTAAAGTCCTGTGTTGGAATTTTGTGCCCAGAATTGACATCTCCAGGCTTGACTCTCCAGCTTATGCTTTCTCTGTAGACGCCGTGTCTGACGAGAAACCTTGGTATTTTGATATCAAGTTATTCCTGGAGAAGCAAGAATACCCAACAGGTGCATCTTCCAAAGACAAAAAGACCTTGAGGCGACTTGCTGCTAGTTTCTTCTTGAACACAGACGGGGTTTTGTACAAGAGGAACTTCGACATGGTTTTGCTCAGATGCGTGGATAGACACGAAGCAAGTCTGTTGATGCAGGAAGTCCATGAAGGATCTTTTGGTACCCATGCAGGAGGGCATGCCATGGCAAAGAAACTGTTGAGATCAGGGTATTACTGGATGACAATGGATGCAGACTGTTGTTCATTCGCTCGAAAATGCCACAAGTGCCAAATATATGCAGATAAAGTGCATGTTCCTCCTAACCCGCTCAACGTCATGTCATCTCCTTGGCCTTTCTCTATGTGGGGCATCGACATGATCGGGAAGATTGAGCCAACTGCTTCGAACGGTCATCGCTTCATTCTGGTCGCGATTGATTACTTTACCAAGTGGGTAGAAGCAGCGTCTTATGCCAATGTCACTCGTCAAGTGGTGGCAAGATTTCTGAAAAGAGATATCATATGCAGATATGGAGTGCCCGAAAGGATCATTACTGATAATGGTTCTAATCTCAACAACAAGATGATGGCAGACTTATGTCGGGACTTCAAAATACAACATCACAATTCTTCTCCTTACCGACCAAAGATGAATGGTGCGGTAGAGGCAGCTAACAAGAATATCAAGAAGATTGTGCAGAAAATGGTTGTCACCTACAAAGATTGGCATGAGATGTTACCGTTTGCTTTGCATGGGTACCGGACGTCAGTCAGGACGTCAACAGGGGCAACTCCCTTCTCGCTGGTGTATGGCATGGAAGCAGTCCTGCCAGTTGAAGTAGAGATTCCTTCACTACGCGTGATGATGGATGTCAAGTTGAATGAGGCTGAATGGGTGCGTGCTCGTTACAATCAGCTATGTCTAATTGAGGAAAAGAGATTAGCGGCTATCTGTCATGGTCAGCTTTATCAGAGGAGAATGAAGCGGGCATTCGATCAACGAGTACGTACTCGAGAGTATCGAGTGGGAGAGCTTGTATTGAAGAGGATCGTTCCTCCAGGTTCAGATAACAGGGGCAAATGGACCCCAAATTACGAAGGACCATTCATAGTGAAGAAAGTATTCTCAGGAGGGGCACTGATGCTCACCACTATGGATGGAGAGGACTTCCCATCCCCTGTTAACTCGGACGCAGTTAAAAAATACTTCGCATAAAGAGACCCGCTGGACACAAAAACAGAATGTAAGTCCAGGCAAGAAAAGGGCATCCCGGCGAGCTAAAAACAGAATAAAAAGCTCGGGCAAAAATTAGGGAAATAAATATAAAAAATGTACACCCGCTGAGTTGAAAAGCCACATTGGACAGCTCAGGCAAAAAAGGGTATCCCGGTGGATTGAAAACCCGAGAGGGCGATCCACGCAAAATAAGGGAATAAGCGAACAACTGTGATCCAAGTTATCTGAACCACGTCATCGTTTCGTACAACCTGACAATGTCAGAAGGATAGGAAACAGTTCCCTCGTCCTCTCAGAAAGCCAAAACAGAATGGAGAGTCTTGAAGACATGCAGGTCATAGCAGAAATGGAACTCCTTGGAATGCCGTATACATTGCCATTAGGATAGTTTCTTTTCTCAATTTTTTTAGTGGCTACCTCTTTCAGGTGGTTGCTTCCTGATGTAAATCTTTGCCTATTCAGAGGCCATTCAATAAAATAATATTCAGTCAAAAAGCTGTGTGTGTTTATTTTTGTTTGCAAAATGTCCTGAATTTTTGGCAAAAATAGCATGGCATCTAAACATGGTAATAATTTTGAAAAGAAAACTGGCATGCAGGGAAACCGTAACCCTCTTTGAGTGTCGGGTGACGATGGATGAAATGATCATTCCATGCAAATCCCCGGGACACACGTGTGTTTTCTGATGTTGCAGGTTGCGGGATGGCGTCACATTCTCTCAAACAATTTATTCTTCCCCAGTAGAGTATCTCCCCAAGCAGAGATTTCTTCTCCAGCAGGTATCTGAAGCCTGGCATCTCCGGCAGAGATTTTCCTCCAACCAAGTCTTGGCAGCAGCCCAAGCAGGTTCTTATTCCCCAGTGAAGTAGCAGTCCATTCTTCCCCAGTGGAGTAAATCCAGCGGGTGCCTGAAAGCCTGACGTCATCAGAAATGGAATTAACAGTATTCTATCATCAGCAAGAGTCCTTCCCAGTAGGCGTGACTGAAAGCTTGATATCCCCTCAGAGTCTTGAATCATCAGATGCTCTCCCCAGCCAGAGTATTTGCCCAAGAAGCTTCCCCAGCCAAGTCTGAAGATGTTCCTGTCCTCACAGAGAGCGTATTTGATTTTCACCTCCGTCTGTGAAATATTTCTCAGCAAAGTTGCCATATTTTTGGGTATTTGATGATACAGCCAGGTATTCATCACCTCAGTCAGAATGGGTAGCCAGACCTCTTGACTTGTCTTCCCTTGCAGAGTTGTATCTCTTGTTGCCGATCAAGCATTCGTTTGTTGCTCGTCTGCAATCCTCGACATTCGTGTGTGTTATCCCTAAGCAAGTTTTCCCCAGCAAAGACATATTACTGCTTTACTGTTGCTCGTCTGCATCTTTCAACACTTGTCTGTGTTAGCTCTGTGGTATTGCTCGTTTGCCTTCTCCAGCAGTGGCTCTTGATTACTTCGATTTAGCTTGTCTGCAATTTCAAACGCTCGTCTGTGTTTGATTATATCAGTGGTTGATTGCTCGTCTGCAAACTACATCACTCGTCTGTGCTTGGAGATGTATTATTTTGCTGTTGATTCTCAACACTCGTCTGTGTTACGATACCTCTGTTGTAGCTCGTCTGTAATTTCCAGCATTCGTCGGTGCTTTGAAATGATTACCCTGTTGTAGCTCGTCTGCAACTGTCCAGCACTCGTCTGTGTTTGGTTATGATAGTTGCTCGTCCGCAACTCCTCAACACTCGTCGGTGTTCTGAGATGATATTTGTTGTTGCTCGTCTGCAACCTCTCTACACTCGTCTGTGTTTGGTATTGGATCCTTCGCGGCACTCGTCTGTGCCTTGATATGCATTCTCTATTGTTGCTCGTCTGCAACTGTCCAGCACTCGTCTGTGTTTGTTTGAAGCTCGTCTGCTTTTATCCCCCAGAAGTCGTTTGTGTTCTGAAGCTCGTCTGCTTTGCTTGGATACTCGTCTGTGTCATCCTCGACACTCGTCTGTACTAGCTTACATCTGAATGTGAAGATTTGTTGTTTACCCTGATATTCCTGTGACTACTTCAAATGCTCGTCTGTGTTTGAATTTCTGGTATTCGTCTATACCAGTGGCTGATACTCGTCTGTATCGTCGCCTGAAACGCTCGTCTGTGTTTCTCAGATCATCGTCTGATACTCGTCTGTATCATTGACTTATAGCACTCGTCTGTGTTATCTTGATGATCATCCAATACCCGTCTGTATTGAAGAGGTTTCGAATCCTGACAGTGGGAATTAATGTCGAAATGGTTACCGGTCCTGGCGTAACAGGTAAATCCGAAGGAGGCTCGTTTTTCTCAAGCACCAATTATGGTTGCTGCACCTGGCGTAACAGGTTTGCTCAAGAAGACTCGTCTGTCTTATACCATATATCCGCGGATAATATATGAAGAAGGTTCGTCTACCTTGATTGCATGTCTATCCCACAGACTTAAGTGCATTTCCGGTCCTGGCGTAACAGGTAAATCCGAAGGAGACTCGTCTGTCTCATGCTATATGCAGTGTTTGAGGACTCGTACATCCGGCTCCTGGCGTCACAGGATTGTTTGAAGACTCGTCTGTCTCAGATTGTTATATTGCAGTGTTTTGAGGACTCGTATGTCCAGCTCCTGGCGTCACAGGATTGTTTGAAGACTCGTCTGTCAACTTGTTCTTATTCCAGATATCAGTTCAACTTGGAAGAAGCTCGTCTGCTTTGTCTTCCCTTCCGTCACCAAAGCATCATTTGGTCGGGTTTATTTCCCGGTGTTGCATTCTTCGTCAGAGTGCAAATTTCTGGTCTTCTTGGTATTCAATCACAGTTTATTTTGAATGGTCGATAGCTCGTACTATCATCCTTTTCAGATTAACTGGTGATTGAATAGGGGAAGCTGTAACACCCTAAATTTGCCCTCTTCATTTTAAGCATCATATCATATCATATTCATCATACTCATATCATTTCCTCAGCATCATATCATAGAAATATGAAGCATAACATTCTCATGACCTAGCATTAGGCATATGATCATCTGTGGGTGGATTTGAGGTATTACAAAAGGCCCAGTGGACTTGTCCAAGTCCCATGAGGAATCTACATGGCATTCACAAGTTCAAGATCAGTCACAAAAACTCAAGAGGTTGGGAGAGTATCAGAGAACCCAAGCTAGGGCAGGCCCCTGCACCATGATCCCAAATTAGGGTTTCACTTTCAAGCATGAAATCTTTGAGACTTTGGCCATTTCATCTGGGCAAAGTCCCTTATATGACAAGAGGATCCTAGGGATGAAATTTGGTGAGAAATTTCCTTAGGGAAATCAGTTATTTCATCAGAAGTTCAAGAGTACATTTTTTCTCCTGTGTGAGGGAAATCCTGATTAGGGTTATGGGCCAGATCCTCCTATCCTCTTAATTTTGACCATTTCTTGTGGGCAAAGGATCTCATTTGGTTTGCATGGCTTATATATGAAGTTTGAGGAAAAAATTCATTGAAGAAGTCAAGATTTGGTCTAGTTACTTGAAGGTGAAGCAAGAAAGTCAACTTTGCAGTCAAAAAAGTCAACATGAAGATTTCAGGGTTTTTAATCAGGATTATCAATTTGTGAGGTCATATCATGTCAAGGAATAATTCAGTTGAGCTCAAATGTCAAAAATCGGGAGTATGCAAAAAGTTGCTAAATTTGGAAGTTTAGAAATTTCCATTTTTGGAAATTATTCGTCCCGAAACTTCAAGCTATTATTTCATGTGCGAAAAGACTCCGAATGATTTTCCGGTGAACACAAAAGTTGTAGAACACGATTTTCCCTTTCCGAAAAGTCGTAGAATACCTTCATAGCATTTTTAGAACTCAAGTTATGATTTTTTTGAAGTTTGGAGCATTTTTAGGGTTTTTTTGTGTGGACATGTGTCAATTTGTGATTGGCCCATTATTAAATGAAATTAGGTGGCGTGGCATGTTATTTTTGTTCACAAACTTTTTAATGGGGCCATGTTATCATTTTATGTGACCAAATATTTAAATAATCAAAAAATAATGACATGTGGTGATGGTGTACGAAATATATGAGGAAGAGATCAACATTTTGGGTCCAGCCAACCCTTGCTTGCCACGCGTCCTTATCAGCATCCCATATTTGCTTTGAGGTCATGCTTTTCCTCACTCTCATTCACATGCGTATTATACCAAGAAAGAGAACAAAGGTCACGTGAAGCAGGAGTCTTCATGTACTCCATGCACCACACCAGTATTACCACGCGTCTCACCCTAGGGTATTGTGTTCAAAAATAACAAAATGGAGGGAAGCAAAAGAGAGAGGTGAGCTCTGCATTTGGATAATAACAGAATTGGTGCAGCCACTCTTCATGCTTCGATCACACACCCCAGCTATATTAACCTTCAGTCACGAATTCAGTGAGAGAGAACTTCATTTTCACACATCACACTCTTCAATCCCTCACTCTTCTCTCATTGAAAGCTCAACTGAATAACAGAAAAAAGAAGCTTCCAGATCAAATTCTGATCTCATTCTTCATCCTCAAGAATTCTGAGTTCTCACATTGAACCTCACAGCACCTCCATAGCAAGGACCTTGGAGCTTTGAGCAAGTTGAGGATTCAGCAGCACCTCTGAGTTTGCATCATCTTCATCCATCAGCCTTTATTTGGCTTGAACCAGATCCAAGGAAGCTTCAAGAAAGCAAGGAGATCTCTGGATTTCTCAACTTCTTCAAGAAGCTTCAAGTTCAGGAATTTCGGGTGGGCCTAAGGCCAGTTGTTAATTGCACCCCCATTGTTGGGCCCAGGATGCATTAAACTGAATTTCCTTGCCGTTTGCACCTCCACCATATATCATGAATCATCAGCGTGTGGGCCTTCATCAGGTGCTATTCGCACCTCACCCTATACTGGCCCATTAATTTCCATGTTCAAACCATTGCTATTCTCACCTCCTTCAACTTCTTTTATTTTGCTTTTTTTCAATTTAATTTCTCCTTTATTCAGTTTGTTTTTAATTCATTAAAAATGAAAATATTCATCTAAAAATTCCCAAATAAATCATAGATGTTCCTTTGTGTCTCTAAAATTTTTTAGCATTTTTATTTTATTTTTTTCATTGATTAGCGTGCCAGAATTAATTCATCATTGTACATAGCTTCATTTGCTTCATTTCTTGACCAGTCTGTTTTGTTTATTTTCTATAGACTTAAATATTTGGAGTCTTGATCCCATTCTTTTTGCATTATGTTCCTAAGATCTTATAGTTTTCATGTGATTGTTCTCAGAATTTTTTAGAAAATTATTTCTGGAGTTTTGGTCTGGTATCTTGTGATGTAAGTTTTCTGTCCTAGCTTGTGTTTGTACCTCCATTTGACCTAGTTCTTTTCTGAATTTTTGCAAATCCTTTTGGCAAGTTGATATAATGTGTTTTAAGATCATTTAGTTCCAGTTGTAGAATTTTTAGATGGCTGGTTGATTATTTGTGGATTTTTGTTCTCACCTTGTCCCATTTTGCTTCTTTTGGTTTGTTAGATCTCTTATAAGCTTAGAAGGGCACTTGTGCCAACTTCTTCTTCTTGTTTTGGGTTCCTTTGGGGTATGGGTACCTTCCTGGTCCTAGGATGGGTCTTGGTTCTTCTGAATTTTTGAGTTTTCTTCTTATTCAAGTCATTTGTTTCTTTAAGGGTTTAAATTCCATCTTTTGGTTCCATGGCTTCTAGTTTGATATTGTTTGGTATTGTGTGACTTCTCTCTTCATCTTGCTGACCTCTTAGGCCATTCTTCATATCATTTTGATTCTGGTTTTGAACTTGGTGTTTGTATTTTGTGTGTTTTGTATTACATCTTTCATAAGTGCGCACTTGTTTCCATATGTAGTTATGTTGCCTCATTTTAAGTCATAAGCTTCTCATCTTTATTTCTTTGAGTTGAATTATCATTAAGCATTTGTTTACTTCATTTCACTTATGATTGTTGGATGATGTTATGTTAATTTGTTCATTTTTGTTCATTTGTGCATGCTAACCTTGCAGGGGCTATGGTAAGTGTGAGATGTGGGAATTGAGTTCCACATCTCTAATTCTTATCTCTTCCTTTTATGTTTATGTGAGCTAACTCTTTTTTTGTTGGGCCTAGGCCTTTCTCATCCCTTCTTCTATCTTCTTCTTCCTTCTTCATTAGGATAGAAACCTCACTAACCTTTAGGATATCCATGCATGTGAATACTTAGGATTATTTTAGTCCCCCTTTAGAATTTTTCCTTTGAGATCCTTTGGTGCTCTCTCTTCTCATCTTCAAACTTAATTCTAATTCATTTAATAAAGGTTGAGTACTTTCATGTGACATGAGACTTTGCTATGAGATGCTCACATGCGTTCCATTTCGGGGCGAGGTGTGAGTCATCACTCGTGGTGGATAGGTCTTAGCATGAGTACCTCACAAAGAAAAGCTAAAAAACACTTCTTAACCAAAAAACCACAAAAACACTTAACAATGGCAATAGGCCAGTGTGCTTAAGCCTTCACTTGTGGGACTAGCTTTGGGGATTTCCTCCATAGATAGGTGTGCCTCTTGCGCATTCCATTTCGGGATGATGTGAGATGTACACATCCCATTGAGTAAGACTTAGGTACACTCACCTATGCAAACTTTCACTCATAAAAGCTTCATAAAAAAATCTCAAACAAATAATAAGCGTCTTTCCTTCGGGAAATCTTCTCTCATCTCATTCGCTCCGTCCGCGAACTTGCTCCTACTTGTCACTTTGCAAGACGGTTACGCACTCGTCGTCCGAGCCTGCAACACCTGAGCAATGGCATAGGCAGTTCAAGCCTTAATTCACAAGCAATTTTCCTTGTTACCCCTAGTTAGGGGAACTACGGCGTCTCTGATCCTCATTATCCTGATGAGGTACGTAGGCAGCGGGGTAGGGCCCGTTCGAGCACATTCTTTATTTTCCCTACATTTTCCCCCTTCTGTTCTTTCTCTTCTCCAATTCTCTTCTCATTTCCATTTTCATTCCAGTTTCTAGTTAGCGATTTATTTGTTCAGCAGCATTCTTATTTCTCACCCTTTGAAACAAACAAGCAAGCGTGGATCCCGTCAGGTACGACGGACGATCTGGGGTGCTAATACCTTCCCAGTTCGTAACCGGCTCCCGAACTCAGATCTTTGGTTCGCAGGACCTTGTCCTTTCCTTCTTCCTCAGGTTTGTGCAACATTACCTTTCCCATTCATTCGGGATAAAAATGTCTGGCTGGCGACTCGATCCTTTTCCGCGCCACTTTCGCGTTTGTACTAGGATGAAAATCCCGGGAGCGACAGATACATTCAAAATTGAACATCATAACTCTTCTCCGTATTGTCCGAAGATGAACAGAGCTGTTGAAGCTGCGAATAAGAACATCAAAAAGATCTTGCAGAAAATGGTGAAGACTTACAAAGACTGGCATGAGATGTTACCGTATGCCTTACACGGATACAGAACATCAGTCCGCACTTCAACAGGGGCAACCCCTTTCTCTTTGGTGTATGATATGGATGCAGTTCTCCCTATCGAAGTAGAAATACCATCTTTGAGAATCTTGATGGAAACCAAACTGGAGGAAGCTGAGTGGGTCCAGAGCATATATGACCAATTGAAACTCATTGATGAAAAGAGAATGACCGCCATGTGCCATGGCCAGTTGTACCAGAAGCGCATCAAGAGAGCTTTTGACAAGAAAGTCCATCTCCGAGAATTCAAAGAAGGAGACCTTGTACTCAAGAAAATCTTGCCAGTCCACAAAGACATGCGTGGGAAATTGAGTCCTAACTATGTGTAAACACCCCAAATTTGCCCTCACCCATTCACACCATGGCTTGTGGTCTTTTCATATACATAAACTCAATCATAGTATCTCATATCACATTTTTTATTCACTGCATAGATTCTAAGTCATCTGCATCTAGAGTTTGTGATCTGAGCAATCCAAGAGCTTCTTGAGCCACTCCAAAGGCCATAAATCACTTCAAAGGGGTCCATGTATGTTCAAGCATCATATTATATCCTCTCAAAGTCAAAAATGTCAAAAAATCACAAGAACTGAGAATGGTATGGAAGCAGAGCCAGGCTTGACTGCACAGATGACCTAAAATTAGGGTTTTGGTTTCAGAGGCCATAACTCCAAATTTTTTGGTCATTCTTGTTTCTATTGGTCTCTATATGGTATAGGGAGTATGCATATCAATTTTCATGAAGAAATTCCATGGGGAAGTCATCTGATCAAGAGTTGACTTTTCAAGCAAGTCAGTGCAAAATCAGGGCATCTGAGGCCCCCAATGACCCAAACAAAGGGTGTTCTTCATCATTTTGATTGTATATGATCTTTATTTGATCATGGAAGATGTTGGAAGTTCACAAAATTGAAGAATTTCAAGTCTTTTGCAAGGTTGACTTTTTGGGGAAGTTTGACTTTTAATGAAAATGTTATTTTAGGCAACTTTTTCAACCTTTACTTGTTGATTCAAGAAAGCTTCAAATGGAAAAACTTTGGTCATGAAAGTTGTAGAATAGATCTTTCCCTTTTCAAAAAGTACAAGAACATGACCTAATTCATTTTGGATCAAAAGTTATGGCTCACCAAAGTTGGCAAAAATCACTAAATTTCAAGTTATGCACCAAATGGAAAACTTGCAATTTCTCATGGCAAGCCTTTGTGTGACTTCCACATGATCTCTAACCATCATACCAATGCTACACATGACATAAAATCAGAATTTGGCCCAGGGAATTTCTCATTTGTGTGGCTTGATTTTCAAGAATCCATAAGCCATTTTCATAAAGATGCAAAGAGGAATTCTTGGCAAAATCATTCTCCCATGAATTGTGTGATCACTAATTGGTTTCTATGCATTGCCATGATCAAATGAAGTATCATACACCAAAATTCAGAAAGAATTATCTCATGTACATAACACAAAATCATGAGAAAACACAAGTGGGCAAGTTGCAAAATCTATCACAACTCATGATCCAAATGCTGCAGACTTTCACAAGCAATCCAAGGGTCATCCTTGACTCAAGCTGAAGCAGGACAAGCCCTTAGACTGCTGCTGCCATAGCCCATGCTGCAAGTACAAATCAACTTGACTTTTTGGCCAAAACCCCCATACTCTTGGAACAGTGGTCAGCCACCTCTACTGACCTGCTCCACAGGCTACTCACACATCTTGGGAGTGTTATAGCAATGCATTGGCCATTGAAACAAGACACAACACAGCCCTCACAAAAATCTGTCAATAACTCCTCTTCTTCGAATCTCTCTCTCCAGCCATCAAACACCTATTTTCTCTTCACCAACAAATCATACACACTCAAAAGAACCAGAATCCACCATGAACACAGCTTGAAACCCTCTAGAACATAACTGTGAAATCTGCTACACCAGAACTTATCTTCACAAATTAGCCATCCACAAGAGCTTTGAGGCATTCCATTGAGTTCAGAAGGGCCAAG
The DNA here is from genome assembly GCA_963966055.1 of Lathyrus aphaca. Classification (NCBI taxonomy): domain Eukaryota; kingdom Viridiplantae; phylum Streptophyta; class Magnoliopsida; order Fabales; family Fabaceae; genus Lathyrus; species Lathyrus aphaca. The sequence continues at coordinate 177,157,404 of OZ014522.1, forward strand.
TGAGTTCATTTGCACAAGGGGGAGGTTCTGGAAGCTCACCATTGAAGCTTTCCAGCTCAGGTATGGCCAAGAACACTTTCTCACAGAACTTGTTTTTCTTGTTATAAAATGAAAGTGTATGTTGTGCTGATCATAATGATGTGTTTGAAATTGAAAATGAGTGAAAAATGAGGATGTATTGATGCTCTGAAATTTCTCCCATGAAAAATGTTTGTTTCGATTTGCCTGATTCATGGAGTTTAAATGTTGTTTGAGGGTTGATTTGTGTTCTAGGATGTTAGAGGATCATTTCCCCGTGTTTAATTTGAAGTGGGATGGCTTGTAGTGAAACCTAGGGTTTTGGTTCGCCGGAGAAGACGACCGGAAGTCTTCTCCGGCCACCTGAGAACCATTAACCCTAATCAGTGTCATTAATTGATGTTTGAATCTAGTGTGTTGGATGCGTTGACTTAGGCTGACTGGCGCGCGTTTGAGTGGCCAGGATGTGTCCTCAGAAACCCTAATCACAATTAACTTAATTAAATCCAATTAATTAATTCATAAACTTAATTTATCCAGATTTGAATTGAGACCATTGGATTACGCGCCAAGTCAAACTACCCTTTCCCAGAATCAATCCTGGCCCTCCATTGCGCATACTTCCCCTTTTATTTCATTTTTAATTCATTTCTTTTATTTTAATTTGTGCATTTATTTAAAAATAGCAAAACCTTTTTAAAAATTCTGAAATTTTTTATACAAACTTTTATTTAATTTCAGAAACCAAAAACATTTTTATTTTTATTTTTTGCATTTAAAAATATTTTTAAATCATTTAAAAGTTTATTTTTAATTAATTAATGAGAATTAATTAATTAAAAATCCTTTTAGGTATTTAAAAATCACCAAAAAATTCATGAAACCTTCATAATCATTTAGAAACATTGTCCAACCCTCAAACCAAATTTCTTTTTTGATCTTGATGTCTTTTGAGAATTTTTCATGGAATTAAAATCATTTCAAGGCATTATTTTGATCCAAACTTCAAAAAATCATTTCTGCCTAACCATTGAGAGTTTGACTTTGATTCTTCTTGCATTGCATTTTGTTTAGCATGTAGTTTGTAAGATTAAATTGGCATGATTTGATCTTTCATTTTCCATTTGTTTGGCATTTTTCTTGTTAAGGTACCCTAAAACCCTAGAAATTTTAGGAAATTCATAACTTTTATTAGGTTAAGAGTTGGAACCTCTCCTTTGGGCAGTGAGTTAGATTAGGTTTAGGGTTCCTTTGAATGCATTTTCAAATTTTTATCTTGATGCTTGCTTCTGATTTTGGCTTTTGTTTGATGCATTAATCATAAACCCTAATTTGAGCTTCCATATGCATCCATCTTGCATTTGCATTCATACCTTGACTTGCCATAGCATTTTGTGTATCCATTTGATTCATTTGACATCTTAAGAAATATTAGAAGCATGTTTGATCATTGCATCTTGCATTTGCCATGTTGTATGCCATTTGCACTTCATAACTTTTCATGTATGTTCATGGTTCTTAACTTGTTTCATTTGCATCCATAAGTTTGTATGATCATCCCCATGTCTTGTTACATGTTTGTAGCATCTCATAGCATCATTAACATCATGTATGTGCTTCTGGTTTTGATTTGCATCATGTCATTTCATCTCATCCTGCATTGCATTGCATTCCTTTGCTAACTTTTCAGGTGGTAAGTTACTTTGAGAAGTGAATTTGCCTTCACTTCTCACAATTTCTTTTCATCTCTTTCATGCATCCTTGCTGCATTTTGTTATGTGTTTGAGTTTGAGCTTGCTCATTCTCCTTCTTCTTACTTTCTTTCCTCAAGCAACTTGACTTCTTAAGTGAAGCAAGTTGTTTTGCTTCTCTTTGTTCCTTTCATCTGCTTCCTGGTGATTTCTCTGAAGATGTCTCTTGTAAACCTCACAAACCTTAGGAACAACCAAGCATGACAATAATTAGGGTTTTGATTAGTCCCCCATTTAGCTTTTACCTTTGTGTCTCATTGAGTCTTCTCTTCTCATCTCATAATCAGGGACTAAACCCTAAAGGCTTTAAGGCTTTGTGATTAAGCTTATGCCTGCATCCTTCTATTAGGATGGAGTGTATAACTTTAATCCTAAGTGTTAAACCCTTAATGTGTTTAAATCCCTTAATCAATTCATCTAACAATCATCAAGACATCACACTTGTAACTTGGGCCTTGCATTAGGGTTCTAATTCTTCCTTAATTGGTTAAGAAGGACTAACCCTAGTGTTAATGGACAAGTCCCCCTCAAGTTGTCTTACAAACCCTAAAAATAACTTCATCATCTTATCATTAATTAAAATCCACTTAATAAAGGCTTTGTTTTGTCATGAAATTAATCCCTAATCATGGATTAAGTTGAGGAGCTTTCCTCAGCTTAAACATTCTCATCTATTATCCTTCTATTGGGATGGTGTAATGAGTCTGTTTAATCCTTGATTATGGCTTAACCTCATTACTCAACACTAAATAAAAACCACAAAAACATCTAAATAATCACAAGTAGGTTAATGATCTTAATCCTACACCATGGTGATTAAGTGTGAGAAGCTGACTTCACACTTGAGGCATTCTCATTACCCCTAATCAGAGGGAAGATGTGATGAGTTTACTAAATCCATTGGTTTAGGCTTAAGCTCATTAACTTATGACAAACTTCAAAGAGTAATAAAAGACTGAAAATACAAAAACAAGCAATAATCGTCTCCTCCGGGATTCTTTTCTCATCTAATTCACTCATAAACGAGAACTTGCTTCTTCCGTCTGATGCAAGACAGTTTGCACCTGAGCCAGACAGGTCATACACTTGAGCATAGACAAGCAAGCAGTTCACAAGTCAATTTATCTTTCAGTCTCTTTGGGTCGAACTACGGTGTTCTGACTTCCTCATTGCACGAGAGGATACGTAGGCATAACTTAACAATTATCGAACAAAAGTCTCTGTATATTCCCCCTCTTTCTAGCCTTATTCTTTAGCCTCATTATCATGAACATTTCATCTTTGTTCTCACACTGATACTTCACTTATACACATCACTTTCTTTTACACTGACACCTGTACATCTTTTTCCAGCTATTTTTATGCACAAATTGCACTGACACTACCCCTTTAAAACACAAATCTTTTAAGCATGGATCCCGTCGAGTACGACGGACAATCTGGGTGCTAATACCTTCCCAGGTTGTAACCAACCCCCTTTCTCAGTCTCTCTGGTTCGCAGCCGTCTTATCTATATCTTTCTAGGTCTATGCAGCATTGCCTTTCCCTCGGGATAAAAATGCCTAGCTGGCGACTCTATTCATTCCCTGTGAGTTCACTCCTGTGTGTTCTCACATCCTCCTTTCGCCGACCGTTCGCGTCTGTACCTTTATCTGGGCCATTCCCATTTATCGGGAGCGATAGCTTGGCGACTCTGCTGGGGATCCTTATACTGTAACCAGGGCTTCTGGTTCTTTTTGTGGGTTCCTCCTAGCGCTTGTTTGATTTGTGTTTACTGGGGTGTTATGTGCTATTTGTGTTTGTATATTTTGTTTACTGCCTTATGTACAGTTGTTTTATTACTTTCTTTATAGCTTTACATATACCTTACTGTCATACTGTGCTGGCTGGATCTGTTTTGTTGCTTTGGTGGGTGGGTGTTCTATTGAGAGTTGAGGTCCTATACCTGGGACCTGAGAGACACCTAGGCTAGAGTTGTTCATGTTCTTTCCCATTCCATTTCAGTCTGGTGCGGGAATATGAAACACGGTTCAGATATGGGTTTCTTCTTGAGAACTCTGTGCTACAGATTTCCTGTAGTGCTAGGGCTATCTGGGAAGCCTGCTAAGTCTGGATGACCTTTAGTACTAACCTTCAGAAACTGAGGTGAATTAGAGGAGGGTCTTTTATGGTTATTGTAAACACTATACCTCCGGGTTAGAAGTGTTTACACTTCTCATAACTGATCCAAGTCTGAGGATCTTTGTTTTAGAACATCACCTGTGAGGGGGTTGGGTTGTTTACAGGTTTGCAGGTACCCTTGACCTCAGCATACCCTGTTACTTTGTTTTGATTAAGAGTACTCCATTTTGGAAACAGTTCTTGTGATTTTAACCCTGGACATGTGACTCTTTATTTGAGTCCCCCACCTTGGTTACTGGACTTATGAGCCTCCATCTGGATTTCTTGAACATATATGGACTTATATCAGAGCACTTGATCAGATCCAGCTCAGTCACAAACCCTTGCATATCATTTGCATACATCATCATTGCATCATTTTAACATGTGTTTATTTGTTTTTCAGGGTATCCATCCTACATTTTGGCTTGGTTTTGACCCCTTCTTCAGCATAGACCTATCTTCATCAGTACTTACTTCAGCTATCAGCTACCTGCTTCAGTCACCTGCATCACCAGTCTCAGCCTGTCAGTGGCCCATCTTCAGTGTTATTCTCAGCATCTGTCTCAGCTCTTCTTCAGCAGCATGGCACCTAGGAAGAGTAACATCTCCTATCATTTCTTTGAGCCTGAGTTGGCTAGCATCAGGAAGATTCAGACCCTGATTACTCCAGACCATATATCACTTTTCAGAGAACATTATGGAGGAATCCTTGATGTGGTTATGGATTTGGACCCTTCACAGAGGAGCTTGATTCATACTTGCATGCAGTTCTATGATCCCCCTCTGAGGTGCTTCACCTTCCAGAATTTTCAGTTGGGACCCTTGTTGGAAGAGTATTCATCACTGATTGGTGTACCTATCAGGGGTGGAGTCCCCTTCAACCCTGAGATGGCTTTCCCTAGTAATGAAGAGGTGGAAAAAGCCTTGTATCTGGAACCAGTTCTGATTGGGCAGAATATGACTACCAAAGCAGGAATCTCTGGTCTACATCTGGATTTCTTGACCTCTCAGGCCATCCTGAAGGCCTCCTTGGGGGAGTGGAAGGCAGTCTGTGCTTTGTTGGCCCTTGGCATATATGGGGTCATACTTTTTGCAGATGAGCCTAAGTTTGTTAGCAAGAATGCAATCCATCTTTTCATCCTGAGGAACCCAGTACCCACCTTACTGGGAGATCTTTACTACTCTGTCCACCAAAGGAATGAAAAGCAAAGGGGAAGATTAGTGAGATGCTGTGCTCCTTTATTCCATACTTGGCTGCTCAAACATTTGCCAAAGACTGATGCATTCTTGAACCCTCACCAGCAGAAGAACTGGGCTAGGAGGCTTGTTGCTTTAACCTCAGATGATATCAGGTGGTGCACTCAGAGCACTAAGGGCAGGGACATCATTACTAGTTGTGGGCAGTTTCCCAATGTGCCTCTGATAGGAGTGAAGGGTTACATCAACTACAACCCTCTGCTATTCAAAAGACAACTGGGCTATGCATTGGTCCACCCTCCTAGAGCACAAGATCTAGCTGAGACCCTTTATTGTGAGATCAAGCCTAATCTGGCTATTGTCAGGCAAGCATCCTGGGCTTGGGACAATGTCCAGACTAAAGGGGTAACCATTCTTGGGAGATGCAACAATGTGGCCTCAGCTCAGTACTATGAGTGGTCTCATGCCAGGGCTCAAATTTCTGGGATGCCTTTCACCCTTGAAGATGTGCCTGGACCTTCCACAGCACCACCCCCAGCTACTGTCAGCTTAGAGGAGTTTGAGAAATTGAAAGAGAGAAATGAGAATCTGACTCAGGCTCTACAGAAGACCCTCTGGGAGAGGAGTGATGGTCGGCTGGACATTGAAAGGTTAGAAAAGCTAAAGGTGGAGCATCTAGCCAGAATTGAGAAGTCAGAGGATTACATTAAGAAGTCAAGGGCTGGAGAGCAGATCTTGAAAAATGCCTGCAAAGAGGCCCAATTCCAGAGAGCTAGGACTGATTTGTATCTGAAGGAGAGTCAAGCTAGGTGGGTCAGGATCACCGAAGCTCGCACTCAGGAGGATAAAAGGACTCAGGATAAGATTTAGCAGCTGGAAGCTAGTGCAAAAGAGCAGCAGGAGGCCCTGGCAGCAGCCCAGAGAGAGATCTCAGAGTTGAAGATTAAAGCTGGTGTGAAGAGGTCAAAGGACCAGAGTCGACACAAGAAGCTAACTACAGCTGTTACTACCAGGAATCTCCTCATCAGGAATCTCACAGAGCGTCCAGCTGATCCTGTGACTGAAGCACTTCTCAAGGAAGTTCAGGAGGATGAATTTGGTCTTGGTGTCTGACTTTTGCTTGTCGTTGCTTTCATTTCATGTACTTTTCTTTATGTTGTATTTTTGACCCCTCAGAGGGCATGTATTGTAAAAAACAAACTATGTATCATTTACTTTTTAATATATATGTTTGTTTTATCTGAGTTCTTTCAAAGCAACATCAAAAGCATCTTCCTCAGGGGTCTGGAAAGGTCAAAACCAAGTGCCAAGCCAGATACCTTGGAAACAAATAAGCATACTGCATTGCATACTAACCTTTTGTTTTGTAGGTTTTTGTTTTATTGTTACTAACTCTGTTGTGACTTCAGGAACTATTGCTCGACGTCGGGTGTTTCCACTCAACCGTCCACACAGATATCCAACCCGCAACAACCTTCCGGGTATACAAATGGACCAAGTACAACAGGACCTTACAGAGGTCAGGACTCAAATGGCCAATGAGAGATTGGAAATGAGGAATCAGATGACACAGTTTATGGAGGTGATGAATAATATGGCTCAAAGCCAAGAGATATTAAGAGCACTGGTAGAAAGGCAGAATCAGGAAGACCCCCATCTAGGGACTGCTGGGACAAGCAACAATGAGAGAGTTCAACCCCATGTTAATCCTCCAGTCTATGGACCCCACCTTCATCCAGAGATCAACATCCCTGTTAATGTGCAAGGGACTGCCACTGCAGGTAGAGTGCTGCAAGAAGACCCCCAGGAAGATCAGTTCACAGTGATGGGAGCTGGGGAAGAAGCCTATGACAGAAGGCTAGATGAGATTGCTGAAAAACTAAGATCCCTGGAGTCCCAGAATTCTTTGGGCTTTGATGTTATGGACATGGGCTTAGTGGACGGGGTCAGGATTCCCCACAAATTTAAACCTCCGTGCTTTGAGAAGTACAACGGAACCTCCTGTCCACGGACCCACTTGCAATCCTTTCTGGGGAGGCTAAAGGCATATACCATGGATGAAAAGCTATGGATGTTTTATTTTGAAGATAGCTTAACAGGAGCTTCAAGGGAATGGTACTCTCACCTGACCAGAGCAACCATCAGGTGCTGGAAGGACTTGGCTGAGGCTTTTATCAGACAATATCAGTACAACTTGGATATGGCTCCCAACAGGACCCTCCTGATGGGGATGTCTCAATCATCCAGGGAAAGTTTCCGGGAGTACGCTCAAAGGTGGAGACAGCTTGCTGCTGCTGTCCAGCCACCCATGTCAGAGAGGGAGATGGCTGATATGTTTATGAACACCCTCCAAGGGACATACATTGACAGGCTAGCTGCCTTTTCTTCCACTACCTTTGCTGATGTTGTCATAGTCGGGGAAAGAATTGAAAGCCTATTAAAAATGGGTAAGATTTCTGACAACGGTGCGAGCTCATCCAGCAACACAAGAAAGCCTTTTGTGGGCCCAAGAAGAGCTGGTGAGACCAATGCTATCCATACCAGCAGGGGCAGACCCCAATATGTTCATAGGTCTGTGGCAGCAGTCACCATTCCCGCTCCAGTTCATCCACAACCAGCTTATCAACCTCAGCAACAAAATTACCAGCAACAAACTCAGTTTCCTCCTCAGAGAAATTATAACAACAATAACACCAGCAACAACAATCAGCAAAGACCATTCCAACAGAGACCTTCTCAGGCCAATAGGGCGATCGATCCGATTCCTATGCCCTATGCCACATTATTGCCACAACTCCTAAAACTCAACCTGGTTGAGCTAAGGACGTTGGCACCTCCGGATCCTACCAGTCTACCCAGAAATTATGACGCCAGCGCCAGATGTGCTTTTCACTCAAATGCACCTGGCCACAGTACAGAGAAGTGCAGAGCTTTGCACATGAAAGTACAGGACTTGGTAGATTCTAAAGCTCTGAACTTTGCACCACCACCAAATGTTAACAAGAACCCTATGCCACACCACGGAGGGCCCAGAATCAATGCTATTGAAGAAGATAAGTCGTCTTACTTGATAACCAGTGTGGGTCAAATTCGGACACCCTTGGTGGAGATTAAAGCTCAACTCCTTGAATGTCAAATGTTCCCGGGATGTGAGCTAGGATGTGCTTATTGCAACATTTCAGTGAATGGGTGTGATAACTTGAGGGATGGCATAGATGGTCTCATCCAGAGTGGCCTGCTTCAAATCACAACATCAATACCTACCAATCCAGCAATCTCCTTAACAACAGTTCCCGAGTCGTCTACAACTGCAACAACCATTGTTCCAAACAATTCTTCGGTTTCATCAACAAATGCTTCAAATATCACTTCAACAAGACGAATATCAACAAACCTCCCTTCTACAACTTCAGCACCCCTTCATTCAGAGTCTCCTACAACAACAACACCCATCCAGTCAACAATGTCTCCTACAACATCAGCAGCAAACAATGAAAGTGTATCAACAGTTACAATTTATTATGATCCTACAAATGATTCTGCCTACAACTCACAAAATGCCACTCCTATCAGAGCACCAGTCACAATATACTATGATCCACAGACTATCGTGGTCCCTTCTGCAGCTGCCATCAGTCCAGTCACTATCACAGTGCCTGGGCCAGTACCTTATGAAAGCAGTAATGCCATCCCTTGGCATTACGGCTCTGATCTATACTGCGAAGGACAGAAAATCACTCTTGAATCATCAACTTCTTCACCACAAATAGACAACGTGGGGGGAGGCGGAGGCTTCACTCGAAGTGGACGTCTCTTTGCCCCGCAAATTCCAAGACCCATTGCTGAAGCAGAAGCTGCTGCCAAGGCAAAAGGGAAGAGCATGGTGCAAGAAGAGCAAATTGTTAAAGAAGCTTTGAAAACACCTTTTGATCAAGAAGTTGATGAATTCATGAGAATCATCAAGAAGAGTGATTACAAGGTAGTGGACCAGCTTCACCAGACGCCTTCCAAGATCTCCATTCTATCATTGCTTATGTGCTCCGAGGCTCATCGGAACGCACTACTAAAGGTCTTGCACGCAGCTTATGTGTCAGAAGAGATCACGGTCAATCAGTTGGAAGCTGTGGTTGGGAATGTTAATGCTAGTAATGGACTAGGATTTACCAACACTGATTTGACTACGGAAGGCCGCAATCACAACAAGGCTTTGCACATTACCATGGAGTGTAAGGGTGTAGTTCTTTCACATGTACTGGTAGACACAGGGTCATCCCTCAATGTCTTACCTAAAAAAGCCCTTGTGAAGCTGGAGTATGAAGGATTGGCATTACGTCCCAGCAACTTAGTAGTGAGAGCCTTTGACGGTTCTCAGAGATCAGTTCTGGGAGAAATTGAGTTGCCCGTAACGATTGGCCCACAAACTTTCAAAACGACCTTCTACGTGATGGACATTCAGCCTGCCTACAGCTGTTTGTTGGGTAGACCATGGATTCATGCCGCTGGCGCAGTTACGTCTACCCTTCACCAGAAGTTAAAATTCGAGTGGGAGGGCCAAGTCGTTACTATTTGTGGAGAGGAAGATATTTTTGTTAGCCATCTGGCTACATACAAATACATTGAGATGGATGGGGAGATCCACGAAACGATGAGTCAAGGGTTTGAGGCCCTGAATATTAATGAAACGTCTGCTGTACTTGGGACTTCCATGACATCCTACCAGCAAGCTCGGAGGGTTGTGGAAGAAGGGAATGCTCAAGGCTGGGGCAAACTGTTGCCTGTGGAGAAGAAAGAGGATAGATTTGGGTTGGGTTACAAACCAACTCAACCAGATCAAGCAGAGGCTGCTAGGAAGCCCAACTTTGTTAGTGGGGGGATGCTCACCCCTGATGCTGTCAACAACTTGGAAGATGAGTCGGAAGATGAACGCAACCTGGAGAGCTGGATACGTCCAAGGATCCCGGGGAGCCGTATCTCAAACTGGTCTTCCCAGGAAATTATAAGGGTTACTCCTGTAGAGTAATTATTATTTCCTGTATATTTTAAGCATGCATCAAGTCTTGCATCTTGCCCAAGATGACAAGACTCATTTTGTAATCGGGCCATCTGTAATTTTTGTGCAACAAGATTAATCAATGAAATATCAGACATCTTTTGCAAATGAGTCTTTTTCTATTCCGCTCACTGTTGTTCCATTTTTTCTTTTTGTACAAAAAAATAAATGGCAATGTTTTCAAAATGACAACTTTATTTCACTTTTCTAAAACAAGATTAAAATTAATCACTACAATGAACAAACTGAACCCTTGCAAAGAGTGCCTTCCAGACCGCACCGACAACAGCACGGCTATGACTTCGTATGACTTTGACAATCCAATCAATCAAGCTGATGAAGGGGTTGAAGAAGATTACGAGCTTCCTGAAGAGTTAGCCAGATTGTTGAGACAAGAGGAGAAGGTTATCACTCCTCATCAGGAGGAGGTAGAAACGATTAATCTAGGCACAGATGAAGATGTGAAAGAAGTTAAAATCGGGGCCTGCTTACAAGACTCAGTGAAGAAACAACTGATTGACCTGCTTCAGGAATATGTGGATGTGTTTGCTTGGTCTTATCAAGATATGCCAGGATTGGACACCGACATTGTTATGCACAAGCTGCCTTTAAGAGAAGAATGCCCGCCGGTTAAACAGAAACTGCACCGCACTCGCCCAGACATGGCAATGAAGATCAAAGAAGAGGTACAAAAGCAGTGGGACGCCGGATTCCTTGCTGTAACTAGCTATCCACCGTGGGTTGCTAATATTGTGCCTGTGCCTAAGAAAGATGGCAAGGTAAGGATGTGTGTTGACTACCGGGATCTGAACAGAGCCAGCCCGAAAGATGATTTCCCATTACCTCACATTGATGTATTGGTTGATAATACGGCTCAGTTCTCGGTATTCTCCTTCATGGACGGATTTTCAGGATACAATCAGATCAAAATGTCACCTGAAGACATGGAGAAGACAACCTTCATCACACCCTGGGGCACATTCTGTTACAAGGTGATGCCATTCGGATTGAAGAATGCTAGTGCAACATATCAACGGGTTATGGTAACATTATTCCACGATATGATCCATAAAGAAATCGAGTGTTATGTGGATGACATGATTGCCAAGTCCCTCACAGAAGAAGACCACCTGGTAAATCTGCTGAAGTTATTCAAGCGCCTGAGGAAGTACCAACTGAAGTTGAACCCCAACAAGTGCACATTCGGGGTGCGATCTGGTAAGCTGCTGGGTTTTATCGTAAGCGAGAAAGGGATTGAAGTGGACCCTGATAAAGTCAAAGCCATTCAAGAAATGCCTGCACCGAAGTCTGAAAAAGAAGTTCGAGGGTTTCTAGCTAGACTGAACTACATCTCGAGGTTCATATCTCACCTTACAGCAACCTGTGAACCTTTGGTCAAGCTGTTAAGAAAAGAACAGACGGTCAGGTGGAATGAAGACTGCCAGAGGGCTTTTGACAAGATCAAAGAATACCTGCAAGAACCACCAATACTTATGCCTCCAGTTGAAGGAAGAACTCTAATAATGTACCTAACAGTATTATAAGAGTCAATGGGGTGTGTGTTGGGCCAGCATGACGAGTCTGGTCGAAAAGAGTATGCAATATACTACCTGAGCAAAAAGTTTGCCGACTGTTAACAGCGTTATTCACTGCTCGAGAAAACTTGTTGTGCTTTAGCGTGGGCTGCTCGCCGACTGAGACAGTATATGTTGACCCACACCACTTTATTGATTTCCAAGATGGACCCAGTCAAGTACATTTTCGAGAAGCCAGCTCTTACCGGACGGGTTGCAAGATGGCAAATGATTCTCACTGAATATGACATCCAGTACTGTTGCACCCCAAAATTTTCCCTCACAATACAAGACTTTGTGTGCTAAGAAGGTTCACAAGGTTCACAAGATTCACAATGCTTTCAAGACCTTTCATGAGGTTCATGAAGTCTACAAGTCACTTCATGAAGGTTCACAAGGTTCACAATGCTTACAAGACCTGTCATGAGGCTCATGAAGTCTACAAGTCACTTTATGAGGTTCACAAGGTTCACAAGGTTCACAATACCTCCCATGAGGTTCACAAGACATTTTATGATGGTTCACAAGGTTCACAAAGTTCACAAATAGTCAGAAGAGTTGACAATTCCCTCAAACAATGCACCTCCTAAGCAGTGCATCCAAAACTAGGGTTTTGACTTTAATCAGGCTAAATGAACTTCCAAGACTTCAAATGAGCTTCATAAAATCTTATATGTGTGTAAAAACCCCCATGACAAGTTTCAAGACTTTTCTCAAAGGTTTGCTCAGTCAAATGATCAGATAAGTCAAAGTCAGTCAAAGCAGTTAAAAAGTCAAACTGAGGTCAACTGTGGTCAAACCAAAGTCAAACTTCATGATTTTTTGCCAACATCAATTATATGAAGTAAAATTCATCATTTGATCAAGGGTTGATCATGATTCATCAAGGAGATTTCAGATCATCAAGAATCAGGAGTTTCTAAATTAGGGTTTCCTCAGTAAAAGTCAACTGAACTTTGACCAGCCATAAATTTCACATGCTTCATCACCAAGTCTCCACTCAAAGCTCATTTTGAAGGAAATTGAATTCTCTACAACTTTGTGTCTCACAAGCCAAGCCCAAAAATGATTCATTTGGAGGGTATGAGCTAAGACATTATAGGTCCTTTGAAAAGTCAACAAAAAGTCAACAACTTCAAAAGGGCATAACTTGAGATTGGTAAATGATATGGACATGAAACCAGTGGGGTTGGTTAGAGGACTCTTCAAGCTTTCCAAAATGTCCAAGAACACCCTCATACCATTAAAATTGAAGAATATGTGCCCTTGCAAAGTTGGGAAATTTTGGGTTGGTTCATGAAGAAAAAGGAGGTCTAAAACCAATTTTTTCCAAATGGGCTTGCCAAATAATGACCCAATCCATTTCAAAACATCTTGCACGAAATTAAATTAATTTATTCATAATTTTATTTATTTTGTTTTTATTTATTATGATTTTTATATTAAAAAGTCATTTTAAATTCAAATAAAATATAAAATAATGAAAATTAATTTTAATTTTGCTTCTAGAAAGTTTTAAATCACATTTAAACTTGATTGATACAAGAGTAATGAGGATCATACCAAAATAGCAAGAGTTTATGCAAGATATTTGATTTTTAAAAGGCCATCTTTTTGAATCTTTTTAGATCAAACTTTCCACACAAGTGATCAATCTTTTTGACCTAATACACTGTCCTATAAGTACTTAACACAATCCTAACCAAAGCCAGGAATTTACACAGCCTCAAGAGTAAGTTTCACTTTTCAAAATTCAAGCAAAAAACTCAAATTCGGTTTTGACATTCCAAGGCATTTGAAGGTAAACTAAGGACACAGCTATGATCCTTAGACATCATAGAATCGAAACCAATACTCATATACATCAAAACCATGCCATATCATGCTAACCGAATCATATGTGTTCTTGAATATAAATTTTTCGATTTCATTAATTCACTGCATTTTATTGAATTTTGTTTGGCTAATCATGTTTGTAATGATGTGTAGAATGTTTCTGGGCAAAGAAATCAAAGAAACCATGGATAACCCGTGAAACACCATTATTAAGGTTTGGACCAAGGTTTAGGGTTTTCTGATTTGTGGAATATAAATGGATTCTAAAACCATAGAATGAACCGCATGAATGTTTGGATCACATTGATAGATTCAATTTTATGAAATTTTACAGTTTTGTTGATCATTGGATTTCGTAGGTTTTGCTGCCATTGTGTTTTCGCAGGAAATATGGTAGGAAAATTGGTAATAAAATTCGCAGGAACCAAGGAAGAAGATGACTGGCCTGGCGCGAATTTCATATTTGAAATTCTGTTTTAAAATATTATGTTATCACTCTGTTTGTTTATCACACATGAGCATGTGTCCCAGTGGAAAGAAGCGCTTGTTTGTGGCTATAAGACCTGTGTTCGAATCCTGGCTGTGTACATATTTTTTCTTATTTTTCAGGTTAAACATGAGGCTTAATATATTATGCCTTCTTGCCATTCCAATATCAGATTCGCTCACCTAGCTGGGATGGTAATGTGCATGTGCGTTAGCTTGAAAGGTCCTGGGGTCGATTCTCCCCCAGGCCTTTTGCTTCTTATTATTTTTCTTGATTTTTCCAGACAAAGAACAAAACCAATTGAAACCCCTTTACTTTCACCTGCGCGCTGATGGCCTAGTGGTGTGTTTTGTTGCTGGCAGGCAGAACGTCCTGGGTTCAAACCCCAGCCAGGTAAGTTTCTATCTTTTTGTTTCTTTTTCTATTTTGTTTTGTTTAAATTAATTTTGTTTAATTGTTTTATTAATAATCATAAATAAATATATAATTACATAATTCCATGATAATGTATATGTATTCAATATTTTCTAAATTTTAAAACCATTTTTTTAATTCATTTTTTTTATTATGTATTTATATTATAATATGTATATTCATTAAATCAATTATTGTAAATTAAACCCTAATTTTATAAACCCTAGTTTATCTTTTCTAAACAATTATTAAAAACCTAATTTTATTTTCTAATTTTTGTAAATACAATTATTATGTACATATTTTATTTAATATAATTAATTTTTGTAAATACAATTAATATCAATTCTATTTTTTTATATATATATATATATATATGTAAATAATTTCTAAAAAATTTGCAAATTTAATGATTTCTCATAATATGTTCATAATTTATTTAATTTATTTATAAATTTTAAATTTCATAATTAATTAGTATAATTGTTCATATTTTTCTATTAATCATTAAAATTTTGTTTATTATTATTACTAATCATGCTTATTACTAATCCATTTATTTTTCAATTATGCTTATTATTATTATTTCACTAACCCCATTTATTTTTAATTATTATTGCTAACCCCTATTATAATTATTATTGCTTATTTATTTATTTTACTTATTACTTATATTTTTCTTATTTATTTATTCTTGCTATTTATTTAAATTGCTTTATTTTTATTATGTAAATGCTCCTGGATGTAATTTTTGTAAATATTTAAATTATTTAATTTGCATGCTATGGTTAGTAAAATAGGGAGTGTAAACATGTATTATATTTAAAAATTGAATTTAGCTCACTTAAATTATAAGATAAATATTTAAAATAAACACTCACACACGTAAGTCGATCTTTGATCGCCATCTCACTTTCTAGGGTTGCCTCTTAATGTTGCCTAATCATAAGGTCAAGTGGGGTGTATAAAGCAAAGTCCCTTAAAAGAAAAGTCATCTAGTCCCTTCATAATCAAAGATCAAGTCCCTTAATGGTTGCCTTTCAATATGATCTTGTCCCTTTCGAATAATGATGACAGCCCCTCCAAAATGCTTAATACACCCTACAGTTGCCTTCATTAAACAGATGTCCCTCACTTGTCCCTTACATCCAAGGTAATGACTACCTATTCCTTAATAATAGGGATAGTCTTACCATTTAAAGGATAAAGAACATAAAGACTTAAACTTTAGGGTAGGTTCCTCATAGTTACTTGCTCACTATTTCAAAACAATTTCAAATACTTCACAAATTTCAAACAATTTTCAAACACAAGTTTTTACGCATCCGTACATGGATCATTATTAAACTCTTATGAAAATTTCTATTCACACACTTCACCTTTTCAAAAACAATTTAAAGTGAGCCAAGTAACTAAGAGCCCATGGATAACCATGGATGTAAAGGGTGCTAACACCTTCCCTTTACATAACCTACCCCCCGGACCCAAAAATCTTTTAAAAGGTCTTTCCTGTTCTTTTATGCCTTTCCTTTGGATAAAATAAAAGTCGGTGGCGACTCTTGCTATCCGTAACATAACTAAAGTCAGTTCTCCCACCGTGTTACAGAACTGGCGACTCTGCTGGGGAGGATAGATTTAAGAGGGGTACCCTTAGGAATTAGATCACTTTAAATTGTTTGCCTTGTTTGCTTTATATTACTTGTTGGGCTCTTATGTGTGAAAGATCCTAACCCGGATCTAGTGTACCTTAGATAAATGGCGATAGACCAAGGAAACTGTACGACGTATATCGATACGGTTGATCTGGTGGCCATAGTTAGTGCGACTTCTTGGTTGATGCTTATGTTCCTTAAGTCAAGTTGAGGATAATATGAGGCTGCCATATGTTGTCAATGCACTAACTAACTTTTAGAACCCTAGTTAACTCATCTTGGCCTTTAGAAAGTAGTGAGGTAACCGGCTTTGGTGCAGACTGAAGTTGGTTGACACTCGATACTACGCTCATTGAGATTCTAAACTTGGAGGGTTTTGGTTGGCAAGTAAGTTGCCTTCTGAACAACCACCCTTGTGAAGGATCAATGATATTGAGATCCCTTAGAACCTGGTTACTTTTGTAGGACAGGATGAACCATCTAACTTCAGGGGAGGGTACTTACCTTTGAACCTCATGCAAGCCTTTAAACCTAGGATTATGGTGTGACTTGTTTGTGTGTGCCACATGTTTGTGATTGAACATAACATCATGACATCATCATGCATCATAAACATAGCATTTTCACTAACTATTTCAAGGACCAAAGGATTTATCTTTGTTCTTTGTTGCAGGTCATGGCTTCTGCTCGTAGAAACACCATCAGGATCAACTTTGTAGGGATACCTGCTAAACTTAAAGAGTTGGTTTCTCAAGTGTCTGATCATTCCCAGTTCATCAAGAGACATGGTTACCTGTTGGATCTAGTCACCTCAGGGTTCAATGAAGACATGATGAGTGTTCTGTTTCAGTTCTTTGATCCTAAGCACCATTGCTTTACATTCCCCGACTACCAACTGGTTCCAACCATGGAAGAGTTCTCTAAACTTCTGGGTATACCTGTTCTTGATCAAAGACCCTTCACAGGCTTGGAGAAGGAACTTAAACCAGAAGTTATTGCTGCAGCTCTACATCTGAAGAAGTCTGATATTGTTCTAGAAACGAGAAGTGGAGTCAAGGGTGTTCTAGCTAAGGTGTTGATAGAGAAGGCTCAAATGTTCTTGAAGGCCATGAGTCATGATGCTTTTGAGGAAATCTTAGCCTTGCTGATATATGGCTTAGTATTGTTCCCCAATCCAGATCAGTTCATAGATGTTCATGCCATCAACATTTTTCTGAGTCACAATCCAGTGCCTACATTGCTTGGAGACATACTACATTCTCTTCACACCCGTACTACAAGGGCAAGAGGAACTTTGATGTGCTGCATACCTTTGCTTTCTAGGTGGTTTATTTCTCACCTTCCTCGCTCAGTAATGAAGAATGAGCAAGGGTTCAGATGGTCCAAGAGGATCATGTCACTTTCTCACTCAGATATCCATTGGTGCTCCAGATCTATGGAGAATGTCACCATCATTGACCGTTGTGGGGAGTTTCCTAATGTGCCACTTCTAGGCATAAGAGGAGGCATCACCTACAACCCCTCTCTAGCTTTACGACAGTTTGGTTACGCTCGGAGTGATGGTCCTCATGACATGTTGATTCAAGGCATTGTGTTTGACTACGACAACGATCTTCAAGGTTATACCGTCAGAGATTCATACGAGCATGGGGGAAAAGTAAACAGGGTTGACAGCAAGACATTGGAGCCTAAGTACACTATTCCTATGGAAGCTTATCTCAGATGGGTGCGATCTCGTGCTCAGACTCTCATGATGCCATATCCTGCCATCCTGCCAGTTACCATGGAACCTGTTGCTGAAGGGGACACTGCTTACACCATCCTTCACCCAGACATGCCTACTGACATGGAAGACTTACAGAGATCCTGGATCCAGTTGAAGGAGCAAAGGGATACTTTTGAGGCTCATTACAAAGCAAGCCAAGAAAGAATTCTGGAACTAACAAAGCAACTTCACGAGGAACGGAATCTCAACTCATACCTCAACACAAAGAGGAAACGTCCATGGGAGACTTAAAACCCCATCTCTTGTGTTTATTGCATTTCATTTTCTGTAAGCCCAAGAGGCAAAACAAATTTATTACTAATAAAAGTTTACCTTCTTGTTTGTCTAAGCAAATTTAAATCCTGCGGTCCTTGAAAACATTGCATATGCATTCACATATCATATCATTGCATCACAGGTTTATAATTGTGCACAGGTTTCTCACCTTCTCGCTGTTTATTTCAGCAATGGCTCTTGAACAATCAGTTAAGGATCTCCAGGCACAAAATGCACAGTTCCAAGAGCTGATCTTGAACCTATCCAAGGGGCAGGATGAATTGAAGGCACTGCTGGCCAAGAAGACTAAGAAGACTAGAAGGTCAGGTGGCCTGATCAACATGGGAAGAAGGTTCAAAGGTCTTGCCAAGACCAAAGAACCAGTTGAAGACTATGAATCTGAGGAATCTGAAAAAGAGGGAGGCAGTCTCCACAACACTATGGGGGACTCTGATTCTGAGGCTAATTACTACCATGATCCTAATGAAGACAAATTCAAGATGCTGGTGGATAGGATGGATGCCATGGAGTTGCAGAAATCTTCTGGGCTGGATTTTGAGGATCTGAGTCTGATATCTGGGGTTGTTATACCCATTGGTTTCAAGGTTCCTACCTTTGTTGTTTATGATGGGGTCTCTTGTCCCAAGCTGCATCTGAGGTCTTATGTCAGAAGAATTCAACCTCACACTGCTGACAAGAAGTTGTGGATCCACTTTTTTCAAGAGAGCTTATCTGGAGCTCAGTTGGAGTGGTATTATCAGTTGGAGAGTGTCAACATCAGAGACTGGAATGATCTTGCTGAAGCTTTCTATAAGCAGTATCAATACAATGCTGACTTAGCTCCCACTCGCATGCAGCTGCAAAGCATGTCCATGGGTGCCAAAGAAAGTTTTAAGGAGTATGCTCAGAAGTGGAGAGACTTAGCTGGAAGAGTTCAACCCCCTTTGACTGACAGGGAATTGGTTGATATGTTCATGTGTACGCTGAATGGTCCGTTTTACAGTCATCTCATTGGAAGCTCATCATCTGGCTTCACTGAGTTGATCATGACAGGAGAGCGAGTGGAAAATGGTATAAAGAATGGCAAGATCCAGGTGGGTTCTTCTTCATCAGGTGCTGCAAAGAAGCCTCCTACTGGGAAGAAAGAATCCAATGCTGTTTATGGTCAACATGATCGTAATAGAAGGCATCAGTCTGTTAGTGCAGTTCATATTTCTAATCCAACTCCTACAACATCAGAGCAGCCACAGGGCAACCAACAGAGGGCTAGAAGGCAGATCACGAAGATCAACATGTCAATGGCTCAGGCATTGCAACACTTGTTGAAGGCTGAACTTATTACTTTGAAAGAGGCTCCTCAGAATCCTAATGTTACCTCTCCCAGGTACAATCCCAATGCACGATGTGCATATCATTCAAATTGTCAGGGTCATGATACTAATAACTGCTGGGTCTTGAAGAATAAAATTCAAGATATGATCGAGGCTGGAGAGATTGAGTTTGACCCTCCGGGTACTCCCAATGTGATTACTGCTCCAATGCCAAATCACGAGAAGACTGTCAATGCCATTGATGAAGATTTGCATATCCATTCAGTTGCAGAGTTGACCACACCATTGTCTGTCATCAGGAAGAAGTTAGTACAAGCTGGTTTCTTTCCGGGTTGTCGTGAAGATTGTGTCTATTGTGAGTATAATCCAGATAAGTGTTGGAGGTTGAAGGACGGGATTCAGCGTCTCATGAATAATTACACTATAGTGTTTGAAAGGAGACCACCTTCTGTGGAAAGTATGGTGGAGCATATTACTAGAGGTAAGAAGATTGAAGAGGTTGACATGGTTGACAAAGTGCCGGTGAGAATCACTTCAAAGGGACCTATTAAAATTACCCATCAGGGTCCAATCAGGATTACTGCGGAAGGCCCTGTGAAAGTTGTTGCTGAAGCCAGAGTGGCTCCTCTGGTCATTACTACTCCTGGTCCTATTCCTTATACGTCTGATAAAGCTGTGCCTTGGCACTATGGGTCTGATGTTTACATCCATGGTGTTAAGCAGGAGCCCTTAGCTGATGTGCCTGTTGATATTGATAATATTGCTGGATCAAGTAAGATCACGCGAAGTGGAAGAGTCTTCTCTCCTCCAGTGACTTCCAAGAATGCAGTTACTCCTGCTGCTACCTCTACCACTGATGCTCGGGGCAAGGGTCCTGTTATTGAGCCTATATCTGCTGATGTGCCAGCTGCTGATGATCTTGCTAAGCAGATGGAAGAAGTATTGAAAATCATTCGCAAGAGTGATTATGACATTGTTGATCAATTGGGGAATACTCCCTCAAAGATTTCTATGTTGTCCTTGTTGTTAAGTTCTGAAGCTCATGCAAAAGCTTTGATAAAGTTCCTGAAGACTGCTCATGTACCCAATGCCATTTCTGTTGACCAGTTTGAGAATTGTGTTGCCCACCTGACCTATGATAATGGGTTAGGATTTTCTGATGCTGATTTGACCCCTGCCAAGAGGGATCATAACAGGGCTCTGCATATTTCAATTGAATGCAGGGGCACTACCCTGTCACATGTATTGATAGACAATGGTTCCTCTCTAAATGTGTTGCCCAAGGAAGTCCTGAATAAGCTGAGTCCTGAAGATGCTGTGCTGAAGCCCAGTAATATTGTGGTGAAGGCTTTTGATGGTTCTAGAAGAGTAGTGCATAGGGAAATTGATCTTCCAATTAAAGTTGGCTCTCAGGTTTTTACTGCTACATTTTTTGTGATGGATATTCGTCCTTCGTACTCTTGTCTGCTTGGTCGTCCCTGGATCCATGGGGCAGGTGCTGTAACCTCTACATTACACCAAAAGTTGAGGTATCCGGTGGAAGGAAAGGTTGTTACCGTCTATGGAGAAGAAGAATACTTTGTCAGCCATGTAAACACTTTCAAGTATCTGGAAATGGAAGATGAATACATTGAAACTCCGTGTCAGACATTTGAAGTGGTTCCCTGGATTGTTAATGATTATGTAGCTCCTCCTGTTGCGAAGAAAGTTCCTGTGGTCACCAGAAAACCTCCAATAATGGCAATGGCCTCCCTCAATGATGCTAGAGCTGTGGTGGATGAAGGTGGTTGTACTATTTGGGGTCAGCTTCCTGATATCCCATACAAGTCTGACAAGTTTGGTTTGGGTTTCACTGCAGAGTCCCAGAAGGCTGTTCGTCGTGCTTGTGCTGTTCGTATCACCAATCAAGGGGTTATGAAAGATCAGATCAATGCTGTGGGAGACTATGATGAAGACTACAATTTGGATGCTTGGATTTTTCCTACTGTGGGTGCTGGACTCAATAATTGGAAAGCTGAAGATGTTATCCCTATCTCCTTTAGTCAGGAGTAAATACTATTACTGTGTTGTTGCTTTTAAGTTTGTAATTTCTTGAACAATTGAACTCTTAAGCCTTGTGCCTTATCCGGGGCACAAAGGTGTGCTTGTTACGGGCTGTCATTTCATTTGCATACTTCATTCAATAAAATCAGTGGACGTTTCGTTTTAGTAAATATTGTGTTCCTTGTCTTTCTTTTCTTTTCTTTTTGCTTTATCAGCTATGTGTTCTTACACACACCCACATCACTAAAATGCAGATCCTCATCCACTCTGGATCCTGTTGATAACAATTCTACTATTGCCAATTATAATTTCGAGAATCCGATCTATCAAACAGAAGACGGAAATGAGGACGATTGTGAAGTACCTGTAGAGCTTGCTAGGTTGTTACAACAAGAAGAGAAAGCCATACAGCCACATGAAGAGCCAGTCGAAGTTGTGAATCTTGGAATTGAAGAAAACAGAAAAGAGGTCAAGATAGGGGCTGATTTAGAGGATAGTGTCAAGAGCAAGTTGATTCAGATGTTACGTGACTATGTGGAGATCTTTGCTTGGTCTTATGAAGATATGCCAGGGTTGGATACAGACATTGTGGTTCACCGTTTACCAGTAAAAGAAGATTGTCGTCCAAAGAAGCAGAAGGTTCGTCGTATGCGTCCTGAGATGTCAGAAAAGATCAAAGCAGAGGTAATGAAACAGTTCAATGCAGGGTTCTTAGCAGTGACTTCTTATCCTCAGTGGGTTGCAAATGTGGTGCCGGTACCTAAGAAAGATGGTAAGGTACGTATGTGTGTGGACTACAGAGATTTGAACAAGGCTAGCCCCAAAGATGATTTTCCACTTCCTCATATTGATGTTCTGGTAGACAACACTGCTCAGCATAAAGTATTTTCTTTTATGGATGGTTTCTCTGGTTACAATCAAATCAAGATGGCACCTGAAGATATGGAGAAGACAACCTTTGTTACACAGTGGGGCACTTTTTGCTATAAAGTGATGCCATTTGGTTTGAAGAATGCAGGGGGAACATATCAGCGTGCTATGGTGGCTTTGTTTCATGATATGATTCATCATGAGATAGAGGTGTATGTGGATGATATGATAGCCAGGTCCCAGAATGAAGAGCAACATCTTGATCATCTGCATAAGTTGTTTGAGAGGTTAAAGAAATACAAGTTGAGATTGAACCCAAACAAGTATACTTTTGGAGTTAGGTCTGGAAAACTCCTGGGTTTCATAGTCAGTGGAAAAGGTATTGAAGTGGATCCTGCAAAAGTGAAAGCTATACGAGAGATGCCAACTCCCCGTACTGAGAAGGAGGTTAGAGGTTTCTTGGGACGATTGAATTACATTGCAAGATTTATTTCCCAATTAACTGCCATCTGTGAGCCAATCTTCAAGTTGTTGAAGAAAGATCAGGTGATGGAATGGAATGATGAGTGCCAGATTGCCTTTGATGAAATCAAGAGATATCTGCTAGAACCACCAATTTTGATGCCACCAGTTGATGGAAGACCCTTAATTATGTACTTAACAGTATTAGACAACTCAATGGGGTGTGTGTTGGGGCAACATGACGAGTCTGGTCGAAAAGAGCAGGCAATATACTACCTTAGCAAAAAGTTTACCGACTGTGAAACAAGATACTCACTGCTCGAGAAAACTTGCTGCGCTTTGGCATGGGCTGCTCGCCGACTAAGACAGTATATGTTGACCCATACTACCCTGTTGATTTCAAAGATGGATCCAATCAAGTACATATTTGAGAAACCTGCTCTCTCCGGAAGAATTGCAAGATGGCAAATGATTTTGACAGAATATGACATACAGTATACTACTCAGAAGGCCATTAAGGGAAGTGTTGTTGCTGATCATTTGGCTCATCAAGCAGTGGATGATTATCAATCAATGAGTTTTGAGTTCCCTGATGAGGACATTATGATTATTACCAAAGAACCTGGACAATATGACGGACCTGAACAAGGATCCCGATGGACTATGGTTTTTGATGGTGCCTCTAATGCACTTGGTAATGGTGTTGGTGTTGTGATTAGTTCCCCTGAAGGTTGTCATACCCCGATTACTGCCAGACCTTGTTTCTATTGTACCAATAACATGGCTGAGTATGAGGCATGTATCCTGGGTATTGAAGTTGCTATTGATATGAAGATTCAGTTCCTTGATGTGTATGGAGATTCAGCCCTGGTAGTAAGTCAGATTAAAGGAGATTGGGATACCAAGCATGACAATCTCATTCCTTACAGAGAGCATGTGTTGTCTCTGATCCCACATTTCAAAGAGATTACCTTTGGACATATTCCACGAAGAGAGAATCAGTTGGCAGATGCTTTAGCCACCATGGCATCCATGTTTGAGATCAGTTGGGATGATGAAGCCCCCAAGATTACTATTGATAGATTTGAAAAGCCTGCATACTGCAATGAGATTGACACAGAAGGGGCAGAGGAGAAGCCTTGGTTCTATGAAGTGAAAAGATATCTTGAAACTCAGGAGTTCCCTGAAGGGGCATCTGTCAAAGATAGGAAGTTCCTGAGAAGGTTTTCTGCCAAGTTCTTTCTGAGTAATGGGATTTTGTACAAGCGCAATCATGATTCAACTATGCTTCGTTTTGTGGATAAGAAGGAAGCTACAGAAATTATGGAAGAGATGCATGATGGGACCTTTGGCACTCATTCTAGTGGTCATACTATGGCAAAGAAGATATTGAGAGCAGGTTACTATTGGTCTACCATGGAAGCTGATTGCTATCAACACTCCAGAACATGTCACAAGTGTCAAATTTATGCTGATAAAGTCCATATACCTCCATCACCATTGAATGTGTTGACTGCTCCTTGGCCCTTTGCCATGTGGGGCATTGATATGATTGGTGAGATCAAGCCTACTGCTTCTAATGGGCATCGTTTCATCCTGGTTGCTATTGATTACTTCACGAAGTGGGTAGAGGCAGCTTCATTTGCATCTATGACTAAGAATGTTGTGGCTCGATTCATTAAGAATAATCTCATATGTAGGTATGGCATCCCTGAGAGGATTATTACTGACAATGGCTCTAATCTGAACAACACTATGATTACTGATCTCTGCACATAGTTCAAGATTAAGCATCACAACTCTTCTCCGTATCGTCCAAAGATGAATGGGGCAGTTGAAGCTGCTAATAAGAACATTAAGAAGATTGTACAGAAGATGACTGTTACCTACAAGGATTGGCATGAGATGTTACCATTCGCTCTTCATGGTTATCGTACTACAATACGCACTTCAACAGGGGCAACCCCATTTTCCTTGGTCTATGGTATGGAAGCAGTTCTGCCCATTGAAGTTCAGATTCCCTCCTTAAGAATTATGAAGGATGCAGGCTTGGATGAAGATGAGTGGATTCAGACTCGACTTGACCAGATAAATTTGATTGATGAGAAGAGGTTAGCAGCAGTTTGTCATGGCCAGATGTACCAGAAGCGAATGATCAAAGCTTTTAATAAGAAGGTTAAGCCAAAGGTATATCAGGCTGGTGACTTGGTAATCAAGCGTATCATATTACCACAGGGTGATCCTAGGGGCAAGTGGACTCCTACATATGAAGGACCATTTGTAGTCAAGATAGTGTTTTCAGGAGGTGCCATGATACTGACTACAATGGATGGTGAAGACTTCCCACAGCCTGTAAACGCAGACATAGTTAAAAAATACTACGCATAAAAAGAGACCCGCTAGGTTGACAGGCCTAGGCAAAAATAAGGGCATCCCGGCAAACCAAAAGGGTTTGGGCAAAAATTAGGGATATATATAAAAAGATGTACACCCGGCAAGTTGAAAACCTGAAAAGGCAGCTTGGGCAAAAAAAGGGTATCCCGGTGGATTGAAAACCTGAAAGGGCAATCCAGGCAAAAGTTAGGGATTAAAGCGTATGACTATGTCTCGTTTGGATCACCCATGAAACTGCAACCAGTTGTGTTACTTACTTAAGTTCAAACAGATAAAGCTCAATCCAATCGTTTCCGTCTCAACAGCAGAAGATGAGATACTTGAAGATAATGGCAATAGTAGAATTAAAACTCAATAGGGTTGTTTCCCACATAGCTGATTTTCCTTGTTTTGTAAAATTTTATGACAAAACCCTCTTACTAGGGTTTATGTTTCCTTGTACAAACTTACCCATGTATGGGTCATTCTTTGATATAAATAAAATTCCATCTTTGAATCCAGATTTACTTTTACCCTATTTACATAAGCAAAACGTCCATTGGTTGTGCTTGAATGTATGTATGCTTCTGAATATGATTGATGTTTACCAGAAATGCATGTATGCTTAATATGATTGATGTTTACCAGAAATGCATGAAAATGCAGTAATAGTATTTACTAAGGACGAACGAGGGAAGGATTTCAACAAAGCTTCGCCGGTTCATCTTTACAAGACAGTTACAAACCTTCAGTAGGACAAATCCATCTTCATAAAGTCACATCTCCCCTGGAATTTATATCCATCTCTTTTATCCTCATACGGATATACGGGAATTTACTTTCCAATAAGGGTACGACGAACGAAGACGGGATGTTATATCTATCCTACTATCAAACGAAGACGGAAGGTTATGTGTACCCTACTATCCCCAGCAGACAGGAGGTTATATATACCTTATTATCCCCAGCAGACGGGAGTGTATGTATACCTTATTATCAAAAAAAGACGGGAACGAGTTCCTCATATTCTTCAGCAACGAATCAGGATTTATTTTCCCTGGCCAGCAGCGGTTATACGAAGATATCCAGACGCTTCAGGCAGCATCATATCATACATACATCATTTACATCATACCATAACATACATATACATAGATACATAATACATTACTTAAGTGCATCATACTATACATGCATACATAATACAGGAACTAATGCTACTATACAGAATGCTACCTTGTTTTCAGGTTAATTCTCCAGCAAACAAACTTGTGATTATCAGGACTGCTTTATCCTCCTGAAAGTTATCATCCCTCAGGATTGCTTTATCCTCCTGAAAGCATACTATCACCTCAGGACTGCTTCATCCTCCTGACAGGTTCTTATACCTCAGGAATGCTTTATCCTCCTGAAAGCATACAATTACCCCAGGATTGCTTCATCCTCCTGGAAGATTATTACTACCTCAGGATTGCTTTATCCTCCTGACAGCTTATTGTACCTCAGGATTGCCCTACCCTCCTGAAAGCATATTATCAAATCTCTCAAGACTGCTTCATCCTCTTGAAAGCATATTACTACATCCGGACTGTTTTATCCTCCTGGAAGTTTATTATTACCTCAGGGCTACTTCATCCTCCTGATAGCTATTATCAATATCTCAGGATTGCTTCATCCTCCTGGAAGATTATTACTACCTCAGGATTGCTTTATCCTCCTGACAGCTTATTATACCTCAGGATTGCTTTACCCTCCTGAAAGCTTATTATTACTTCAGGACTGCTTTATCCTCCTGACAGTTTCTCATACATCAGGACTGCTTCATCCTCCTGACAGCTATCATCATTACTTCAGGATTGCTTCATCCTCCTGAAAGCATATCACTACATCAGGATTGCTTCATCCTCCTGAAAACTATCATTATACCTTCATATTTTGGACTGCTTTATCCTCCAATAAATGCATCTGAAGAACTTTTCTCCAAGTGGCATCTTTAAGCCCACTCAAGCATATTCAACTAGCCATCTGTATCACTCTATGCACTGGTGAGTGCAAATTTTTGGGCTTTTGTGTTCAATCCCCTTCAACCTTCCAGGTCACGACTGGCAAACATACCAATCTAACCCCTCAGGTTTCAGAAAATTGAACAGGGGCAGCTGTTGCACCCCAAAATTTGCCCTCACAATACAAGACTTTGTGTGCTAAGAAGGTTCACAAGGTTCACAAGATTCACAATGCTTTCAAGACCTTTCATGAGGTTCATGAAGTCTACAAGTCACTTCATGAAGGTTCACAAGGTTCACAAGATTCACAATGCTTACAAGACCTGTCATGAGGCTCATGAAGTCTACAAGTCACTTTATGAGGTTCACAAGGTTCAAAAGGTTCACAATACCTCCCATGAGGTTCACAAGACATTTTATGATGGTTCACAAGGTTCACAAAGTTCACAAATAGTCAGAAGAGTTGACAATTCCCTCAGACAATGCACCTCCTAAGCAGTGCATCCAAAACTAGGGTTTTGACTTTAATCAGGCTAAATGAACTTCCAAGACTTCAAATGAGCTTCATAACATCTTATATGTGTGTAAAAACCCCCATGACAAGTTTCAAGACTTTTCTCAAAGGTTTGCTCAGTCAAATGATCAGATAAGTCAAAGTCAGTCAAAGCAGTTAAAAAGTCAAATTGAGGTCAACTGTGGTCAAACCAAAGTCAAACTTCATGATTTTTTGCCAACATCAAGTATATGAAGTAAAATTAATCATTTGATCAAGGGTTGATCATGATTCATCAAGGAGATTTCAGATCATCAAGAATCAGGAGTTTCTAAATTAGGGTTTCCTTAGTAAAAGTCAACTGAACTTTGACCAGCCATAACTTTCACATGCTTCATCACCAAGTCTCCACTCAAAGCTCATTTTGAAGGAAATTTAATTCTCTACAACTTTGTGCTCATAAGCCAAGCCCAAAAATGATTCATTTGGAGGGTATGAGCTAAGACATTATAGGTCCTTTGAAAAGTCAACAAAAAGTCAACAACTTCAAAAGGGCATAACTTGAGATTGGTAAATGATATGGACATGAAACCAGTGGGGTTGGTTAGAGGACTCTTCAAGCTTTCCAAAATGTCCAAGAACACCCTCATACCATTAAAATTGAAGAATATGTGCCCTTGCAAAGTTGGGAAATTTTGGGTTGGTTCATGAAGAAAAAGGAGGTCTAAAACCAATTTTTTCCAAATGGGCTTGCCAAATAATGACCCAATCCATTTCAAAACATCTTGCACGAAATTAAATTAATTTATTCATAATTTTATTTATTTTGTTTTTATTTATTATGATTTTTATATTAAAAAGTCATTTTAAATTCAAATAAAATATAAAATAATGAAAATTAATTTTAATTTTGCTTCTAGAAAGTTTTAAATCACATTTAAACTTGATTGATACAAGAGTAATGAGGATCATACCAAAATAGAAAGAGTTTATGCAAGATATTTGATTTTTAAAAGGCCATCTTTTTGAATCTTTTTAGATCAAACTTTCCACACAAGTGATCAATCTTTTTGACCTAATACACTGTCCTATAAGTACTTAACACAATCCTAACCAAAGCCAGGAATTTACACAGCCTCAAGAGTAAGTTTCACTTTTCAAAATTCAAGCAAAAAACTCAAATTCGGTTTTGACATTCCAAGGCATTTGAAGGTAAACTAAGGACACAGCTATGATCCTTGGACATCATAGAATCGAAACCAATACTCATATACATCAAAACCATGCCATATCATGCTAACCGAATCATATGTGTTCTTGAATATAAATTTTTCGATTTCATTAATTCACTGCATTTTATTGAATTTTGTTTGGCTAATCATGTTTGTAATGATGTGTAGAATGTTTCTGGGCAAAGAAATCAAAGAAACCATGGATAACCCGTGAAACACCATTATTAGGGTTTGGACCAAGGTTTAGGGTTTTCTGATTTGTGGAATATAAATGGATTCTAAAACCATAGAATGAACCGCATGAATGTTTGGATCACATTGATAGATTCAATTTTATGAAATTTTACAGTTTTGTTGATCATTGGATTTCGTAGGTTTTGCTGCCATTGTGTTTTCGCAGGAAATATGGTAGGAAAATTGGTAATAAAATTCGCAGGAACCAAGGAAGAAGATGACTGGCCTGGCGCGAATTTCATATTTGAAATTCTGTTTTAAAATATTATGTTATCACTCTGTTTGTTTATCACACATGAGCATGTGTCCCAGTGGAAAGAAGCGCTTGTTTGTGGCTATAAGACCTGTGTTCGAATCCTGGCTGTGTACATATTTTTTCTTATTTTTCAGGTTAAACATGAGGCTTAATATATTATGCCTTCTTGCCATTCCAATATCAGATTCGCTCACCTAGCTGGGATGGTAATGTGCATGTGCGTTAGCTTGAAAGGTCCTGGGGTCGATTCTCCCCCAGGCCTTTTGCTTCTTATTATTTTTCTTGATTTTTCCAGACAAAGAACAAAACCAATTGAAACCCCTTTACTTTCACCTGCGCGCTGATGGCCTAGTGGTGTGTTTTGTTGCTGGCAGGCAGAACGTCCTGGGTTCAAACCCCAGCCAGGTAAGTTTCTATCTTTTTGTTTCTTTTTCTATTTTGTTTTGTTTAAATTAATTTTGTTTAATTGTTTTATTAATAATCATAAATAAATATATAATTACATAATTCCATGATAATGTATATGTATTCAATATTTTCTAAATTTTAAAACCATTTTTTTAATTCAATTTTTTTTATTATGTATTTATATTATAATATGTATATTCATTAAATCAATTATTGTAAATTAAACCCTAATTTTATAAACCCTAGTTTATCTTTTCTAAACAATTATTAAAAACCTAATTTTATTTTCTAATTTTTGTAAATACAATTATTATGTACATATTTTATTTAATATAATTAATTTTTGTAAATACAATTAATATCAATTCTATTTTTTTATATATATATATGTAAATAATTTCTAAAAAATTTGCAAATTTAATGATTTCTCATAATATGTTCATAATTTATTTAATTTATTTATAAATTTTAAATTTCATAATTAATTAGTATAATTGTTCATATTATTCTATTAATCATTAAAATTTTGTTTATTATTATTACTAATCATGCTTATTACTAATCCATTTATTTTTCAATTATGCTTATTATTATTATTTCACTAACCCCATTTATTTTTAATTATTATTGCTAACCCCTATTATAATTATTATTGCTTATTTATTTATTTTACTTATTACTTATATTTTGCTTATTTATTTATTTCTTGCTATTTATTTAAATTGCTTTATTTTTATTATGTAAATGCTCCTGGATGTAATTTTTGTAAATATTTAAATTATTTAATTTGCATGCTATGGTTAGTAAAATAGGGAGTGTAAACATGTATTATATTTAAAAATTGAATTTAGCTCACTTAAATTATAAGATAAATATTTAAAATAAACACTCACACACGTAAGTCGATCTTTGATCGCCATCTCACTTTCTAGGGTTGCCTCTTAATGTTGCCTAATCATAAGGTCAAGTGGGGTGTATAAAGCAAAGTCCCTTAAAAGAAAAGTCATCTAGTCCCTTCATAATCAAAGATCAAGTCCCTTAATGGTTGCCTTTCAATATGATCTTGTCCCTTTCGAATAATGATGACAGCCCCTCCAAAATGCTTAATACACCCTACAGTTGCCTTCATTAAACAGATGTCCCTCACTTGTCCCTTACATCCAAGGTAATGACTACCTATTCCTTAATAATAGGGATAGTCTTACCATTTAAAGGATAAAGAACAGAAAGACTTAAACTTTAGGGTAGGTTCCTCATAGTTACTTGCTCACTATTTCAAAACAATTTCAAATACTTCACAAATTTCAAACAATTTTCAAACACAAGTTTTTACGCATCCGTACATGGATTATTATTAAACTCTTATGAAAATTTCTATTCACACACTTCACCTTTTCAAAAACAATTTAAAGTGAGCCAAGTAACTAAGAGCCCATGGATAACCATGGATGTAAAGGGTGCTAACACCTTCCCTTTACATAACCTACCCCCCGGACCCAAAAATCTTTTAAAAGGTCTTTCCTGTTCTTTTATGCCTTTCCTTTGGATAAAATAAAAGTCGGTGGCGACTCTTGCTATCCGCAACATAACTAAAGTCAGTTCTCCCACCGTGTTACAAGTACACATCTCAAAAGGCCATCAAGGGCAGTGTACTATCTGAATATCTTGCTGAGCAACCTATTGATGACTACCAGCCTATGAGATTTGACTTCCCTGATGAAGACATCATGTTCATAAAAGCGAAAGATCATGAAGAGCCTATCCACACTGAAGGGCCTGACCCGGAAGAAGAATGGATTATGATGTTTGATGGGGCTGTTAATATGAATGGTCGTGGTGTTGGTGCAGTACTCATTACACCTAAGGGAGTTCATATGCCTTTCTCAGCAAAACTCACCTTCAACTGCACTAACAACGAAGCTGAATACGAAGCTTTCATTATGGGTCTTGAGGAAGCCATTGACCTCAGGATCAAGACTTTAACTGTATTCGGAGATTCAGCTCTGGTAGTTAATCAAACCAACGGCAAATGGTACACCCACCAGGATCATCTGATACCTTACAGGGATTATACAAGGAGGTTATTGACTTTCTTTACAACAGTCCAGCTTGAGTATATCCCTCGGGACGAGAATCAGTTTGCAGATGCTCTGGCTACCATTTCATCTATGATCAAAGTTCAAGCTGCCAACTTTGTACCGCAGATTTCAGTGTCCAGACTTGATAGACCAGCATATGTGTTCGCAGTAGATGTTATCAAAGATGATAAGCCTTGGTTCCATGACATTAAGTGCTTCTTGGAGGATCAAACATACCCACCTGGGGCATCTTCCAATGATAAGAAGACCTTGAGAAGGCTTGCTGGTAGTTTCTTCCTGAATACTGATGGTTCCCTATACAAGAGAAACTTTGATATGGTACTCCTCAGATGCGTTGATAGAACAGAAGCAGACTTGTTAATGCACGAGGTGCACGAAGGATCCTTTGGTACCCATGCGGGAGGGCATGCCATGGCTAAAAAGTTGCTAAGATCAGGTTATTACTGGATCACAATGGATGCCGACTGTTGTGCCTATGCCAGAAAATGCCATAAATGTCAGATCTATGCGGATAAGGTGCACGTGCCTCCCAATCCTTTGAATGTGATGTCTTCACCCTGGCCCTTTGCTATGTGGGGCATTGATATGATTGGCAAGATCGAACCGACTGCTTCAAATGGCCACAGATTCATCCTGGTAGCCATTGACTATTTTACCAAGTGGGTTGAAGCAGCTTCTTATGCCAATGTTACAAGACAAGTGGTAGCACGATTCTTGAAGAGAGATATCATCTGTCGGTATGGAGTGCCCGAGCGAATCATTACTAATAATGGTTCCAACTTAAACAACAAAATGATGGCAGAGCTATGCCGGGACTTCAAGATCCAACACCACAATTCTTCTCCGTACAGGCCAAAGATGAACGGCGCTGTTGAGGCAGCTAATAAGAATATCAAGAAGATTGTGCAGAAGATGGTAGTCACTTATAAAGACTGGCATGAGATGCTACCATTTGCCTTGCATGGGTACCGCACGTCAATCAGAACAGCCACTGGGGCAACACCGTATTAGCTTGTGTATGGTATGGAGGCAGTCCTACCAGTTGAAGTTGAATTACCCTCCCTACGGGTATTGATGGATGTTAAGCTGAATGAAGCAGAATGGGTTCGATCCCGATACGAGCAATTGAGTCTGATTGAAGAGAAAAGATTGGCTGCAATCTGTCATGGGCAGTTGTATCAGAGAAGAATGAAGAAAGCCTTCAATCAGAAAGTCAGGCATCGAGAATACCAAGTAGGAGATCTTGTGCTGAAAAGAATCCTCCCTCCTCATACAGACCACAGGGGCAAGTGGACTCCAAACTATGAAGGATCATTCGTGGTAAAGAAAGTTTTCTCTGGTGGAGCACTGATGCTCAGCACCATGGATGGTGAAGACTTCCCGTCCCTTGTGAATTCAGATGCAGTTAAAAAATACTTCGCATAAAAATGACCCGCTGGACACAAAAACAGAATGTAAGTTCAGGCAAAAATAGGGCATCCCGGCAAGTCAAAAACAGAATAAAAGACTTGGGCAAAAATAAGGGAAATAAACAAAAAAAATTTGTACACCCGCTGAGTTGAAAAGCCGCATTGGACAGCTCAGGCAAAAATGGGTATCCCGATGGATTGAAAACCCGAAAGGGCGATCCATGCAAAACAAGGGAATAAGCGAACAACTGCATTCTGAATTCGTCTGTATCGCCCACAACTTGGTAAGCTTCAAAAGGATCAAGCCTCTGTCAGAATCAGCTTTCTTCAGAAAGCAAGACGAGAAGAACGTCAAAGGTCATACGAGTCATAGCAAGAAGGAAGCTCCTTGAAACGTCGTCAACACTGCCAGCATTTTGTTTCTCAATTTGTAACGATCTCCTCATTTCAGGAGATATGTTTCTTTGACTGTATCTTGCCAATTCAGGGCACATGAATTAATAAAAACAGATTTTCAGTCAAGTTTCACCTCGTACACTTCACTTTATTTGCAAAGAATGTCTGATATCTTTAAAATACTGATTGCATGAATACAGATGCCTATCCTCAAAAAAATAAAAACTACGTGCTTGCAGGAAATATACTTACTCTCAGAAGTGTCTAACTCCTATGACGGAATCCGGCAAAGGATACCTCGGGATTACTTGCACGTTTCTCTATCTTTGCAGGATTGCAGGTATCCGAAGCGCAACATGGGGCATGAAAGCTTCATCCCAGCAAGCTGGCCAATCAACACTCAGTTTTAGCACCCAGAGTGTTTTTCTCCCAAGCTGAGTTGCCACTTGTTGTTTCTCCCCAGCTGAGTTACCATCCGTTACTCCTCCAAATACAAAAAGCCTGGGAACCATCTCCCCACAGAGTTTCAGCCTCTATCCAGAAGAGCAATGCACGAAGGAATCACAACAGAGTGACGAAAGCTTCTACAAACCCTAGCTGGGCCCCTCATTTACAGGAATAGGTCTATCATCGACCCATTTCCCCGAGCAGAATCATTTCATCAGATCTACCAATGATCTCATCCCCAGCTGGGATGTTCACTTCAAACAGATCAACCGGAGATCTTCGCAACAATGGGATCCGAATCCCGGATCGGTATCTTTTGCATAATCATAGCATTCGCATCATATTCACCAAGCAAAGCGTAGCATTCCGTCTTAATACGGAGCATTACGGCAAAAATCAAACATGTTGCATAATCATAAGTCACGGTTTGAATCAAACACCTGTGAATATTATCAATCCATCAACAATATACAGAATACCCCCCAGATTCCCCAGCAAAAGCAGTTGCCTCACATTCACCAATATGAATACACACCCCTTATGGCACCCGTCCGTGTCATCATTCCCAGTAAAGTCGCCCGAGCTTTTCTTTGCAAACAAACACTTGTATATTACAGATACTTCTCGACACCCGTGTCATATCCCCAGCAGAAAGCCGAAGTATCCCCTTTGCACTTACAGATACAGATATATATATAACTTTCTTGACACCCGTCCGTGTCACTTTTCCCAGCATATTCTCTCAAACTCTTTGTATACCATATACTTGTTTATACTATACCCTCCTCCTTTTGACACTCGTCCGTATCACACTCTCTCCAGCAGGTTGAACACTTAAATATACATCACCCATACTTCATACTCACACTTATACAGATACTCGTCCGTATCTTATATACACCATTTACATCCCCGCAGATTCGACACTCGTCCGTGTTCTTTGTTAACCAGTTGGTACTCGTCCGTACCATCATCTCAGAACATGCGTCAAGCGTTTGTTTCTACTTGATACTCGTCTGTATCATAGTCTTAAGGATGCTCGTCCGCATCTTTAATTCATACACTGTGTCAAACACTTACGTCTTCTTGAATATAGACACTCGTCTGTGTCTACTATTCCCCAGAAGAGTCCTTTCAGATTCAACACTCGTCCGTGTTCCTTGT
Organism: Lathyrus aphaca; assembly: GCA_963966055.1. Lineage (NCBI taxonomy): Eukaryota > Viridiplantae > Streptophyta > Magnoliopsida > Fabales > Fabaceae > Lathyrus > Lathyrus aphaca. The sequence continues at coordinate 177,192,807 of OZ014522.1, forward strand.
TAACCAGTTGATACTCGTCCGTATCATCATCTCTGAACACGTGTCAGTATTTGTTTCTACCCGATACTCGTCCGTATCATAGTCTTAAGGATGCTCGTCCGCATCTTTACTCTATACACAATACCAAACACTTATACTTTTTGCTTCTTGGATGTAAACACTCGTCCGTGTTTACTACTCCCCAGTAAAGCAAATTTTCTTCTTATCTGACATTCGTCCTATGTCATGATAAACCCTGAGAGCAGCCGTACCCTGCTAGGTGGTCGTCCTCCACCTCTTGATGGTCGTCCTCCATCATGCTCATCCGATGGCCGTCCCCATCGTTGACCCTTTTATCCGACATTCGTCCTATGTCGTGATTTTTAGCAGCCGTCCCCTGCTAGGTGATCGTCCTTCACCTTTTGATAATCTTCCTTCATCATCTTATCTAATGGCCGTCCCCATTGTTGATTTTTGGTTATCTGACATTCGTCCTATGTCATGATAAACCTTGAGAGCAGCCGTCCCCTGCTAGGTGGTCGTCCTCCACCTCTTGATTGGTCGTCCTCCATCATGCTCATCCGATGGCCGTCCCCATCGTTGATCTTCTATCCGGCATTCGTCCTGTGTCGCGATACTTTCGGCAGCCGTACCCTGCCAGGTGGTCGTCCTCCACCTTAGATGACCGTCCCTCATCTTAACCCTTACAGAGCAGCTGTCCCCTGCTAGGTGATCGTCCTTCACCTTTGATGACCGTACCTCATCATCTGTTTATCTCATTTATTCTTTAACCCGATGGCCGTCCCCGTCGTGGTCCCTTCTCTTTTTAGCCCGATGGCCGTCCCCCATCGTTGTTTACTTTGCTTTATGAACTTGATGGCCGTCCCCATCATTTTTCATTAATCCCCAGAAAATCTTACAGCTTTATTTTGATGGTCGTCCCCATCATAACCCCTTTTATCCCCAGCATGTCGGCCGTCCCCGTCATTGCTTTACTTCACACACTTTTCCCAGCATGTCGGCCGTCCCCGTCATTGCTCTTTACCCAGCAGTCGTCCTCCGTCGCCCGCCCTTTACAATATACTTTATTTTCTTTTACAATCTATATCCCTTTTCTTCTTCATTCTGTGAGTACAAATTTTGGACTGTCTTTGGTATTCAACCACAAGTTATCTTGTTTGCCTGTTAAGCCGTCGCTTACATCCTGCACAGCTAACTCATGTTTGAATAGGGGCAGCTGTAAACACCCCAAATTTGCCCTCACCCATTCACACCATGGCTTGTGGTCTTTTCATATACATAAACTCAATCATAGTATCTCATATCACATTTTTTATTCACTGCATAGATTCTAAGTCATCTGCATCTAGAGTTTGTGATCTGAGCAATCCAAGAGCTTCTTGAGCCACTCCAAAGGCCATCAATCACTTCAAAGGGGTCCATGTATGTTCAAGCATCATATTATATCCTCTCAAAGTCAAGAATGTCAAAAAATCACAAGAACTGAGAATGGTATGGAAGCAGAGCCAGGCTTGACTACACAGATGACCTAAAATTAGGGTTTTGGTTTCAGAGGCCATAACTCCAAATTTTTTGGTCATTCTTGTTTCTATTGGTCTCTATATGGTATAGGGAGTATGCATATCAATTTTCATGAAGAAATTCCATGGGGAAGTCATCTGATCAAGAGTTGACTTTTCAAGCAAGTCAGTGCAAAATCAGGGCATCTGAGGCCCCCAATGACCCAAACAAAGGGTGTTCTTCATCATTTTGATTGTATATGATCTTTATTTGATCATGGAAGATGTTGGAAGTTCACAAAATTGAAGAATTTCAAGTCTTTTGCAAGGTTGACTTTTTGGGGAAGTTTGACTTTTAATGAAAATGCTATTTTAGGCAACTTTTTCAACCTTTACTTGTTGATTCAAGAAAGCTTCAAATGGAAAAACTTTGGTCATGAAAGTTGTAGAATAGATCTTTCCCTTTTCAAAAAGTACAAGAACATGACCTAATTCATTTTGGATCAAAAGTTATGGCTCACCAAAGTTGGCAAAAATCACTAAATTTCAAGTTATGCACCAAATGGAAAACTTGCAATTTCTCATGGCAAGCCTTTGTGTGACTTCCACATGATCTCTAACCATCATACCAATGCTACACATGACATAAAATCAGAATTTGGCCCAGGGAATTTCTCATTTGTGTGGCTTGATTTTCAAGAATCCATAAGCCATTTTCATAAAGATGCAAAGAGGAATTCTTGGCAAAATCATTCTCCCATGAATTGTGTGATCACTAATTGGTTTCTATGCATTGCCATGATCAAATGAAGTATCATACACCAAAATTCAGCAAGAATTATCTCATGTACATAACACAAAATCATGAGAAAACACAAGTGGGCAAGTTGCAAAATCTATCACAACTCATGATCCAAATGCTGCAGACTTTCACAAGCAATCCAAGGGTCATCCTTGACTCAAGCTGAAGCAGGACAAGCCCTTAGACTGCTGCTGCCATAGCCCATGCTGCAAGTACAAATCAACTTGAATTTTTGGCCAAAACCCCCATACTCTTGGAACAGTGGTCAGCCACCTCTACTGACCTGCTCCACAGGCTACTCACACATCTTGGGAGTGTTATAGCAATGCATTGGCCATTGAAACAAGACACAACACAGTCCTCACAAAAATCTGTCAAAAACTCCTCTTCTTCGAATCTCTCTCTCCAGCCATCAAACACCTATTTTCTCTTCACCAACAAATCATACACACTCAAAAGAACCAGAATCCACCATGAACACAGCTTGAAACCCTCTATAACATAACTGTGAAATCTGCTACACCAGAACTTATCTTCACAAATTAGCCATCCACAAGAGCTTTGAGGCATTCCATTGAGTTCAGAAGGGCCAAGGGAGTTCATTTGCACAAGGGGGAGGTTCTGGAAGCTCACCATTGAAGCTTTCCAGCTCAGGTATGGCCAAGAACACTTTCTCACAGAACTTGTTTTTCTTGTTATAAAATGAAAGTGTATGTTGTGCTGATCATAATGATGTGTTTGAAATTGAAAATGAGTGAAAAATGAGGATGTATTGATGCTCTGAAATTTCTCCCGTGAAAAATGTTTGTTTCGATTTGCCTGATTCATGGAGTTTAAATGTTGTTTGAGGGTTGATTTGTGTTCTAGGATGTTAGAGGATCATTTCCCCGTGTTTAATTTGAAGTGGGATGGCTTGTAGTGAAACCTAGGGTTTTGGTTCGCCGGAGAAGACGACCGGAAGTCTTCTCCGGCCACCTGAGAACCATTAACCCTAATCAGTGTCATTAATTGATGTTTGAATCTAGTGCGTTGGATGCGTTGACTTAGGCTGACTGGCGCGCGTTTGAGTGGCCAGGATGTGTCCTCAGAAACCCTAATCACAATTAACTTAATTAAATCCAATTAATTAATTCATAAACTTAATTTATCCAGATTTGAATTGAGACCATTGGATTACGCGCCAAGTCAAACTACCCTTTCCCAGAATCAATCCTGGCCCTCCATTGCGCATACTTCCCCTTTTATTTCATTTTTAATTCATTTCTTTTATTTTAATTTGTGCATTTATTTAAAAATAGCAAAACCTTTTTAAAAATTCTGAAATTTTTTATACAAACTTTTATTTAATTTCAGAAACCAAAAACATTTAAATTTTTATTTTTTGCATTTAAAAATATTTTTAAATCATTTAAAAGTTTATTTTTAATTAATTAATGAGAATTAATTAATTAAAAATCCTTTTAGGTATTTAAAAATCACCAAAAAATTCATGAAACCTTCATAATCATTTAGAAACATTGTCCAACCCTCAAACCAAATTTCATTTTTGATCTTGATGTCTTTTGAGAAATTTTCATGGAATTAAAATCATTTCAAGGCATTATTTTGATCCAAACTTCAAAAAATCATTTCTGCCTAACCATTGAGAGTTGGACTTTGATTCTTCTTGCATTGCATTTTGTTTAGCATGTAGTTTGTAAGATTAAATTGGCATGATTTGATCTTTCATTTTCCATTTGTTTGGCATTTTTCTTGTTAAGGTACCCTAAAACCCTAGAAATTTTAGGAAATTCATAACTTTTATTAGGTTAAGAGTTGGAACCTCTCCTTTGGGCAGTGAGTTAGATTAGGTTTAGGGTTCCTTTGAATGCATTTTCAAATTTTTATCTTGATGCTTGCTTCTGATTTTGGCTTTTGTTTGATGCATTGATCATAAACCCTAATTTGAGCTTCCATATGCATCCATCTTGCATTTGCATTCATACCTTGACTTGCCATAGCATTTTGTGTATCCATTTGATTCATTTGACATCTTAAGACATATTAGAAGCATGTTTGATCATTGCATCTTGTATTTTCCATGTTGTATGCCATTTGCACTTCATAACTTTTCATGTATGTTCATGGTTCTTAACTTGTTTCATTTGCATCCATAAGTTTGTATGATCATCCCCATGTCTTGTTACATGTTTGTAGCATCTCATAGCATCATTAACATCATGTATGTGCTTCTGGTTTTGATTTGCATCATGTCATTTCATCTCATCCTGCATTGCATTGCATTCCTTTGCTAACTTTTCAGGTGGTAAGTTACTTTGAGAAGTGAATTTGCCTTCACTTCTCACAATTTCTTTTCATCTCTTTCATGCATCCTTGCTGCATTTTGTTATGTGTTTGAGTTTGAGCTTGCTCATTCTCCTTCTTCTTACTTTCTTTCCTCAAGCAACTTGACTTCTTAAGTGAAGCAAGTTGTTTTGCTTCTCTTTGTTCCTTTCATCTGCTTCCTGGTGATTTCTCTGAAGATGTCTCTTGTAAACCTCACAAACCTTAGGAACAACCAAGCATGACAATAATTAGGGTTTTGATTAGTCCCCCATTTAGCTTTTACCTTTGTGTCTCATTGAGTCTTCTCTTCTCATCTCATAATCAGGGACTAAACCCTAAAGGCTTTAAGGCTTTGTGATTAAGCTTATGCCTGCATCCTTCTATTAGGATGGAGTGTATAACTTTAATCCTAAGTGTTAAACCCTTAATGTGTTTAAATCCCTTAATCAATTCATCTAATAATCATCAAGACATCACACTTGTAACTTGGGCCTTGCATTAGGGTTCTAATTCTTCCTTAATTGGTTAAGAAGGACTAACCCTAGTGTTAATGGACAAGTCCCCCTCAAGTTGTCTTACAAACCCTAAAAATCACTTCATCATCTTATCATTAATTAAAATCCACTTAATAAAGGCTTTGTTTTGTCATGAAGTTAATCCCTAATCATGGATTAAGTTGAGGAGCTTTCCTCAGCTTAAACATTCTCATCTATTATCCTTCTATTAGGATGGTGTAATGAGTCTGTTTAATCCTTGATTATGGCTTAACCTCATTACTCAACACTAAATAAAAACCACAAAAACATCTAAATAATCACAAGTAGGTTAATGATCTTAATCCTACACCATGGTGATTAAGTGTGAGAAGCTGACTTCACACTTGAGGCATTCTCATTACCCCTAATCAGAGGGAAGATGTGATGAGTTTACTAAATCCATTGGTTTAGGCTTAAGCTCATTAACTTATGACAAACTTCAAAGAGCAATAAAAGACTGAAAATACAAAAACAAGCAATAATCGTCTCCTCCGGGATTCTTTTCTCATCTAATTCACTCATAAACGAGAACTTGCTTCTTCCGTCTGATGCAAGACAGTTTGCACCTGAGCCAGACAGGTCATACACTTGAGCATAGACAAGCAAGCAGTTCACAAGTCAATTTATCTTTCAGTCTCTTTGGGTCGAACTACGGTGTTCTGACTTCCTCATTGCACGAGAGGATACGTAGGCATAACTTAACAGTTATCGAACAAAAGTCTCTGTATATTCCCCCTCTTTCTAGTCTTATTCTTTAGCCTCATTATCATGAGCATTTCATCTTTGTTCTCACACTGATACTTCACTTATACACATCACTTTCTTTTACACTGACACCTGTACATCTTTTTCCAGCTATTTTTATGCACAAATTGCACTGACACTACCCCTTTAAAACACAAATCTTTTAAGCATGGATCCCGTCGAGTACGACGGACAATCTGGGTGCTAATACCTTCCCAGGTTGTAACCAACCCCCTTTCTCAGTCTCTCTGGTTCGCAGCCGTCTTATCCATATCTTTCTAGGTCTATGCAGCATTGCCTTTCCCTCGGGATAAAAATGCCTAGCTGGCGACTCTATTCATTCCCTGTGAGTTCACTCCTGTGTGTTCTCACATCCTCCTTTCGCCGACCGTTCACGTCTGTACCTTTATCTGGGCCATTCCCATTTATCGGGAGCGACACTATGAAGGCCCATATGTTGTGAAGGTGGCATTTTCCGGAGGTTCCTTAATCCTCACAACTATGGATGGTGAACAACTGAAACACCCGGTGAATTCCGATGCAGTCAAAAGATATTATGCCTAAATAAAGCCCGATAGGTCGAAAACCAGAAATGGCGACCTATGCAAAAATGGGTATCCCGGTGGATCATAACCTATGAAGGAGATCCAGGCAAAAGTTAGGGATAAAAAAAAATAGAGCTCGCTAAGTTGAAAACCCGAAAGGGCGGCTTAGGCAAAAAAGAGCGTCCCGGTGGATTGAAAACCCGAAAGGGCGGTCCAGGCAAAAGTTAGGGACAAAGGCATTTGACTGCATCAGATGGTGTTTATCATTACTGAAGATCATTACTTGAAGACCAATCCAGTCGCTCTTGTCAAAAGCAAAGTGTTGGGCGATTTTAGTTATTAGGGATTATAGTGGTCGTTGGATTCAATATAGACCTTTCCCCATTGCCATTTTCAAATTGTAATTTTCCATGGAGCTTTTGCTATTGGCAAGCTACCATTCTTGAATGAAATACAACCTTTGTCTTTAAACTCTGTCTTTCAGCTTCTTATTTTCTTTGTTATGCAAAATGTCTTTACTGAGTTACAATTTAACTTTGAAAATGAAATTTTTTTTTTTAAAAACAATTTTTGAAAAACATACTGAAAACATTCAAATTTCTTTTACTCTAGAAAATTAAAAGATTTTCTGTCTTCTAAAAAGCCTTCTGGTTTGCAACACTCCCATGCAATTATTACAGAAATCCCCACAGAGAATTAACAGCTGGTAGCACTCTTGGATGGATCCTTGGGTCAAGTATCAATTTCCAAGTTTGAAGACATCTCCCCAGCATCTTTCTTTTTACTCGTCTGAGTATTTGCGCTGAGATCCTACTTTTCCTGCTTTATCAAAACTCTCTGTCTCTCCATAGAGTCAGCATTCGCATATCATGGTCATTCGCATCATGTTTCATTGCATACGCATTTGACATAATCATCTGTCTATCCCCAGTTCAGGTCCAGATTACTGTCTTTTGTTATTTTAAAGCCCACTGTTGTTGGTACCCCGCAGTGTGGTTAACTTAGATTTCTTTTCCCAACAACACTGATATCCCCTGTAGAGGCCTTTCTGGATATGTGCTTTAGTACCACCAATACTTCTTTTAAGCCCAATTATCATTGGCATGAATCCTTTAAGCTGTTTTCTTAAGACTTAGAACTATCTAATTCAAATGCATTTGTGTTTCCCTGATAGTTCCTAAAAGTTCTTCTAAAAAGTTCTTCGTTTTAAGAATTTCCCGAGGTTGGTCGTTTATCTCGTTGAAAACCCCAACATTTATTCTTATTTTCCAGCTTGGTCGCTCAGAGCCATTTGATTTATCTTTAAACGCTTCGCATGCTACTCCCAGTGTCAGTATGTATGCACGGAGCCACCGCCTGAATACTATTTTCATTTTCCAATCCTTGGTTTCAACAGTTACACTTGAACCTGTTGATTTACTGTTTTGGATTTATGCCTGTCATTTTATTTCCAGACCACCACGTCTTTGCCTGTCATTTTATTTCCTGACCACCGCGTCTTTGCCTGTTATTTTTATTTCCAGACCACCGCGTCAATGTTTGTCACTTTATTTACCGACCACCGCGTCTTTGCCCGTCCTTTTATTTCCTGACCACCGCGTCTTTGCCTATCATTTTATTTCCAGACCACCGCGTCTTTGCCTGTCATTTTATTTTCTTGACCACCGCGTCTTTGCCTATCATTTTATTTCCAGACCACCGCGTCGTTGCCTGTCATTTTATTTACCGACCACCGCGTCAATGTCTTTTATTTTATTTCCAGACCACCGTGTTGTTGCCTATCTTTTATTTCCAGACCACTGCGTCTATGCCTATCATTTTATTTCCAGGCCACCGCGTCGATATCTGTTATTTTATTTCCTGACCACCGTGTCGTTATCTGTTATTTTTTTCTGACCACTGTGTCGTTACCTGTTATTTTATTTCCAGACCACCGTGTCGTTTGTCTGTTATTCTTATTTCACGACCACCGAGTCGATGTCTGTTATTTTATTTCTCGATCACCATATCGATGTTTGTTTATTCCTGACCGTTGTGTCATTGTCTGCTATTTGGTTCTCCTGGCTGCCGAGTCGAGATCATTTCTATCTTTCTCAATCACCGAATCGCTATATTGAGATCCCCAGCAACCACTTTGAGCTTGTTAACTCATCACTCCAGATAGTTTGTCTTTAATCTATGCTTTGTTTTCCGTCTTTTGTTGTTCTTAGTGCCAGCAGTTACACTTGAACCTGCTGATATATCACTTTGAATACATCCCGTTTTCGTCTTGTCATCCCCAGTATATGGTTATCCCCAGTGAGTCTTCACCCTCATTTGCGTTTCTGTGGGTCACCGTTGATTCATCATACCATTTTTAGTATATTCATCAAAAAATCAGCATGTTAGGTCATTGCATCTTGCATATCATATCTCCAGCAAGAGTCCCTCATGAGTTCATAGCATTGCATGCCGCTGCATCTTATCTGCATTCGGTCAAAATTTTAGGTTTTTTTATTTAATCCTCTTCTACCTCGAATGTCCAAGAAAACTTTGTTGTTCATACATTCTGGTTCAAGATGATTAAATAGGGGCAACTGTCACACCCTAAATTTTGACCGGACCTTTTTTTGAGATTCATCTGTTTGACATTTCATAGCATTGTTATTAGTCAATCATTTTTGCATTTTTAGTCCATTAGTCAATCATCGTACACTTTCTATTCACCTTTATCAAGATTGTTTTCTTTTTATCTATTTTGAGATTTATTTTAGTGATCATCTCTGTAAAATCATTTTTTTTATATGTATTATTTAGTTTGATATCTAATTTTAAATTTTTTTATCATAACATGGTATTTACGTTAATTTAGGTTACCTTTTTAATCTCAATTTTAATTCATTTTTGGTTTCAACTTTAATTCGTATAATTTATTTTTATTTTACTAGCATTGTCATTATTTTATTTCGTATATATATCCTAAATACCAAATATGCATTTTTATTTGTTTCATCTTAATATAATTTGAAAAAAGTAATAAAATGTATTTGATTCTTGTTTATTGTGTTTCTAAATGTTAAATAATTAATAATAATGTAATTTTCTTTATCTTTTTTTTAGTGGCAGCGCGATTTTAGATTCTTAAGTTAATTCTAGTTCAAGGTAACTTAGATATTTTATTTATTTATTATTTATCATTTATTATTATTATTATTTTATTTAATCATTATTATTGTTACTATCTTTTTTTAGTCAGTTAATGGTTTTCTTTTAACCAAAAAAAAAATATATATATATATATGGCTTGTCTGAGAAAAAAAAAAGGAAAACCATTTAGTAGAATTCAAAAGAGAGACCTTCCCGTCATTTTTGGCTTTGTAATTATGAACATGTTCCTTAGCATTTTTTATTTAACTTTTTTTTATCATAATTTGTTTTAATTAAATTTTATTTTTAGTATTTCACTTCTAATTGGCTTATTGTTTAGAATTAAGTGGACTATTTTTTTAGTATAATATCATTAAGTGTAAAAAGGGGATTTCTTTAAGTCCAGTACAACCAAGATTTTTTCCAGTAGGACCATACACAAGTTCACAACATACAAGGAAATTTCACAAAAAAAGGGTGGTACCAACAACACACAAGTTCAGCAGGGGCCTTTTTTCCTTCACAAATAAACAAAAAACACAGCAGACCTGCAGCTTGTGCAGGCTGCTATCACACATCATTTTCAAATTCAGACCTGTTGAAAAAAGCAGGTTTGCAGGATGATAATCCTCTCTCCACCACCTTGCAGCAAACACCAAAATAGGACATCCTGCAAATCCATAACAAAGGCCTCAAAACCATTCACTAGAATAGGATTTCCTCCACCCATAAGCCCTGCGAACCTGCAAACCGAAAAAGACATGACATTCATATTCAAACAAAATTCTACTCTTATAGACTTCTTCAACAAGTCTTCATTTTTTTTAAAAGAAAAAATCAACCCAAAGCTTTCACTATTTAAAGGGGATGAATTCGTAAGAACCAGGGGGGGCATTTTGACAGAAGAATTTTTTTTCTGTTAAATTGATATTCGGGTTTCACTAGAAAAAAAAAACAGAAACGATTCACAAAGGGGGGAGAACCTTAAAACCAAAGCACTCACCTGAAGCCTTTAACTTCCCACAACAAAAAACACGTCCTCTTTTCTGCTTCATCAATCACCATCCGCAAATCGTGCCTCAACTCACCATTCCCACCATTACGAAAAAGCAGTAAAACCAAAAAACATCAACAACAAAAATCAGTAGCCATACGTACACAACATAAAAACAGTACCAAAATATTAACAGAGCCATGACAGCAAAACAAGAACAGGAAGAATACTTTGACAGTTAACCTTTTTTTTTGTGCGACGTAACACCACCTTCATACCAATCCTTACCGCAAACCGCTAAAATCCTCGAACCTTTTTTTTTCTCCGCGGAAGAACGATAACTGCGAGAAACGCATCGCTACCACAATGAACCTGAAAATCGACATGAAGGACCACGACGACAACAACATATCATCCACGATCGGAATAAATTGAACCAACAAGAGCGCATAAAAAAACCGGAAAACACCGAAGAAGGCAGAGAAGACCAAAAAGGCACAAAGGATTAGAGGATGAACCTTCAAGCATCCCCGTGACTTCGTCGGAAACTCATCAGATTTAATTTGGTTACGTAAGTTCTTAGCTCTTCTCTTGTTACCGTTTTTTTTCTTTGTGTTGTGTTGATGCATAACCCTCTGCAATTTGGATGAATTTTATTGTTGTTTGCTGGTATTTTGACTCTACGAGTTAGGTTTTCTTACACTCTTTTGTGGGTTAGTGTTTGAGGGTTTAGAGTTCGAATCCTTAAGATTCAGACTCATGGTAAGGCGAGGTTTGAGGCAATCGGAGGTCATGGTTGAGAGAAATTGTGGTTGAGATTCTGAGAGAAAAGCGATTGAGATGTTGAGGGAGAGATTGAGCGTTTGAAAGGGGAAGTATTTTCTGGCTTTGTAAGAACTTCCGCCGGTCTTGATTTCTAGGTTTTCTCGTTTTTTCCTTTTTAGGTCATAAAATCAAACCGGGTTGAACCCGACCCGCTCCCCCTGCCGCGGGTCCTTCCCCTTTTTGGGCTTGCTGGACCAGTTTTCACCCGTTGCTTGTTACGTTTTTTTTTTCAGTTTTCTTTTTATATGTTTTGTTTTGTTAACTATTAGTTTAGTTTGTTTAGAAATATAGTTATGTTAATTAAGTATGATAAACATTATTTTTTTTTATTATTAAGTCTGTTAAATTATATTCTATTTGCTTATTTGTTTTCTTGTAAAAATATAATAATAGTAATATTAATTTTTAATTTAGTTAATTAATTAATTAATTACTTCTCCATAATTTTTTTTTTATATATATGATGTACATTTGGGTTTCTTGCTCCCAATTTAGCTATATGATGGTAATGTATGACTTGCACGACTTGAATTCCGCTCTCTCTCTTTTCGACTATAGTGTGTTAATCAAGACACGAATATAACGTTTCTAAAAAACAATTTAAATCTTTTCTTCAAACATAAATTTAATTTCTTGGTCCAACACCAAGTTGAGAGTTCATCGCGCCTTCATTGCACACACGTAAGTCGGTCTTATGATCGCCATCTGCACAATCCTTTTTACGCGCCTAATTTAATTAACAAGGAATAGAGCTCCGAAGTCTAGCACTCCGCACGTTCTAGAACGAACTACAACTGGGCTAGCCTCACGCGTATTGTTCGTTCACTCCTTCGTTATTAATCGCATCGATCCTAAAACATCTAAAAACAATTAATCATTTATTTAAATTAAATTATGAAAAAGGAACTCCGGAGTCTAGCATTCCGCACGTTCTGGATTGGACCGCAATTGGGCTAGCCTCACGCGATGGTTCAATCACCGTTCGTATATCAAAATATTCAATTCAATTTATTTAAAATAACGTACGAAAACAGAATTCCGGAGTCTAGCATTCCGCACGTTCTGGATTGGACCGCAACTGGGCTAGCCCCACGCGATGGTTCAATCATCCTTCGTATACCAAAATATTTAAACTATTTTCAAATTAATTATCGAAAGACAGAACTCCGAAGTCTAGCACTCCGCACGTTCTGGATTGGACCGCAACTGGGCTAGCCCCACGCGATGTGTTCATTCGCCCTTTCGTTTAAAACATCTTAACCAAATTCAAACACCTTTTTTTCCTAAAAACGAACATTGTATAAATCATTCTATCTCTCGAAAAAGCTAGCGCTTCAGCCTCCATCGCGAGTATAAGCCAATGCTTAACAGTAGAATGCATTTCAAATAATCGTTCAATTAAAAAACTCAAACCGTAGTAGCACGAACTACGAAGCTCTGACTTTCCCATTGCACAAGGGAATACGTAGGCACGGGGATTTTAATCCTTCGCGAGCACAATAATAAAAAATTAATTATTTCTCCGTTTAAAGCACCCTAATAAAAATTTAACTATTTCTCTGTTTAAAAACTTTAATCCTTTCTCCGTCTTAATAATAATTTAAAACTTAATTCCTTAAAACAAACATAATAACAATCATTTAGAAGACAAAGACTTAAGATCAAACACTTAATCGCATAGTTTAGCTAAAAGGTTCCCGTTGAGTACAACGGACGAGAGGGGTGCTAATACCTTCCCCTCGCGTAACCGACTCCCGAACTTAGAATTTGGTTTCGTAAACCATTTCTTATCCTTCCTTTAGGTTGTATCTATATCTCCCTTTTCTCTCGTAGAATAAATAGAATTAAGTGGCGGCTCTGTTGTTTTGTTTTAGGATCGTATTTTTCGAGGTACGACATCTTGGATGAATAGTGATGGCTTGAAGGATAAGCTTTTAGTTTAATGGTTTTGGAAATGCATCATTGCTTTTATGCCAAGGTACATTATCACTTTCAATAGGATAACTTAACTTTTGACCAATTCGACATTCTGCAGATCGTTTTATTGTTGTTTATGAATGAATCTTGACTGGTGGTAAGGCAATCCTTGACAAAGCACTATTCCACATAAATGCACCTTGAATTCCAAGGCTTTCTTCCTTATTCAAAGAGAATCTTCATGATCAAATGGATTTATCTTGCAAGTTCATCATGACTATTAGATATTTGCTGTTGAATTGAGTGCACATTAGTCTTGTGTAATCACTCCCTTTTGGACACAAAATTGTGTGGCATAAGAAAATGCCAAAACTGTCTTGCAAAAAAAGTTGCATCAAGGCATGTTGCTCAATTCATAACTCTTTGCTCAAGTGGAATTAGATTGTGCTCTTGGACATTTTGGAAAGCTGATATGTTGTACTTCAACTTTGATGTTTATCTATAGTCTTGATTCATCTTAGATCATGATGAAACATGCTCTCAAAGTTTGGTGTTTTGGCTGAAAAAACATAGCCATATATTTCACTAAAGTGTTGGAATTTTACAACTTTGAAACTTGATTTTCATCACTTCATAACTTAAAATCCATGCATTTTTTTGGAGATGGTCATGTATGACACTCTCGTTGTATGAAATTAGATCTTCCATTTAATCTTTGGAGCTAAGAAAATGGTTGCTTGGATCAAAAGTCATGGCCTTGTAAAGTTGGGTACTTGAACTAGAAATTTCATGGACTTGGTGAAATTGATCATTTCTTCAACTTTTCTTGTTTTGAAAGTAACCTTTATTTCTTGATTAATATTTGATCACATGCAACTATGGATCATATTTTCTTGAATAATAGCTCATGACACTTGATGTTGACCAAAAAGTCAAACTTTGGCATTGTGCACCAGATGAAATTTAATCAGAGAAACCCTAATCTCCAAATTTCTATGAATTCATCCCTCGAGGAAATTTTAAACTTATGAATAGGCTTTAATTATATACTTGGGCTCCTTGAATCATATTTTGAGGCATTGGCTCATTTCCAGTTGAAAAATTCATTTTGTAAGCCTTGATCAATCAAAACCCTAATTTGGTGCATTAGATGAACTTGGGGCTTGATCAACTTGAAATGATGTAATCTTGTACTTGATTATTGATGACAGTGATCTCTTGATATTTATGGATGGATAAGAGACTTGTTAAGTTGAAGATCATGCCAATTCTTGATTGATCATTTTCCTGAGTCCCTTTTTTAGGCTCAAAATCCCAATTCATTGTTGAAACAAAACACACAACAAACGTTGTACTTCCACAATAGGTTAGAGATGTATAAATGTATATTCATGAGATGTCAATGATATGTAAATGATGTGGGATCTTAGGATAAAAAATTTATGGTATGGCACTTAGAGCTCATCATACAGGCTATCATGTCTATTGTGATGCCAATTGAAATTATGTTCCTTAGGAGACAAAAGTCGAACGCGATGTCCTAGACAAATGGTCCGACAAGATAAACTAGAATAACCACAATTAACACATATTTAATTGTACAACTCTGAAGGAGCAGAAAATCAATAAAGAACACAATAATTGGTAACCCAATTCGATGCAACAACACTTACGTATAGAGGATTGAATTCCAACCCAAGAAAGGAAATTCATTATTAGTAGTTTAGTACAATTAGTCTTATATGAACCAACAAACCCTATGTTGTTCAATTTGACATCCTAACACTACCCAATGAATTTCTATTTAGGACTCCCTCTAAATATGAGACCTGACACTCTTTCTCTCAATCAATAAACCCTAGTGATCAACTTCAATTCACAATTTTGAATGTTTATTTACAACTCAACTAGACAAACCAACAACTATGCCAAGTTACTGAAACATATTATGGTGTACATAAAGCAATACAAGGACTAATATAAACCCTAACACTCTAAAATATTCAAGTATTGCATGCTTTTTAATGTAGCTTTTGACCTCCTTTTATAGAAAAAGTATTATGGGTGTTTCTCCTTGGATCTTTGATTTAATTTCGTCCAAAATCTTTGCACACTCTGTTGGATATGACCCGTTCCATAAATATCTCCAATATAAATATATGATTTGGTTTGTTTCAAATTCAAATTTAAATCATATTAAATCTAATTCGATCTTCACAATTGTCCAACCAATCATATTATCACATTGCTAAATAAAAGTAAAAAAATCTAACTAAATCTTCAATAGAAAATTCGTCCTAAAACACAATATGTTCAGTTGAGCAAGGCCCATATGTCGTACCGACATGTTGTGACATCGTGTCCAACATATGTCCCATATGCAATAGATAATCATCTTGAAGTAGTTGGGAAAACTTGAATACTTCTCTATGTTGTTGTTTTGCAAAATGTTGTCAATCTAAAAGGAACAACATGATGAATAAACACAAAATGCTTAGAAGAATGATAACCCCAATCAAAAGAGGAAAAAATAGAGAGAAACAATTCACCCAATGTACATTTTTAAATGAATTTATGAATACGAATCCAATGATTGATAATCAAGAAATATTTTATGTGACATATAGACCAATGAACATGCGCCAACTTATCAAGAATTACATATCGAAAGTCCTAGTCATAATGGCAGTTATGGTTTCCTTACATAAATTATGTAACCCTTATTCATAGGTAAAATTCCTAAGTGGTATTACCCAGATATCTAAATAGAAGAGTGCTAAGGGACCCAACAATACTTGTCATATTCTAATAGAAGTATGAACGACAACAACCTTAAAGACTAGTCAGACTCCAAAGAGAATTCTTTACAGACAGTTCCAAATATAAGAACATGAAGTCTAAATCGCAATAGAAGCCCAATTTGATCTTTTTGCAGACTAAGACACACCCTAGCTTTGTCGGTCCAAGCTTGGGGGTTATTATATTATGATAAAGTCTAATATATAATCCGTTGAAGTCTAGGTAACTTTGAAATTCTGGTATGACAGAACCAGATGTCGAATGCGATGTCGAGACATCTGGTCTGTTATGGAAAACATAGCAAGGTACAAACAATGCCAGTATTGTATATTGATAAAACATATTCTAAATATCCAACAATATGTTTAGACATGTGGACTGGCATTCAGTAAGAGCAATACATAATACAATGCAGAAAAGCATAAACCACACATCCAAATCGTTAAATCAGTTCGATGCAATCACATATACTATGGGGGCTACCAAGCCAGGAAGGAAATCCACTATGTAGTATTAATTCAAAGACTCTCAACAAACCACTCAGTTCACAATCTTCTCACTTAATCACTACCAATGTAACTTCTATCTAAACAACCCTTAGATATGAGAACCTTATCTCACTCCCATCATTCACAACAGTGATAAAAAACTAACAATTAAGAATCAGAAGACACACTTCCATGACAACATCTTAGAGTTTGCTTAAAAGTTTCCTCCAAGAACAATATACCTCTTACTTAACAGCTTCGAAGTTTACACAGAAACAGCCCTAATGATTACATCATTTAGTATACGACTTTTACAAGAACTCAACCCTAGTAATACAACTTTTACGTCTTTGGTTGGTTACTAAACCTAGGTTACAAAACTTCTTTTGATAACCTAATAAATGGATTTTTGGGCCTTCAAAAACGCAGCATAACAACTGCTACAAATATGCAGAAAAATCTACTACAAAAAGATCTTCAAAACTATAACTTCCTAAAATATCTCTATATTTAGAAAGTCTATATTTATTCAATATTTTTCTATAATTCAGATTTGAATCTTCAAGATCTTTAAATCAGCGCCACATTGGATTGCTTTAAATTCTTTGAGTATTCTGCTTTTGTTAGATTATAATAGAATCTTCAATCCACCTGTACCCGTTCATGATGTCGAATGAACTGCATAAGACCTCATCTTCGACATGTTGCTTCAGATGTTGAAATACTTCAACTCAACATGTTCAGGCGCACAATATGACTTCTTTGTTTAACCTGTTCTTATTTAGCAAGATCCTATACAATATATTACTGCTATATTTATTTTACAAAAATTAATGTCAATCCTAAAAATACAGAACTAACAAACTTAAACCCAATAATCAAGAGATGATTTAAAATATATGTTTACCCTAAAAGCACAAGAGATAATGGTCACTCATCCCAACGTGTTGTTGCATAAAAATTCATGCGATCTATTAATAATTGTTCTAAGACAAGTGTTCCTTAAAGAATGTTTAGGACCTTGAACCCTAAGAACCAAATATAAAAGTTAAAAGGTATATCTATATAAGGTACATATAATTCTAACATAAAAATCACATACTAAAGAAATGTCACTAACTTGTGAATTAAAGTATTTATAATTATCATTCAAATATTTATAATTATTCACCCAAACTTCATGTATGAAGTTCTTCATTAACATGTATAGAGTTCTTGGTTTAAATTAGTTGTATTCATTATAGAAGTTCTTCATTATAAAGCTATACAAAAGGAAGATGGGCTACGTCTAAACTATGGCAATTTCTTATTCTTTACCAATTTTAGATTATAAACAACCTTACATTTATTCATTTAAATATTCTTGTCTAGAATGTCCCTCTAATGACTTGACTTTTTACATCGGCAACCTCTTGATCAATTCCAAGTATCTATTTTCATGTGGAAGTGATGATACCCACGAGTTTCACAAAATAAGGTCTTTAATCTTTGAAGCAACTAGTAGAAGATAGAGAAAGTAATAAAGGGTTGATTACTCTTTCAATCAAGAAGAAAGAGTAGCATATGGTAGTTACTTTAAGATGTAGTGAAATAATAATAATCATATAGTACATAAGCACATGACATGTGTGTT
Source organism: Lathyrus aphaca (assembly GCA_963966055.1). Lineage (NCBI taxonomy): Eukaryota > Viridiplantae > Streptophyta > Magnoliopsida > Fabales > Fabaceae > Lathyrus > Lathyrus aphaca. The sequence goes on from OZ014522.1 coordinate 177,211,040, forward strand.
GAATGCACTCAACATGTCCCCACACAAACTCCAAAGCATATTGTGGGACAATATATTCACCTAGCCCAAAAAGATAGAGAAACTATCCCATAAACAAAGCAACAGAATGAAAGTGCTAGGAGAGGAGGGTGTATGGCCCTACAATCCCCCCTACAAGTATTCACACAGGCTGTTAAAGGGAACCAAAGCAAACTGACACTACACATGCCATTGCCTCACAATTGCACTTGCACATGGTCACTGGCCCCTAACATTTCCATCCTCCTTAAAACGAATATCCATGCACAATTGCAGAATCTAATCTCTCAAATCCACAAAGATCACAATAGACAAAATTGTTATGTGTTCAACTTAACACTATTGTATATCCAAAACCGAATTCAAACACAAGATATCTGATTAAATTGAAAGAGATCTATTATCATCTCAATCAAATATTCTTTAATATTTTTTCTTTTAACTTAGGAAAACAGTTAAAAAGTAAACTATTTTATTTTAAATTCATATTTAATATAATCAATTCAATCAAAATTAATTAATTTTCACATCATACAACAAAACACACTTTAATAGTACACAATCCTAAACCTTTTTCTTCTTTCTAAAATCATTTTTTCTCAACTATCAGTTACAAACCACACTCAAACTGTCATATATTAAACTCCTCACATCTCATAACTTAGAAAACAAATACTTTTTTGTTCCTATCTAATATTATACACAACACATTAATCAAAAGTAAACTATAGTTAATTATCACATTAAACATGCTGATTAGCATGATAATAAGGTGCAAAGCAAGTGCCTATGGCAAGTGATTAAGTGGTCATTGGTAAGGCCAGCTGCTTGCAAAAAGGAATGAACCATTGTTGGGCCTACAAACCTAAACCCTCTTCTAATCATGTCTTTGCTTATACTTTCTGATTTAGATGTCTTCGCTGGAATCTTGTGGCCAAATTTGTATTGTGTGGAAATAGGTTTATGATTCACAAAACTCCATATGTATTTGTCAAATGAACCAAACTCCTTCTTAACCTGTAATTGTAAAAAAAAAGGATTAATTCATAAAGTGAATATTAAAAATCTTTAAACCAAAGAACATAATCAAATTTGATTAGTGTGTTTACCTCTAAAATCCGATTGGCATTATCAACAACTCCTCTAACTCTGCTTATATCAATGCCATATTCCAAACTAATAGATGTCATTTTCTTATCAGTCATGTTTGCCAAAGTTGCTGGATTAAATTCTGAAAATGCAGTCCTGTAAATAATTTAAATTTCATTAGTTCGATCATTCTGAAATAAACTACATATAAATACGGTGTACGGATACAAACAAACACGACTCAAACACTGACATAGAGACACCAGTAATAATTTGAGTATCGTGTCTGTGTCAAACATTTTACACATGTCTAACACTTAAACACACCTTCAACATAAAATATCGGTGTTAAGGAAGTAACTAGAATAGAATTCGACCTGAAATCTTGACGTTTCTTTAAGATTGAGGTCCAATCAGATCCAACTTGAGCACCACATAAAACTAGAAGTTCAAACAACATTCTGCAAGTGGAAGAGATTATTTTTTCGGTCATGATTTGTTTTGTACATAATTTTTGTTTGTTTGAGATCTTCATTGTGTAATTTGTGTGGGATGATGAAATGAAAGAAAAAGAGAAGTGTGAACTTACTTGTCATCATGCACTGGAACTCCCCATTCCTCATCATGATAAGCAATATAGATTGGATCTATTCAATGAAAGAAACACATTAAGATTAGCACATTCTGTTTTTCAGATAAAGCACACACCACAAACAATGAAGCCCGGACACCCCGGCCGCAACACTGACACTAATACGGCAATACAATAATAATTTGAAAAAATGAATAAATTAAACGTGTGTTTGACACAACACATTTTTCCAGACCAGAGGTGTTTGTACTACATAAATGTCTTTGAATTACCTGAATTGGCTGTGATAAAGCTGCATCTTTTCTCCTCCACTTCACTTGTTTTTGATGCAAGATTGTTTAAAGTATCAAGAGGAGAAACAAGACTTTCAAATTTTGCAGACTTTGATCTTCCATAATGAGCAATCTTCATTTTTCTCTGAGCATGCTGCAATGCCATCTGTTCTCTCCTTAAACCAGCGATACTTCCTGGTGAATCAGTGATCAAACTAGAAGAGTAAGTCAAGGATGATTCAGTAGAGTTACCACATGAGCCTTCTTTGAAACTCTTGGACTTTCTTAAAGCTAAAGTGTTTGTTGAGTTTCTAGGTGTTACAATCTTTTCAGAACTTGTGTTCAAGAGATTAGTTTCATTCATTCTCTTAGTTGGCCTTGGTGATTTTAATAACTTGGGTGAAAGTGGAGGTGTTGATGAAGTTTTGGTTTGAAGTGGTGGTGAAAGTGATTTTGGTGGAAGTTTCTTGACTGAGTTTCTTCTTTCAATGTTTGGAACTCTGTTGCAAGTTGGTTGAAGAACAGGTCTGCCATTGATTTTGGCAACAGGTGATGTGGCTGCTACTGTTGTTACTTTGGTTTTGGAGCTGCACATTTTGTTGTTTGGTTTTTGTGTGATTAATTGGTATAAGGAAAGATAAGGGAAGGTGAGAAATGAAGGATGTGATGAGGGGTTGGAAAGGAGGAAAGTGGGGTTTTATAAAATGTGTGGATGGATGGTGGGGACAGGACAGGTAAAGGAGAAGTTCTTAAGAATATCATTTTTTTTATATAAATATAAATGTATATAAGCGTGTTTTTATTATTACATGATGGAAGTATGGAACTTTCCTCATTTCCACCATGCTGTGGTAACGTGCTTCTCTTCCCAAGAATTATTTTTAGGTTGAAGTGAAGGGCAAGAAAGGTAAAAATGCAAGAACAAAAACACCAATCATTATTTGGTTTATTCTTTTTAGCTGTATGGAATCTCATTCTCTGTCACTAGCTCATCTCATAAGGGTAGAAAATATTTAAGACTCTTTATAAACACCGTTACAAAGTTGGCACAAGGACTGAAATAAATGGTTTTTTAAGTTGTACGTTCTAGAGTAGTTAATAAAATAATTGACACTTTTGGTGGGTTTTTTATGACACTTGAATGAGATCTTTTGTTCTTAGAATATTTAACTTTTTTTTTTCTTCTAACTTTTGAGTTGTTTACTTTCCAAGTAAACTGAGTTGCATATGTTTTCATTACTACTAATTAATGAGATTAATGGAAGATATGATTTGATGGTGAATACAATCAGTCTTAATCCTTACAGGTTGGCTCAATGATCTGTTTACTTAAATACAAGACATGTTATGGCCCAAAAGTGAAGGACCCTACTCAAATTCTTCTACTTTTTCTTTCTAGTGTCAATTTGCTGTCTTGAATATATGACCTCGTTTCACCAAACCATGAAACCAAGATAACATGCATTTGTAGCTAACCTAATTGAAAGAAAGGACTTAAGAAGGAAGTATCTATATTCATCTAAGTTTAATATAATTGAAAAGCTGATCATAAAATAGGACAGGTGAAATGGAAATGAGATACAAGTATGACATCACTTTCATTGGTGATGATGGATGGCAATGAAAAGCTTTTTTTTTAATTCATGGCAATGAGTAATGGATCTAATGCATATTTGTAAAGAATATATTTAGGAGTGATATGTGTAACACCTCAAATTTGTCCTCTTCTTTATAGCATCATCATCATATCATAATCATCATAAGCATGGCATATCCTTAGCATCTTTGCATAGAAAAATGAAGCATAACATTCTCATATTCTAGCATTGGGCATATGATCAATCATTGGTGCATTTGAAGCCTTACAAGTCAAAGCAAGAGGTCAAGTGACATTGCAAGAGTCTCACAAGGTGTTTTTATATCCTATACAAGCTCAAGATTCTTTGCAAGAACCCAAAAGGTTGAGAGATCATCAGATGATCCAAGAGGGAACAATCTCCTACACAGATGACTTCAAATTAGGGTTTCATGATCAAGCAGGGATTCTTTGTGACTTTGGCCATTTCATGTGGGCAAAGTCCTTCATATGATATGTGAATGCTATGGATGAAATTTGGTGAGAAGATTCATTGAGGAAGGCAGTTATTTCATCAATTGCTTGCATAAGAAGAAATTGGTCAAACTGATTATTTGAAAGGTCAACTGTGGCAATTCAAGAGTTCTCATCTCATTTTTCAAGCCAAGGGATGTTCTTAAGGTCATAGAAGAGGTTTGGAAAAGTCAAAGATCAAGAATCAAAAGGTTTTGAGAGACTTTCCATTTTTGGCATGTGACTTGTAATGAAAGTTACTATTTTTGGCAAATTTTGCCCTAATCTCCAAAGCATTATTTCATGACCAAAATGATCTCAAATGGATTTTCCTTGAACATGAAAGTTGTAGGAAATTGCCTCCCATTTTCAAAAAGTACAAGAACTCATTCGTAGCATGTGTAGAACTCAAGTTATGATCATCTGAAGTTTGACATGTTTTAGGGTTTTACCTCATTTTCAAGTTTACACCAAGTTGCAAAATGGTTTGTAACTCATTTCCAAGAGGACCTATGGGCAAATTGAGATCATAACATCACAAGGCTTTGCATGAAAGTCATTTGGCTCAAGAAAAATCAAACAACCCGTGGATGGAATGAAGAATATTTCACAAAATGCAATTTGGCAAAAGCATTCAAAGGCATGATACACTTGATCCTAAGCTGCAAGATTGATCCAAGGGTCATTATGGCTTCATTTAAGATCTGATTGTGCACATGGAAAGAAGGTTGCACACACAAACCATTCAATCACACTTCTCATGCAACTTTGTATTTTCATTTGAATCACACACCTCATGCCACTATTACTCCTAAAACCCTAATCAGGTGTGAGTGTTAATCATATATAAGTTATTTGTGCCCTGAATTCGTACTCACACACCCTCATTTTCCAGATTCAAAATCTCTTGCATCTCTTGCATTTTCTTTTGAAACTCTCTCCTCAAGCTCTCGTTTCACAATTTCTTCGCATAATCTTCATCCTTGAGCTCTAAGGATCACATTGCACTCACTGACTCAAGCTAAGAGTGAAGAATCCTTGAGGTGTCATTCAAGAGAAAAAGCATTCGGATTCCAAGATCCAGCTTCTCTCAAGCTCCATCTTACATTTATTTTGCAATAGGAGGTCAAAATACGTGGATCTGCATCATCTGGAGGATTTCTGTGGTGATTTTCAAGGTCTTCAAGTTCAGGTATGCCTCTGAAATCATAGATCTAGAATTGAAATTGCTTGTGTGCATTATGATCTGTATGTTTTGCTGATGATTCTGATCTATTTAGAATTAGAAATGGATGAGTATTGAGCACGTATGATAGATTTGAAGTTTTATGGTGCAAGCTGTTTGTCTTCGATCCTTGCGTGTTCTTGAGAGTTTGGTGTTTATGATCCCATAATCTTGATCTCCATGGTTGAATGATTAGATCTGGAGGTTTATATGCATTTCTGTGGATGTTTGTTCTTGAGCATGAGTTTTCCGGTGACCGGAGCTAGGGCTCCGTCACCGGATTCTGGAAATTTGAAATGAAGAAAATGGTGTTATAGCCACAGGATATTTGATCAACGGGCTATGGTAACTTTGTTCCACGACATGATACACAAGGAAATTGAGTGCTATGTGGACGATATGATTGCCAAGTCCCGGGACGAAGAAGAGCATCTGGTCAATCTCAAAAAGTTGTTTGACAGGTTAATCAAGTATAGATTGAGGTTGAATCCAAACAAGTGCACTTTCGGAGTGCGTTCCGGTAAATTGTTGGATTTTATTGTTAGCCAAAGGGGGATTGATGTAGATCCTGCAAAAGTAAAAGCAATACAAGACATGCCTGCACCAAAAACAGAAAAAGAAGTTTGTGGGTTTTTAGGGAGATTGAACTACATTTCTCGGTTTATATCTCATCTAACTGACATGTGCGAGCTAATCTTCAAATTATTAAGAAAAGAACAAACGGCCAGGTGGAATGAGGACTGTTAAAGAGCCTTTGAAAAGATAAAATAATATTTGCAGGAGCCTCCGATTCTAATGCCTCCAGTTCCAGGACGACCACTTATTATATACTTGAATGTGTTAGAAGGGTCGATGGGGTGTGTGCTAGGCCAACATGAAGAGTCTGGTCTAAAAGAGCATGCTATTTATTACCTTAGCAAAAAGTTTACCGATTGTGAATCCCGTTATTCACTGCTCGAGAAAACTTGCTGCGCTTTGTCATGGGCTGCTCGCCGACTGAGACAGTATATGTTGACCCGTACCACATTGCTAATCTTAAAAATGGACCCTGTCAAGTATATTTTCGAGAAACCAGCATTAACCGGAAGGGTTATAAGGTGGAAAATGATCTTAACAGAGTATGAAATACAATATACTTCCTAGAAAGCCATCAAGGGAAGTGTATTGTCGGATTATCTTGCACAACAACCACTTGAAGACGACTATCAGCCAATGAAGTTTGATTTCCCTGATGAGGACATCATGTACCTCAAGGCAAGAGATTGTGAGGAACCACTTCCAGAGGAGGGGCCTGACCCTGAATCCAAATGGAAGTTGATGTTTGATGGGACAGTCAATATCAATGGACGCGGAGATAGTGTTGTTCTTATCACTCCCAAAGGTGTTCACTTTCCTTTCGCTTCCAGAATTACTTTTGGCTGCACCAACAATGAAGCGGAATACGAGGCGTGCATAATGGGAATAAAGGAGGCTATTAACCTTCGGATTAAGACCCTCGATGTATTCATAGATTCAGCCCTCGTTATCAACCAGATTACCGGCAAGTGGTATACACATCAAGAACACTTAATTCCTTATAGGGATTATGCCAGAAGACTGCTGACGTTCTTCACAATAGTTAAGCTTCAATATATAACACAAGATGAGAATCAATTTGCCGATGCATTGGCTACTCTTTCTTCGTCCATCAAAATATTGTGCTGGAACTATGTGCCCAGGATTGACATTTCCAGGCTCAACGCACCAGCTTATGCTTTCTCTGTAGACGCGGTGTCTGATGAGAAACCTTGGTACTTTGATATCAAGCTTTTCCTGGAAAAGCAAGAATACCCAGCTGGGGCATCATCCAATGACAAGAAGACCTTGAGACGACTTGCTGCTAGCTTCTTCTTGAATGCAGACGGAGTTCTGTATAAGAGGAACTTTGACATGGTCTTGCTCAGATGCGTGGATAGGCACGAAGCAGACTTGTTAATGCAGGAAGTTAACGAGGGATCCTTCGGTACTCATGCAAGAGGACATGCAATGGCTAAGAAGTTATTGAGATCGGGGTACTATTGGCTTACAATGGATGCAGACTGTTGTTATTATGCCCGTAAGTGCCACAAATGCCAAATATATGTAGACAAGGTACATGTTCCTCCTAGTCCGCTCAACATCATGTCATCTCCTTGTCCCTTTTCTATGTGGGGAATTGACATGATCGGAAAGATATATCCTACTGCTTCAAATGGTAATCGCTTCATCTTGGTCGCGATCAATTACTTTACCAAATGGGTTGAAGCAGTATCTTATGTCAATGTCACTCACCAAGTGGTAGCCAGGTTTTTAAAGAGAGACATTATTTGCAAATACAGAGTGCCCAAGCGAATCATTACTGATAATGGTTCCAATTTGAACAACAAAATGATGGTAGAACTATGTAAGGACTTCAAGATTCAGCATCACAATTATTCTCGTTACCGGCCAAAGATGAATGGCGCGGTAGAGGCAGCTAACAAGAATATTAAGAAGATTGTGCAAAAGATGGTTGTCACTTACAAAGATTGGCATGAGATGTTACCATTCGCGCTGCATGGGTACTGAACGTCAGTTAGGACGTCAACTAGGGCAACTCCATTCTCCCTGGTATATGGCATGGAAGCAGTCTTGCCTGTGGAGGTAGAAAATCCTTCCTTACGTGTAATGATGGATGTGAAGCTTGATGAGGCTGAGTGGGTACGTGCTCGATATAATCAGTTGTGTCTAATTGAGGAAAAGAGGTTAGCAGTTATCTGTCATGGTCAACTTTATCAGAGGAGAATGAAGCGAGCATTCGACCAACGAGTACGTACTCGAGAGTATCAAGTAGGCGAGCTTGTACTTAAAAGGACCATTCCTCCAGGTTCAGATCACAGGGGCAAGTGGACTCCAAACTACGAAGGCCCATTCATAGTGAAGAAAGTTTTCTCAGGTGGGACACTGATGCTCACTACTATGGATGGGGAAGATTTCCAATCCCCTGTTAACTCGGACACATTTAAAAAATATTTCGCATAAAAGACCCACTGGACACAAAAACAGAATTAAAGTCCAGGCAAGAAAAGGGCATCCCGGCGATCTAAAAACAGAATAAAAAGCTCGGGCAAAAGTTAGGGAAAAAAAGTACACCCGCTGAGTTGAAAAGCCACATCGGACAGTTCAGGCAAAAAAGGGTATCCTGGTGGATTGAAAACCCGAAAGGGCAATCCACACAAAATAAGGGAATAAGCGAACAACTACGATCCGGTTAATCTGAACCAAATCATCGTTTCATACAGTCTAGCAATATCAGAAGGGTAGGAATCAGTCCCCTCATTTTCTTCAAAAAGTGAAGGCAAGAATGGAAGGTCTTGAAGACATATTGGTCATAGCAGGAAGGAAACTCATTGGAATGTTGTGTACATTGCCATTAGGATAGTTTCTTTTCTCAATTTTAGGGTATCTACCTCTTTCCAGGTAGTTGCTTTCCGATGTAAAACTTTGCCTATTCAGAGGCCACTCAATAAATGAATATCCAATCAAAAGCTGTGTTGCGTTTTGCTTACTTTGTTTGCAAAAATGTCCTGAATTTTTGGTAAAAAGAACATTGCATTTGAAACATGCTGTTTTCTAAAAAAATGATGACATTGCAGGGAAACATTTAAAACTATATCTGAGTGTCGGGTGACAATGGATGAAGAAATCATGCCATGCAAGTCCCCGGGACACACGTGTGTATACTGTTATTGCAGGTTTTGCAGGAGGGTGTTATAGTTCCCCATACAGAGAATATTCCCCAGCTGAGTGGAATCCCCCAGCAGGACTCCAAAGCTAATTAAAGAGGTTTCTTCCCCAAGTTGATTATCTTTCCACAAATGGAGTATTAGCAGGCAGCTGAACGCCTGATTTCCCCACAGAATTCAAAATGTCAGAATTTGTTTCCTGTAAGGTTTATTTAATCAAGCATCTTCCCCAACCAGATCTGGAGATGGTTATTCCTCGCAGAGTCGTGATTGGGATTCACTCCCATTGTTGAAATGTTCCTCAGAGAAATTGCCAATTTATTATTGACCAATGTGATACGAACAATTAATCATCTCCCCAGCCAAAATCAAGCATTGTCAAAGCCTCTTGACCTGGTTCTCCCCTGCAGAGTTGTGATTCTTACTGCCAATCAGGGCACTTTGCTCGTATGCGCTCCCTAGCACTCGTCTATGTTTGATAGCTATTTTTTGCTCGTATGCATTCCCCGACACTCATCTGTGTTTGATATTTGTTTGGCGTTTGTCTGAACTCCTCAACACTCGTCTGTGTTTAATATTTGCTTGTTGCTCGTTTGTATTCCCCACCACTCGTATGTGTTTTTTATCTGTTTGAAGCTCGTTTGCATTATTTGGATACTCGTCTGTATCATCCCTCACACTCGTCCGTGTTAGCTTATATCCATATGTACTGATTTGATAATCGCTCTGGTACTCGTATGTATTACTACTCAAAATGCTCGTCTGTGTTGGATTTCTGGTACTCGTCTGTATTGCTACTCCAAATGCTCATCTGTGTTGGATTTCTGGTATTCGTCTATATTAGTGGCTAATATTCGTCTGTATCATCGCCTGAAGCGCTCGTCTGCGTTTCTTAGATCATCGTCTGATATTCGTCTGTATCATTTGACTTATGGAGCTCGTCTGTGTTTCTCTTGATGATCATCCAATACTCATCTGTGTTGAAGAGGTTTGAAGTCTTGACGGTGGGATTAAATGTCAAAATGGCTACTGGTCCTAGCGTTACAGGTTATCTGAAGGAGGTTCGTCTGTCTAAGACACCACTTATCTACGCAAGATTTGTGAAGAGGGTTCGTCTAATCCTAATGTCGCACCTAGCGTAACAGGTTATCTAGAGAAGACTCGTCTGTCTTAGACCATATATCTACGGAGGATATATGAAGAGGGTTTGTCTATCCTGATTATGCATGTATATCCCACAAACTTAAGTGCATCACTGGTCCTGGCGTAACAGGTTTATCCGAAGGAGGTTCGTATGTATCAAGTCATATATTTTTGTAAAATGTATGAAGAGGGCTCGTATGTCCAGTCCCTGGCGTAACAGGTTTACTTGAAGAGGGCTCGTATGTCCAAATCCTGGCGTAACAGGATTGCAGGAAGAAGACTCGTCTGTCTAAGTTTTCCTTATCCAGTGTAACAATTTGATTTGGAAGGAGCTCGTCTGCTTTGTCTTCACTTCAACTACCCAGAGTGTTTTTTGGTTGGGTTTATTTCCCATTTATGCAACAGAGTGCAAATTTCAGGTCTTCTTGGTATCCAACCACAATTTATCTTGAACGGTCGATAGCCCGTGCTATCATCCTCTTCAGATTAACAGATGCTTGGATAGGGGCAGCTGTAACACCTCAAATTTTCCCTCTTCGTTTTAGCATCATCATCATATCATAATCATCATAAGCATGGCATATCCTTAGCATCTTTGCATTGAAAAATGAAGCATAACATCCTCATGTTCTAGCATTGGGCATATGATCAATCATTGGTGCATTTGAAGCCTTACAAGTCAAAGCAAGAGGTCAAGTGACATTTCAAGAGTCTCACAAGGTGTTTTTATATCCTATACAAGCTCAAGATTCTTTGCAAGATCCTAGAAGGTTGAGAGATCATCAGAGGATTCAAGGGGGAACAATATCCTACACAAATGACTTCAAATTAGGATTTCATGATCAAGCAGGGATTCTTTGTGATTTTGGCCATTTCACGTGGGCAAATTCCTTCATATGATATGTGAATGCTATGTATGAAATTTGGTTAGAAGATTCATTGAGGAAGGCAGTTATTTCATCAGTTGCTTGCATAAGAAGAAATTGGTCAAACTGATTATTTGAAAAGTCAACTGTGGCAATTCAAGAGTTCCCATCTCATTTTTCAAGCCAAGGGATGTTCTTAAGGTCATATAAGTGGTTTGAAAAAGTCAAAGATCAAGAATCAAGAGGTTTTGAGAGACTTTCCATTTTTGGCATGTGACTTGTAATGAAAGTTACTATTTTTGGCAAGTTTTGCCTTAATCTCCAAAGCATTCTTTCATGACCAAAATGATCTCAAATGGATTTTCCTTGAACATGAAAGTTGTAGAAAATTGCCTACCATTTTCAAAAAGTACAAGAACTCATTCATAGCATGTGTAGAACTCAAGTTATGATCATCTGAAGTTTGACATGTTTTAGGGTTTTACCTCATTTTCAAGTTTACACCAAGTTGCAAAATGGTTTGTAACTCATTTCCAAGAGGACCTATGGGAAAGTTGAGATCATAATATCACAAGGTATTGCATGAGAGTCATTTGGCTCAAGAAAAATCAAACAACCCGTGGATGGAATGAAGAATATTTCACAAAATGCAATTTGGCAAAAGCATTCAAAAGGCATGATACACTTGATCCTAAGCTGCAAGATTGATCCAAGGGTCATTATGGCTTCATTTAGAATCAGATTGTGCACATGGGTAGAAGGTTGCACGCACAAACAATTCAATCACACTTCTTATGCAACTTTGCATTTTCATTTGAATCACACACCTCATGCCACTATTGCTCCTAAAACCCTAATCAGGTGTGAGTGCTAATCATATATAAGTTGTTTGTACCCTGAATTCGTACACACACACCCTGATTTTCCAGATTCAAAATCTCTTGCATCTCTTTCATTTTCTTTTGAAACTCTCTCCTCAAGCTCTCGTTTCACAATTTCTTCGCATAATCTTCATCCTTGAGCTCTAAGGATCACATTGCACTCACTGATTCAAGCTAAGTCTGAAGAATCCTTGAGGTGCCATTCAAGAGCAAAAGCATTCGGATTCCAAGATATAGCTTCTCGCAAGCTCCATCTTGCATTTATTTTGCAGGAGAAGGTCAAAATACGTGGATCTGCATCATCTGGAGGATTTATATGGTGATTTTCAAGGTCTTCAAGTTCAGGCATGCCTCTGAAATCATAGATCTAGAATTGAAATTGCTCATGTGCATTACGATCTATATGTTTTGCTGATGATTCTGATCTATTTAGAATTAGAAATGGATGAGTATTGAGCATGTATGATAGATTTGAAGTTTTATGGTGCAAGCTGTTTGTCTTCGATCCTTGCGTGTTCTTGAGAGTTTGGTGTTTTTGATCCCATATTCTTGATCTCCATGGTTGAATGATTGGATCTAGAGGTTTATATGCATTTCTGTGGATGTTTGTTCTTGAGCATGAGTTTTCCAGTGACCGGAGCTAGGGCTCCGTCACCGGATTCTGGAAATTTGAAATGAAGATGATGATGTTATAGCCACAGGGAATTTGATCTGGATGGTTATGGTTTGGCTAGCGCATTAAAATCACACATTCCCTCTCACGTGTTTTCATTTTAGATATTATTTCTGAATTAATCAACATGCTTGGCACCTCACAGTAACTATCATGTGCGCACACTCTTGTGTGTTTGTTTGTTGACCTTGCCTGATCATTGACTTGTTTATACACGCTAGATTGATCTGATGGTCCATTATTTTTCCTAAATATTTGAATTTCCACCATAGTGTATGTGAACCTGCGTAGACCATTGGGCTTTCAGGTGCTAATCACACCTCCCTCTCTTTGTATCCCAATTGATTTGAACTAAACTGTTTACTGACTGCACCCCTCCTTCATTGCCTTTTATTTTATTTTCATTTTTATTTCAGTTTCATTTTTTATTTTTAAAAATAGTAAAATGAATCTAAGAATTCTGAAATAATTCATGACTAATCCTTTTAATTTCCTTTAATATTTGATATTTTTATTTTCCATTTATTTTTATTTTCCATGTAGGAATTAATTTCCACTTTTATTAATTGTTTTTAATCCACATTTTAAATACATGCTGAATTGTGGATTTTATATCTTGATCATCAATTTGAATTTTGAGTTGGTTCTTTTTGTATTTGATTCGTATTAAGGTGTAGTTTGTGGATGATATTTCCCCTGTTTTTAGAAGTTTGAATGAATATTTTTGGTAGTTGGCTTGAGCTTGAAGTTTCAAAACCCTAGTTTGTGTTCTTGAGGTCCTTTGACCTAGTTTGCTTATGATTATGACTTTGCTCCTTTGGCATGATGTTATCACTTCATTAATGAACACTTGTGCTTATTTGCATAATATTTTCATGAGTTTGTGATTTGATTTGAATTTTCATTTGGGTTTGCCTTAATTTTGCTTCTTCTTGTTAGCATGCTTAGTTCTTAGGCTAGGAGGGCACTTGTGGCAACTCCTATAGGATGTTTAGAGCCCTTGTTATGTGAGGATTGATCCCTGGACTTTGATTGGTGTTTGTTCTTTGAATAGTTTTGTGTTACTTGTCTTTGAAGTTTCTCACAAATGTATGCATGTCCACTCACCTTCTTTGCCTAATTACTCTCCATGATGCTTATGCTTGGGTTTGTATGTTCTTCCCCATGTTTATCCATGCTTCTTAGGAACATTTTAACATGATTAGATCCCTGGTTTTTCACATGATGCTCATACCTTGATTTGGTTTGTGTTTGTTTGTCCTTACACTTGTGCACATGTTCACCTCACTTCCCCTTCCTATATTGTTTGTGATTGGACTTGCATGAACCTTTCTTTGGTCTTTTGTGATGTTTGTGCTCATTCTTGTGATGATAAGGTTCTGACCTTGTGTTTCTTAGTGCTTGTCTAACTTGTGGGGTCCTTTGTGTTTCATTTGTGTTTTGCTTTCTTCATAAGAGCTTGCGAACTTGGTATTGGTTTGTATTCTTTGCCTCTTGTTTGGTTTTCCTTGATGATTGAATCTTAGTGCAATGAATGGTTGCTTTCACTTCTGGTTGTGGTGTTTAGAGTGGATCTTTTGCTTGTTTATGCTTCACTTGAGTTTGTTTGATTTTATCTTATCATATGTGTTTAGTTCTAACCATTTCAGGGGCTCATGGTAAGTGAAGTGTGGAGATTATCCACATTTCAACTCTTCATCTTCTCTTGTACTTTATTTTCTATCTTGTGTTTATTGGTGTGCCTTATGCCATTTTGTGCTTACTTTTTCTTCTTCCTCCTTTAGAAGCAACTTGCCTTCTTTAGAGGAGTAAGTTGTTCTCTAACTCTTTCTTCTCTTCTTCTTCTTCTTCTTGTTTCTTTTCTTCTTTCCTTGTTCTTCATTAGGATAGAACTCAAGCCACACTAACCTTAGGACTACTTTTACATGATAACTTTAGGATTAGACTTTCCCCTTAGTTTTTACCTTTGAGATCCTTTTGGTGCCCTCTCTTTCTCATCTTCAAACAAAATCATAAAAAGCATAAATAATAGTTGAGGTGACCTCCCCCTTTTGTCATCCTCTCAAAGAAAATCATAAAAAACACTTCTTCATTTTAATTCACAAAATCACTTAATAATACAAACAATTTAGTGAATTTAAATCCTAATCTTAGGAAACAAGTTTGAGGATCTTCCTCATTCTTGATGGACTTGTTACTCATTCTATTTTGGGATGTAGTAATAAGGACATGTCCTTAGAAAAGGATTTACTTTCACTTCCATGTGCCACACTCTAAAAAGACTTAAAAAAACACCAAACAAACAATAAGCGTCTTTCCTTCGGGAATTCTCTTCTCACCTCATTCACTCTTTACGTACGAACTTGTCACTACTTGTCACTTTGCAAGACGGTTACGCACTCGTTGTCCGAGCCTGCAACACCTGAGCATTGACATAGGAAGTTCAAGCCTTAAGACACAAGCAATCTTTTCCACCCCTAGTTAGGGGAACTACGGCGACTCTGATCCTCATTGTCCAGATGAGGTACATAGGCAGCGGGGTAGGGCCCGTTCAAGCGCACTCTTTTATTTTCCCTACATTTTCTCCCTTTCTTTTCTTTTCTCCAGTTCAGTTCCTTTTCTTTTTAAAGCAGCTTTATTTTCTTCACCCTTTGAAACAGTTTCTTTGCAAGCGTGGATCCCGTCGGGTACGGCGGACGATCTGGGGTGCTATTACCTTCCCAGGTCGTAACCGACTCCCGAACCCAATCTCTTTGGTTCGCAGGACCTTTGTCCTTCCTTTTATTTTCCTCGGTTTGTGCAGCATTACCTTTCTCATTCCTTCGGGATAAAAATGCCTGGCTGGTGACTCTAACATTTTCCGCGCCACTTTCGCGTTTGTACCAGGATGAAAATCCAGGGAGCGAAAATATGCGATTTATACGGTGTTTGGTTAGTTCATATTATGTCATTCTGATTTTGCTTCTTGTATTATGTTGGATTTAACTGTTTTTGCGTGTGTTTTTTCTCTATTTTTTTTATGTCTCTTTGATATTTGTTAAAGAGGAAGAATGTATCGATATATTTTTATATTTATGTGTACTAAATGTTTAATGTAGAGGGAATTTTATGCAAATGTAAGTTCTTAGATCTTTAGAATGTATGTTAGTTTTTCTATTATGCATATCATAAATTAATTAATTTACAAATATCTAAGCTTTACAATATAACCAACATAACCTCTTAAGTAGAGACTTAATGAATATCAATCATTTCAAATTTGTAAATAAATTAATTTATTTAGAAAAATGGTTAATTTATAAATATCAATAACAGTTAAACCATCTCAAACTATAATAATAATTTCTTTGTGAGCACTCATCTCTCAGTTAAACCATCTCTTATAATAATAATATCGTCAACATAAACAAGAAATATAGTTATTTTCCTTCCGTGTGAATGCTCTAAGAAAATAGTATGAGTTACTTGGCTTTGTTCATTGTCCAAGAACACCAATGATTTTGTGAGTCTTACAGATCATGGTCAAAGGGTTTTCTTTAGTCGATATAAGATTGTCATTAATCAACATGCCTTGTTGGATGTGATACCTTCGTTTGGGAAATCTCCATATACATATTTTCATCTAAGTTTTCAAGCAAGAATTCATTTTAAATCAAATTGATGTAGTTTTCAACTGTAGTAAGCTACTATAGATAATAAGATCAGAACAATATTCTTTTCTTTTTCACTAGAGAAAATGCCTCATTAATCAATGTATATGTTTGTGTATATTCTTTTGCCATTAGTTTGGCCTTGTAATGATCAAAAGTGACATTTAACTTGTTCTTTAATGTATAGAAGTAGTGTGACATTATTTAATTATCTAAGATTAATTAAATAAAATAAGAGAAATAAGGGATTGATGGTATTGAGATCTTTTGGTAGACGATTGGTGAGGGTATGATGGGAAAAGTCTAATGAGGTCCTAGGGGAAAGATTGACTAAGAGGGTAGAGTTTAGTTGGTACGATCATTTGGAACGATCATACTTGGGAGAAAAGAAGGAGAGCTCTAAAGAACAAAGCTAGGATTTGAAGGTTGGAAAGGAGTTCTTAGAGTTATCGAAGGAATCCGATGAATCAAGGTATGGGGAGTGATTTTGTTCAATATTCTTAATATAGGTATGGGATTTATGAGAATTGGGGTCTTGAGGGTTCCTTAGGGTTTATGAGTTTGATGGTATTTTGTCTTAATGAGTAGATTATAGATGGTATATGATGATTTAAGAGGTTATGAGATGTTTATGATTAATATATGATGTTAGTTGAACTAATGAGGATTTTCTGCATATTCTGTTGTCAAAAACTGATTTTAAGAGGGTTTTATTGCAATAGGGATGATCTGAGATCGCAAGTTGTAATCTCAAAATCGCATTGCTTGCTTAGCGAGCTACTGCTCGCTTAGCAAGAATTTCAACATTTTGGATCTCTCAAAACAGAGAGTTAGTCGCTTAGCGAGGGGTAGCTCGCTTAGCGAGACCTGACATTTTTCGAGAAATTATTTTAATTCTGAAAAATTGTTTAATCGATGTACTTTGTGTTATAAGATGTTATGATGTTTTAGTGAAGTTATGTTTTATTTAGAGGCTATATGTGTAGGAATTGGTGATAAAAATGATATATGACGAATTGAGTTGTTTATGAGTTTATGAAGTATGATGACATGACTTAGAGGAAGATGTTAAATGAGTGAATAATATGATGAATTATGATGAATGTAGATGCAATGATTTTGAGTTTTGATGATGTGTATGTATATTACATCTTGCATTCATAGCATAAATATGAGGGGACTTTGGTCCATTGGTAGCTTCAATCCCATCGTGCGGATTGAAGTGATATGATGTTATGATTGTAACACCTCAAACTTGCCCTCTTATTTTGAGCATCATATCACATCATATTCATCATGAACATATCATTTTCTCAGCATCCTAGTATAGAAAGATGAAGCATAACATCCCTCATGTCCTAGCATCAAGCATATGGTCATATGTGGAGGTCTTTGAAGCACTTCAAGCCATGACAAGGGTCCCAATGAGTTTGTACAAGTCTTATGGTGAGTCTATATCACATTTACAAGGTCAAGTCCATTGGCAAAAGCTCAGAAGATTGCATGATCATCAGAGATCTCAGGACAAGGCAAAGCTCCTATACAAGGCACTTAAATTAGGGTTTGAGATTCAAGAACCAAGATCTCATAACTTTGGCCATTTCTTTTGGGCAAAGTCTTCTATATGTTAAGAGGATCCTATGTGTCAAATTTCATGAGCAAATTCCATGTGGAAGTCAGTCAATGCCTCAGTTGCTTGCAGATGAAGGAAAAAGTCAACAGTGCCCTTAAAACGTCAACTGTGCAATTTCAAGGGGTCTAACCCAAATGTTTTGGCCAAGAGGGGTCCTTACAATGTTATAAGAGGTTTGGAATGATCAAAGTTCAAGAATCATGGAGATTTGAAGGGTTTTGCAAAAATGGTACAAAGTTGGTTTTAAGGAATTTCCAAATTTGGCAACTTTTGCCCTAATTTTCAAATGGCCTTAACATGATCAAAAATTCTTCAAATGGACCAAAGTCAAACATGAAAGTTGAAGAGTAAGGGCTCCCATTTTCAAAAAGTACAAGTACATTTTCAGAGGATTCCTAGAACTCCCTATAGCTCCTTCGAAAATTTGGCATTTCTAGGGCAAATTTTGACTTTTCATAAAGCCACCAAATGCAAAAGACCATAAACTTGAATGGTGTGACTTGGTACTGGCCCAATTGTATTTCAAACTTAATATGCATTGCATTTGAAGCATTTTGCTCCAAAGAAATGGTCATTTTCGTGCTCTATGAGAAAATCTCTCCAAAAGTGCAAAATTGGCAAAAGTCATGAAACAAGTGGGATGTTTGAATCTAAGGGCCAGGATTTGTTACATTTCAATCAAGGATGGAAATCTGGGGAGCGACAGCTGGCGACTCTGCTGGGAACAGATCCCAGAATCTCTGGTTCCCCTGTGAGTCTCTCCTAGCGCTTGTGTGTTTCTGTTTCATTGGGTGATGTTTGTTTGTTATGGCTTGTTGTATTTTACTGTTGTTTATTTACAACTTTGTTTACAGCTTTATTTACAGTTTTCAGTATTTACTTTCTGCATCATGTATATATACTGGACTGTCTGGACTTGTTTTCTGTTTGGTGGGATGGGTGTTACTTGTTCTTGAGAGATGAGCCAAGTACCCGGCTCGAGTGCACCATAGGACTTAGAGTGGTTCCACTTTGGCCTCATGAGATCTTGTCATGGGGGTAGTAGTGAGTTCCACACCCAGGTTGTGATTGTCTTGGAAATGTCTTGATTTGGGGATCTTCCTCTCTCATTACATGACCCTGACAGTTATGTACAGCTGGGGACCGATCTTTGAGAACCTTGTGGAAACATCCCTCTTTAGTGATGACAGTAGCAGCCCACATTTTGTGGCAAACCCATTCGCATCCGAGGGCCCACTTGGGGATCACATAGGATGACCTTGTGTCCTGGACTCAGCTGAGGCCTCCCTGCATAGTATATAATACCAAACCGATTCCCTGATTTGGTCATGAGCCATTTCTCGGAGATGGTGACAGTATTATTGCTATTCGGCTTTGAGAGTCTGTGATGTCTGACCCGGAGCCTTTTACCAGTGAGAGTGGGAAGGGGTTTACAGGTGTGCAGGAACCCATGGCCTCAACATACACTCATTATTCAGTGGTCCTTGTTATGATCTGTGGTCCTATGGTTATGATTTCTGGTTCTATGGTTCTATGGTTCTGGAGTTCTGGTTCTGGAGTTCTGGTTTTCTTTATACTGGTTTCCTTGTTCTGGATTTCTTGGTACTATGGTCCTGAGATCTTCTTCAGAGAGTTGTGATTATCAGAGAGTTGTGACTCAGAGGACTTTGTTTGCTAGTGTTCAGAGGGGCCCTTGTCAGTGTCCAGTTCAGATAGTCCCAGTTGATCATATGTTTGCATTGCATTGCATTTGCATCATTCTTTGCATTAACTGTTTGTGTTTCCCATTTTTTAGGTCATTGTTCTTAATCTGCTCCCAGTTCTGGTAATCTTATCTCCATGGCAGAAATCAAAAGAGTTCCAAGGAAAAAGAATGTTCATTATACCTTTCTTCAGCCTGAAGTTAGAAGTGTTCAGAAGTTAGCAGGTCTGATGAATGATTAAGTCTTGGGCAATTTCAAGAAAAGATATGGCCAGATACTGAAGTTTGTGGACAAGCCCACTGCAGACCAGAAAGACAGTTTGCATACCATGTTGCAATTTTATGATCCCCTGCTGCGTTGCTTTGTTTTTCCAGGTTACATCTTAGCTCCCACATTGGAAGAGATCTCCAGCATGCGGAATGTTCCAGTCAGAGAGACATTGCCATTCTATGGGTCAAAGGTTGTGCTTAAAGATGAAGACATAGCCAAGGTTTGTAGGTTGCCAGCTGCTACAGTCAGGAAGGCTCTACAAGAGAGTAAAGGCAAAGGACTACCCTGGAGTGTGCTCATCCCAGAGGCTGAGAGATATGCTACATAGGCTAAGTGGAATGACTTTGGTGCTATGCTTGCATTGATGGTGTATGGTTCTAGCTTGTTTCCTGGAGAGAAAGAGTTTGTCAGCTTAGAGGTGATCTCAATCTTTGCAAAAGGAAATCCAGTGCCTACTCTGTTGGGTGACTTCTACTGCAGTGTTCACTACAGAAATGAGAAGGGTAGGGGTGGTCCAGTAGTTTGCTGTGCTCCTTTGTTTGCTGAGTGGTTTGCTAGACAGTTGCCTAAGTCAGGTGCCTTCAAGGAGATGAGGGATGAGTGGAGATGGTCCAGAAGACTGATGGGGTTGACTGTTGAAGATATTGCCTGGGGATATGACAGGGATTTGCTAGGTAAAGAGTTGTTGGTTAGTTGAGGATGGTTTGCTGGAGTACCTTTGCTGGGAAGGAAAGGTGTCATCAGTTACTATCCATCATTAGCCAGGAAACAGTTTGGCTACCCTTTGAAAGATCCTCCTCAGATGGAAGAGTTGGCTGAATCTTTGTACTTTCCTATTGAAGGGAACAAAGAGTTGGTACAACAAGCAGTCCAAGCTTGGGCTCACAGGATAAGAAAGGGTAAGAAAGACTTCGGCAAAGTTGATCCCAGGACATATCCACCATATGCTGCATGGTTTCAAAGACATATAGAATCTGTTCTCATGCCTTTTTCAGTTGAGGCTCCACTTTATCCCAGAGAGGTGCCAAGTCAGAGCAGTACTGTCTCTCTTGAAGAGTACAAGAAGCTAGAAGCTCAGCTGCATGAAGTCAGAGTGGAGAATGCTGAGATGGTAAGCCTGTACCACCATGCCAACAGGGCCAAGAATGAAGCTGAAGACAAGCTGCAGAAGCTCCAAGCCTCTCTGGAAGCCAAAGAGAAGGACTTTGCTGGTAGAGAAGCACATTTCCACAGGATGGGTCTAATGGAAGCTCAAAGAGAAGCTGAACGCAAGAAAACTTTAAAGACTCTCAAAGATGCTCGTCAGTCTATTGTTTGGTTGCAAGGCCAAAGGGAGGAAGAGCAGAAGAAGTTCAGGGAGAAAGAAGAGTTCTTTGAAGTTCAGATGGCCTTCAAGAAGGAAGAGGTGGAGCAAGTCCACACCATCCGGAGGGAAAAGACCCAACAGCTAGCACAAAGTCAGTTAGCTCTGGAGGAAGCAAGGAAATAGATTTAAGAGCTCAAGCTGAGAGCAGGGGTCAAGAAGGGCAGAGCAGAGGTGGCAGAGCCTGGGTCCTTAGCTTAGCTTATTTTTCCAGACTACCTACAGGCTTGTTGTAGGAGTCTTGTCTTTATTTCTTTTGTCTTTCATTTATGTACTGGCTTGTAACCCTTCGGGGAATATTTCTGTGTGTATTCTGACTTTTAGCCGACAGTGGTTTGTTCATATACAGTATTAATGTGCAAGTTATCATTTTGAATGTGCAAGACTCGTTTGTCTGATTACTGCTAACAACTGAACACTCATCAAGGAGAAAGCGTGAAAGTTAAAAATTCAAAGTGATTGTCTGAGAATAGATGCCAGAACTGGGGCATTGCAAATGCTTTAAAACTTGGGAACAGGAAAAGTTACATTGCATTGCATATAACTTGTTTGTTTGTTTTGAAGGTAGTGTCTCAATTGCTAACGTGTTTTGTGTTTCAGGCACTATAGCTCCTCGGAAAGTTCGGGAACAACCAGTTGCACACAGGTATCCAACAAAGATCAATCGAGAGCGAGTCATGGACCAGATGCAAGCTGACTTGGCAGATATGAGACTGAGAATGGATAACTTTATGACATTGATGGCAGGCATGGGTCAGAACCAAGAGCGTCTGCAGGAGATGATAGAAAATGGGCAACCCAGGAATAACACTGCTGCTGCTGCTGCTTATAATCGTACCAGTGCGGGCGCACGTCAGGTTGAAATCCCTATTGCTCAACCAGGGGTGACTATAATCAATGATAGGTTGAATAATGTGCAAATGGATAATCAGGATGAGCAGTTCACTTTGCTTGACGAAGCCGAAGGTCAAGGAGCTGAGATGAACAAGAGGTTTGAGGAAATGGCTGAGCAAATCAGAGCTATTCAATCCCAGAGTTCCTTGGGGTTTGACATAACAGACTTGGGCTTGGTTCCTGGGGTCAGGATCCCATACAAGTTCAAAGTACCAACCTTTGAGAAGTATAATGGCACTGCATGCCCGAAGACCCATCTTCAATCTTTTGTTTGGAGGATTGCCGCTCACACGGATGATGAGAAACTCTGGATGTATTATTTTCAAGACAACTTGGTTAGAGCTTCGCTGGAATGGTACATGAAGCTTAGCAGAGTCAATATCAAGAGTTGGAAAGACCTAGCAGAGGCCTTTGTGAGACAATATCAATATAACTTGGACATGGCTCCAAACCGCACGCAATTGCAGCACATGGCTCAGACTGCTAAGGAAGGTTTCAAAGAGTATGCTCAGAGGTGGCGTCAGCTTGCTGCCAAGGTGCAACCACCGCTGCTTGAGAATGAAATGGCTGACATGTTTATGGGGACTTTGCAGGGTGTGTTTCTTGAAAGACTGAAGTTCAGTTCTGCCACCAAATTCAACGATATTGTTATTGCTGGAGAGAGGGTTGAGACCTTGCTGAAGATGGGGAAGATACAAGATCCAAGTGCTAGCAGCTCGAATGGAGCGAGGAAAGCTTTCAGTGGACCTCCAAGGAGAAGAGAGGGTGAGACAAATGTTGTATTTGGCCGAGGCCGGGGCCGTGGTTATAGAAGACCGTATGAGCATGTGGTAACTATCAGCAGATGCAACAGATGCAACCTCCTCCACAACAACAACAACAACAACAACCCCGTACCAACTATCAGTAGAGACCATATCAGCCAAGGCAAACTTGCCCGACTAATAGGGTGATTGAGGCCATCCCTATGACTTATGCTGCTTTGCTGCCAAGACTGCTGGATTTGAACCTAATTCAACTGAGAACTTTGGCACCACCACCTCCTGGAGAGCTTCCAATGGGTTATGATGTCAACGCGCAATGCGCTTTCCACTCTGGAGCACCCGGGCACTCGACTGAGAAGTGCAGGGCTTTGCATCACAAGGTTCAAGATCTTATAGATTCTAAAGAAATCAACTTTGTGCTACTGCCGAATGTTAATTCGAACCCTATTCCGAATCACGGAGGGGTAAGAATCAATGCTGTTGAGGGTGGTGACAAGTTGAGTCTCGTGCTAAGTATTGAAGAAGTGAAGACTCCTTTGAGGGTAGTAAAGGAGAGACTGCTGAATGGTCAAGTGTTTCCTGGTTGCTGTTTTGATTGTGAAGACTGTCTGAATGCTGAGAATGGATGTGAGAAGCTAAAGATGGGTTTGCAGGTTTTGATTGATGATGGATCCTTACAGTTCAACAAAATGGGTAATGATGAAGCTGATGATGTGTCAACAATTACTATTTTCTACGATGAAGTTGATATGCCTGTCAGAAGAGAGCCTGTTACAATCTATGCTCCTGAGATTAGTCCTGTGACCATCACCGTGCCTGGGCCTGTACCATACACAGACGATAAAGCCATTCCTTGGCATTATGGCTCGGATGTTTACGTAGCTGGACAGAAGATTGAGAGCAAGGATGTTGCTGCTGACCCGACTGTAGAGAATGTCGGAGGAGTTGGAGGTTTCACCAGAAGTGGTCGTTTATTCGCTCCCCCTGTGCTGAGAGGGGATCCTGAGGCTGAGGTTTCATCCAAAGCCAAAGGAAAGCAAGTTGTGAATGATGAATCAACTACTCCTGTGGCTGGGCAGGGTACATTTGAAAAAGAGGTCGAGGAATTCATGCGGATTATCAAAAAGAGTGACTATAAGGTGGTTGATCAACTGAACCAAACACCTTCCAAGATTTCCATCTTGTCATTGCTGATGTGTTCTCCCGCACACAGAGAGGCCTTATTGAAAGTTCTACAAATGGCCTATGTTCCTCAAGAAATCACTGTCAACCAACTTGAAGCTATTGGAGGAAGTGTTAATTCTAGCCATGGCCTAGGCTTTACAGACAGAGACCTCACGTCGGAGGGTCGAAACCATAACAAAGCACTACATATCACTATAGAGTGCAAGGGTGATGTGTTATTGCATGTTCTTGTAGACATAGGCTCTTCCCTGAATGTGCTTCCGAAGAAGGCATTGATGAAGCTTAATGTTGATGGGATTGTCCTGAGACCAAGTGATCTGATTGTCAAGGCTTTTGATGGTTCGAGAAGATCAGTTTTTGGAGAGGTTGAGTTGCCCGTCAAGATAGGCTCTCAAGTTTTCAAAAGTGTTTTCTACGTTATGGATATCCAGCCTGCATACAGCTTCCTGTTGGGACGCCCGTGGATACATGCTGCTAGAGCTGTTACCTCAACCCTGCATCAGAAGCTCAAGTACGTGGTTGACGGCCAGGTTATTACAGTCTGCGGAGAGGAGGACATCTTCGTAAGCCACTTGTCGACGTTCAAGTATGTAGAGATGGATGGAGAAATCCATGAAACTTTATGCCAAGCTTTCGAAGCAGTCAGCGTTAGCATCTTGACTCCCGTGGAGAAGAGCAGTGAGAAAGAGGGTACATCCATCCACTCCTACAGAGAAGCAAAAGAGGCTGTTTAATCAGGCAGTGCCCAAGGCTGGGGCAAGCTGTTGGAGCTTGAAAAGAAAGATGATAAGTTTGGCTTAGGGTATCAGCCTGGTGGATCTACTCCAAGTGGTAAGGCTATCACGTTTACAAGTGCTGGGTTGCTCGACCACAATCAGATCTGTACAGCAAGCCAAGATGGGGACAATGACGGTGACTGGGACAACTGGATCCACCCGTGTGCGCCCGGCGAGGAGCTAACAAACTAGTCTGCTAAAGACATCATTCAAGTCACATGGCTCTCAGAGTAATTATTTTGTTTCCTTTTATTAGCATACTACATTGTCAAATCCAGCCTTCTTCCCAAGATGCTTGGATCCATTGCATTGGGCCACCATGTTTTGTACTGCATTTCATTTTGCTATGAAATAAAAGGACATTTTCAGACAAATTGTGTTCTCTTTCTTTGTTTTTAAACTTTTTCACAAAATATAAAACAAATTGGCAATGCGTTTTCCTTTTTTGTTTTTGTGTTAGCGTCTCTTTTTCAAAATAAGCAGATTCTGAATAAGCACATCATCTGTGCAGTGTTGATCATCCGGATTCCACTGATAACGTTCCTGCTATGACTACGCATGACTTTGACAATCCAGTCTACCAAGCTGATGAAGGGGTTGAGGAAGACTGTGACCTCCCTGAAGAATTGGTCAGATTGTTGAAATAAGAGGAACGGGTTATTCAGCCTCATCAAGAAGAGATTGAGATCATCAATATTGGCAGTGAAGATGCAAATAAGGAAATCAAGATTGGGGCCAATCTGCAGGCCGACATAAAAAAAGAGTTGATCAGTATGCTGAAAGAGTATGTGGATATCTTTGCTTGGTCATATCAAGATATGCCAGGGTTGGATACCGACATCGTTGTGCATAAGCAACCTCTGAGAGAGGACTGTCCTCCTGTGAAACAGAAATTGAGAAGAACTCGTCCTGACATGGCGATGAAGATCAAAGAGGAGGTTCAGAAGCAATGGGATGTCGGTTTCCTTGCTGTAACTAGTTACCCACCTTGGGTAGCTAACATTGTACCTATACCTAAGAAGGACGGCAAGGTCCGGATGTGCGTTGATTACCGGGATTTGAATAGAGCAAGCCCAAAAGATGACTTTCCGTTGCCACACATTGATGTGTTGGTAGACAATACTGCTCAATTCTCGGTATTTTCCTTCATGGATGGCTTCTCCGGCTATAACCAGATCAAGATGGCACCGGAAGACATGGAGAAAACAACGTTCATTACCGCGTGGGGTACATTCTGCTATAAGGTCATGCCCTTTGGTTTGAAGAACGCCGGGGCAACTTATCAGCGAGAAATGGTCACATTGTTCCATGACATGATACACAAGGAGATTGAGTGTTATGTGGACGATATGATTGCTAAGTCCCGAGACGAAGAGGAGCATCTGGTCAACCTGAAGAAGCTGTTTGATAGACTGATCAAGTACAAGCTGAGGTTGAATCCAAACAAGTGCACTTTCGGAGTGCATTCCGGGAAACTATTGGGTTTCATTGTTAGTCAAAGAGGAATTGAGGTAGATCCTGCTAAAGTAAAAGCTATTCAAGATATGCCTGCACTGAGAACAGAAAAATAAGTGCGCGGGTTTTTAGGGAGGTTGAACTACATTTCTCGGTTCATATCTCATCTAACTTCCACGTGCGAGCCAATATTCAAATTGCTAAGAAAAGAGCAAACGATCAGGTGGAACAATGACTGCCAAAGAGCTTTCGACAAAATAAAAGAATATTTGCGAGAGCCTCCAATTCTAATGCCTCCAGTGGAAGGAAGACCATTAATCATGTACTTGACCGTGCTAGAAGGGTCAATGGGGTGTGTTCTAGGCCAACATGACGAGTCTGGTCGAAAAGAGTACGCTATTTATTAATTTAGCAAAAAGTTTACCGACTGTGAATCCCGATACTCACTGCTCGAGAAAACTTGCTGCGCTTTGGTATGGGCTGCTCACCGACTGATGCAGTACATGTTGACTCATACCACATTGCTCATTTCCAAAATGGATCCTGTCAAGTACATCTTTGAGAAACCAGCGTTGACCGGAAGGGTTGCTAGGTGGCAGATGATTTTAACTGAATACGACATCCAGTATACTTCTCAGAAAACCATCAAGGGAAGTGTATTGTCGGATTACCTTGCACAACAACCTCTTGAGGATGATTATCAGCCAATGAAGTTTGATTTCCCTGATGAGGACATCATGTACCTCAAAGCAAACGATTATGAGGAACCACTTCCGGAGGAGGGGCCAGACCCTGAATCCAAATGGAAGTTGATGTTTGATGGGGCCGTCAATATTAATGGTCGTGGAGTTGGTGCCGTACTCATTACTCCTGAAGGTGTTCATTTACCTTTCGCTTCCAGAATTACATTTGGCTGCACCAACAATGAAGCGGAATACGAGGCATGTATAATGGGAATAGAGGAGGCTATTAATCTTCGGATTAAGAACCTCGATATATTCGGAGATTCAGCCCTCGTCATTAACCAAGTTACCGGCAAGTGGTATACGCATCAAGAGCATCTAATTCCATACAGGGATTATGCTAGAAAACTGTTGACGTTCTTCACAACAGTTAAGCTTCAATACATACCACGTGATGAAAATCAGTTTGCCGACGCATTGGCCACTCTCTCTTCGTCAATCAAAGTCTTGTGTTGGAATTATGTGCCAAGAATTGACATATCCAGGCTTGACGCTCCAGCTCATGCCTTCTCTGTAGACGTTGTGTCTGACGAGAAACCTTGGTATTTTGATATCAAGCTATTCTTGGAAAAGCAAGAATACCCAACTGGGGCATCTTCCAATGACAAGAAGACCTTGAGGCGACTTGTTGCTAGCTTCTTCTTGAACACATACGGGGTTTTGTACAAGAGAAACTTTGACATGGTATTGCTCAGATGCGTGGATAGACACGAAGCAAGCCTGTTAATGCAGGAAGTCCATGAAGGATCTTTCAGTACCCATGCAGGAGGGCATTCCATGGCAAAAAAATTGCTGAGATCAGGGTATTACTTGATGACAATATATGCAGACTGTTGTTCATTTGCTCGTAAATGCCACAGGTGCCAAATATATGTAGACAAAGTGCATGTTCCTCCAAGTCCGCTCAACATCATGTCATCTCCTTGGCCCTTTTCTATGTGGGGCATTGACATGATCGGGAAGATAGATCCAACTGCTTCAAATGGTCATCGCTTCATCTTGGTCGCGATTGATTACTTCACCAAATGGGTAGAAGCAGCATCTTATGCCAACGTCACTCGTCAAGTGGTGGCAAGATTCCTGAAAAGGGATATCATATGCAGATACGGAGTGCCCGAAAGAATCATTACTGACAATGGTTCTAATCTCAACAACAAGATGATGGCAAACTTGTGTCGGGACTTCAAGATACAGCATCACAATTCTTCTCCTTACCGACCAAAGATGAATGGTGCAGTAGAGGCAGCTAACAAGAATATCAAGAAGATTGTGCAGAAAATGGTTGTCACCTACAAAGATTGGCATGTGATGTTACCGTTTGCGTTGCATGGGTACCGAACGTCAGTCAGGACGTCAACAGGGGAAACTCCCTTTTCTCTAGTGTATGGTATGGAAGCAGTCCTGCCTGTTGAAGTAGAGATTCCTTCATTGTGTGTGATGATGGATGTAAAGCTTGATGAGGCTGAATGGGTGCGTGCTCGTTATAATCAGCTATGTCTAATTAAGGAAAAAAGATTAGCAGCTATCTGTCATGGTCAGCTTTATCAGAGGAGAATGAAGCGTGCATTCGACCAACGAGTATGTACTCGAGAATATCAAGTGGGAGAGCTTGTGTTGTAGAGGATCGTTCCTCCAGGTTCAGATCATAGGGGCAAGTGGACCCCAAACTATGAAGGATCATTCATAGTGAAGAAAGTCTTTTCAGGAGGAGCACTGATGCTCACCACTATGGATGGAGATGACTTCCAGTCCCCTGTTAACTCGGACGCAGTTAAAAAATACTTCGCATAAAGTGACCCGCTGGATACAAAAATAGAATTATAGTCCAGGCAAAAAAAAGGGCATCCCGGCGAGCTAAAAACAGAATAAAAAGCTCGGGAAAAAGTTAGGGAAAGAAATAAAAAAATGTACACCCGCTGAGTTGAAAAGCCGAAAGGGCGATCCACGCAAAACAAGGGAATAAGCGAACAACTGCGATCCGAGTAATCTGAACCACATCATCATTTCGTACAACTTGACAATATAAGAAGGATAGGAAAAAGTCCCCTCATCCTCTCAGAAAGCCAAAGCAGAATGGAGAGTCTCGAAGACATGCAGGTCATAGCAGAAATGGAACTCCTTGGAATGTCGTGTACATTGCCATTAGGATAGTTTCTTTTTTCAATTTTATGGTGGCTATCTCTTTCTAGGTGGTTGCTTGCTGATATGAATTTTTTCCTATTCAGAGGCCTTTCAATAAAAAGAATATTCAATCAAAAAGATGTGTGTGTTTATTTTGCATAATGTCCTGAATTTTTGGCAAAAATAGCATTGCATCTAAATATGGTGATAATTTTAAAGGAAAAACTGACATGCAGGGAAACTGTAACCCTCTTTGAGTGTCGGGTGACTATGGATGAACAGATCATACCATGCAAATCCCCGGGGCACACTTGTGTTTTCTGTTGTTGAAGGTTGCTAGATGGCGTCACATTCTCCCAAGCAATTTACTCTTTCCCTGTAGAGTATCTCCCCAAGCAGAGATTTCTTCCCCCAACAGGTATCTGAAATCCTGGCATCTCCAGCAGATATTTTTCTCCAGCCAAGCCTTGGCAGCAGGCCAAGCAGTTTCTTCTTTCCCAGTGAAGTAGCAGTCTCTTCTTCCCCGGTGAAGTATGCCCAGCAGGTATCTGAAAGCCTGACATCATCAGAGTTGGAATTATCAGAATTTTATCCTCAGCAAGAGTCTTTTCCCAGCCAGAGCTTTGAATCAGCAGATGCTCTCCCCAGCTAGAGTACTGTTGATGCATCTCCCCAGCCGAGTCTGAAGATGATCCTGTCCCCACAGAGTTCATATTTAATCTTCACTTCCGTCAGTGAAATATTCCCCAGCAAAGTTGTCATACTTTTGGTTAATTTGATGATACAGTCAGGTATTCATCACCTCAGTCAGTCAGGTATTCAGACCTCTTGACTTGTCTTCCCCTGCAGAGTTGTAACTCTTGTGGCCAATCAGGCATTTGTTTATCGCTCGTCTGCGTTTTTCAACACTCGTCTGTGTTATCCCTAAGCAGAGTATTTCCCCAGCTGTGACATATTACTGCTTTATTGCTGATCGTCTGCATCTTTCAACACTCGTCTGTGTCGACCCTTTGGTATTGCTCGTCTGCAATTTTCCAACACTCGTCTGCATTTGATATGTCTGATTTTTGCTGTTGCTCGTCTGCAACTCCCCAACACTCGTCTGTGTTTGATATGTCTGATTTTTTGTTGTTGCTCGTCTGCAACTCCCCAACACTCGTCTGTGTTTGATATGTCTGATTTTTTGTTGTTGCTCGTTTGCAACTCCCCAACACTCGTCTATGTTTGATATGTCTGATTTTTTGTTGTTGCTCGTCTACAACTCCCCAACACTCGTCTGTGTTTGATATGTCTGATTTTTTGCTGTTGCTCGTCTGCAATTCCCCAACACTCGTCTATGTTTGATATGTCTGATTTTTTGTTGTTGCTCGTCTGTAACTCCCTAACACTCGTCTGTGTTCTGATATGATATTTGTTGTTGCTCGTCTGCAATTCTCAACACTCGTCTGTGTTATGATGCTTAATATGCTGTTGTTCGTTTGCAACTCCCAACACTCGTCTGTGTTTGGTATTGGATCCTTTGCAGCACTCGTCTGTGCCTTGGTATGTATTTAAACTGTTGCTCGTCTGCAACTTTCCAGCACTCGTCTGTGTTTGACAGGCCTGATATTTGTGGATACTCGTCTGTATCACCCCCAGCACTCGTCTGTGTTGATCACCCTTTGAAGCTCGTATGCTTTGCTTGGATACTCGTCTGTATCATTTCCAGCACTCGTCTGTGTTGATTATATGTTTAAAGCTCGTCTGCTTTGTTTGGATACTCGTCTGTATCATCCCCAACACTCGTCTGTGTTATGCCTATATCTGTATCTGAGGATTTGCTGTTTATCCCGATATTCTTCTATTGCTACTTCAAATGCTCGCCTGTGTTTGAATTTCTGGTATTCGTTTGTACCAGTGGCTGATACTCGTCTGTATCATTGCCTGAAGCGCTCGTCTGTGTTTCTCGGATCATCGTCTGATACTCGTCTGTATCATTGACTGTTGGCACTCGTCTGTGTTATCTTGATGCTCATCCAATACTCGTCTGTATTGAAGAGGTTTCAAATCCTGACAGTGGGAATTAATGTCAAAATGGTTACTGGTCCTGGCGTAACAGGTAAATCCGAAGGAGGCTCGTCTGTCTCAGGCAACAATTATGGTTGCTGCACCTGGCGTAACAGGTTTGCTCGAAGAAGACTCGTCTGTCTTATACCATATATCCGCGGATAATATATGAAGAAGGTTCGTCTACCTTGATTGCATGTCTATCCCACAGACTTAAGTGCATCCCGGTCCTGGCGTAACAGGTAAATCAGAAGGAGACTCGTCTGTCTCAGTTTATGCTCTTGTAGTGTTTGAGGACTCGTATGTCCAGCTCCTGGCGTCACAGGATTGTTTGAAGACTCGTCTGTCTCAGTTTATGTTCTTGAAGTGTTTGAGGACTCGTCTGTCCAGGTCCTGGCTGTAAACACCCCAAATTTGCCCTCACCATTTCACACCATGGCTTGTGATCTTTTCATATGCATAAATTCAAATCATACCATCTCATATTGCATTTTTACTTCACTGCATAGCTTCTAAGTCATCTGCATCTAGGGTTTGTGATTTAAGCAATCCAAGAGCTTCTTGAGCCACTCCAAAGGTAATCAATCACTTAAAAGGGGTCCATGTATATTCAAGCATCATATTATATCCCCACAAAGTCAAGAAAGTCAAAAAATCACAAGAACTGAGATTGCCATGGAAGCAGAGCCAGGTTTGACTGCACAGTTGACCTAGAATTAGGGTTTTGGTTTCAAAGGCCATAACTCCAATTTTTTTGGTCATTCTTGTTTCTATTGGTCTCTGTATGGTATGGGGATCATGCATATCAAGTTTCATGAAGAAATTCCATGGGGAAGTCATCCAATCAAGAGTTGACTTTTTAAGCAAGTCAGTGCAAAATCAGGGCCTCTGAGGCCCCCAATGACCCAACCAAAGGGTGTTCATCATCATTTTGATTGTGTATGATCTTTATTTGATCATAGAAGATGTTGGAAGTTCACAAAGTTGAAGAATTTCAAGCCATTTGCAAGGTTGACTTTTTGGGAAGATGACTTGTAATGGAAACTTGCCATTTTGGGAAACTTTTTCAACCCTTGCTTTTTGATTCAAAAATGCTTCAAATGGGAAAACTTTGGTCATGAAAGTTGTAGAATGGATCATTCCCTTTTCAAAAAGTACAAGAACTTGTCCTAATTCATTTTGGATCAAGAGTTATGGCTTGTCAAAGTTGGCCAAAATCACATAATTTGAAGTTTTCTACCAAAGAGGCATTTTGCAAAATGGTATGATCAAGTGTTCTAAAGGCTTCAAATGTGTACAAACTCTTCACAACATGATCACATGACCTCTAAAGATCAGAATTGGCCCAAGAATATTGCATTTTGATGCCTTGAATCTCATGAATTTTCAAAGTGGCCAAACTTTGGGAAATTTGCAAAACATCTCATAAACTTCATGCAACTTGTTGAATCATCTCAAATCAAATTCCATGGTTCTCCCTAAACTCAGCTGAGCCAAGCCATGCCCCTATCTCAGCCTGCCACTTGCCCATACCTCCAAGTACAATTTTCTTGACTTTTTGCAACTTGAGCCATACCAATCACAACAGTCCACACCAACTCCTCTGACCTCTCTAGTTGTGATAAGTGGACCAAAGCCAGCATAACACACCACACACACAAGCCTGAAACTCTCTCCAAGCCATAGTTCAAAGTTTATGCCTCTCTTGCATTTTGATTCGAAACTGACTCCACAGCCTTCAAACATTCAAACAAACTTCACAAAACATCTCAGCATGTTCCACTGATCACAAACCAACCATTGAAACAGCCTGAAACCCCACACAAATCAAACACGATTTCACACCTCTCCTGAACAGAACTTGATCAAACTCCCAAATCAGCCAAAAGAAATTCTTTCCAAGCATCAAGACTTCATCAGGAGCTCAAGGGGAGTGGTTTGCGCAAAGAAAGGAGGTCTGAAAGTCCAGAACTGAGAAAGCTCAAGCTCAGGTACCTCCTTGAAACATTTTTCCAGAACTCATGTTTCTTGTTTCTAAAATGATCTACATGCTTCCCTGAATGCACTGAACCTTTTATTTTTGAAAATGATTGAGTATTGAGTGTGTATTGCATCTCTGAAAGTTTGGCCATTTTTACATTTTTGTTTCGAATCATGGTTTTGAGCAAGAAGAAATGAGTTTTGAGTTTAGATTCAGGTTCAGGGAGGTGAAGAGAGTTGATCTGGAGCTTTAGAGCTCCAGAAATAACCTAGAAGTGAGGTTTTGGTTTTACTCAGGGGAGGTGTGGCCGGAGAAGACGACCGAAAGTCTTTTCCGGCCACCTGAAAGTGATTAGTGCATTAATGAGGATTAGGGCTCAGTTTGAATGTGGAGCGTAGGATGGACTGACTTTGTTTGACCCGCGCGTGTTTGGATGGCCTGGATTGTTTCATTAAAACCCTAATCCACGTCATTATCCATTTAATTAAGTTTATGAATTAATCTTGCCAGTTTGAATTCCAGCCTTTAGATCTGGCGCCAGTCAATTCCCGCGCATCTCATTTGAATATCAGCCACTGGATCAGCATACTTCTCACTTAACTTAATTTTATTTTCATTTTTCTTTCATTTCTTTTGCACATTTTATTTAAAATATCAAATCATTTCTAAAAAATCTCATTTTTTGCATCATACTTTAAAATATTTTTATCTTTCTGAAAATAATTTTATTTCTATTTTTTGCATAATTTTCGTATTTTAAAAATATTTAAGTGTTTATTTTAATTAGTTAATAAGAATTAATTAATTAAAATAGCATTTAGGTTTCTAAAAATTCCAAAAAATTTCATGTAACATTTTCAAACATTTAGAAACATTGTCCAACTCTCAAACCAAATTTATTTTTTGTTCTTGATGCCTTTTGACAATTTTCTTTGAATTTTATTTCATTTCAAGGCAATATTTTGTGACAAACTTTGAAAATTCATTTCTGCCTAACCATTGAGAGTTGGATGATGATTCTTTTTGCATTACATCTTGTATAGCATGTAGTTTATAGGATAAAATTGGCATGATTTGATCTTGCATTTTCAATTTGTTTTGCATTTTTCTTATCAAGGTACCTTAAAACCCTAGCAATCTTAGGAAATTCATAACTCTCACTAGGTTAAGAGTTGGATCCCCTCCTTTGGGCAGTGAGTTTATATAGGTTTAGGGTTCCTTTGATTGCATTTTCAAATTTTTATCATGTCATTTGCTTCTGGTTTTGGATTTTTTCTTTGTATGTTGCATATAACCCTAATTCATGCCTTCCTTTGCATCCATCTTCCATTTGCTTGCATACCATGACTTGCCATGACATTTTGTGCATTCATTTGATTCATAATACATCTTAGGACATATTAGAATCATGTTTGATCATTGCATCTCACATTTGCCATGTTGTATGTCATTTGCATTCCATAACTTTTCATGAACATCCATAGTTCAAAGCATGCTTCTCTTGCCTCCATATGTTTGTATGATCATTCTCATGCCTTGCCTCATGTTTGCATCATCTCTTAGCATCATCAACATCATACTCATGCTTCTGGTTTTGGTTTGCATTATCACATTTCATCTAATTTGCATCACATTTCATTTCTTTTGCTAACTTTTCAGGTGGTAAGTTGTTCTGAGAAGTGGATTTGCCTTCACTTCTCACAATTTCTTTTCATATCCTTTGTGCCTCATTGCTGCATTTTTGCATGTGTATTGGATTGAGCTTGCTCATTCTTGTTCCTCTTACTTTCTTTCTTCAAGAAACTTGACTTCTTAAGTGAAGCAAGTTGTTTTGCTTCTCTTTGCTCCTTTCATCTGCTTCCTGGTGGTTTCTCTGAAGATCTTTCTTGCAAACCTCACAAACCCTAGGACTTCCAAGCATGATAACAATTAGGGTTTTTATTAGTCCCCCATTTAGCTTTTACCTTTGTGTCATCTTTGAGTCTTCTCTCCTCATCTCATAATCAGGGGCTAAACCCTAAAGGCTTTAAGGCTTTGTGATTAAGTTTATGCCTGCATCCTTCTATTAGGATGGAGTGTATAACTTTAATCCTAAGTGTTAAAACCTTAATGTGTTTAAATCCCTTAATCAATTCATCTAATAATCATCAAGACATCAAACTTGTAACTTGGGCCTTGCATTAGGGTTCTAATTCTTCCTTAATTGTTTAAGAAGGACTAACCCTAGTGTTAATGGACAAGTCCCCCTCAAGCTGTCTTACCAACCATAAAAATCATTTCTTCATCATACCATTAACTAAAATCCACTTAATAAAGGCTTTGTTTTGTCATGAGGTTAATCCCTAATCATGGATTAAGTTGAGGAGCTTTCCTCAGCTTAAACATTCTCATCTATTATCCTTCTATTAGGATGGTGTAATGAGTCTGTTTAATCCCTGATTATGGCTTAAGCTCATTACTTAACACTAAACAAAAACAACAAAAACATCTAACTAATCACAAGTAGGTTAATGATCTTAATCCTACATCAGGGTGATTAAGTGTGAGATACTGACTTCACACTTAAGGTATTCTCATTACCCCTAATCAGAGGGAGGATGTGATGAGTTTACTAACCCATTGGTCTAGGCTTAAGCTCATTAACTTATGACAAACTTTCAAAAGCAATAAAAGACTAAAAACCCAAAAAACAAACAATAATTGTCTCCTCCAGGATTCTTTTCTCATCTCATTCACTCACAAACGAGAACTTGTTTCTTCCGTCTAATGCAAGACAGTTTGCACCTGAGCCAGACAGGTCATACACTTGAGCATGGACAAGTAAGCAGTTCACAAGTCAATTCATCTTTCAGTCTCTTTGGGTCGAACTACGGTGTTCTGACTTCCTCATTGCACGAGAGGATACGTAGGCATAACTTAACAGTTATCGAACAAAAGTCTCTGTATATTCCCCCTCTTTCCAGTATCATTTTTTTAGCCTCATAGTCTTGAGCTTCATTCATTTCTTACACTGACACTTCTCTTATACACTTCACACTTCTTTTACACTGACACCTGTACATCCTTTTCCAGCTCTTTTATACACAAATTGCACTGACACTACCCCTTTAAAACACAAATCTTTTAAGCGTGGATCCCGTCGAGTACGGCGGACAATCTGGGTGCTAATACCTTCCCAGGTTGTAACCAACCCCTTTTCTCAGTCTCTCTGGTTCGCAACCGTCTTATCCATCCTCTTTTCTTAGGTTTATGAAGCATTACCTTTCCTCCGGGATAAAAATGCCTAGCTGGCGACTCTTTATTTCTCTTGGGTCCACCCCTGTGTGTTCCCATTCCCTCTTTCGCCGACCGTTCGCGTCTGTACCCCTCTTGACCCCGGGTGTCATTTTGGTGGGAGCGACAGCTTGGCGACTCTGCTGGGGACCCTTATACTGTAACCAGGGCTTCTGGTTCTTTTTGTGGGTTCCTCCTAGCGCTTGTTTGATTTGTGTTTACTGGGGTGTTATGTGCTATTTGTGTTTATAAAGTTGCTTTATTTATTGCTTTATGTACAGCCTTATTTATTGCTTTCTTTACAGTTTTCATATTTCATACTGTCATTATCATTGTTGGATTTGTTCTTCTGTCTTGGTGGGTGGGGTTTCATTGAGAGTTTAAGGTCCTATACCTGGGACCTGAGTGACACCTAGGCTAGAGTGGTTCATATTCTTTCCCATTCCATTTCGGTCTGGTGCGGGAATATGAAACACGGTTCAGATATGGGTTTCTTCTTGAGAACTATGTGCTACAGATCTCCTGTAGTGCTAGGGCTATCTGGGAAGCCTGCTAAGTCTGGATGACCTTTATTATGACCTTCAGAAACTGAGGTGAATTAGAGGAGGGTCTTTTGTGGTTATTGTAAACACTGTACCTCCGGGTTAGAAGTGTTTACACTTCTCATAACTGATCCAAGTCTGAGGATCCTTGTTTTAGAACACCACCTGTGAGGGGTGTGGGCTGTTTGCAGGTTTGCAGGTACCCTTGACCACATCATACCCTGATACTTTGTTTTGATTAAGAGTACTTCATTTTGGACAGTTCTTGTGATTTAACCCTGGATATGTGACTCTTTATTTGAGTCCCCCACCTTGGTTACTGGACTTTTGAACCTCCATCTGGACTTCTTAGACATACATGGACTTGTATCAAGGCAGTTAATCAGATCCAGCTTGATCACAAACCCTTGCATATCATTTGCATACTCATCATCTGCATCATTTAACATTTGTTTATTTGTTTTTCAGGGTATCCACATCATATTTGGCTTGGTTTTGACCCCTTCATCTGCATAGACCCCTGTTCATCAGTATCTGCTTCAGCTATCTTCATCAGCTACCTGCTTCAGTTACCTTCATCACCATCCTCAGCCTATCAGTGGCTCATCTCCAGTATCAGCCCATCATCAGCATTTGTTTCAGCTCTTCATCAGCAGTCATGGCACCCAAGAAGAGCAACATTTCATACCATTTCTTTGAGCCTGTGCTGGCTGGCATCAGGCAGGTCCAGGCACTTATCACTCCAGACCATATCCCGCTATTCAGAGAGCATTATGGAGGCATCCTTGATATGGTTATGGACTTGGACCCTTCTCAGAGGAGTTTGATTCACACTTGCCTACAGTTCTATGACCCTCCTTTGAGATGCTTCACATTCCAGAACTTTCAGCTAGGACCTCTGCTGGAGGAGTTCTCATCATTGATTGGAGTACCTGTCAGGGGTGGTATCCCCTTCAACCCTGAGATGGCTTTTCCCAGCAATGAAGAAGTGGCAAAAGCACTGTGTCTGGAACCTATCTTGATTGAGCAAAACATGACAACCAAGGTTGGGATCCCTGGCCTGCACTTGGACTTTCTGACTTCTCAGGCCATCCTGAAGGCCTCTCTGGGAGAATGGAGGGCAGTTTGTGCATTGTTAGCCCTCAGTATATATGGGGTGATATTATTTGCAGATGAGCCCAAGTTTATCAGTAAGAATGCCATTCATCTTTTCATTCTGAGGAACCCAGTGCCCACCTTGCTGGGAGATTTCTATTACTCTGTTCACCAAAGGAATGAGAAGCAGAGAGGAAGGTTGGTGAGATGATGTGCTCCTCTATTTCATACCTGGCTTCTCAAACACTTGCTCAAGATTGATGCTTTCTTGAATCCTCACCAACAGAAAAATTGGGTTAGAAGACTTATTGCTTTAACTTCAGATGACATCAGGTGGTGCACCCAGAGCACCAAAGGCAGGGACATAATTACTAGCTGTGGACAGTTCCCCAATGTACCTCTGATAGGAGTAAAGGGTTGCATCAACTACAATCCTTTGCTGTTTAAAAGACAGTTGGGCTATGCTTTGGTTCACCCTCCTAGAGTGCAAGACTTGGCTGAAACCCTGTATTGTGAGATAAAGCCTAATCTAGCTGTTGTCAGACAAGAATCCTGGGCTTGGGACAATATCCAGACCAAAGGAATGGCCATTCTTGGGAGATGCAACAATGTGGCTTCAGCTCTGTATTATGAATGGTCTCATGCTAGGGCTCAGATTTCTGGGATGCCTTTTACCATTGAGGATGCACCTGGACCATCCACAGCACCACCTCCAGCCACTGTCAGCCTGGAAGAATTTGAGAAGCTGAAGGAGAGGAATGAGAATCTGTCTCAAGCTCTAAAGAGGACCCTCTGGGAGAGGAGTGATGGTCGTTTAGACATTGAGAGGTTGGAGAAGCTTAAGGTGGAGCATCTAGCCAGGATTGAGAAAGCAGAGGACTACATCAAGAAGTCAAGAGCTGGGGAGAAAATTTTGAAGAATGCCTGTAAAGAGGCCCAGTTTCAGAGGGCTAGGACTGATCTCTATCTAAAGGAAAGTCAAGCTAGGTGGGTCAGGATCACTAAAGCTCGCACTCAGGAAGATAAGAGAACTCAAGACAGGATTGAGCAGTTGGAGGCCAATGAAAAGAAACAACAGAAGGCTTTGCTAGCAGCCCAGAAGGAGATTTCAGAGTTGAAGCTTAGGGCTGGTGTGAAGAGGTCAAAGGACCAAGACAGGCACAAGAAGCTGACCACTGCTATTACCACCAGGAACCTTCTTATCAGAAACATCACAGAGCATCCGGCTGATCCTGTAACTGAAGCACTTCTGAAGGAGGTGAAGGAGGTTGAGTTTGGCTTAGATGTTTGATTTCTTTGCTTGTTGCTGTTTCCATTTCATGTACTTTTCCTTTTATGCTGTATTTTGACCCCTTAGGGGCACGTGTTGTAAAAACAAACTATGTATGATCTACCATTTGTAATGTATTTGTTAGTTTGTTCCACTGAGTTCTTTTTCTCTCAAGCAACATCAAAGCATCTTCCTCAGGGTCTGGAAAGGTCAAAACCAAATGCCAAGCCGGATACCTTGGAAACAAATAAGCATACTGCATTGCATGCTAACTCTTGCTTTGTTTTGTAGGTCTTTGTTTTGTTTGATACTAACTCTGTTGTGGTTCAGGAATTATTGCTCGCCGTCGAGTGTTCCCTCTCAACCGTCCGCACAGATATCCTACTCGCAACAATCTTCCTGGTATCCAGATGGACCAAGTACAGCAAGATCTGACAGAAGTCAGAACTCAGATGGCCAATGAAAGGCTGGAGATGAGGAACCAAATGACCCAGTTCATGGAAGTAATGAATGGCTTGGCTCAAAGTCAAGAAAGATTGAGGGCATTGGTAGAAAGACAGACCCTGGAAGAACCCCATCTGGGAACTGGAGGAACAAGTAACAATGAGAGGGGTCAGCCTCATGTTAACCCACCAGTATATGGGCCTCATCTACATCCGGAAGTCAACATCCCTACTAATGTGCAAGGGAATACTACTGCAGGCAGAATCTTACAAGAAGACCCCCAAGAGGAGCAATTCACTGTAATGGGAGCTGGGGATGAAGCCTATGATAGGAGGTTTGATGCGATTGCTGAATAGTTGAGATCTATGGAGTCTCAAAATTCCCTGGGTTTTGATGTCATGGATATGGGGCTAGTGGATGGGGTAAGGATTCCCCACAAGTTTAATCCCCCGTGCTTCGAGAAGTACAATGGAACTTCCTGTCCACGAACTCACTTGCAATCCTTTCTGGGAAGACTCAAGGCATACACCATGGATGAAAAACTGTGGATGTTTTACTTTGAAGACAGTTTGACTGGGGCTTCAAGGGAATGGTACTCACACTTGACCAGAGCTACAATCAGATGCTGGAAGGACCTAGCTGAGGCCTTCATCAAAAAATATCAATACAATCTGGACATGGCTCCTAACAGGACCCTTTTGATGGGAATGTCTCAGTCCTCCAGAGAAAGCTTCAGGGAATATGCCCAGAGGTGGAGACAACTTGTTGCTGCTGTCCATCCACCCATGTCGGAAAGAGAAATGGCCGACATGTTTATGAATACTCTGCAAGGGACATATATTGATAGGCTAGCTGCCTTTTCTTCCACCAGTTTCGCAGACGTTGTTATAGCTGGAGAAAGAATTGAAAGCCTTCTGAAGATGGGCAAAATTTCTGGTAATGGTGCAAGTTCATCAAGCAATCCCAGGAAGCCTTTTGTGGGACCTAGAAGAACCGGTGAGACAAATGCCATTCATGCCAGTAGGGGCAGACCTCAGTATGTTCATAGGTCAGTGGCAGCTGTCACTATTCCAGCTCCGATTCCTCAGCAACCAGCATATCAACCACCACAACAACAAACACACTATCAGCAGCAAGTTCAGTACCCGCCACAAAGAAGCTACAACAACAACAACAACAATCAACAGCAAAGACCCTTTCAGCAAAGACCATCACAGGCAAATAGGGTGATTGACCCTATCCCTATGCCTTATGCCGCTTTATTTCCACAGCTCCTGAAACTCAACTTGGTTGAACTAAGGACATTGGCGCCACCAGATCCCTCCAGTCTTCCAAGAAATTATGATGTCAACGCCAGATGTGCTTTCCACTCCAATGCACCTGGCCACAGTACGGAGAAATGCAGGGCTCTATAAATGAAAGTGCAAGACCTGGTAGATTCTAAGGCCCTCAACTTTGCACCCCCGCCAAATGTCAACAAGAATCCCATGCCCAATCATGGAGGACCAAGAATTAATGCCATTGAGGAAGACAAGCCATCTTTCTTAATCACCAGTGTCGGGAAGATTCGGACACCTCTGGTAGAAATCAAAGCTCAGCTCCTAGAATGCCAGACGTTCCCCGGGTGTGAGCTCGGTTGTGGGTATTGCAACATTTCGGTCAACGGGTGTGATAACTTGATAAGCGACATAAATGGTCTTATCAAAAGTGGTATACTTCATATCACAACATCAGCACCTACAAATCCAACAATTCCTTTGACAACAATTCCTGACTCTTCTACAACTGCAACAACAATCATTCCAACTAATTCATCAATATCATCAACAATGGCTCCGTCCCTCACCTCAACCAATCAAATATCAACAACCATCTCTTCTACAACATCAGCATCCCTCTATTCAGCAGGATCTTCTACAACGCCAACAACAATTAATGAAGATATCTCAGCAGTCACTATTTATTATGATCCGTCAAGTGTTCCTCCAGACAACAACTTTCAGCAACAAACAGTGGCACCTCCTGCCAGGTCACCAGTCACCATCTACTATGATCCGCACACCATTTCAGTACCCTCCTCTGCAGCAGTCAGTCCAGTTACTATCACGGTGCCTGGACCAGTTCCATATGAAAGCAGTAATGCCATACCTTGGCATTATGGCTCTGACCTTTACTGCAACGAGGAGAAAATCACTTTGGACTCTTCAACTTCTTTTCCACAGATTGATAATGTTGGGGGAGGCGGAGGCTTCACCAGAAGCGGACGCCTTTTCGCCTCACAATTGCAAAGACCTAACGCCGAGGCAGAAGCTGCTGCCAAAGCAAAAGGAAAGAGTGTGGTAGTGGAAGAGCCAACTGTCAAAGAAACTCAGAAGACATCTTTTGAACAAGATGTAGACGAGTTTATGAGAATTATAAAGAGAAGTGATTACAAGGTGGTGGATCAGCTTCACCAAACTCCCTCAAAGATCTCCATATTATCCCTGTTGATGTGTTCCGAAGCTCACAGGAATGCATTACTGAAAGTCCTGCACGCGGCATACGTGCCAGAAGAGATCACTGTTAATCAGCTAGAAACCGTGGAAGCAATTGTCAATACCAGCCATGGATTGGGTTTTACCAATGCTGACTTAACAACTGAGGGACGTAACCACAACAAGGCTTTACACATCACTCTAGAATGCAAGGGTGCTGTTCTATCCCATGTACTGGTGGACATTGGGTCCTCACTCAATGTTCTACCAAAGAAAGCCTTGGTGAAGCTGGAGTATGATGGCTTGGCACTGCGTCTAAGTAATTTGGTGGTAAGAGCATTTGATGGCTCTAAAAGATCAGTGCTAGGGGAGATTGATCTGCCTGTGATGATTGGCCCGCAGACTTTTAAAATTACCTTCTATGTGATGGACATTCAGCCAGCCTACAGCTGTTTGTTGGGTAGACCTTGGATCCATGCCGCTGGCGCTGTTACGTCTACCCTTCACCAGAAGCTGAAATTCGAGTGGGAAGGCCAGATCATCACCATCTGTGGTGAAGAAGATATCTTTGTTAGCCATCTGGCTACGCACAAGTATATTGAGATGGATGGAGAAATCCATGAAACTATGAGCCAGGGATTTGAGGCCCTGAACATAAATGAAGCATCTGCTGTACTTGGAACCTCCATGACATCTTATCAGCAAGCCAGGAAGGTTGTTGAAGAGGGGACTGCCCAAGGCTGGGGTAAGCTGCTGCCCGTGGAGAAGAAGGAGGACAGATTTGGGTTGGGTTACAAACCAACTCAACAATATCAATCATAGGCTGCCAAGGAGCCCAGTTTTATCAGCGGTGGGATGCTCACCCCTGATGCAGTGAACAACTTGGAAGACGAGGATGAAAGCGACCGCAACCTGGAGAGCTGGATACGTCCGAGGATCCCGGGGAGCCGTATCTCAAACTGGTCTTCCCAGGAAATTATAAGGGTTACTCCCGCAGAGTAATTATTATTTCCTATATTTTTCAAGCATGCATCAAGTCTTGCATCTTGCCCAAGATGACAAGACTCATTTTGTAATCGGGCCATCTTGTAATTTTGTGCAAACAGATCAATCAATGAATATCGGACATCTTTTGCAAATGAGTCTTTTTCTTTCCCGCTCACTGTTTTTCATTTTTCTTTTTGTACAAAAATAAAATGGCAATGTTTTCCAAAATGATAAACTTCATTTCACTTTTTTTCTAAAACAAGATTAAAATCAATCACTAAAATGAACAATTTAAACCCTTGCAGAGAGTGCCTTTCAGACTGCACCGACAACAACACAGCTATGACTTCGTATGACTTTGACAATCCAATCAATCAAGTTGATGAAGGGGTTGAAGAAGATTATGAGCTTCCTGAAGAGCTAGCCAGGTTGTTAAGGCAAGAGGAGAAGGTTATCACCCCTCATCAGGAGGAGATCGAAACGGTTAATCTTGGTACGGAAGAAGACGTGAAAGAGGTTAAGATCGGGGCCTGCCTACAAGACTTAGTGAAAGAACAACTGATTGATATGCTTCGGGAGTATGTAGATGTCTTTGCTTGGTCTTATCAGGATATGCCAGGGTTGGACACCGATATTGTCATGCACAAGCTGCCTTTAAAAGAAGACTGCCCGCCAGTAAAACAGAAACTGCGCCGTACTCGCCCAGATATGGCAATGAAGATAAAATAAGAGGTACAAAAGCAGTGGGACACCGGATTCCTTGCTGTAACTAGCTATCCGCCGTGGGTTGCTAATATTGTACCTGTGCCTAAGAAAGATGGCAAGGTGAGGATGTGTGTGGATTACCGGGATCTGAACAGAGCCAGCCCGAAAGATGACTTCCCTTTACCTCACATTGATGTATTGGTTGATAATACGGCTCAGTTCTCGGTATTCTCCTTCATGGACGGATTTTCAGGATATAATCAGATCAAGATGTCACCTGAAGACATGGAGAAGACAACTTTCATCACACCCTGGGGCACGTTCTGTTACAAGGTGATGCCATTCGGACTGAAGAATGCGAGTGCAACATATCAACGGGCTATGGTGACATTATTCCACGACATGATCCATAAAGAAATTGAATGTTATGTGGATGACATGATTGCCAAGTCCCTCACAGAAGAAGACCACCTGGTAAATCTGTTGAAGTTATTCAAGCGTCTGAGGAAGTACCAACTGAAGTTAAACGCCAACAAATGCACATTGGGGGTGTGATCCGGTAAGCTGCTGGGATTTATTGTGAGTGAGAAAGGGATTGAAGTTAACCCTGATAAAGTCAAAGCCATTCAAGAAATGCCTGTACCAAAGTATGAAAAAGAAGTTCGGGGGTTTCTAGGTAGATTGAACTACATTTCAAGGTTCATATCTCACCTTACTGCAACCTGTGAACCCTTGTTCAAGCTATTGAGAAAAGAGCAAACGGTCAGGTGGAACGAAGACTGCCAGAGGGCTTTTGACAAGATCAAGGAATACTTACAAGAGCCTCCAATCCTTATGCCTCCAGTTGAAGGAAGACC
Source organism: Lathyrus aphaca (assembly GCA_963966055.1). Taxonomy (NCBI): domain Eukaryota; kingdom Viridiplantae; phylum Streptophyta; class Magnoliopsida; order Fabales; family Fabaceae; genus Lathyrus; species Lathyrus aphaca. Next base: position 177,255,862 of record OZ014522.1, read on the forward strand.
TCTGATAATGTATTTGACAGTATTAGAAGAGTCAATGGGGTGTGTGCTGGGCCAGCATGACGAGTCTGGTCGAAAAGAGTATGCAATTTACTACCTAAGCAAAAAGTTTACCGACTGTGAACAACGTTATTCACTGCTCGAGAAAACTTGCTGTGCTTTAGCGTGGGCTGCTCGCTGACTGAGACAGTATATGTTGACCCACACTACTTTATTGATCTCAAAGATGGATCCGGTTAAGTACATTTTTGAGAAGCCAGCGCTTACCGGACGGGTTGCAAGATGGAAAATGATCCTCATAGAATATGATATCCAGTACACATCTCAGAAAGCCATCAAGGGCAGTGTATTGTCTGATTATCTTGCTGGGCAACCCATTGATGATTACCAGCCTATGAGATTTGACTTCCCTGATGAGGACATCAAGTTCATAAAAGCAAAAGATCGTGAAGAGCCTGTTCACACTGAAGGGCCTGACCCAGAAGAAGAATGGACTATGATGTTTGATGGGGCTGTTAATATGAATGGTCGTGGTGTTGGTGTAGTACTCATTACACCTCAGGGAGTTCACATGCCTTTCTCGGCAAAACTTACCTTCAACTGCACTAACAACGAAGCTGAATACGAAGCTTGTATTATGGGTCTTGAGGAAGCCATTGACCTCAGGATCAAAACATTGACTGTATTCGGGGATTCATCTCTGGTAGTTAATCAAACCAACGGCAAATGGTACACACACCAGGATCATCTGATACCTTACAGGGATTATACAAGGAGGTTACTGACTTTCTTCACAACGGTCAAGCTTGAGTATATCCCTCGGGACGAGAATCAATTTGCAGATGCTCTTGCTACCATTTCATCAATGATCAAAGTTCAAGCTGCCAACTTTGTGCCTCGGATTTCAGTGTCCAGACTTGACAGACCAGCGTATGTATTTGCAGCAGACACTGTCAAAGATGATAAGCCTTGGTTCCACGACATTAAGTGCTTCTTGGAGGATCAAACATACCCACCTGGGGCATCTTCCAATGATAAGAAAACTTTAAGAAGGCTTGCTGGTAGTTTCTTCCTGAATACTGATGGCTCCCTGTATAAAAGAAACTTTGATATGGTACTCCTCAGATGCGTTGATAAGACAGAAGCAGACTTGCTAATGCACGAGGTGCACGAAGGATCCTTTGGTACCCATGCTGGAGGACATGCAATAGCCAAGAAATTGCTAAGATCGGGTTATTACTGGATCACAATGGATGCAGACTGTTGTGCCTATGCCAGAAAATGCCATAAATGCCAGATTTATGCGGATAAGGTGCATGTGCCTCCCAATCCTCTGAATGTGATGTCTTCACCCTGGCCCTTTGCTATGTGGGGCATCGATATGATTGGCAAGATTGAACCGACTGCTTCAAACGGCCACAGATTCATCCTGGTTGATATTGACTATTTTACCAAGTGGGTTGAAGCAGCTTCATATGCAAACGTTACAAGGCAAGTGGTAGCCCGATTTCTAAAGAGAGACATCATCTGCCGGTATGGAGTGCCCGAGCGAATCATTACTGACAATGGTTCCAACTTAAACAATAATATGATGGCAGAGCTATGTCGGGACTTCAAAATCCAACACCACAACTCTTCTCCTTACAGGCCAAAGATGAATGGCGTTGTTGAGGCAGCTAATAAGAATATCAAGAAGATTATGCAAAAGATGGTAGTCACCTACAAAGACTGGCATGAGATGCTACCGCTTGCCTTGCATGGGTACCGTACATCAATCAGAACATCTACTGGGGCAACACCGTATCAGCTTGTATATGGTATGGAAGCAGTCCTACCTGTTGAAGTTGAATTACCCTCCCTACGGGTATTGATGGATGTTAAGCTAAACGAAGCAGAATGGGTCCGATCCCGATATGAACAACTGAGTCTGATTGAAGAAAAGAGATTAGCTGTAATCTGTCATGGGCAGTTGTATCAAAAGAGAATGAAGAAAGCCTTCGATCAGAAAGTCAGGCTCCGAGAGTACCAAGTAGGAGATCTTGTGCTGAAAGGACTCCTCCCTCCTCATACAGACCACAGAGGCAAGTGGACTCCGAACTATGAAGGACCATTCGTAGTAAAGAAAGTTTTCTCCGGTGGAGCACTGATGCTCAACACTATGGATGGTGAAGACTTCCCGTCCCCTGTGAATTCAGATGCAGTTAAAAAATACTTCGCATAAAAAAGACCCGCTGGACATAAAAACAGAATATAAGTCCAGGCAAAAATAGGGCATCCCGGCGAGTCAAAAACAGAATAAGAGACTCGGGCAAAAATAAGGGAAATAAACAAAAAAAAATGTACACCCGCTGAGTTGAAAAGCCACATTGGACAACTCAGGCAAAAATGGGTATCCCGATGGATTGAAAACCCAAAAGGGCGATCCATACAAAATAAGGGAATAAGCGAACAACTGCATTCTGAATTCGTCTGTATCACTTACAACCTGGTAAGCTTCAACCTGGATCAAGCTTCTTTCAGAATCAACCTTCTTCAGAAAGCAAGATGAGAAGAACGTCAAATGTCATACGAGTCATAGCAAAAGGGAAGCTCCTTGAAGCGTCGCCAACATTGCCAACATCTTCTGTTTCTCAATTTGTAACAATCTCCTCATTTTAGGGGATCCGTTTCCTTGACTGTATCTTGCCAATTCAGGGCACTCGAATTAATAAAATCAGATTTTCAGTCACACATTGTCTCGTACTCTTTTATTTGCGAAAATGTCTGATGTCGTTGATTGCATAAATACATATGCGTCTTTCTGAAACCACGTGCTTGCAGGAAATATACTTACTCCCGGGAGTGTCTAAACTCCTATGATGGAATCCGGTAAGGGATACCTCGGGATTACTTGTGCGTTTCTCTATCTTTTCAGAATTGCAGGCATTCAAAGCACATCATGGGGCATGAAAGCTTCATCCCAGCAAGCTGGCAAATCATTATCCACTCAGCCTTAGCACCAGAGATGGTTTTCCCCAGCTGAGTTGTCAAGTATCATCCTCAGCAGGACCCCTACAGAAATCTCCAGGAAGACCTTCCCATGGTCTTTCTTCTTCCCCAGCCGAGTTGCCATTTGCTATTCCTCCTCAGCCAAGTGCAAAAGCCCGGGAACCATCTCCCCACAGGGTGTCAACTTCTACCCAGAAGAGCAACGCGCGAAGGAATCACAACAGAGTGAAGAAAGCTTCTACAAACCCCACCTGGGTCCCTCATTAATGAGATAGGTTTATCAATGACCTATTCCCCAAGCAGAGTCATGCATCTTATCAGATCTACCAATGATCTTATCCCCAGCTGGGATGTCCACTTCAAGCAGATCAGCCAGAGATCTTCGCAGCAACGGGATCCGAATCCCGGATCGGTATCTTTGCATAATCATGGCATTCACATCATATTCTCCCCACAGAGCATAGCATTCCGTCTAATACGGAGCATTACGGCAAAAATCAAACATACTGCATAATCATAAGCCATGATCTGAATCAAACACTTGTAAATACCAACAATCCATCAACAATATACAGAAAACTCCCCAAAATTCCCCGACAGAGAGCCCAGACATTTCTCTTACAAATACAAATACACTCCCTTTTGGCACCCGTCCGTGTCATCATTCCCCAGTAAAGTCGCCCGGGCATTCTTTACAAACAGACACTTACATATTACAGATACTTCTTGACACCCGTCCGTGTCTTATCCCCAGTAGAAAGCCAAAGCGTCCCCTTTACACTCACAGATACATATATATACAACTTCCCTGACACCCGTCCGTGTCACCTTCCCCAGCATAGTTACCTAAACACTTGGTAAACCATATACTTGTTTATATTACACTTTTCTCCTTTTGACACTCGTCCGTGTCACTCTCCCAAGAAAGCTAAACACTCATCCGTACACCACTCGTACTTATTTCACTCATACAGATACACGTTCGTATCTTGCATATATCACTCAAATCCCCTCAGATTCGACACTCGTCCATGTTCTTTGTTAACCAGTTGGTACTCGTCCGTACCATCGTCTCAGTACATGCGTCAAGCGTTTGTTTCTACCCGATAAGGATGCTCGTCCGCATCTTTAATCTATACACCGTGTCAAACACTTATGTCTTCTTGAGTGTAGACACTCGTCTGTGTCTACTATTCCCCAGAAGAGTCTCCTCAGAATCAACACTCGTCCGTGTTCCTTGTTAACCAGTTGATACTCATCCGTATCATCATCTCTGAACACGTGTCAGTATTCGTTTCTACCCGATACTCATCCGTATCGTAGTCTTAGGGATGCTCGTCCGCATCTTTAATCTATACACAACGTCAAAACACTTATACCTTTTATTTATCGGATGTAAACACTCGTCCGTGTTTACTATTCCCCAGTAGGTCGCCAGCAAAGCAACCTTTTTCTATCCGACATTCGTCCTATGTCGTGATACCTTTCGGCAGCCGTACCCTGCCAGGTGATCGTCCTTCACCTTTGGATGACCGTCCCTCATCCTTTCCCCAGCGGAGTCTCTATTCATTAGAACCCCTTTTCTATCCGGCATTCGTCCTATGTCGTGATTTTTAGCAGCCGTCCCCTGCTAGGTGATCGTCCTTCACCTTTTGATGATCGTCCTTCATCATTTTATCCGATGGCCGTCCCCATCGTTGATCTTGTTATCTGACATTCATCCTATGTCATGATAAACCTTGAGAGCAGCCGTCCCCTGCTAGGTGATCGTCCTTCACCTCTTGATAATCATCCTTCATCATGCTCATCCGATGGCCGTCCCCATCGTCGACCTTTTATCCGGCATTCGTCCTATGTCGCGATACTTTCGGCAGCCGTACCCTGCCAGGTGATCGTCCTTCACCTTAGATGACCGTCCCTCATCTTATCCCCAACAGAGCAGCCGTCCCCTGCTAGGTGATCGTCCTTCACCTTTGATGACCGTCCCTCATCATTATTTCATTTATTCTTTAACCCGATGGCCGTCCCCGTCGTGGTCCCTTTTCCTTTTCCTGGTGATCGTCCTTCACCTTTGATGACCGTCCCTCATCATTATTTCATTTATTCTTTAACCCGATGGCCGTCCCCGTCGTGGTCCCTTTTCCTTTTCCTGGTGATCGTCCTTCACCTTTAATGACTGTCCCTCATCATTATTTCATTTATTCTTTAACCCGATGGCCGTCCCCGTCGTGGTCCCTTTTCCTTTTCCTGGTGATCGTCCTTCACCTTTGATGACCGTCCCTCATCATTATTTCATTTATTCTTTAACCCGATGGCCGTCCCCGTCGTGGTCCCTTTTCCTTTTCCTGATGATCGTCCTTCATCAGTTTAGCCCGATGGTCGTCCCCATCGCTGTTTACATTACTTTATGAACCTGATGACCGTACCTCATCATTTATTTTTACCTATAATCCCCAGAGAATCTTATAGCTTTACATGATGGCCGTCCCCATCATAATCTCTCATATCCCCAGCTTGTCGGCTGTCCCCGTCACTGCATTATTTCCCGCATCTTCCCCAGCATGTCGGCCGTCCCCGTCATTGCTCCTTCCCCAGCAGTCGTCTTCTGCTCGACGGTCGTCCTCCGTCGCCCGCACTTTATGATATACTTTATTTTCTTTTACAATCTATATCCCTTTTCTTCTTCATTCTGTGAGTGCAAAGTTTGGACTGTCTTCGGTATTCAACCACAAGTTATCTTGTTCGCCTGATAAGCCGTTGCTTACATTCTACACAGCTAACTCATGTTTGAATAGGGGCAGTTGTAAACACCCCAAATTTTCCCTCACCCATTCACACCATGGCTTGTGATCTTTTCATATGCATAAGTTCAAATCATACCATCTCATATTGCATTTTTACTTCACTGCATAGCTTCTAAGTCATCTGCATCTAGGGTTTGTGATTTAAGCAATCCAAGAGCTTCTCGAGCCACTCCAAAGGTAATCAATCACTTCAAAGGGGTCCATGTATGTTCAAGCATCATATTATATCCCCACAAAGTCAAGAAAGTCAAAAAATCACAAGAACTGAGAAAGGCATGGAAGCAGAGCCAGGTTTGACTGCACAGTTGACCTAGAATTAGGGTTTTGGTTTCAAAGGCCATAACTCCAATTTTTTTTTGGTCATTCTTGTTTCTATTGGTCTCTGTATGGTATGGGGATCATGCATATCAAGTTTCATGAAGAAATTCCATGGGGAAGTCATCCAATCAAGAGTTGACTTTTTAAGCAAGTCAGTGCAAAATCAGGGCCTCTGAGGCCCCCAATGATCCAACCAAAGGGTGTTCATCATCATTTTGATTCTGTATGATCTTTATTTGATCATAGAAGATGTTGGAAGTTCACAAAGTTGAAGAATTTCAAGCCATTTGCAAGGTTGACTTTTTGGGAAGATGACTTGTAATGGAAACTTGCCATTTTGGGAAACTTTTTCAACCCTTGCTTTTTGATTCAAAAATGCTTCAAATGGGAAAACTTTGGTCATGAAAGTTGTAGAATGGATCATTCCCTTTTCAAAAAGTACAAGAACTTGTCCTAATTCATTTTGGATCAAGAGTTATGGCTTGTCAAAGTTGGCCAAAATCACATAATTTGAAGTTTTCTACCAAAGAGGCATTTTGCAAAATGGTATGATCAAGTGTTCTAAAGGCTTCAAATGTGTACAAACTCTTCACAACATGATCACATGACCTCTAAAGATCAGAATTGGCCCAAGAATATTGCATTTTGATGCCTTGAATCTCATGAATTTTCAAAGTGGCCAAACTTTGGGAAATTTGCAAAACATCTCATAAACTTCATGCAACTTGCTGAATCATCTCAAATCAAATTCCATGGTTCTCCCTAAACTCAGCTGAGCCAAGCCATGCCCCTATCTCAGCCTGCCACTTGCCCATACCTCCAAGTACAATTTTCTTGACTTTTTGCAACTTGAGCCATACCAATCACAACAGTCCACACCAACTCCTCTGACCTCTCTAGTTGTGATAAGTGGACCAAAGCCAGCATAACACACCACACACACAAGCCTGAAACTCTCTCCAAGCCATAGTTCAAAGTTTATGCCTCTCTTGCATTTTGATTCGAAACTGACTCCACAGCCTTCAAACATTCAAACAAACTTCACAAAACATCTCAGCATGTTCCACTGATCACAAGCCAACCATTGAAACAACCTGAAATCCCACACAAATCAAACACGATTTCACACCTCTCCTGAACAGAACTTGATCAAACTCCCAAATCAGCCAAAAGAAATTCTTTCCAAGCATCAAGACTTCATCAGGAGCTCAAGGGGAGTGGTTTGTGCAAAGAAAGGAGGTCTGAAAGTCCAGAACTGAGAAAGCTCAAGCTCAGGTACCTCCGTGAAACATTTTTCCAGAACTCATGTTTCTTGTTTCTAAAATGATCTACATGCTTCCCTGAATGCACTGAACCTTTTATTTTTGAAAATGATTGAGTATTGAGTGTGTATTGCATCTCTGAAAGTTTGGCCATTTTTACATTTTTGTTTCGAATCATGGTTTTGAGCAAGAAGAAATGAGTTTTGAGTTTAGATTCAGGTTCAGGGAGGTGAAGAGAGTTGATCTGGAGCTTTAGAGCTCCAGAAATAACCTAGAAGTGAGGTTTTGGTTTTACTCAGGGGAGGTGTGGCCGGAGAAGACGACCGAAAGTCTTTTCCGGCCACCTGAAAGTGATTAGTGCATTAATGAGGATTAGGGCTCAGTTTGAATGTGGAGCGTAGGATGGACTGACTTTGTTTGACCCGCGCGTGTTTGGATGGCCTGGATTGTTTCATTAAAAACCTAATCCATGTCATTATCCATTTAATTAAGTTTATGAATTAATCTTGCCAGTTTGAATTCCAGCCTTTAGATCTGGCGCCAGTCAATTCCCGCGCGTCTCATTTGAATATCAGCCACTGGATCAGCATACTTCTCACTTAAGTTAATTTTATTTTCATTTTTCTTTCATTTGTTTTGAACATTTTATTTAAAATATCAAATCATTTCTAAAAAATCTCATTTTTTTGCATCATACTTTAAAATATTTTTATCTTTCTGAAAATAATTTTATTTCTATTTTTTGCATAATTTTCGTATTTTAAAAATATTTAAGTGTTTATTTTAATTAGTTAATGAGAATTAATTAATTAAAATAACATTTAGGTTTCTAAAAATTCCAAAAAAATTCATGTAACATTTTCAAACATTTAGAAACATTGTCCAACTCTCAAACCAAATTTATTTTTTGTTCTTGATGCCTTTTGACAATTTTCTTTGAATTTTATTTCATTTCAAGGCAATATTTTGTGACAAACTTTGAAAATTCATTTCTGCCTAACCATTGAGAGTTGGATGATGATTCTTTTTGCATTACATCTTGTATAGCATGTAGTTTATAGGATAAAATTGGCATGATTTGATCTTGCATTTTCAATTTGTTTTGCATTTTTCTTATCAAGGTACCTTAAAACCCTAGCAATCTTAGGAAATTCATAACTCTCACTAGGTTAAGAGTTGGATCCCCTCCTTTGGGCAGTGAGTTTGTATAGGTTTAGGGTTCCTTTGATTGCATTTTCAAATTTTTATCATGTTATTTGCTTCTGGTTTTGGATTTTTGCTTTGTATGTTGCATATAACCCTAATTCATGCCTTCCTTTGCATCCATCTTCCATTTGCTTGCATACCATGACTTGCCATGACATTTTGTGCATTCATTTGATTCATAATACATCTTAGGACATATTAGAATCATGTTTGATCATTGCATCTCACATTTGCCATGTTGTATGTCATTTGCATTCCATAACTTTTCATGAACATCCATGGTTCAAAGCATGCTTCTCTTGCATCCATATGTTTGTATGATCATTCTCATGCCTTGCCTCATGTTTGCATCATCTCTTAGCATCATCAACATCATACTCATGCTTCTGGTTTTGGTTTGCATCATCACATTTCATCTAATTTGCATCACATTTCATTTCTTTTGCTAACGTTTCAGGTGGTAAGTTGTTCTGAGAAGTGGATTTGCCTTCACTTCTCACAATTTCTTTTCATCTCCTTTGTGCATCATTGCTGCATTTTTGCATGTGTATTGGATTTAGATTGCTCATTCTTGTTACTCTTACTTTCTTTCTTCAAGCAACTTGACTTCTTAAGTGAAGCAAGTGGTTTTGCTTCTCTTTGCTCCTTTCATCTGCTTCCTGGTGGTTTCTCTGAAGATCTTTCTTGCAAACCTCACAAACTCTAGGACTTCCAAGCATGATAACAATTAGGGTTTTGATTAGTCCCCCATTTAGCTTTTACCTTTGTGTCATCTTTGAGTCTTCTCTCCTCATCTCATAATCAGGGGCTAAACCCTAAAGGCTTTAAGGCTTTGTGATTAAGTTTATGCCTGCATCCTTCTATTAGGATGGAGTGTATAACTTTAATCCTAAGTGTTAAACCCTTAATGTGTTTAAATCCCTTAATCAATTCACCTAATAATCATCAAGACATCAAACTTGTAACTTGGGCCTTGCATTAGGGTTCTAATTCTTCCTTAATTGGTTAAGAAGGACTAACCCTAGTGTTAATGGACAAATCCCCCTCAAGCTGTCTTACCAACCATAAAAATCATTTCTTCATCATACCATTAACTAAAATCCACTTAATAAAGGCTTTGTTTTGTCATGAGGTTAATCCCTAATCATGGATTAAGTTGAGGAGCTTTCCTCAGCTTAAACATTCTCATCTATTATCCTTCTATTAGGATGGTGTAATGAGTCTGTTTAATCCCTGATTATGGCTTAAGCTCATTACTTAACACTAAACAAAAACAACAAAAACATCTAACTAATCACAAGTAGGTTAATGATCTTAATCCTACATCAGGGTGATTAAGTGTGAGATACTGACTTCACACTTAAGGTATTCTCATTACCCCTAATCAGAGGGAGGATGTGATGAGTTTACTAACCCATTGGTCTAGGCTTAAGCTCATTAACTTATGACAAACTTTCAAAAGCAATAAAAGACTAAAAACCCAAAAAACAAACAATAATTGTCTCCTCCGGGATTCTTTTCTCATCTCATTCACTCACAAACGAGAACTTGTTTCTTCCGTCTAATGCAAGACAGTTTGCACCTGAGCCAGACAGGTCATACACTTGAGCATGGACAAGTAAGCAATTCACAAGTCAATTTATCTTTCAGTCTCTTTGGGTCGAACTACGGTGTTCTGACTTCCTCATTGCACGAGAGGATTCGTAGGCATAACTTAACAGTTATCGAACAAAAGTCTCTGTATATTCCCCCTCTTTCCAGTATCATTCTTTTAGCCTCATAGTCTTGAGCTTCATTCATTTCTTACACTGACACTTCTCTTATACACTTCACACTTCTTTTACACTGACACCTGTACATCCTTTTCCAGCTCTTTTATACACAAATTGCACTGACACTACCCCTTTAAAACACAAATCTTTTAAGCGTGGATCCCGTCGAGTACGGCGGACAATCTGGGTGCTAATACCTTCCCAGGTTGTAACCAACCCCCTTTCTCAGTCTCTCTGGTTCGCAACCGTCTTATCCATCCTCTTTTCTTAGGTTTATGAAGCATTACCTTTCCTCCGGGATAAAAATGCCTAGCTGGCGACTCTTTCTTTCTCTTGGGTTCACCCCTGTGTGTTCCCATTCCCTCTTTCGCCGACCGTTCGCATCTGTACCCCTCTTGACCCCGGGTGTCATTTTGGTGGGAGCGACACTGGCGTCACAGGATTGTTTGAAGACTCGTCTGTCTCAGTTTATGCTCTTGTAGTGTTTGAGGACTCGTATGTCCAGCTCCTGGCGTCACAGGATTGTTTGAAGACTCGTCTGTCTCAGTTTATGTTCTTGAAGTGTTTGAGGACTCGTCTGTCCAGGTCCTGGCATCATAGGATTGTTTGAAGACTCGTCTGTCTCAGATTATGTTTTGAAGCGTTTGAGGACTCATATGTCTAGCTCCTGGCGTCACAGGATTGTTTGAAGACTCGTCTGTCAACGCATTCTTATTCCAGATATCAGTTTCAACTTGGAAGAAGCTCGTCTTCTTTTTCTCCCCTTCTTATCCCCAGAGCGTCATCTGGTTTGGTTTATTTCCCGGTGGTGCATTCTTCGTCAGAGTGCAAATTTCTGGTATTCTTGGTATTCAACCACAGTTTATCTCGAATGGTCGATAGCTCGTACTATCGTCCTTTTCAGATTAACTGATGATTGAATAGGGGCAGTTGTAACACCCCAAATTTGCCCTCTTCTTTTGAGCATCATATCACATCATATTCATCATGAACATATCATTTTCTCAGCATCCTAGCATAGAAAGATGAAGCATAACATCCCTCATGTCCTAGCATCAAGCATATGGTCATCTGTGGAGGTCTTTGAAGCACTTCAAGCCATGACAAGGGTCCCAATGAGTTTTTACAAGTCTTATGGTGAGTCTATATCACATTTACAAGGTCAAGTCCATTGGCAAAAGCTCAGAAGATTGCATGATCATCAGAGATCTCAGGACAAGGCAAAGCTCCTATACCAGGCACCCAAATTAGGGTTTGAGATTCAAGCACCAAGATCTCACAACTTTGGCCATTTCTTTTGGGAAAAGTCTTCTATATGTTAAGAGGATCCTATGTGTCAAATTTCATGAGCAAATTCCATGTGGAAGTCAGTCAATGCCTCAGTTGCTTGCAGATGAAGGAAAAAGTCAACAGTGCCCTTAAAAAGTCAACTGTGCAATTTCAAGGGGTCTAACCCAAATGTTTTGTCCAAGAGGGGTCCTTACAATGTTATAAGAGGTTTGTAATGATCAAAGTTCAAGAAACATGGAGATTTGAAGGGTTTTGCAAAAATGGTACAAAGTTGGTTTTAAGGAATTTCCAAATTTGGCAACTTTTGCCCTAATTTTCAAATGGCCTTAACATGATAAAAAATTCTTCAAATGGACCAAAGTCAAACATGAAAGTTGAAGAGTAAGGGCTCCCATTTTCAAAAAGTACAAGTACATTTTCATAAGATTCCTAGAACTCCCTATAGCTCCTTCGAAAATTTGGCATTTCTAGGGCAAATTTTGACTTTTCATAAAGCCACCAAATGCAAAAGACCATAAACTTGAATGGTGTGACTTGGTACTGGCCCAATTGTATTTCAAACTTAATATGCATTGAATTTGAAGCATTTTTCTCCAAAGAAATGGTCATTTTCGTGCTCTATGAGAAAATCCCTCCAAAAGTGCAAAATTGGCAAAAGTCATGAAACAAGTGGGATGCTTGAATCTAAGGGCCAGGATTTGTTACATTTCAATCAAGGATGGAAATCCGGGGAGCGACAATGATGTTCTCCCTTGGGGAGGGTTGAAGGCCCAGTGTCCATCCATGAGGATGTTTCAGTACCACATGCATAATAAGAGTGTTGCATTTTCATTCTAATTGGCATACCATGATTGCATTAAGTGTTTATGATGATTATGACGTATATAAAGTGAAGTATGAGTCGACCTGAGATGTATGTGTCTATGTTGTATTTTATCTTATAAGTTATTATCCTTGTATTAATCATGTTGAATGTGGATTACTCACCCTACCTGCCTTTTGTGATGGTCTATTATGTCATCTTGCAGATTCTCAAGGATAAGCATGGTGCGTGAAGTATTTATGGAGTATTTTATGTTGCTGCTTAGTTGAGTCCATAGGTGGTGTCTTGCTCTGGGTTATGTAACATTCAGGAAAGCCAGAGGATCTTGTTGTTGATTATTTTGTTTGGAATCGATTTGAATTAAATTGTTGATTTTACATTACAAATGAGTTTTTCCATTATTATTGAAAGGATGTTTGATTTTCGCTGTGTAGTAATGAAATGTGTTTCTTGCATAACATGATTTTGAAATCCGTTTGCAGGACAGGACTATTAAGATGTTTATGATGTTTGAATTATGATAAATGTGATTCCCTTTCATGATGTAACTCTGATTATTTGATTAAATTTTATTATATTCGTGATGGGGTAGAAAAGGAGTTACATTAGTGGTATCAGAGCAAGTCGTTCTGTCCGGTCATGTCATGTCGTTGTTAGTCGTGTCGGTTATTGCATATGAGTGTAGTGGGGTTGAATTGTTCTTCTGATGTTGTTGGTGATTTGCAGAATGGCTGCAAATCGTGCTCTTGCGGATGCGGTAGCTGCACTTGATCAAGCTACGACACATAACAATGTTCCTGATGAGTTTCATGCCTTAGGGGTATTCCAGATAAATAATCCGCCAAAGCTTGAGGGTACTCATGAACCGGAGAACGCGCATTAGTGGCTTAAGGCAATTGAGAAGATTTTTAGGACTATGGTGTGCTCCGATGCTCAGAAGGTGCAGTTTCGCACCCACATACTGGATGAAGAGGCTGAGGATTGGTGGGATAATACCTGTCATAGATTGGAAGGAGTTGGGGATGCAATAACTTGGAATGTATTCAGGAGGGAATTTCTGAGTAAGTACTTTCCTGGAGATGCTCGTGGCAAGAAAGAGGTTGAATTCTTAGAGCTGAAGCATGGAAACATGATTGTGGCAGAGTATGCTGCCAAGTTTGAGAGGCTAATGAAGTTTTGTCCTCACTACAACCGTGATGATGCTGAATTGTCCAAGTGCCTAAAGTTTGAGAATGGGCTGAGACCAGAGATCAAGTAGAAGGATTGGGTTTCAGCAGATCCGCAAGTATGTTTAATTAGTGGACAAGAGTCGGATTTAAAATAAGGATAATCGAGCTCGATTTGTTCACAATAAGCAGGTGAGTGAGAAGAAAGAGAAGGGCCAATTTCGAGGGAAACCTTATGCGACTCCAACTGACAAAGGGAAGCCGAAGGTTACTGATGGGAAAAATCCAAGTGGGGGAGCAGGTTCCACTCCTCTCAAGTACTATAAGTGTGGAGAAGCGGGTCACAAGTCTGACGTGTGTACTAATATAGTGATTAGATGTTAAAAATGCGGTAAGAGGGGTCACATGAAGGATGAGTATCCAAATGTAGGACCAACTTGTTTCAATTACGGTGAAGAGGTACATATTAGTACTTAGTGTCAGAAACCGAAGAAGACTGCTACTGTTGCTCAGACTACTGGAAGAGTGTTCGCTTTAAGTGGATCAGAAGCTTAGAAGAAGGATAACTTAATTCGAGGTACTTGTTTTATTAACGATGTTGAGTTGGTTGCTATAATTGATACTAGTTCTACTCATTCATTTATTTCGCTTGAGTGTGCGACCAGGTTGAATTTGCCTTTGACTGTTATGAACTGTAATATGTTGATAGAGATGCCTGTTGACGGTTCAATTACGACTGACCGTGTGTGTTTGAAATGTCCTCTGACCATTTACGGTAAGGATTTATTGATGGATTTGGTGCATTTACCTTTATGCCATATGGATGTCACGCTTGGTATGAACTGATTGAAGTTCAACTTTGTGCATATCAATTGTTATGCAAAGACGGTGGAGTTTCCAAAGTTTTGTGGTTGTGGGGAGTTGATGTTTTTGTCTGCGAAGCAAGTGGATGTGCTACTAGAAGATGAAGCACAAATGTTTTCCTTGTTTACGGCATTACAGGTTGACCGTGAACATATGAGTGTCAAATTACCCGTTGTCCGTGAATTTCTTGATGTGTTTCCGGATGACATTAGTGATTTGCCTCTAGAGCGTGAAGTAGAGTTTGTAGTGGATTTGGTATCACGTACTAGTCCAATGTCGATGGCTCCATATCGGATGTCATCTTCAGAATTGAGTGAGTTGAAGAAACAACTTGAGGATCTTCTTGAGAAGAAATTTTTCCGTTCAAGTGTTTCTCCGTGGGGTTCTCCAGTGTTATTGGTTAAGAAAAAAGATGGTAGCATGAGGTTGTGTGTCGAATATCGACAATTGAATAAGGTGACTATTAAAAATAAATATTCGCTTCCGAGGATCGAAGATTTGATGGATCAGTTGGTGGGGGCTTGCATGTTTAGTAAGATTGATTTGAGGTCAAGTTATCACTAGATTCAAGTTAAGGAAGATGATATTCCGAAGATAACTTTCAGAATAAGGTATGGTCACTATGAATACACTGTGATGCCTTTTGGTGTATCCAATGCACCTGGTGTGTTCGAGGAGTATATGAATCGAACCTTTCATGAGTATTTGGATAAGTTCGTGGTGGTTTTTATTGATGACATCCTAATTTATTCAAAGTCAGAAGAAGAACATGAATGGCATCTGAGGATTGTATTACAAGTTTTGAGAGAGAAGAAGTTGTATGCTAAGTTGTCGAAGTGCGAGTTCTGTTTGAAGGAAGTGAATTTCCTTGGCCACTTGATTTCTAGTGGTGGAATTGCAGTGGATCCTTAGAAGATTGATGATGTGTTAAAGTGGGATACTCTGAGGTCTGCTACGTATATCAGAAGTTTTTTGGGTGTGGCCGATTATTACTGAAAATTTATAGAAGGTTTTTCTAAGTTGGCATTTCCTCTGACTCAGTTAACTCGAAAGGGTCATGCTTATGTGTGGGACTTTGAGTGCAAGAAGAGTTTTGTTGAATAAAAGAAGAGGTTGACAACTGCTCTAGTCTTAATTTTTCCTAATCCAAATGAATATTTTATGGTATACTGTGACGCTTCGAAGATGGGTCTTGGTGGAGTGTTGATGCAGAATGGTCAAGTAGTTATTTATGCTTCTAGACAACTACGTGTTCATGAGAGGAACTATCCTACCCATGACTTAGAGTTGGAATTCGTGGTATTCATTCAGAAGATTTGGAGACACTATATTTTTGGGTCTAGATTTGAGGTGTTCAGCGATCATAAGAGATTAAAATACTTGTTTGATCAAGAGGAACTAAGCACGAGGCAGAGAAGATGGTTGGAGATGTCGAAAGACTTTGATTTTGATTTGAGTTACCACCCTGGAAAGGATAACGTGGTTGAAGATGCTTTGAGTAGGAAGACCTTGCAGATGTCGATGATGGTGGTGAAAGAACTCGAGATGATTAAGCAGTTCAGAGATATGAGTTTGTTGTGTGAAACTGGGTATGCTGAAATTTACTAATAACATTGTAGAAGAGATTCAAATAGGACAATAATCATATTTTAAGTTGTTTGATCAAATGACTTTGATTAACCAAGGTAAAGGAGGAGAGTTCCGGATAGATGAGAATGGTATGATGAGGTTTTGAGATCGAGTGTATGTGTCACTCCCGGGATTTTCATCCAAGTACAAACGCGAAAGTGGCGTGGAAAAGGTAGAGTCGTCAAACAGGCATTTTTATCCTGAACGAATGGGAAAGGTAATGTCGCATAAACCTAAGAGAGAAGGAAAGGACAAGGTCCTGCGAACCAAAGATATGGGTTCGGGAGTCGGTTACGACCTAGGAAGATATTAACACCCCAGAGCGTCTGCCGTACCCGACGAGATCCACGCTTGTTTGTCTGTTTCAAAGGGTGATGAATAAGATACTGCTGAATAAAAACTGCTAACTGGAAGGGAATGAAATGAGAAAAGGAATTGGAAAAGAGAGGGGAAAATGTAGGGAAAATAAAGAATATGCTCGAACGGGCCCTACCCCGCTGCCTACGTACTACATCGGGAAAATGAGGATCAAAGTCGACATAGTTCGCCTAAATAAAGGCGAAAACTTTGTTTGTATTTTTTATGTGCTGGAACTGCGCATATCTATGCTCAGGTGTTGCAGGCTCACCTTGAACGAGTGCGTTTACTGTCTTGCATGCGAGACAAGTCGTTGCAAGTTCCCGTTAAGAGTGAGTGAGGTGAGAAGAGAATTCCCGCAGGAAAGTTAATTCTTCTTTGTTGTTTTGTCTTTTAGAAGAAGTGTTTTGATTGTTTTTGTTTGTGAAAGTAGCCTCATGATTAGACTTGTACATCATGCTAGACAAGCCCATACTATTCCAAGATGGAATGAATACGAGTGCCTCATGGAATAAGTCTTTGCATCTAAGACTACTTCAGCCTTTATTAAAGTGTTTTTTATCTTTTCTTCATGAGATAAGAAAGAGAAAGCAAAGCGAACAAAGGAAAAAGGTCTAAGGGGAAGACTAAAATCTTAGTGTTATCATACATGGATGAACCTAGGTTAATGCGGTTTTTATCCTAATGAGAAGGAAAAGGGAAACAAACATATAAAATACAACTTACTTCTTAATGAAGTTAAGTTGACTCTAACAAAGGATTAACATGAAGTTATAAGAACCTAACAAACACAAGTATGAAAGGTAAAGCAAAAAATGCAAATTAATGCATAAAGAAGTAAAAGGAATAAGTTGTGAAGAACATACCTTAACCTCCCTACAAAACAAAGGTTAGTGTTGCATATTATTAAAAATAATAAAGCAAACAAAGTATCAATTAAATCCTAATGCTCCTAAGACCTAAACTAGACTGAATCTGAAGTCTAAATGGTTAATGGATCTAAAAGAGATGCAATGAAAAATTCAGCAACCTACTACATCTACTAAATGCATAATCAGTAATAAAATGCAATGTATAATGCATACAACTTTTTACAGCTCACAATCAACATGCAAAATAGGTGTAAACAGTCACAAACAGCATGCAAAGGCCTACATTTTACAGCTACTGAATTGAAAAACATATGCGAATGCAAAATTCAGATTTGATTATTTTCACTTTTTATGCACCAAATTAATGGAAAATGAACAATTAGAAAAATAAATGCAACATGAGCATGGATCAATGAACACAATTGAATGAACATAATTGTTTTCAAGGAGGGATCATGAAAGAAGGCAACGATGATCAATTATGCAACAAATATGCAAAGTGGCACACAAGCATGGTGAAGATGAACATGCATCAACATGGATCAACAAGAATAACATGTATCTTGATGAAAAAAACAGAATTTAACATGATATGCAAACGTAATCAAACATGCAACAAAATGCAACAGAATGCGCATACATATTTTTTGATTTTGTGAAATGCAACATACGACACGTGATGCAATGATGTGTATGAGTTAACGAAACACGTAAGGGATACAAAAACATAATATATCATGATCATTTATATGCTAAATGATGCATTGAACATAACAACAATATGCACTAAATCAATTCATACACAAATGAACAATTAAGCACAAAATGCCAAAGTGAATGGAAACGTGTCGAAACGACTTGAAATGACGGAATGAGCATTAAAGGTATGAACATTAAAGGTAGAAGAAAGCAAGATTAAGCAAGCAACTAAGCTGAAATTCTGAATTCAAACGGCGTTAACCAATTAATGCTATAGGTTGACCGGTTAACGGTCCCAAAACAGAAGTGATTTGTGGAAAAATGCACGTGTTAATCGGTTAACCAAATGCGTTAACTGGTTAACACTGAAAAAAATGTGAAAAATTGTTTAGAAATAAGTGCTTTTGGCCACAAACTCACTTCTAACAATCCCTAACACACACATGAACATGTTAACACGAATTTTCTACCTAGATGGAGCATTTTAACACCTACTAGAACCTAGATTATGCTATGGATCTAACTTCTAACAATTGAAATGCACACATTGCAAACAAAATGGAATTTAACGATAAAACGCAAACGAAACAATAAACATGTGAAGAATGTCGTTGCAGTGATATGAAGAGAATAAGTTAAAGCATAAATGGTTATGGATCACCAACCTATGAAGCGAAGAATTGCTTCGGTGAGTGCTGCGATGAATCGGAGTGCAATCGAAGAAAAAAAACCGAAGATCCGCGAATGTAAAATAAATGTGGTTCGTTCTTGAAGCTTCTCGATTAATCACTTCCAATGCTCCAAATTCAATCCAAAAACCAGTAGCAATTCTTCTACAATTCACAAATCAATGGAGGATGAAGGTTAAGCTTCAAGATCTTCAAGTTTCGCAATGTGAAACTTGAAGAGCCTTTCTCTGAAGCTTTGGTGAGTTTTGAGAAAATGAGAAAATTGAGAGAAAATGAGAAGATTGAAGATGAAAGATAGTGAAATTGAATTGCCAACCCTTTGCTTTGGGATGATTAGGGATTATATAGGGGCTAGGCTTGGAGCTAGGTTTGGGAATGCAGTTTGGTTTTGGTTTGAGATTACGGTAGGAGTTAGTTAAAAGTGGTTAGGACTAGAGAATATTCCTTGGAATTTTCCTTGGAATATTCCTTGGAATAATCTAGAAGGTGGTAGAATATGGTAGAAACATATAAGGGAAATGAGGTGGCTTTGAAGTGGAAAAATGAGAGGAAAAAGAATGGAAGAAAATGTGGAGGGAAATGATGAACAAAACCACTTTTCAAATGATTTTCCGAAAATTCACCACCGTTAACCGGTTAACCGGTTAACGGCCTCAAAATTCCCATTTCCTTTTGCTTTGGTTGTTTCTCATGAAATTGCTTTGAATATATTTTGTAGTGATTTCCCCTTCTTTGAGCTCCAAGATTGACAAGCCTAGCCCAATCACATGCCTCATGCATATGCAAATGATTTATGTTTATTTTTATTATTTTTTGAATGCGATTTTGTTCTTGGATGATCATGTGAAATGCCGAAGTATAAGCCACTTGAGGTTGAAAATAAACTAAGAAGACAAATTTTAGGGTATTACAGCCGCCCCTATTCAATCATTTGTATACCTGAATGAATAATAACAACGACTTTTAGATATTCAAGGTATAGAGTGATTGAATACTCGAATAATCCTGAAATTTTGTACTCCATGAAAAAATGAGAATGCCATTTCGTTTCTTCCCTTTTTTTTGCTGACCTTTGACAGGACAAATAAGGGAAATGAGCTCATCGTACTTAGATGATAACTCGAAGAATACGAGGCCATCATACTTAGACGAACTCGGAGATGAAACCCTTGTACTGAAATGGAATCAGAAAGAATGGGATCATTGTACTTAAATGATTACCCAGGACGCGACCGTTGTACTTAAACGGAGACGTGGAAAGGGATCCTGTTGTACTTAAACAAGACTCGGAGACGAAACCATTGTACTTAAACGAAACTCGAAGGGAACGGGATCGTTGTACTTAAACGATGACCCGTGATGCGACCGTTGTACTTAAACGAGACGCGAAAAGTGAGCTTGTTGTACTTAAACAAGACTCGGAGACGAGACCATTGTACTTAAATGGAATCGAGGGGTTGAAATCATCGTACTTAGATGAAGTCAAAGAAATGGGATCATTGTACTTAAACTAAAACCCAACATGACATCGTTGTACTGAAACGAGACGTAAAAAATGAGCCTATTGTACTTAAACAAGACTCAAAAGCGAGACCATTGTACTTAAATTGAGACTCGACAAATACGAAACCATTGTACTTAAACGGAATCGTAGAAATGAAATCATCGTACTTAGATGAAGTCAATGGAACAAAATCATTGTACTTAAACGATAACCTGTGACGCGGCCGTTATAATGTAACGAGACACGAAAAATGAGACCGTTGTACCGAAACGAGACTCGAAGGCTAGACCATTGTACTTAAATGAGAGCTCGAAAGAAAATGGGATCGTTGTACTTAAACAATGACCAGCGACGCGATCTTTGTACTTAAGCAGAGATGAGGAAAAAAAATGAGACCGTTGTACTTAAACGAGACTCAAAAGGAACGGGATCGTTGTACTTAAACGAGAGCCCGAGACGCAACCGTTGTACTTAAACGGAGATGCGAACAAATGAGACTGTTGTACTAAAACAAGACTCAACTGGGGATAACAAACATTGACTTGGAAGAGTAATGATGTCTGGAAAAAAAACTTGGCATTCTCTGTGGGGAATACTTCAGATTGAAAAGTTGTTATGGGTCTCTATGTAATTGCCCCAAAACTGGCCCATGCTGGTATGCACATGATTGGATTTTATCATGGCGTAATGCTCTATAAAGATGGAAATGCTACGCTTTTCTTGAGGATGCAAATGTAATGATGATTATTAAATGCAAATGTAAATGCAAAAGGATCTCCCTATGAGGAGATGATAGGTATCGCTAGGGAAGAAATAATCACTAAATTGATTTAACGACTCCGTGTGGAGGGAAAACAACTCTGCGGGAGATATTGTGGATGATACACTGGCTCTGGACTGCTGAAAATTCCACAAATAAATTGGACTTTGAGATTGGAGCCAAGACCCTGTTGGGAATGAACTTGACTTGAGAGGTATGCTACCCATTGAACTCTGTTGGGGAAGTGATCCTTTTGGCTCAGCTGGGGAAACAAATGTGTTGGTACTCTGCTATGGAAGAAAGCTGCTGGGGAAGAGATGTCTCCACGTGTTACTGGAGATAAGAAGTCTCTGATGGGGAATGCTCCTTTGTTGAAGGAAAATCTCTAATTGGGGAGACCATCTGTCTTTTTTTACCACTTATGGGGGAAGATTTCAATTTCCACTCTACTGGGGATAATGGAAGACATCCAGGAAGACGTTGCTAAGGAATTTTGCCCAAGAACCTGTTGAAGAAGGCCTCCTGGGTCTATTCTAGCTTTGCTAGCAACACCTATACCTACACCAGCATAAACACAATTGATAGTGCCTGCAACATGGAGAATTGGCTTGTATGCCTCGGGCTTATGGTTTGAAACACCATCCCCATCACTCAACGTTTTAGAGTGGTATATGTCACTCCCGAAGATTTGCATCCAGGTGCAGACACGAAAGGTCGGCGAAGAGAGAAAGTGAAAGTGAAGTGAATAGAGTCGCCAGCTAGGCATTTTTATCCCGAAGGAAAGGTAATGCTTCATAAACCTAGAAAGAGATGGATAAGACGGTTGCGAACCAAAGCAACTGAGAAAGGGGGATGGTTACAACCTGGGAAGGTATTAGCACCCAGATTGTCCGTCGTACTCGACGAGATCCACGCTTATAAGATTGTGTTTAAAAGGGTAAGTGTATGTGCAATCTGTGTGCAAAAGCTAAGAAAAGAATATACAAGTGTCAATGCAAATGGGTGAATTGCTCAGGATCCGAGGCTTAGAAAAGAATGCCTATGTATCCTCACGTGCAATGAGGAAGTCAGAACACCGTAGTTCGACTCAAAGAGACTGGAAAGTTAATTGACTGTGAACTGCTTTCTTGTCTATGCTCAAGTGTATGACTCGCTTGGCTCAAGTGCTAACTGTCTTGCATTAGTCGGAAGAAACAAGTTCTCGTTTGTGAATGAGTGTGATGAGAAAAGAATCTCGGAGGAGACGATTATTGTTTGTTTTTTGTGTTTTCAGTTTTGTTATTGTTTTTGGTGTTTTTTCATAAGTTAATGAGCTGAAGCCTAAATCAAGGGCTTGTAAACTCATTATATCCTCCCTGATTAGGGATAATGAGCCTACTTAAGTATGAGATAAGCATTTCAACTTAATTACTGTGATGATGTAGGATTAAGATCATTAACCTACTTGTGATTAATTAGATGTTTTTGGGTTTTTGTTTAGTGTTAAGTAATGAGTTTAATCTCTAATCACATATTAGTGGACTCATTACACCATCCTAATAGAAGGATAATAGATGAGAACACTTAAGCTGAGGAAGATACCTCAACTTAATCCATTGTTAGGGACTAAATTCATTATATAGCAAGCCTTTATTAAGTGGATTTTAATTAAAGGGTGAGATTAAGAAGTGGATTTTATGGTTTGTAAGACAACTTGAGGAGGACTTGTCCATTAAACACTAGGGTTAGTCCCTCTTAACCATAAGGAAGCGTTAGAACCCTAATGTAAGGCCCAAGTTACAAGATAAAGTCTTGGTGATTATTAATGTGATTTGATTAAGAGGTTTAAACAAATTAAAGGTTTAACACTTAGGATTAAAGTTATACACTCCATCCTAAGAGAAGGATGCAGGTATAACTCTAATTCCAAAGTCCTAAAACTTTAAGAGTTTAGTATCTAATTATTGAGATGAGAAGAGAGACTCAAGGAGACTCAAAGGTAAAAGCTAAGGGGGACTAAAAACAACCCTAAATATTATCAAGCTTGGATATTCTATGGTATTTTAGGCTTAAGAGAAAAGAAACTTCAAGGAAGCCACCAATGGAAGAAGCAGATGGAAGGAGGAAGAAGCAGAAGAATAAGTTACTTACTTCCTAAGAAGATAAACAACTTAAAGGAAGAAAGTGAGAAAGATGGAACATAAGTTAATTTGATTCACTTCAAAGACATGTAAAAATGCACATGAATGAGATAAGAAGAGGTGAAAGGTGAAGGCAAATCCACCTCCCACAATAACTTACCAAAAGTTCCTGAAATGGTTAGTATGAAAGCATAAGGTATAAAGCATAAAGAAATGAATTAAAATGAGATGAAATGGGATGAAAAGACCAAAGTCATAAGTGTTTATGCAATGAAAATGACATATGAAATGATGCAATTTCATACAATGTACATATGAATGATCATACAAAGATGGGATGTCATGAAAGCATGCTTAGAAGCTTGAAAACACATGGATGTTTATGAAATGAAATGAATGCAACATATGGCAAATTAATGAAGAAATGATCAATCAAGGTTCCAACATGTCCTAGGATGTCTAAGATGACATATGAATGCTTGAGATGTCATGGCAAGTTCATGTGATGATGAATATGCAAGGTGAATGCAAATGAACATGGGAAATTAGGGTTTTATGGACATGTGAGATACAAATGAGAAAAATAGAAGCATGTAACATGATAAAAAATTTAAATGAGGCTCAATCAAACCCTAACCCCATATTAGGTCACACCCCAAAGGAGAAGGTCAGAAGCTATTCCTATTGAGAGTTATGATTTTCCTAAGTTTGCTAGGGTTTTTGGGGGATTCAAAAGTAAAAATTCAAATCAAATTGAAAATGCAAGATAAATTCATGAGGAAAATAACCTAGAAACTACATGCAATATGTGAAACAATGCAAAAAGAATCAAGTTCAAACTCTTCTTGGTTAGGCAGAAATGATTTTTCAAAGTTAGGGTTAAAAATTGTGATTTTAAAGACCCTTAATTCAAAGAAAATTGGAAAACTATGATCAAACCTAAAAAGAAATTTGTATGAAGAGTTTGAAAATATTTCTAAATGCATTGGAATGGTTCATGATTTTTTGGTGATTTTTAGAAACCTAAATGCATTTTTAATTAATTAAAATACTTTAATTAATTAAAAATAACATTTAAATATTTTAAAAATACTTTTTATATGCAAAAAATAAAATATAAATCATTTTCAGATTGAGAAACATATTTGAAATCATAATTCAAAGTTTCATATTTTTGTGATGAGTTTTGGTATTTTAAATAAATTATGGAAAGAAATGCAAATAAAATGAAATAAAAACAAAAGAAAAAGAAAGTCAGCAAGATCTATGGCCAGGATTCAAACCTAGGGAGATTGCGCGCGTGAATGTGAGGCTAGGATTGAATCTAGCTAATTAAAATTAATTAATTAAAATAATCAGGATTAGGGTTAACTGAAATGATCTGGGCCATTCGTATGCGCGGGTAAACATGATCCTACGGTCAGAATTTAAACTGGCTTAATAAACCCTAAATCAAACCCTAATCACTCTCAGGTGACCGGAGAGAGCTCCGGTCATCTTCTCCGGTTACCCCAGAACCTCAACTTCCTCCCTAAGCCACCCAAGCCCTAAAAACTGCCCAAAATCAATCCCCAAACTTCATGGAACACGAATCAACAAACAAACAACATTTTTTTTACATGAATCATGAGAAATGAATCAAAACGGAAAACACACAAAAATTTCAGAAGTCAAATACATCCTACACACTCAACCATTTTCAATGATTCAAAGCTCAAAATGATCAGCACATCACATAGAATTAATTTATAACTTAAAACGCAAGTTCTGGAAAAAATGTTCTTGGATGATACCTGAGATGGAACTTTTTATGTTTGAGCTTTCTGGCCTCCTCCTTTGTGCAAAACCATTCCAATGATCACCTTGATGCTTCTGGAAGGCTTAGAACAAGTTTATGATGGCTGGTTTTTGATGTTTGGTTCTGATAACTCAGAAATCGTGTTTGTGTTGTGGGGTGTTTCAGGCCATTGTAATGGTTGGTTTGTGTTCTATGATTGATTTTGAGATGATTGGTGGGAGAAGTTTTGAGTTTGAGTGGTTGGGCAGTGAGATTCGAAGACTTGAAGTTTTTGCAAGTTTTTTACAATCTAAGCTTAGGGTTGCATTCAGGCTTGTATGTCTTGTGTCGAGAAGTCCATGATGTTAGTATATGCCAATGGGATTGATCAGAAAGTTGTTATGGCACATGCTGATTGGTATGGGAGGTTTTTGCAAAAAGTCAAGATTGTGTACTATGAGGTATGGGCACGAGTCAGAGCTGGCTTGGGGGCTTGTCCTGCCTCAGCTTGCATCAAGGATGGCCATGGGATTGGATTTGAGGATCTGGATGGCATGATACAAGAGTTATCACATGTTTTGAAAATTTCCCTCTTTGAAATTTCTTGGATCACAAGCCATGAAAACCTTAGATCCAATGCCCAATTATGATCAAGGCAAGTTGTGTGATGTTGTAATGATGTTTAGAAGTCAATTAGAGGTCATGAAAGTGCTTAGAACTTGAATTTGCAAAAATCCCTCTTTGGCATGAAACTTGAAATTATGTGATTTTTGCCAACTTTGAAAGGCCATATCTTGAGTTCTAGGATGAATCAAGACATGTTCTTGTACCTTTTGAAAAGGGAAAGACCTAATCTACAACTTTCATGACCAAGATTTTTTCATTTGAAGCATTTTTGGTCATGAAAGAGGAGGTTGAAAATCTTTCCCAAAATGGAAAGTTTGCATTTCAAGTCATTTCCAAAAATGGCAAGTTTGCAATTGGCTCAAAATTCTTCCATCGTGTGAACTTCCAACCACTTATAAGATCAAATAAAGATCATTGAACTTAAATTTGATGAAAATTACCCTTTGGTTTCAATGTTGGGGGCCTCAGATGCCCTGATTTTGACTTAACTTGCTCAAGAAGTTATCCAATGATCAGATGACTTCCACAATGAATTTCTTCATCAAACTTAGTACACATGATCCTTATAACATGTTAAGAGCATTAGAAACAAGAATTACCAAAATATTTGGAGTTAAGGACTCTGAAACAAAAAACCTAATTTTGGTCATCTGTGCAGTGAAAACCCTAGCTCTACTTCCATGCCTTTGCCAATTCTTGTGATCTCTTGACTTTCATGAACTTTGGAGAGCATAATATGATCATAGAACACACATGGACCCTCTTGGAAAGCTTTAAGACCTTTGGGATGTCTCAGATTGATTCTAGGATTGCTCAGATCACAAACCCTAGATGCAGATGAAATTGAACTATGCAGTGAAGCAAACATGCAATATGAGATGATATGCTTATGTCAAAACAAAATTGAAAGATTACAAGCCATGGTGTGATAAAAAGTGAGGAAAATTTTGGGGTGTTTACAGCTGCCCCTATTCAAGCATGAGTTAGTTGTGCAGGATGTAAGTGCCTGGCTTAACAGACAAGCAAGATAACTTGTGGTTGAATACAAAAGACAGTCAGAAATCTGCACTCGCTGGAAAGAAGAAGAAAAGGGATATAAATTGTAAAAGGTAGTGTAGCATGATTATCAAATAAAGACGATGGAGGACAACCATCAAGCAGAGGACGACTACTGGGGATAAAGTGGTAAGTAAAGCAATGACGGGGACGGCCGACAAGCTGGGGAGATAAAGAGATCATGATGGGGACGACCATCGGGTAAGGAAATAAGATTCTCTGGGGGTTAAAGTAATGAGAAAAGCAATGATGGGGACGACCATCAGGCTTGGAAAGTAAAGTGAACAACGATAGGGACGGCCATCGAGTTAAAGAATAAATGAAATAATGATGAGGGACGGTCATCAAAGGTGAAGGACGATCACCAAGCAGGGGACGACTACTCTTTATCACGACATGGGTCGAATGCCGGATAGAAATGGTTAACAATGGGGACGGCCATCGGGTAAGCATGATGAAGGACGATCATCAAAAGGTGAAGGACGATCACCTAGCAGGGTACGGCTGCTCTTGGGTTTATCACGACATAAGACGAATGTCGGATAACAAGATCAATGATGGGGACGACCATCGGATAAATGATGAGGGACCGTCATCAAAAGGTGAAGGACGATCACCTAGCAGGGGACGGCTGCTAAAAATATCACGACATAGGACGAATGTCGGATAGAAGGTTCCAATAATGGATATTCTACTGGGGGAAAGGATGAAGGACGATCATCCGAAGGTGAAGGACGATCACCTGGCAGGGGACGGCTGCCGAAAATATCACGACATAGGACGAATGTCGGATAGGAGAAAGTTGTTTTGTTGGTGACTTACTGGGGTGTGGTAAACACGGACGAGTGTTTATGCTTTTCAAAAGATATAAGTGTTTGACAATGTGTATAGATTAAAGATACAGACGGGCATCCTTAGGACCATGATAGGACAAGTATCGGTAGAAACAAACGCTGACATGAGTTCAAAGATGATGATACGGACGGGTATCAATCGGTTAAGCAAGGAACACGAACGAGTTTTGATCTGCTGGGGAAGTATGACACGGACGAGTTTCAGAGGATTGTATATGTATG
This sequence comes from Lathyrus aphaca, assembly GCA_963966055.1. Classification (NCBI taxonomy): domain Eukaryota; kingdom Viridiplantae; phylum Streptophyta; class Magnoliopsida; order Fabales; family Fabaceae; genus Lathyrus; species Lathyrus aphaca. Next base: position 177,283,518 of record OZ014522.1, read on the forward strand.
TACAAGTATTGATCTGCTGGTGAGGTACGTGTAAGACACAGACGAGTGTCGCAAGATTGGGCAAGGGACACTGTAACACAGTGGGAGAACTGACTTTTGGTCATGTTGAGGATAGCAAGAGTCGCCACCGACTTTTATTTTATCCAAATGGAAAGGACATAAAAGAACAGGAAAAACCTATTTTTTTTTTAAAACTTGGGTTCGGGGTAGGTTATATAAAGGGAATGTGTTAGCACTCTTTATATCCATGGTTATCCATGGGCTCTTAGTTACTTAGCTCACTTAAATTGTTTTGAAGAGTGTAGTATGTGATTAGAATTTTTTCTAAGTACTTTGTAATGATCCTCGTATGGATGTATACAAAGCCTTGTTTTGAAAAATGTTTAAGAAAGTGAGGTTTAAAAAGTAATTTGAAATGTGAGCAAGCAACTAAGAGGTACCTACTCTAGATTAAGTTTTTCATGTTCTCGTATGTTCTTTCAATGGTAAGACTAACCCTATTATTAAGGAATAGGTAGTCATTACCTTGGATGTGTTAAGGGACAAGCGTAGGGTCATCGTATGGTCAATGAAGGCAACAAATAAGAGTGTCTTTAGCAATTCGTAGGGACTATCATCATTTATTTGAAGGGACAAGATCATTATCATAGGCAACCTCGAAGGGACTTGATCCTTTAAACTGTAGGGACTATGATGATTTATATTCGAAGGGACTTTGCTTAAGACACCCTAATATTCGAGGGACTTGACAATATTTTAAAGGCAACCAAGAGGAATACCCTAGGAAGTACAAGATGGCGATCAAAGATCAACTTACGTGTGTGAGTGTTTATTTTCAAATATTTATCTTTTGAATTAATTATCTAAATTAATTTTAATTACATTTAGGTTATACACACCCTAAAATTACTAACCATAACAATAAAAATAATGTGGAAATATAAATCTAAAATTATTACATGGCTTTGAGACAATTACAACATAATCAGAAAAAATAATAAATCATAATAATAATAAAGCAAATATAAGAAATAATAATAAATAAAGCAAATAAATAAAGCAATAATAATAATAATAAAGCAATAAATATTAGAATATTAGAATTAAAAGAAAGAAAAATGAGGTAATAAAGAAAAGTTAGTATTTTTAAAGAATTTAAATAAGTTAGAAATTGTTTAGAATTTATAAGAAAAATAATAAGTTTAAATAATAATAAGAATAAAGTATTTAGAAAATAAAAAAAAAGTTATTACAAAAATATTCTAATTAGGGTTTAAGAAAATAAATTTGGTTTTTTAGGGTTAATGGAAAAAAATAGGTTTAATTAAAGAAATTAGGGTTTTTGATTACAATTAAAATACATTATCTTTTATTTACAAAAATATATATAATAATTATATACAAATATATTATAAAATTAATACAAATAATTAACATTAGGAAAATAATTATGAGTTTTAGAAAATATAAGATTTATAAAAATATTATTGGTTATTAATTTAGAAAACATTTTAATTATATTAATTTAAACCAAAATAAAGAAAATAGGAAAAAATAAGAAAATATGAAAAATGCCTAAAAAGACAGGACCTGGGATTTGAACCCAGGTCCCTTACCTCAACAACAACACACAAAACCAACTGAGTCAGCACACGCTGGTGTTATCTATATGCAACGCATCCATTATATTTTAAACCTGCAGCCAAAAATAAATATGTGAAAAAATGTTGGAACCAAGGATTCGAACCCCAACCCTTCTGCCTCCATGCGCGTATCACCAACCAACTGAGCAAAGAAACACATCTGAAATATAAACGCAAACACAATCTAATAAAATAAACAAAGTTTTGAAAATCCAATTTTGCGCCAGACTTCATCTCCTTCCTCTAGCTGTCGTATTAGGCTATACCTACAGACGTTCGTCACTAAATGTTTTAGTGACGGATTTTCTCCATCACTAAAGGTCATGCACATTCAAATATCACAAATAACAAGAATAAATTACTTTTAATGGTTCAAACAAGTTAATATGATGTCTCTAAGTCCAATTGATCCATCAATTTAACTGAAATTGCTCTTAGCAGTGGTTCCCAATTTCAAGTTTATGAAACCCTAACAATGGTTGTTTGCGTTTCAGGCTATGGTTCATCATGAAAATTATCCAGAAAGCTTGTAAACTTCATTCTAAACACAAAACAACAATCAAAATTAGTGTATGATGAATAAATCATAAGAATAAAAAATTTCAAAAGTAAGAACAAGAGTGAATCGGTTCATGGATTTTAGTATGATTTGGATGCGAATGAGGGTTGAGATATGTTCAATGATGTTCAAGGATAATGTTTAAACCTTCAAATTGCCTGAAAAACAACACAAAGTGAGAATCCGAATTTGAAATTTCTTTTAAAAAGTTGAAGTTTGTTCTTGATCCTTGGAGGCAGAAAATTCGTCCCTTAGCATGTAGTCTTCTTGTGTTTATATCATAGACTGATTATAGGTCAAAAGATGGGCCTTTGTTTCATGGATTTTGGTGACTTGATGAGGAAGAAATCAATCATTCTTAAATGTCAAAAAATCAAATATCCTCTTGCTATTTTTGCCTTGCACGAATTCAGATAGCATCCAATCACTTTAAATGGTGTTTATAAGCTTCTAGAAGAAAGATCAAATCCAATATTTGAGTTTTTATATTTTATTTTGATTTAAATTGAATTTTAATGAATAAAATAAAAATAAAAATAAAATAAAATATAAAAATCTGAATAAATAAGAATTGGGTTGTGCATGATGTCATTGTAAGGATTGGATCACAAAATTGCAAGCCCATTTGGAAAGAATTGGTTTTAAGACCTCATTTATTCAATATACGCCTCAAAAATTCCCAACTTTGAAAAGGCACAAATCCCTCCATTTTAAGGATATGAATGTGTTCTTGGACATTTTGGAAATCTTAAGGAGTCCTCTAACCAACCTCTTTGGTCTCATGCCCATATCTTTTACCATTTTCAAATTATGCCCTTTGGAAGATGTTAACTTTTTGTTGACTTTTGAAATGACCTATAATGTTTTAGCTCATACCTTCTAAATGAAGCATTTTTAGGCTTAGGTTGTGATACACAAAGTTGTAAAGAATTCAATTTCCTTCAAAATGAGCTTTGGATGGGAATTTTTTGATGAAGCATGTGAAAGTTATGGCTGGTCAAAGTTTAGTTGACTTTTCCTTAGAAAACCCTAATTTAGAAACTCCTGATTCTTGATGATCTGAAACTTTCTTGATGAATCATGATCAAGCCTTGATCAAATGATGAATATTACTTCATAAACTTGATGTTGGCAAAAAATATTGAAGTTTGACTTTAATTTGACCACAGTTGACCTCAGTTTGACTTTTTAACTGCTTTGACTGATTTTTGCATATCTGATCATCTGACAGGGCAAACTTATTGGGAAAGCCTTGAAACTTGACATGGGGATTCTTGAATACTGTCACTCCCCGGATTTCCATCCTGGTACAAACGCGAAAGTGGCGCGGAAAAAGGTTAGAGTCGCCAGCCAGGCATTTTTATCCCGAAGGAACGAGAATGGTAATGTTGCACAAACCAGAATAAAAGAAAAGGAAGGACACGGGTCCTGCGATCCAAAGAGAAGGGGTCCGGGAGTCGGTTACGACCTGGGAAGGTATTAGCACCCTAGATCGCCCGCCGTACCCGACGGGATCCACGCTTGCAAAGAAATTATTTCAAAGGGTGAAGAAATGAAAATTGCTGCAAAAGAAAAGGAACTGAGAAAGAAAACAAAGAGAAAAAATGTAGGGAAAATAAAGATTGTGCTTGAACGGGCCCTACCCCGCTGCCTACGTACCTCATCTGGACAATGAGGATCAGAGTCGTCGTAGTTCCCCTAACTAGGGGTGGAAAGGATTGCTTGTGTCTTAAGGCTTGAACTGCCTATGTCAATGCTCAGGTGTTGCAGGCTCGGACGACGAGTGCGTAACCGTCTTGCAAAATGACAAGTAGGAGCAAGTTCGCGGACGGAGCGAAGAAGATGAGAAAAGAATTCCCGAAGGAAAGACGCTTATTGTTTATTTGTGATTTTTAGAGGCTTTTATGAGTGTGTCACAAGGAAGTGAACTCAAGCTCTTTTCCATGGAATGTGTACTTGCGACTACATTCCAAGATGGAATAATAGAACAAGCACACTCAAGTAAGGAGAAGATCCCCAAAACTTGGTTCCAGAGATTAGGGCCTAAGCTCACTAACTCATTGAATTTATTAAGTTTTTTTTTTGTATTTTTGCATGAAGAAGTCTTTTTTATGATTTTCTTGATGAAGATGGTATCCTGATCAGACTTGTGCATCATGAGAAACAAGCTTGTACCATCCCAAGATGGGAAAACTACAAGTGTTTCATGGAATAAGGCTATTGCACAGGAGAACACTTCAATACTTATTATGTGTCTTTTATGATTTTTGTTTTGAAATGAGAAGAGAAAAGAAACAAAAGGATCTTAAAGGTAAAAGTCTAATGGGGGACTAATGAATCCTAATTGTTATCATGCAAAGGAAATCCTAGGTTAGTGAGGTTTACTATCCTAATAAATAAGAAGGAAATAAAAGAAAGAAGAATAAAAAGAAGATGAAAACGCTAGAAGACAACTTACTTCTCTAAAGAAGTTAAGTTGTTTCTAAAAGGGGAGTGATGGAGTTATTCACAAGATGGCATAAGGCACATCACAAAGACAAATGAGAAAGCAAAATAAAGGATAAGATGAAGATTTGAAATGTGGATATCATCCACACTTCACTTACCATGAGCCCCTGAAAGGAAAGATTAGTGAATCGCATAAGCATGAGACGGAAATAACAAGATTCAAACAACTACGCAAACCAAACAAAGGTCACAAACCAAACCAATCAAAAAGTCAGTACCTAACCCTATAGGTGACCTAAAATAACGACCAAGCAAACCTAATAAGATGGCATAAACGCCTTCCTCAAACTATGTTAGAAGAAGGAAGAAAGAGGCACGAAACACTACCTACGAGAAAAGACA